>WOXC01007746.1:0-600000 GCA_011680675.1 Gymnobelideus leadbeateri
ACCAGGGACTGTGCTAGGAACTTTGGTTGTAAATATAAAAGAAAAATTGTCACCACTTACAAGTAGCTCATATTCCATATCGATAGGCAGAATGATAGATATAGATGTAGATAAGTATATAGATGTAGATCCATACATACACATACATAAATAAATATGCATGTGTATTCCTGACTGTGTATATCTATGCACATGCATACACATATATTCCTATGTTTATGCTATATAACTGGATTATTAAAACTATTTCATTTATAATATAAATATCATTAACAATCATAATTTTTAAAACATAACATAATTTACCTGCAATCATATATTAATCATATTTATTTGTCTGAAATCATGTTTGTTCCTCTTGATTTTCTGAATTTAGCTGAAGTATAAAAAATTCAGTTCTGGCTCCTTATTTTAACTCTGTGATTTTTTGTTTCACGTACTTCTTGTAAGTGAGATAACATATGTAACATGCTTTAAAAACCTTAAAACACTATAAAAATGCATATGATGATAATGATGATGAAAATGATAAATAACAAATTTTTGGATTTTATTTTCTAATCCATTCTTGCTATCTTCCTTTATTTTAAGCGTGGTTTAGTCTATTTAATTTCACCGTTGTGATCACTAATTTTATACTACCCTCTATCATAACCTACTATTTCCATTCCAGATGTGTGTTCAACCTTTTGCTTGTTTAATTTAGATGAGTAAAGTTTTTGAAAAATGCAGTCCCACACCATTGCTTATTTATATACTCTTCTTGTTGCCTTCTCCATTTATGGAAAATTATTAAGTTCCTCCCTTTCTTTCTAGTATCTTCTGCAATGCACTCCTTTCATCTCTATTTTCACTCTTTGCTTAAAACAAACATAATAAAGAAAATCCCAGGTACTCCATTTTTCTTATTTACTTTCTTTTATGACCCATAAAAAAATAGAATTCTGAAAGGACACTTGTCTGCCACTTCATAAAAATGTAAACACTTCATTGTTGTTTAGCCGAGTCCCCAATTACTTAGACATACACATCATTCTTGCTTTCTTTTTACACTCATATTTACATTTTAGAGTTTCTACAACATCTCTGTGTTTTTTTTTTCTTTCTTTCCCCCAATCAGTAAGGTTTTTAAGTCCTCTGTTCTATAAAATTTCTATTTTCACTTTATGGAACTATAATCAGTTTCTCAAGCTAAATTATATTTGTTTGTATTTTTATTTTGCCTTTTTCAATACTTCATTCTAGAAATCTCTCTCTTTTAAAGTCATTAATGCACAGTCTTGTGTGACCCTGACTGTGATTCCTTGGTAACTGCATTCTTTCTAGATTCTTGTAGCACTTTATTTTTCTTTGACATGGAAGCTCTGGATTTTAGCTTAGGCATTCATGATGTTTTTTTTTTTTTTTTTTTGGACTCTCTTTCCGAAGGTGCTCAGTGGATTAATTTGATTTTTATTTTGCCCTCCTTGAGGGCAAATGACCTTGATAATCATTTTTAATCACTGAAATACTGTGTCTAGTTTTGTTTGTTTTGTTTTGTTTATTGATTGATCATAGTTCATAGGGAGCTTGAAAATTCTAAATTCTCTTCCTTTATCCAGACCAGTTGTTCCTCATGGTGTATAACAGATTTTTTTCTATTTAAAAAATTTGATTTTATTCTGATATCTTTTTCTTGATTCATGGAATTACTAAGGTCTGTGTTCTTTATTCCATTTCTTAGGTACTCTATTACTTAGGCAATTTTCCTCCCATACCTTTTATATAAACTTTAAAATAAAGCATAACTCTTATTTTTAATTTATTTCTAGTTTTCAACATCCATTTCCACAAGATTTTGAGTTAAAATAATTTCTCCCGGGGGGCGGAGCCAAGATGGCGGAGTAGAAACAGCTCTTCCAAGCCTCTCTGCCCCCAGATTCTCCACAAACTATGTAAAAAAGGACTCTGAAAATCTTCTGGAGCCCCAGCACCCACAGAACGACACAGAGAAGCTAACCTCCCGCTGAGGACAGCCCAGCACCCTGCAGGAAGGACCAGCGCAGTGGTCTGGGAGCCGGCAGCGCGCAGAGCGCAGGAGCCTAGCCGAGCCCAGGTCCACGTGAGCCGAGGTTTTAGCCCCAGGGCGGCAGGGCCAGCAGCCGGCTGGAGGAACCCCAGAACACCAGGAACTGTGGAGACCCCAGAATTATCAACATAGACTTGCCTAGGACAAAGTAAGAGGTTAGTGTCCTATGGACTTTGGGACCTGTATTTGGGGAATGCGTCAGCTCCCTCCCCTGGGGGCTAGAAGCCGCTGAGGAGACACGCCATTTTGTAGTTTTCAGAGGCATTTCCGGCTCCCAGCCTACAAATCGTGGGGAGATCCAGCGATCAGTCTTGGGGGGTAATCGCTCTTGCTTTAACCTCCCTGGATCTGGATTGTGATCTAGGGTGGAAGTTGTGGGTGGGTTTATAGCTTGCCAGAAACGGAAGTTGCCCCCCACACGTTCGGGACGAAAATTCCTCTATCTGGCCTTAAAGCCATAGTGTGGCAACAAGCCCAAAAGTCAAGTAATTAAGTGGCAACATGCCAAGGCAAAGGAAACAGAAAAATGCAACCCTAGACTCCTATTTTGGGGGCATAGAGCGGAAAAGGACTGTGAGGTCAGAAGTCCTGCTCCAAAAGCCCCAGGGGAAAACATGAGTGGGTTGCAGGCCATAGAGGACCTTAAAGAGGACTTTAAAAATCAAATAAGAGAAGTGGAGGAAAAATTGGAAAGAGAAATGAGAAGGATGCAGGAAAAGTATGAAATGAGGGTCAACAGCCTGACTGAGGAAAACAACACCTAAAATAGACTAACTCAAATGGCAAAGGAGGCCCAAAAGGGCAATGAGGAGAAGAATGCCTTAAAAAGTCGAATTTGCCAGATGGAAAAAGAATCTCAAAAGTTCACTGAGGAGATTCATTCCTTCAGAGTTAGACTGGAGCAAATGGAAGCTAGTGACCTTATGAGAAATCAAGATGCTGTTAAGCAGATCCAAACAAATGAAAGATTAGAAGGCAATGTGAAATATCTCATGGGAAAAACCACTGACCTGGAAAATAGATCCAGGAGAGACAATTTAAAAATTATTGGACTACCTGAAAGCCATGATCAAGGAAAGAACCTAGAAATCACCCTTCAAGAAATTCTCAAGGAAAACTGCCCTGATGTTTTAGATCCAGAGGACAAAATAGAGGTTGAAAGAATCCACCGATCACCTCCTGAAAAAGATCCCAAAAAGAAAACTCCCAGAAATATTATAGCCAGGTTCCAGAATCCCCAGATCAAGGAGAAAATACTACAAGCGGCCAGGAAGAAACAATTTCAATATTGTGGAAACACAATCAGAATAGCCCAGGACCTGGCGGCTTCTACACTGAGGGATCAAAGGGCATGGAATATGATGATATTCCAGAGGGCAAAAGAACTGGGAATGAACCCAAGGGTCACCTACCCAGCAAAACTGAGTATTTTGTTTCAGGGAAAATATGGTCATTCAGTGGAATAGAGGACTTTCAAGCATTCTTGAGGAAAAAACCAGAATTGAATAGAAAATTTGACATCCAGACACAAGAAGGAAGAGATGCCTGAGAAGGTAATCAGGAAAAGAAATCAAAAGGAACTTATCAAAGTTGAACTATTTACATTCCTATATGGAAAAGCAATAGCTGTGACTGATGATATCTTTCTCACTATGAAAATAATGGAAGAAGGGGGTGTGGTCATACAAATACATATGTGAATGTGTGTGTATATGGTTACAGTTATATATGGATAGAGGGCATAGGTTGATTTTGTTGGGAAGGGAGAGTACTCAAGGGATGAAATTATGAGGTGAGAGAGGAAAGTGGCAAGAGGAGATGGGGAGAGACATGGTAGGGTAAACTATCTCATGTAGGGAAGTGGGTGCAAAGGAGGGGGAGAATAAGGAAGGCTAAAAAGGCAAAACCACATTCACATTGAATTTGGTTCAGGGAGAAAATGACATACATACTAAATGGGATATCTCAACCTGCAGCAGGATAGGGGGAAGGGGGATGAGAGGAGAGATGATGGATGGGAGGGCATCCTTGGGGTGAGGGGAGGTTGGAAGTACCCACTATAGAAGAGGGACAGGATCATGTAGGGAATGGACCAGGTGGGGGGTGGGATGAGTGGGAGGGAATTATAAGCAGCCTTGTACAATATATCTACTATGACAATGTTTTGCATAGCTAGACATGTACAACATATACTGAATTACTTATATCCCAAGAAGGAATGGGTGACAAGGGAGGAAGGAAATGGATCTGAAATTCAAGGTCGTAACATTAAATGTTTCAAATATAAAAAAAAAAAAATAACAATAATTTCTCCCCATCTCTCCCCTACCCTCCAAACCAAAATAGTGAGCCTACTGAATACTTCTTCCCCCAATTTGTTCTCTCTTATATTCTCCCCTATCCCCCACCCTAACTTTCTAGTAGGGCAAGATTGACTTTTATACCCCAGTACCTATATATCTTGTTTCCCAGTTGCATGTAACATACATTAACATTTTTTATTTGAAACTTTGAGTTTCAGGGTTTTTCCCTTCTTCCCTCCTCACCCACCCCCACTGGGAAGAAAAGCAATTTGACATAGTTTGTACATGTGTAGTTATGCAAAATATTTCCATAGTAATTATATTGTGAAAGACTGACTCTAATTCCCTCCATCCTATCCCTCCCCCAACTTATTCTATTTTCTACTTTGACTCTGCCTCTTTTCAAAAGTGTTTGCTTCTAACTACCTTCTCCCCCAATCTGCCCTCCCTTCTATCACTCCCCATATCCCCTTTCCCCCGGCTTTCCTATAGGCTAAGATACCCAATTGAATGTGTATGTTACCCCCTCCTTCAGCCAGATTCAATGAGAGTAAGGTTGACCCATTCCCTTTCACCTTCCTGCTCTTCCTCTCCATTGTAACAGTGTTCTCTTGCCTCTTTTATAGAAGATAATTTTACCCCAATCCATCTCTCCCTTTCTCCTTCTCCCAATATATTTTTCTCTCAGCTATTAATTTTATTTCACAACTCTTATTTTATTATACCCATTATCTTAGGTTTCATTATTTCAACCATTCCAGCAGTTTTTTGTTTTGTTTTACATAGTTTATTTATTCTCTGGTGAAAAATTATATTTATGGATAAACAGAATCCATATTGCTTTTTATGCCTTCTTTTTGCCAGCGCCAACCCTTGCCTTTGCAGTAGCCCTGACTTTCTTCATTCTGTTCTTGTGTTCTTTTCACTGCTTTCTTGATACATACAGGCCATACCTTGCAAGTCTGTGCTTTCGTCATTTTTCTTTTCATAGTCAAAGTTATCATAAATCTTGCCAAATTGGGGGCAGATAGGTGGCACAGTGAATAGAGCACTGGCCCTAGCGTCAGGAGGATCTAAGTTCAAATCTGGCAGCAGCTCCTTGAGCAGCAGGAGAAGGGGAAAAAGGGCTCCAGCAGTCTTTATGCTCAAGTGCTTTTTCTTTCCTCTGAATCTTTGCTTACTGTGCATTTACTCTTTTCTTCGAGATTTACCGGTTGGCCTTCTTTTAAGTGACAGTATTGTTTCATTGTGCTCCGTGTTTTCTTCTTTTTACTTAGATTTCCATTCTCTCTCTTTGTGTTAGACATACTCCTCTCTAGATCTCTTGAATGAGTTCATTAGCCCCTTTTTGTTACTCTCTCCTTTGCAGTCTGGATCTCTCTGCTTCTGCTCTCCTGTATAGAGTGGCTAGTAGTAGACAATGCCTTGTGCATTAATACCTAAATCTTGTCTTAATATCCTGGTGGTCTGTTGAAAGTTTTGTTCAAGGCCACTTTTTTTGTCCTTAACTTTTTGTGTCCTTATTCCTTATCAAGAAGTTTGTTGCTGTGTTGTTTTGTTTTTGTTTTTGTCCCATATCTGGGCCTTAATAATCCCTAATCTGGGTTTTCAGCACTCTGCTCTCATGTTTACTACAAGGCTCCACACAGAACTGCCTGCCTCATATTGACTTAGATTTATATTCTGCTATGAATCCTAGAGCTCTCTCCCACTATGCAGTGAACAATGGATCTAGATCTCTCTCTGCTTCTTATCTGACAGAGCAAGGCTGGTATCTGGGTTCTGGGATCTGAGTTACAGCTTGCATTGTCTTCCGTGGTACATCCAATTAGTTTCCACTGGTACAGGTCCTTTTTCTAGAGTTAAAGTTGATTGCCCAGGGATTACCCTTCCTCCAACCTTGGTTGTTTTACAGTTAACAATGGTTACACTGGTTTCCCTAGTGGGATTCCAATTCTAGATGCTGATGGTTTATGGTCATTTCCTCCTCTACATCCACCACTTCTAGACTGCAACTTAGTTCTGTTTATCTTCAATTTTCTATCATGTTTTTATCCGGGTCACTTTTTAGATATTTGCTGGATTCTGTTTTATAGAGGTAGAATTCAATACATTCACATTGACAGAACTAGAAGTCCCTCCACCCCCATCCCTGCAGGGGTATTTCCAATAAGCTCAATCTCATGTTCATCTCTTCATCCTAACATCTAGTTCTGATCAAATGAAGATTACTTATAAATTGAAATATAAAAACACCCATCCTAACATTGTTAAGAATGCATGTCGGGGCGGCTAGGTGGCGCAGTGAGTAAGAGCCCCGGTCTCAGAGTTGGGATGACCCGAGATCAAATCCGGCCTCAGAAAATGAGCACCCACACATAAATAATGACTGGCTGTGTAACCTTGAGCAAGTTACTTAACTCCAATTGCTTTAAAAAAAAAAAAAGAATGCATGTCTATCTCCATTTCACAAGAACTAGGAATCAGCTACTAGGTAATTAGGGTAAAGTTCTTCACTCTTTTATCAGCCACAACTATGCCTAACCATTATTGAAAACAAATGGAATGATAATGAAATAATGATGTCTAAAAATGTCTTGTACTTTTGCAGTAAGATTAAAAAAATGTGAACAGAGGCAAATGCACAGATACATATTTAAGGCAACTAAAGTCTCCTAATGGAAGGAATTATATTAATGAAATAGCAAAGTAGTGTCTAGTGTCTGATAGACAAGTGTGCTGCTAAATTACATTTAGAAATAAGACAGCATATCTTCCTATTTTCAAACATTTTTATGTTTCAACTAAGTAAGTCAGTTCAAGAAAGCATGTGGGTGAAAAAATTTTTATGTATTTTGGAACTGATTAGACTTTTCTTTTTTGACATGTAGAATCATGTACAACATTTCTATATTTGTCATTTTGTGCAAGAAAAGTTGAACAAAAGGAAAAAAAGAAAGAAGAGAGAAAGGATGGAAGGAAAGAAGAGAGGGAGGGCGGGAGGAAGGAAGACAATGAAAAATATATAATTCAGTCAGTATTCAGACAACATCAGTTCTTCCTCTGGAGGCAGGTAGCATTTTATTTATGAGTCCTTTGGGATTATCTTGGATCATTGTATTGCTGAGAATAGTTAAGTCATTCATAGCTCTTCATCATACAATATTACTATGTACAATGTTCTCCTGGTCCCATTCACTTCACTTTTAATCAGTTTATGTAAGTCTTTCCAGGATTTTCTGAAATTTCTTTGTGTATCATTTCTTGTAGAACAATAATATTCCATTTCCATCTTATGCCACAGCTTGTTCAGCCATTCCTGAATCGATGAGTAGCTTCAATTTCCAATTCTTAAGCCTCCATAAAAAGAGCTGCTAAAACTATTGCTGTAAAAGAGGTACTCCCCCCACGTCTTTCATTATTTGTTTGGGATAGGGACTTAGTAATAGAATTGCTGCATCAAACAGTGAAAATTTTACAGCAAATATCTCTGATAAAGACCTCATTTCTCTCTGTCTCTCTCTGTCTCTGTCTCTGTATCTGTCTCTGTCTCTGTCTCTCTCACACACACATATACAGAAAGATGTCAAATTTATAAGACTATAAATCGTTCTCCAAATGATAAATTGTCAAAGGATATTAATAGGCAGTTTTAAAAGAAATCTAAGTTGTCTAGAGCCATATAAAAAATGCTCCAAAGCACTATTGATTAGAGAAATGCAACTTATAATAACTCTGAATTACCACATCACACAACATATTGGCTAATATGGCAAAAGAAGAAAAATTATAAATATTAGAAGATATAGCAAAATGTGAACACCAATGCATTGTTGGTGGAGTTGTGAACTGACTGATTCTGGAGAGCAATTTGGAACTATGCCTAAAGGGCTATAAAACTGTATACACCCTTTAATCCAGCAAAATGCCAAGGACAACAGAGGACATAGAAAAACTTTAGAAATTCAGAAGTGCATAAAACATATGTACAGTATAGTATAATATCAACAAATTTTATCTTTTGATACCATAATAATTGAGACTTCTTCTCTAGTACAAAGAGAAGGCCAAAATATTTTTATGTGGATTTTTGAGACTTGTGAGAGTGCCACACCCCTAACCCCTGTGATGAGGAAGAGATAACTTAAGTTGATTAAGAAGTGAGCCAAAGTAGATTGTGGGCCAAAGATCCTAAAACCAACAGAAGTTTACCTAGAGATCTAGAAAACTAATTTCTTAGGGCATAATCCAAAGAGGTTGAATGTCTCAGGAACAAAGCAAATATGAAGTTTGAGAATCTAAAGAGTCAGTAAGGCAAAAAAGTCTTAAAAGTTGTTTTTTTTGTTGTTGTTGTTTTTAAGCACAGTAAGAAATAGACATAGTTTGAAACAATGACACCAATCAGTTAAAATACCAAATTGAGTTTGATACTAGGTCAGGGCACTTTTGGCTATTGAATTTTTTTCTATTTCTCAATATATAAGTAACCCTGGAAACAAAGATCTATTAGGAAGACAACTGCAACCAGCATAAGTTTCAGACACTCATGGATACATTCTGATGCTGAGCAATGGTAGAAGAGTCAAAATACAGGGAAAATATGAAAATATTTTTTTCCTATGTGAAGTAAATGCAGTCAACATTCGAAGAAAATTTTAAAAATGGGTGGCTAGGTGGCACAATGAATAGAGAACCGGCCCTGGAGTCAGGAGGACCTGAGTTCAAATCTGGCCTCAGACACTTAACACAAAAACTAGCCATGTTACCTTGGGCAAGTCACTTAAACTCAATTGCCTTCCAAAAGGCAAAAAAAATTTAAGAAGAAAACAACCTTCCCTTAAATGAGTCATGAATGCTTGCTGTTTACTCAATTTCAGTTGAATAACTCTTTATGACCCCATTTGGTGTTTTCTTGGCAAAGATACTGCAATGGTTTGCCATTCCCTTCTGCATCTCATCTTACAGATGAGGAAACTGAGGCAAACACGGTTAAGTGACTTGCCCAGGGTCACATTTATGAGGCTGAATTTGAACTCAGGTCTTCTTGATTTCAGACCCTGCACTTTTCCAGCTGTGCTATTCGACTGCCCACATGAATATTAATTTATTTTTGAATATTACTTTGTTTTTTCTACCTGAGACAATGTTTTTGAAATTATATCTTTAAATTTTATAGATGGAGACAAACAAATGGCTTTGATTAAATGACCCTGAGGTAACTAGAGTATTTTTTTTAAAACATGTACATATGCAACTCTTCCTTACTATAAATATAATAAGTTATGTCATTATGCATTTCATATAACAGAGAATTTTCAGTTGGCTAATGTTAGGATTGAATTAGATGGGTAGGTCAATGATGTTGTAGGACTTCTGTGGAGATTATTAATTTTTAAAGACTAAATATAATAAAATTAAAAGAAGATCATAGCATTTAGAATTAGAGTGAGCCTAAGATACTATAGGTTAGCTAAACGGTGTGGTGATTAGAATACTGACCCTAGAGTCAGGAAGATACATCTTCCTTCTTTATTTTCACTAATCTTTGATTTCCTTTGTAATACCATGATTTTTATTTTATGGATTTAAAACCATCTTTCTAAGAAGGGGTCCATGGGCTTTACCAGGCTGCCAAAGGACTTCATATCAAAATATTCTTCCTCATTAAAGGAAAGTTAATAACTCCCTCAAAGTTACTTAACCTTGTATGCTTCACTTGCCCCAACTGTAAAATAAATTAGAGAAGGAAATGTATGTTTGCTGAATAAAACACCGAATGAAGTCTTCAAGAGTTGGAAACCCACTGAACAACAAGAACAACAAAATATTATTGAATCGTGGCACTTAGGAATGGGAAGGTTAAAGATTATTATTCAGTTTAGCTGTTTTTATGCATATACAATGATTTAATCATTATTTGATGAGTTATTTACATATCTCTGGGATATAAGAGAATAGAAAGTAATTGTTTATTTTGAAATCCAGTATTCCTTGCATAATGAAGAAACACTCCCAAATATTCTTTTTTTTTTTTTTAAAGCAATTGGGGTTAAGTAACTTGCTCAAAGTTACATGGCTAGTCATTATCTGTGTGTGGGTGCTCATTTTCTGAGGCTGGATTCGATCTCAGGTCATCCCAACTCCGAGGCCAGTGCTCTTACTCACTGCACCACCTAGCCGCCCCCCAAATATTCTTTAAATTATTACTATAGAACATTTCTCTTATGTTGCATTTTCTTACCTATATTTTATTTAATTTATCTAATTTTTAACTTATGAAATAAAACAAGCATTTCCACAAAATAGTATAATAAAAAATGATTGCACATGAAACTACAAATCAATTATCTACAACTTAATATTCCTTTCAAATATATAATGCAGTTATCATGTCATTTTTCCCTTTTTTTCCTTGACTCTCCCCATCACCCAACAGATATTTATTAAATACTTACTATGTACGAGCCAAATGAATCCTAAGTAGAAAGTGTAGTACAAAGTAAGCATCCAGGAAACAGTTTCTAATACATTCATTAAGGATAATAATGGACCTGTTTGATATTCCCTATTAGACAGAGTCTTATATTGTGAGTTTCTATAGCAATTGATCATATTTCCACCAATAATTAGGGGCAAAATAATTCTATAGTTTATTAAACATATAAGTATTATTGTATGCTACTACTCAGTACTTGTTGTTGGGAAAGATACGAAGACAATTAACACTTACAAGTCACTGTCCTTGTCTTCACAGATTTTAAAACCTTGTAATTTTGTTTTTGGTTGGTTTTGGTCACATAGGTGACACACTGGGCCTTGAGTCAGGAAGACCTGAGTTCAAATTTATCCTCAGACACTTACTAGCTATGTGACCCTCAGCAAGTCACTTAACTATGTTTCCTTCAGTTTCCTCATCTGTAAAATGAGTTGCAGTATGAAATGGTAAACCATTCTAGTATCTTTGCCAAGAAAACCCCAAATGGAATCATGAAGATTTAGACACAACTGAATAACAACAATTTTTCTTTATGAAAGTTAACGTTTGTGATATGAGTCATAATAAACAATAACCATGTAATATTGAGGAAAAGGTATACAGTATCTTCCTTCCTTCCTTCCTTCCTTCCTTCCTTCCTTCCTTCCTTCCTTCCTTCCTCTTCTTTCTTTTTTCTTTTTTTCTTTCTTTCTTTTCTTCCTTTCTTTCTTCCTTTCTTCCTTTCACTTTTTGTTTTCAAAATCCTTATCTTGGTTTGAGATGACTTGTTTCTGAGTCTCAATTTTGTAATTCCTTGTATTTTTCCCCCTTTACATTTATATCTCAAACTTTGTAGTATATCTCTCTGGAGTGTTTATATGTAATTAATATCACTCTTTTTGCCCTGCCCCATTTTCAGCTGAATGCCAGCCTTCCCTGAGCTGATTTTGGAGATTCAATTCTAAAAGCTCCCCAAATCTCTGCTAAAACCCTGCATATTTCTCAGCATGGAGATTTAATATTTTTCTCACTCCAAAAACCTCAAATTATAATTTTTCTCATGTAATGATTTAATCATTTTCCTTGTACTAAAGACTGTTGTAAGCTAGTCTACAAGTTCTCTCATGATAGTTTTTGCCAGTGAATTTAAGATCAGCTTTAGATGTTAGCAGACCCTTTCAATATTTTAGAAAGCACTTACCCATTACAGATCTTTTTTGAAAACATGGATTCTCTGAGAACTGCATTTCTACAGGTGAAGAGTTCAGAGGCTACTATGATGAACCTAACACTGCATGACACAATGAATAGAATATTCAAATACTATTAAGAGTATATTTGGCTTCTTGCTGGAAAATGTAAAAACAAAAAGAAATAAACAATAACAAAACAGCCATGCTTCCACAAAATCTAAAGCTTTGTGTTCATAGTCAGTGAGGTACAGCTTGATTTAGAGATTTCAACAGAAAATCTTATTTTTTGATGGGACTTCAAGCACCACCATTCAACACATGACATGATCTTTGATCATTTGATCAATACTAGTTTAAGCAAAGATAAAATGACCTGTCCCCAGAAATCAATATTATCCACAAAGGGACCAATCCTGAGGTTTCTAAACAATTTTTAATACAACTGAAAGTGTTTTACTCCATCACTTCAAAAGAGATCAATGTACAAACACCTGTCATCCGTTTTGCCAGTGACTAAGTCAGAAGAAAATATACCTACCTGTGGTGGGATTTCAACCAAGTTGAAATAAAACTTTTTCTAAGATAGATAAGCCTTAGTTACTCAGTCAAAGATAGTGATTGAATAATTATGATCATTAAAAAGGGTCCTGGGGTATGCCCTTAGGGTAGGGATGGGTAGTGGGAAGAGATAAATAATAACTTAGATTTTAGTAAAAATTTTAGCTGTGAAAATTGATAATTACATTGAATCTTAATGTTGGTCCTTTAGAATAGATGGAATAAGAATTATCATCCCTATTTTGGAGGTGAGAAAAGCCTCAAAGAGGTCATGGGATCATATTTAGTGATGGGAGGGACCCTCAGATGGGAGGGACCTTTCAAATTCATTTTGCAGATGTGAAAACTGAGTCAAAGAGAGAATTAATGATTTTCCTGTTATCATATAGGTAGTAAGGGTCTGTGAATATAGGTTCCAATTGCAACGAAAAAGAAAAGATGATTTGTAAGTTTCATACTAGCTCCAACATTCTATAGTTCCACTTTCCTTTTATCTTACCAGTGCCTTTTTTCTTTCTGGACTTCTAGGCATGTGGTGCTTTGTATGATTCTATATGACCTACTTTATATATCTCCATTTTTATTATGTGTGTTTAGCTTATAAGGTAAAGAAGCATCTTCTTATGTCCTTTTCATTACAATTAGCCCTTGACATTCAACAACATAAGCCATTTTTAATCAAATCTAGGTTTCTTTTTTTTTTCTAAGAAGGCTAATTCTTCCCCAGTTCTGATATTCCTTATTATTAAAACTGTCAAAGGTATATTTTAGAAAAATCAAAGAAATCAAAACAAAACAAACGCTAGTTTAAAATGCAATGAATGTTATATGCATAGAAAATGGAAGGAAACAGTTGAGCTAAGCACAGATTCTTTCTTGAGTCTTATCTGAATATCACTGTTTCTCTGGTTCCTCCCATTATCCTCATTCACTTTTATATCCCTCCAATATCTAGTACATGGCAATAAGCCAGCTCAAATTCATCTCTCAGCGAGACCAAGCTTTTACTCTAGACAAAATTTTATTTCAATTTCAAGAAAGTCAAGTATAGGAGCTCAGGTCTTCCCAACTGACACCACTGGAAGATACAGACATTGATGAATTCAATACTTACATAATATTGACAGCAAAGTAAAGGAGTAATTCTCATATTCCTTCTGTGGAATATTTTTTTAATAAAGCTATTGTATGTAGTCAGAATCTCTTCTCTAACAGCTGTTCAGCTCAGAACTTTTAAAAAAAGGTGATGAAACAAGTTCACCCTAACCCTGTGGCATTTCTGAAATATCAAAGTATTGATCCCAAACATTCCAGGGGACAGTGTGATGAGCTTTGTTTAGGAGTTTTTACTGTTGTTTGTCTGCTCACTTTGTTGTTTGTTTTAATGGATACCTTTGGCAGTCTGGCAAAGTCTGTGGACTCCTCAGAACAATGTTTGTAAATGTGTACAATAAAATGCAAAATGTTTCTTTTTTTTTTTCTTTTTGGAGGGCATTTGGGGTTAAGTGACTTGTCCAAGGTCACATGGCTAGTTTATTGTGTTAAGTGTCTGAGTCTGGATTTGAACTCAGGTCCTTCTGACTCCAGGGCCGGTGCTCTATTCACTGTGCCACCTAGCCACCCCAAAATATTAAAAAAAAAACAAATTATATTGAAATATATCCCAGAGAAAGGAAGACTGTAATCAACTGGGGTCTATTGACGAGTCTAACAACTACATTAATTTCAAAAGAATGAGTAAATGCCATCTCATAATATTTATCATAACTGAGATATGAAAATATCTGATATCTATTGATGACAAAGTAACAGGTACTGTTAATAATAATGGGTTTGTTGCCTTTATTTATGATGAAAGGAAATGCTAAATTTTAGAGATTAGGAAAAATGAAGATCTAAGTTCCTTTCCCCCCCTAAATTAACAAACCTCTTGGTAGTCTATGGACCCCATAGTAAGAACTCCTCAATTAGATTGTGAATTAGTTATTTTATATAAAACTTTCTGAACCAAAATCTTCAGAAAAAAAGAATCATATAATAGAAAGAGTAACTATACCTGAATCTACACCATTAGAAGAAACATTGTATGAGAAGAAAAATAATAATAATATTAAAAAAAATAGATTCTTAGAACTCCCCCTCTAAAGTGGTTTTTCCTCTAAACTTAAAGCATACTACAGTTGGAAATAGCACAAGCAAGCTCAGAGACCTTTACCTTGTGGTCCAGATTTTAAGGGGTCTTACCGATCTGATCATTTCAGAGACAACCTAAAGTTTCCAAACTCACACCACAGAAAGAAGTAATACAGATTCTGGTGAGTGTTAAAAAGGGAAGAAAAAGCAATTAGATGGAAATTGTAAGCAATGAGTAGTCAGCTAGAAGGATAGAAAAAAGATCCATGTCCAAGTGGAAAGGGGGAGGAACTGACTATCAGATTAAGGAGAGGATAAAAGGTAAGAGGCAAACAGAATGACAGTAAAGTGAAGGAGTAATTCCTGTATACTTTCTGTGGAATGTTGTTTAAATAAAGTTATTATAAGTAGTCAGAATCTCTTCTTCTCTATCAAGAGAAATTATTACAACAAAAATTCTGAAAGAACCAAAGTCTGGTGGGGGACAGGAGGGGGAATCCTAAAAAGCAATCTCTAATTTAATTCCAGTTCACAAATATACAAACCAAGAGAAAGGCTCACAAAACAAAAGAATGAGTTAGTAAAAACTCAGAGAGGTCAAAACACAGCTAATGTTCATTTTATTATGAAGTAAAACTACATAAAATTCCTCAGTACAAAAGTTAATTCTTAGGATTTCTCAGTGATCATTAAATGAAACAAAACAAAATTCCAAGATGGTCAAAAAAGATTATAGGAATTTAATTATGCTGAAAATCAGAACTTTTTATGTAAATTAAAAAAGAACACCAGAAGGACCCTGAACTTTGAAGACCTGTTGGGAAATGTCTCCCAAGAAATAGAGGACCTAGAAGAGGAAATGGGAAATTTAGAATTCAAAAACAAAGAACTGGAAGATAATAAGGCAGAAAAGAAACAAAAGAAAAGAATATATTAATTTCACACAAATGAAAATAATTAATCTTATAGGAAGGATAACAAGAGAATTCTTAAAGATTATATGATTCCTAAAGTAACATAAAATTTATGAATACCAGTAATAATATAAAATAATTACTCAAAGCTTGTGAATGTAAACAACATAGCACTGATCCCATTGCCAACTCCTAAAACCTATAAAAGTGAAAAGAGATTAAGGGAAGAAGAAGCCTAGTGGAAAGGATGGTAGAAAGACTATCTTGGTCATATTCTTCTTATAAACCTTTTAGTGTCCAATAGGAGAGCAATCTATTTAATCTAGATTGGCAATAGCCTGACACAGTACTAGGATAATAGCCTAAAACAAGAAAACAAACAAAAAAACACCCTTTTCCCCATAACAATTCTCCAAAGGATGACTTCTATAGCTGCTAAAAAGATATTCTGATAATTACCTTAGATCTACTAGAAACTGTCGAAGAAATTTTATTCCTAAGCACTCCAAATCAGGCAGCAATGATGAATAGTGACAGGAAAAGTTTGTAGTAGTTCTCTCATTTATTTTTCTGCTTATTAGAGTATACCTGTACATATACTAACACTGTGATTACCTTCCTCAAAATACCTTCAATTGCTGGGTTCCTTCCTTTTCACATGATTGGTGAGAATTTTCACTATTTATGATCTCTCCTTTGGGGAATCCATTCTAATGGTCATCATTTGAACCTTCTCAGTTTTAAACAACTTATATTCTCCTAGTACCAAAATTCGATTCATTTCCAACAACTTGAATGTAAAATTTATTTTGGTATAAATCAGCTTGGCATTAAAATCCTTCACTTTCTGGCAATAGCCTACTTTTCCAAGGTTATTTCACATTATACAACTTCATGGACTCTCCATGCCAGCCAAACAGGCTTGTTCGTTCTTCCTCAAAATTGGCATTCCTTCTCCCAACTCCATAGTTTAACAGATATTGTCTCCCATGCCTATAATGTAATCTCTTCTCACCACCACCACCCCTGCAAAATAGGTGTTTTTTTCTTTGTTAGATTCAGAATTTTTTTAACCTTTCATTTTAGGGAAAGAAGTTGGGGGCTACATTCTTATGACTTTCAAAAGGTCTAGTACCATCTGGAAATTGTGGGGTCCAAGATTCTTGGAATCTTAGAGTTGAATCCATTTGCATTTTTTATCCAAGCTAGAAGTGATGCCCCCAGGTAGACAGAATGACTTTCTGGACTCATCCAAACATTATGTGAGATGACTCATGTAACATCAATGCTACATTTGGATTTTAACTTGCTGGAACCAAGAAACTGTGCTCAGTTTGAACCCAGTTCCCTAGAAACTGAAATGAGAGCATGAGCCTACTGATGAGTGTACCTGTCAGAAAATGTTTGTATTTTTATTCTTGCTATATCTTAGAGATGCATATATCTTTGTTAAAGGAAATTAATACTAATTGGTTAAATAGAAGTATTGTTTTAGTCATTGCTGGATAACAGTGAGGTAATGGGAATTTGAAATGGGAATTCAAGCATATGATAAGAGACACATTAACCTCTCAAACATATGCCTAGAACCCTGAGGGGGGGATGTAATTGGTCTGGGCCTGGAATAGTGATCCCAGAGCATACTTGCTACATAGATATTTCCTTCAACCTTGGTAATAGTATTGTGCCTTCCTTAAATAATTATAGATAACTTTTATTTAATTTTTTTGTAACATATTTAGCAATATTTGCAATGGGTTCATAGAGCCCTGGGCTTAGAGTCAAGAAGATCAGAGTTCAAATCTGGCCTCAGACACTTAATAGCTATGTGACCCCTGACAACTCATTTAATCTCTGTTCATCTTGATCCATTGGAGAAGGGAAGGGCAAACCATTCCAGGTTCTTTGTCAAGAAAACCCCATGGACAGAACTCAGGTACTCTGATCCATGGGGTCACAAAGAATAGGACAGAACTGAACAACAAATGTATGATGTAGGGTGTTGTAGCAGCAAGCACCCCAACATCCCCAGGGTAGCTGCCAGCACAGGTTCTTAGATCTGCTTTTGTAAAGGAAAGCAACTCAAAATCAGTTAACCAGTTTACTTTAATCAAACAAACATATATTACCTAGTTCAGGGGGAAAAAGTCAGAACCCCGAACTTCAGAGTTACAGAACTTACAGATCAAACAGACAGGCTTCCAAACTGTCTAACCATTATATCAATACCAAATCACAGTTACCAGAGAGGGAAGCATCAGCATCTGGGTTTTCAAAGCCGGGGGGCCCTCAACAACGGCTTCCCAGAGTCTCATCTGGTCAAATCACACAACACTTCTCAAAGTGAGCCCCAAAGCAAAGCCTCAAATCAGGGATTATATAGTCTTCTCCTGGCTCAGACAATGTAGCCACCCTCTTGACCCACTGCCCAATCACACAGCATCAAGGTGTGGTCATTCCTGAAAACCAAGCCTCCTACCACAGGCTCCATGTGACCACATTCAGCCTATTAGGAGGCAGAGTATATTTTCAAATCAAGGAAGGTTCTCAAAGTCACTTAAGTCAAAGTCTCTTAAGCCAATCAAGGGGCCTAAGGACAGGGAAGATCTTCAAATATGCATTTCCATTACAGGTGTTTGTACCCAACTTCATTTAGAGGCAACTGGTAATTCAGTGCTGGACCTGAGTTAAGAACTGAGTCTAATCCAAATTCAAACACTTCCTTTCTGTAGGACCCTGGGCAAGTCACTCAATGTCTGATTGCCTGACAAAAGGATCTCTTTAATTCACTGGAGAAGAAAATGGTAGACCACTCCTTTGTCTTTGCAAGAAAATTCTGTGGACAGCAATGTTCCATGGGGACATGAGGAGTTGAGTCATGTCAGTGACTGAATGACATCGTTTTTCATCTTTTGTTCCTGAAAAAGACATCACCAGGAGGGTGATGTCTTGACTAGCAAGTAAATTGGATTTAATTGAATTAGAACTGGGTAAAATTATCAGCCTCACTCTCCCTCTAGAGTCATAGGATTCTAGGGGCAAGTAATAAATAGCGACAACTGGAGATGCCCCCAGATACAGTGGGAGACTTTGATCTTTTTAAGCTAAGTTCTTCCTCAGTTCTCAGTTTATCTAAAGTAACACCCATGACTGAATGGCAAGAACAAAAATAAAAATGCCTCATTTTCCCACCATTCTTTGACATAGTTCTAGAAATATTCACAAAAGCAATAAAAAAGAAAGAATTAAAGGCATAAACATTGGACAAAAAAAGACAAAAGTATCTCTTTATACAAATGATATGATAATTTACTTAGGAAAAACTTCAGAGAATTAGCAAATAAATTAATTGAGCCAATTGTTTTCATGATTAGTAGTATAGAGACAAAATTAATAAAATTGTCCATTTTTCTATGTAACAATAACAAAATTCAGGAGAAAATAATAGAAAGGAAAATCTTCAACATATTTACAAAATACATAAAATTTTGGGGAGTCAATGTTGTAAAGCACACTTAACACTTGCATAAAAATTGTAACAGGTAATTGTAAGGATATCCATTATTCATTGTTGAGCTATGAAGTTACTGGAAAAGTATAATACTACCTATATTAATTTACAGTCCTAATTTATATGAACCAAATTATCAAGGGCATACCTTATAGAAGTAGAAAAAAAAATTTGCAGTAATAAAAGATACAATCTCAAAGAAAAAATAGTGAAAGAAGTATAAATGAAAGATGAAATGGCATTTTCAACTTTGATTTTCTAAGCACAGAGGAAATCACAAAAGATAAAATAGGCAATTTTGTTCACATTGAGCTTAAGAAAATATTTGCATAAAGTTGATGCTAACTGAAAAAACATTTTGGCATGCAATATTTCTTATGAAGATATAATATTTGTGATATAAAAAGAATTAATGCATATCTAAGACTAGGTTCATACATGAAGGGAGTGAAGTTTTCACTGTGATTCTTTGGACGTTTTGTGAGCTGGAAAACTGTTTCTCAAGATTTATTTTCTATAAGGAACAAAGATTATATCTTCCTTCTAGTGAACGAAGGTCCAAGAAAAGGGTATAGGTAATGAGGTCTTCTAGTCCTTTATGTTGACTGTGCTTCCAAAATACTTTTGTGCAATAAAAAAACAATGGCTATGGAGAATCTGGAGGAAGATATGAAGAGTTATATAAGTTAATTGATAGAGAAGTAAAAAATCCAGCAAAACAACAGTAATTTCAACAGTGTAATTTGAAAGAACTCTAGTCAGATCTTTGAAACTGTATTTCAGAAATCGAGTTTTCTTGCAGTCATTGAAGATTTTCCTCACCCAAGAGATCTGTGTACCAATAAAATGACAATTCTATGACTTATCTAACCCTATCCAATATGAAACCAAGAGTCATTCCCCAAAAGAACATATGGTCAAGTTCTCAAAGCCATTGCAAACAACTAACATTATTGTTGGGAATTTGGAGCAGTAATTCATAAAATGAAGAATACTACACTAGCAGCTAAGAAAATTTGAGTTTAAACCCTACTTTAGAGAGTTAATAGTTATGTGATCCTGGAAAAGTTATATAACTTTTAAAAGCCTCAGTTTCCTCGTCTATAAAACTGGGATAACTATAATACCTACCTCACAGGACTGTTGCAAGTCTCAAATTAGATAATATACATAAAGTATTTTTAAAATTTCAAATTATATGTCTTAGCTACTTATTAATAAAATAATTAATAATAACAATAATAAAAGCCTTTATCCTCCCTATAGCACATGATCTCCTCCTCTACCCACCTCTATATCCTGCTCCAGTAGCACCCTTTCCATGTTTTGAGGTCTCTAGCCATAAGAGTCAATATTCTATGCTCTCCACATCCCCCACAGGGTACTTTCTTGGGTTCTCTATGCTCAGCATATCTGACCTCTTTAACCTTTCATCTCAGCTGAATTTGTCTTATTGTTTGTTCCATATAGCTTTGTCTTGTGGTACTTGCCATAAGTACCAGAATTGCTAGTTCCATTTCTATTCTTATATGTGAAGAGATACCATCTTAGAATCTGCTTTCAAGTGCTTTTATATTACCCCTGATAAGCTGAGTTTATGCCAGCCAGTTAATGTTCACCTCCACTATTCCGACGAGTAATGAGATGATTAGTGTATTCCAGAGAAAGTAAGGTGAAGGGAATTGCATTTGTTTTACAAGCTGATGTGCCATGATTTCTTTGTACTTATCACATGAAGTGACAGCCCCATTTAAAGGAAATCATTTAATACTTGGGCTTTGGAGTTAATCTACTATTACGATTTCAGTTAGGCTGTCTTGCATTGTAATCCAAAAACTGGAAAAAGTCGCATTTTAGTTCTCAACATTGACAACCATAAATGCATTGAGACAAATTCTTTGAAACAATATAATATGGAAAGAATAAAAGAAGATACAATATGAAAGAAAAAAAAAACTGGAGATTGCTCTGTATATTCATTGATTTCATTCAGTTCTTAGGTAGTACCCAGGGGTGTGTGTGAGGGGGGGAAGATATATTAGTTAGCCTCTACTCAAATATATTTACATAGTTAATTAAAGGTTTTATTTTATTGTTTTACTTCTATTTCTCGAAATGATCTTATCATCTTTTGCTCTGTAGGCAACTACCCAATCCAATCCAATCCAACACACATCAAAGTACCATCAATGAGCTTATATTCTAGCAAGGGGATTTTATTGTTCCATCACATTTGACCTTTTGTGACACTATTAGGGGTTTTGTTCACAAAGACATTAGAGTGGTTTGCCATTTCCTTCTATGGTTCATTTTGCAGATAAGGAAACTGAGGCAAACAGGATTAAATGACTTGCTCAGAGTCACACAGTTCAAGTCAGAAACCAGATTTGAACTCAGGAAGATGAGTTTTCTTGATTCCAGGTCCAGCACTCTATCCACTCTTCCATCTAGTTCACCTACGGAGGGGATGCGACATGTATAATAATGACTATACATGCAATTATTGAAGTACAGGAAGTGCATTAATGATCAGGGAAGTCATGTAAGAAAGTTTAGAAGTTGGCACCTGAGCTGGGATTTGGAGGAAGCTATGGAATGGAGTAAGTAATGGAAGTTTGTTGCATCCCTGACATGGGAGACTACTTTTACAACAGCATGGAGGTAGGAAAAAGAACAACCATTTTGAAGTGGTTGGATAAAAACAAGTAGGATAGTTTTTGTTTGTATGCTTGGTTGGCTGTTGGGTTTTTTTTAGTTTTTAGTTTTTGTTTTGTTTTGTTTGGTTTGGGGGGGGTGGTATTTGAACTGTAAATTCTATCAAGTGAAATAACATAACCTAGAGAGACTGCACCCTGACTGTGAAGGACTTAAGCTAGATGAACAATCACTGGTCTTCAAATTCAGGATATATATTCATGTAGTAGAAGAATAAACATTAGTTATAAGTGAGTAAGACCTTAAGAGTCAGAGTGAGGAAAGTTTTCCCAAAGTAAAAACCATAAGTATCAAAATCTTCTCACCATTGCTCTAGAAGAGGAAGAATGCATTAAGGATGACAATTCAAACTTGTAGAACCACTCCTGGACTGATGGAGCCTGGAATACTGTGCCTCTTTCTGGTCTATACCAAGTCATGGTTTTGGTCAAGCTCAGTTCTGGAGAACTTGACTTCTAATGAAAGAGAGCTTTTTGTTCTCATACTCTTTGGTTTAATAACCAAAATGTCCCAGTCCCAGTGCCCCAGAAAGTTATTTTTACTTATGGTTCATGTCTAGGACCTCTCCTAAAAAAGGAGAGGAATAAGAAGGAACTCAATGTACAATGTGAATCAAGTATTGTTTTCCAACACACAAAAAATAACGCAAAATTGGAAAACTCAAAAGAGTTCATCAACAATAAATTAAATAAGACTCATTAGCAATTTATTATGCCTGAGATCTGCTAGAGGCAGGTAAGTGATAGAGTAAACATAACGTTAGACCTAGAGTTAGAAAGTCCTTACTTTAAAATTGACCTCAGACACTTAGTAGTTGTTTGACCTAGACAGAGAAATTAACTTCTGCTTGCCAGTTTCCTCATCTATAAAATGGGAATGATGACCTACCTCCCAGGGCTGTTGTGAGCTTCAAAAAAGATAATATTTGTAAACTTCTTTGTAAACCTCAAAGCACTTTTTAAATGCTAGCTATTAATTTGCTGAGAGATTGATACTTAAATCTCATCAAACTAGAGTAGTTTGGGAATTTCTAATTGACTTTTACATTTTGTTTCTGTTCAACACTGCCTACCCAACTCCAATGCAAGTCTGCTGATAAAAATGACCAGGTATAGGCCTATTCTCTTACAGTGGTCAACTTACCAAATGCAGAATCTTCTCTTACTCCCAACTTACTTTTCATTCGGCCAAGAACTTCCACACTTTTGTAATTCAAAATTGCCTCCAGTCCTGGAAACATCCACCTCAAGGACCATGTTTGGTCACCTCTTCTTGTCACTGTATCACAATGTCTAATTTGGTGCGCCCTATTATAGGAACAGGGTCATAATCCGCAAACAAGTAGTGACAAGCACTAGTGATTTTTCTGGGCAACAACCCTGACGTTTTGACATCACTACTACCAAAAGTACTCCTTAGTTTGTAGGGCTTGGGAATCTTTTTTTTTTTTCTGATACTTTTCAAGAAGACCAAGGAATTTTTTAGAATGTCTTTTAGCAGCCAATGTCAATAACCAAATGCTAGACTAGTCAAGTTTGTTTTGTTAAGACTTATAGTTACATTGGCAGGGTGTTGTCATAAATTGTTTAAATTATAAGAATGCTATTTCTCCATGATATCTTTAAAGATCAAGAAGCATATCCTTGTCATTAGGAGAATCTGGGTTGTAAATGCTTGTATACTGGCCAAATATCAATCTAAATAATTATACTTTCTCTTCCTTGACTTCTATTCATTATTCCTTTTGCCTTTCTATTTGATATTCTTAGTGGTAGGTATTTCTAAAATGCAACTATCTTATACCACAGTGGCTATATTTCAGAGATGAGTGGAATAATCCGATATGATTGTCAATACCATTGAATTTTAATGTTTACCTATGATTATGTGGTAAAGACAATGAGCACCCGATAATTATTAATCAATTCTGCTCAATACCAATGGCAAACTCTTAATTCCATCTCAGTCTATCTCAGAGCATAGATCATAGATGTGGATAATTCTAAGAAGCTATAATGCTCATCTTAATGCAGTCAAATACTTTAATTTTACAGATGAAAAAATAATTAAACACAGAGAAAGCAAGCAAGTTGCAGTAGGTCACTAAGTTAATTATTGGAAGAATCATTACTCTGACCTCTGTCTTTTGACTTTGGGATCTATATTCTTTCTGCTATGCCATGAAAAACAAAATAAAACACCAGTTAACTTGACCTAGGAACTATTCCACATTGTTCTTTGATGAGAATCACTCTCTTTTTTGCAGTTATTGCTGGGTTTCCCCTCAGTTTAGTTGGCCTATTCACTCTTAGGATGATTCATATCAAAAAGGATTGTTTTAAGTGGGACAGTAGAAGGTTCTTATCTCCTACAATTTCAACTATTAATCAAGTTTCCTGTTAGTTCAACATAGAGATTTATTGTCAAAGGATGTCTTCTACCACCTCCACCCCCACATTGATGGTAGTATTGATTGGAAAAATTTCCTTATGAATGATTGAATGTATCAACTGGAAAGTTAAATAAAGTACTTCTTTTGCCAACTACATCTTCTTCAAAACTGGTCACATTTTAATTTTAGGATTTTTGGCAATTTACTTCCACCTTTAACCTTTCTTTAAATATTATCTTCAATCCATTTCTCACCTTGGTGGGTAAACAGGAATATTTTCATCGGGCTCCAAGCTTTCAAATATAAAAATTAGAAGAGGTCAACTACTTAAGAAAGAAAGCTCCCCTCCTCCTCATTCAAGGGGAAAACAAAGTGAGGAGTCAACCTTCCACTGAAGATTTAGGAAGTAGAAAAATAACTCTTTGCTTTACAAACAGCTGTGAATTTTCAGGATTCGTTATTATTTATGAAAGCAAAGAAATGCATTTTTCCCTCTTCTTAACTCGGATTCTCTCCCCACTCCTTCCCCCCACAAGAAGTGAACAAATATACCTAATAAACTGCCTATTTCAGTGGACTGGAGTTTCTAGAAGTAAAAAGTGAATTTTAAAAATTCAACTTTTTTGGCTAGAATTTTTTTCTTCCTGTATTACATAAGACAACTTGTGGGTGGTGCAATACTGGTTTAATTTTAATTTTTTTGATATATTTTACTTTTACATCACCTTATTTCTGATTACTGTCCACCCCCTTACTTATCAAGCAAAGCAGTTCTTTTAACAATAAATTTTAAAAAGAGGCAAAAATGTTCAGAAATTGTTTTTTTGTTTTTTGGTTTGTTTGTTTTTTTTACCTTTCATTGTGTAGTCATCACTTGTTGTAATTCTGTTCCTTACACTACTTAAAAGGTAAACAAAGCAGCAATGGATTCACCAGTGGCATATGGATACACATTTATCTCTCCTACCTTGGGAGCCACAAGACTAGAATTCTCAGCCCAAGTGCATTGTCAGTACATTTCCAAAAGCTGACTTGGGTGGTTTGTTTAGAGTGCTTCAATACTAGCAGTATTGTCACTCAACCCACTGAAGATCAAGAATAGGTAAGCAGGTGAAGCTGCCATGAGTAAGTCATCTGATATGGTAAGACCTGCATCCAGTTAACTGTACAGTACTCCTTTCAATGATTCAATTTAGCAATAAATGATTTTTAAGTAGTAGTGGCACAATTGTTTTAGGGCTTCACATAATGGTCACAACCTACTTTTTATAAAAAAGAAAAAACCAAACTGGCATATAATCTGCAGCAATCATGTGGTAGTAATTGCAAGCATTTTTATAGCACTTACAGTGTGACAGTTGCTATGCTAAGCCCTTTATAAATATTACCACATTAGGTCCTTAAAACAAACATGGGAGTTAGGTGCAATTATCATCCTTATTTTATAGTTGAGGAAACTGAGGCAAATTTATTAAGTGGCTTGCTTGTGGTTAATGGCTCATAAAGCTCTATAAAGAAATTTGAACTCAGGACAATAGACTCAGGCCGATTACCAGCTACTAGCTTTGACACATTATCCAGGCCTCACAATGTATGCAAGATTCCAAAGTTGCCTACCCCAAAGCCCACCTTTCTGCAGTGAAGAAAATGAGCTATATTTTCTCAATTCCCCTGGACTAACATTGGTCATTAAAATTACACTGCATTCATTTGAAGGGGACTTTTAAATAGAATTCTTATTATGAAATTATGAAGCATTATTAAATATGAATACTTTCATATACAAAGCATAGAAAGAAGAAAATTACCCAGCTTGTTTTTTAATATGTATATATGTATATATACATATATATATATATATATATATATATAAATTTTACTATGGTAGTATCATAAAAATGTCTTGTGTATGTCCTCTTTTGAAATCAATTTTATATTCTTCATTCAGTGTTTAAATTTTAACAATTTCTTTTTTTTTCACTTTTCCTTTTTTCCTTTTTTTCCCTTTTTGGAAGGCAATTGAGGTTAAGTGATTTGCCCAAGGTCACACAGCTAGGTTGTGTGTGTGTGTGTGTGTGTGTGTGTGTTGTGTGTGAGGCAGGATCTGAACCCACGTCCTCCTGACTCCAGGACCGGTGCGCTTTTTAGTGCACCACCTAGCCTCACTATTCACTTTTATTTTTTGTTGACATAATTATCACTCCTCCCATTTCTCCTTCCTAAAATATTACCCCTTCCCAAATAAGAGCCTTCTCTCATAACAAGTGTGTTTGTGTATGTGTGTGTGTGTGTATGTGATATTTTACTATTCATGTTGGAAAGTTTATGTCATTGTGTACTTATACTCCATCCTGTCTATTCCAAGGCATGTGAAGCAAGCTTCATCATCACTCTTTTAGAGATGTGATTGGTCACTGAATTTACTGAAGTCATTAATGTTTTCAAAATTATTGTCCTTTAAAATCTTACAGTTAATGTACAAGTACCTTTTCTGTTCCTCCTCTCATTTTATATTAGTTCATACACATCTTCCTAAATTACTGGAATCTGTCCCTTCTGTCATTCTTTATAGCTTAAGAGTATTCTATTAACTTTTTATGCAATAATTCTTTTGCCCTTTCCCCAAATACTGAAATCCCATTTCTTTTCTATTCTTTGCTATAACCACAATATTAATAATAAAGTAATAAAAGTATTGTTATACATACTCTTTTACATGTGGGTTTTTCTTTGATATTTTTAAAATATGTGATTAACATTAGTTTTGTTGGGTCACAGGGCATGCACAACTTACATCTTTTGAGAACAATTCTGAGTTGGTTTTGAGAATGTTTGGGCAGACCACTTTGAAACTCCATCAAGTCTCAATCTCTCTCCTCCCCCCCAACCCCACCCCCATCTCATCATTGTTTCTTCTTCATGTTTAGAATTTGCAAAATCCTTTGTAGAAGAGCCAGACTCCTTTAGGAATTTTCATGTAGCCATGTTAATTTGAAGTCCATTGATTTCTCAGTTTGGGGTCTTGTTCTTTCTGTTTACATTTCAGAAGTCACAATGATATTAATTTCCTATACATGTTTGTGCATTAATTCATATGTCTTTAAAGGTTTTTCTGAATTCTACTCATCCATTCTTTCTTATGTCTTAGAAATATATGCATTTACCTGTTGTTGCTGCTATTGTTTTAGCCATTCCCTAAATAATGGTCAGCTACATGCTTTTTATGTTATTTGCTATCACAAAAAAAAGAAATGCTATGAATATTTTGATGGGCATTTCATTCTCTTTTTGACCTGCTAGTAATATATGCCTAACAATGGGAACCTATTGTTAAACTAGGTTCTTCCAGAAAATCTACAATTCTCTGTGTCAAGTGAAATTTCCTGAAGATTTTTATTTCTTAATATAAAATAATATAATAAAGTATGAACATCTGTATCTACCTAGCATATAAGAAGTAATGTCAGTTAGTAGAAAGGATCTTTGACTTACAGTCAGGTTCAATTCAAATTCTTAGTTGTCTAGTTAAAACCCTTTGTGATATGGGGCAAGTAACAACCAATTTTTGAGTCTCAATTTCTTCATTAATTAAGGGAGAAACATGATGCTACCTGTACTAATTTACCCCCCCCAATTTAGAATGAGAAACAAATGAGATAATGTATCAAAAGCACTTGTCAACCATAAAGTGAAAAATAAATGTGAAATATTTGAAAGTTACATTTCATTAATTTTTATGAGTGATAGAGATATAGTCTTCCCAAAACTCAAAAAGACAGAAATTCTATCATAGTAGATTTGTACTCTGTTTAAAACAAACCTGATATGCACAGTGATAACAAGAAATTTAGTATCTTGGACAAATTCAAGTATGTGTGTTGCAGAGGACAATTTTGTTCAATCATAAAGTAAGAGGCAATAGCTCATTCCCTTGAGAGGCCCTAAGCAAATAGAATGTCCATTGGGTCCTACCTTTTATGTCTGGGAAGAGGCTGAAGTATAGTAGGTAGGGGACAAATTTATGTGAGATGGCAGGTTTCAGCAGAGAGGTAGGATCCAAAGGAGAGGCTAGAAGAGAAATACAGGATATGATAGTCAGAATGCTATCTTAGGAAGGAAGCTGCAACTGTTGGTGCCTTGGGACAAAACCCAGGTCACCCAGCCCTAGTTATCAGTGCTGCTTAAACACACACACACACACACACACACACACACACACACACACCCCACAGGCATAGGTGTTATTTATGTACATGAATTGTATATACACATATGAAATACAGATGCACATATATACATGCATATATTTATGCATATGTGCATTATATAAAAGAAATACGTAATTTGTTTATAGCTTAAATTCTAAGTTAATAATTTGTATTCAGTCTTTATAAACTTATGAGTTAAGTAGGATAAATATGATTATCATTTTATGGAACATTAGCAGGTAATACAAGAGAGGAATATAATTTGGGAACAGCAGCAACAACAACAGTAGCAACAATTTTTTTTTTTACCTGAGTTTTAATCTTAGATATCCTTTTTCAAACTGTATCACCTCAGAAAAAAATTAACTATTCTGGGGCTCAGTTTTTTCTTTTATAAAACTGGAAGCTGTGGCTGAGGGCTTAAAATATAAGATCCCTTCTTGATCTAAATACCATACAAATTTAAGTAACTAATCCCAAATTACATGAATTATCATTAAAGAGCTTTTAACCAAGGTCTTGATTTCTACTCTAGTATTCTGTTCCCTACACTGTACTGATTAAGTCATCATTATACGTTTAACAAAGTGATTTGCCATAGCGAAATTTAAACAAGGTAGCTAGATGGTGCAGTGGATAGAGTGATGGACCTAGAATCGAGAAGACTAATCTTCTTGAGCTCTGGCCTCAGATACTTACTAGCTGTGTGATCCCAGGGAAGTCACTTAATCCTGTTTGCCTCAGTTTTCTCATCTATAAAAAGAGCTAGAGAAGGAAATAGCCAAGCACTCCAGTATCTTTGCCAAGAAAAATGTAAGTGGGGTCACGAAGAGCTGGACAGAACTGAAAAATAACTAAACAACATTTTTAAATAGACAGCTCACCCACGGCATTGACAATTGTTATGTTGGGGTTACAGGGTGGCACAGCAATTGGAGCACTGTCACTGGAGTCAGGAAGATCTGAGTTCACACACGGCCTCAGACACTTAACACAAAATTCTCTCTGTGACCTTGGGAGAGTAACCTAACCCCATTTGCTCTATCTTCCCCTTTCAAAAAAAAGCAAAAAAAAAAAAGATTATTTATACTAGAAATGTGTAATACACAGAAATGTCAAGGAAGGTATGCTTTATTCCACAAGAAGTGTAAATACATGCAAACAGGAAAAGGGTTCTAGCAGTTCCCCAGTACCTTATTTCAGTGACATTCTCAGCCACATAAGGAAGGGTGAATGTGAGTAAAATTAAAACTCCCAAGTGGCTAGAACTGAATTTAATTTTATCTTGACATTCACAGGATATGCAGTAATTCTTTCCAATCAATTGCTTAAGAAATTTATGTTTATTTAATTGAAAAATGTATCTTAAAAAACCTACTATTGAAAATTTCCATTTAAGATAATCATTATTTTTGGAATTGTTGTAGATCCTCATACTGCTGAGAAAAGCTAAGTCTATCATAGCTGATCATCAAGAAATGTTGCTATGACTTTATATGATGTTCTCCTGATTTTGCTCACGTCACTCAACATCAGTTCATGTAAGCTTTCCAAGGTTTTTCTGAAATTTACCTGCTCATCATTTCTTATACGACAATAGTATTCTGTTCCACTCATATATCACAACTTGTTCAGTCAATCGTCAATTGATGGTAAACCCTGTTTGGGCACCATTGGTGCCTGCATCAAAATGGGCACAAGCTAAACCAAGAAGTGTGGAAGAACGGATATGAGTCAGGTGAGAATCTGTCATAGAAGTTAATGATTTATTTATTTTTTTTAATGCTTTATTAACTTCTGTTTTACATCATTCATTTCCACCAGATTTTGAGTTACAGTCATTTTCCCCCCATTATTCCCCTACCCAACCTCCCAGAAGAGTAGTCCCACAAGATATCACTTCCTCCAATCTGCTCTCTCCCATACCTTCTCCCATACCCCCATCAACTTTTCCATTAGAGAGAGGTGAGTCTTTGTGTCCCAATGCCTGCACATCTTATCTCCCTATTACAAGCAAAAGAATATTAATAATAGTATTTATATATATTTGAAACATTTAATGTTAAGACCTCGAATTTCAGATCCATTTCCCTCCTCCCTTGTCACCCATTCCCTCTGGGGAGATAAGTAATTCAGTATATGTTGTACATGTCTAGCTATGCAAAACATTATCATAGTAGATATATTGTACAAGGCTGCTTATAATTCCCTCCCACTCATCCCACCCCCCACATGGTCCATTCCCTACATGATCCTGTCCCTCTTCTATAGTGGGTACTTCCAACCTCCCCTCCCCCCAAGGATGCCTTCCCATCCATCATCCCTCCTCTCATCCTACTTCCCCCTATCCTGCTGGAGGTTGAGATATCCCATTTAGGATCTATGTCATTCTCTCCCTGAACCAAATTCAATGTGAATGTGGTTTTGCCATTTTAGCCTTCCTATTCTCCCCCTCCCTTGCAACCACTTCCCCTTGCTTCTTCTACATGGGATAGTTTACCCTACCCTGTATCTCCCCATCTCCTCTTGCCACTTTCCTCTCTCACCTCATAATTTCATCCCTTGACTATTCTCCCTTCCCAACAAATTCAACCTATGCCCTCTATCCATATATAACTATAACCATACACACACACATTCACATAAGTATTCATATGACCACACCCCCTTGTTCCATTATTTTCATAGTGAGAAAGATATCATCAGTCACAGTTATTGCTTTTCCATATAGGAATGTAAATAGTTCAACTTTGATAAGTTCCTTTTGATTTCTTTTCTCTGATTACCTTCTCAGGCTTCTCTTGCTTCTTGTGTCTGGATGTCAAATTTTCTATTCAATTCTGGGTTTTTCCTCAAGAATGCTTGAAAGTCCTCTATTCCACTGAATGACCATATTTTCCCCTGAAACAAAATACTCAGTTTTGCTGGGTAGGTGACCCTTGGGTTCATTCCCAGTTCTTTTGCCCTCTGGAATATCATATTCCATGCCCTTCGATCCCTCAGTGTAGAAGCTGCCAGGTCCTGGGCTATTCTGATTGTGTTTCCACAATATTGAAATTGTTTCTTCCTGGCTGCTTGTAGTATTTTCTCCGTGATCTGGGGATTCTGGAACCTGGCTATAATATTCCTGGGAGTTTTCTTTTTGGGATCTTTTTCAGGAGGTGATTGGTGGATTCTTTCAACCTCTATTTTTCCCTCTGGATCTAAAACATCAGGGCAATTTTCCTTGAGAATTTCTTGAAGGGTGATTTCTAGGTTCTTTCTTTGATCATGGCTTTCAGGTAGTCCAATAATTTTTAAATTGTCTCTCCTGGATCTATTTTCCAGGTCAGTGGTTTTTCCCATGAGATATTTCACATTGCCTTCTAATCTTTCATTTGTTTGGATCTGCTTAACAGCATCTTGATTTCTCATAATGTCATTAGCTTCCATTTGCTCCAGTCTAACTCTGAAGGAATGAATCTCCTCAGTGAACTTTTGAGATTCTTTTTCCATCTGGCAAATTCGGGTTTTTAAGGCATTCTTCTCCTCATTGCCCTTTTGGGCCTCCTTTGCCATTTGAGTTAGTCTATTTTTTAAGGTGTTGTTTTCCTCAGTCAGGCTGTTGACCCTCATTTCATACTTTTCCTGCATCCTTCTCATTTCTCTTTCCAATTTTTCCTCCACTTCTCTTATTTGATTTTTAAAGTCCTTCTTAAGGTCCTCTATGGCCTGCAACCCGCTCATGTTTTCCCCTGGGGCTTTTGGAGCAGGACTTCTGACCTCACAGTCCTTTTCCTGCTCTATGCCCCCAAAATAGGAGTCTAGGGTTGCATTTTTCTGTTTCCTTTGCTTTGGCATGTTGCCGCTTAATTACTTGACTCTTGGGCTTGTTGCCACACTATGGCTTCAAGGCCAGATAGAGGAATTTTCGTCCCGAACGTGTGGGGGGCAACTTCCGTTTCTGGCAAGCTGTAAACCCACCCACAACTTCCACCCTAGATCACAATTCCAGATCCAGGGAGGTTTTAGCAAGAGCGATTACCCCCCAAGATTCATCGATGGATCTCCCTACGATTTGCACGCCGGGAGCTGGAGCTGCCTCTGAAAACTACAAAATGGCGTGTCTCCTCAGAGGCTTCTAGCCCCCAGGGGAGGGAGCTGACGCATTCCCCAAATACTGGTCCCAAAGTCCATAGGACAGTAACCTCTTACTTTGTCCTAGGCATGTCTATATTAATAATTCTGGAGTCGCCACAGATCCTGGTGTTCTGGGGTTCCTCTAGCTGGCTGCTGGCCCTGCCACCCTGGGGCTCACATGGACCTGGGCTTGGCTTGGCTCCTGTGCTCTGCGCGCTGCATGCTGCCAGGTTGCAGACCGCTGTGCTGGTCCTTCCTGCAGAGCTGCTGGGCTGTCCTCAGCGGGAGGTTAGCTTCTCTGTGTTGTTCTGTGGGTGCTGGGGCTCCAGAAGTTGTTCAGAGTCCCCTTTTACATAGTTTGGGGGAAATCTGGGGGCAGAGTTGCTTGGATGAGCTGTTTCTACTCCACCATCTTGGCTCCGCTGAAGTTACTGATTTATTGATCAGAGGGCAGGGTTTGTATAATGAATGCAATATAATATAAAGATGTCGAATTGATGGACATTCCATGAACTTCTCATTCTTTGCCAACACTAAAAAGAGCTGCTATAAATATTTTTGCACATATGGGTCATTATCCCCATTTTTATAATCTCTTTGGGAAACAAACTTAATAGTGATATTGCTTGGGTGAAGGGTATGTATGCAAGGTTATGGGATCTTTTTGAAAAGAGGATTGGTGAGTTCTTTCAATTTCTATTTCGCTCTCTGGTTCTAGAATAACAGGGCAATTTTGCTTGATAATTTCTTGAAAGATGGTGTTTAAGTTATTTTTTTGATCAGGGCTTTCAGGTAGCACAGTAATTTTTAACGATCTCTCCTGGATCTATTTTCCAATTCAGTGGTTTTTCCAATGAGATATTTCACATTGCCTTCTATTTTTTTTTTCATTTCTTTGGATCTGTTTTATAGTATCTTGATTTCTCATAAAGTCATTAGCTTCCAATTGCTCCAATCTAATTTGGAGAGAGTTATCCTCTTCAGTGAGTTTTTGACATTCTTTTTCCATCTGGAAAACTCAGCTTTTTGAGGCATTCTTCTCCTTACTGGTTTTTGGGGCGTTTTGTGCCATTTGAGTTATTCTATATTTTCTCTCCTTTTTATTTTTTAGTTTACATCATTCATTTCAACAAGACTTTAAGTTACAAATTTTCTCCCCATTTTTCCCTACCCACCACCCTATAACAGCTATCCCACTGAATATACACTCAACCAATCTGCTCTCTCCCATATCTTCCCACATATTCCCTCTGGTTTTCCGGAAGGGCATGGTATATCTCTATGCCCCAGTGCCTGTATATCTTATTTCCCAGTTACCTGTAAAATACTATTACTACTAATAATTATATATATTAAACATTTGATTTTAAAATTTTGAACTCCCGATTCTTTCCCTTCCTCCCTCATCATTAGCCCTCACTGGGAAGATAAGCAATTCAATATAGGTTGTACATGTGTAGCTATGCAAACCATTTCCATTCTGGATATATTGTGAAAGACTGACTATCATACCCTTCATCCTATCCCACCACCCACTTGTTCTATTCTCTACTTTGATCCTGTCCCTTCTCAAAAGTGGGGGCGTCCAAGTTGCCTACCCCCAGCCTGCCCTCCCTTCCATTATCCCTCCTCTCATCCCCTTCCCCCCTACTTTCTTGTACGGTGAAATATACTATTATTGTGTCTGTCATTCTCTCCCTAAGCCAAAGACAATGAGAAAAAGGCTGACTCATTTACTTTTGTCTTCCTATTTTTCTCCTCCATTGTAACAGTTTTCCCCAGCCTCTTCAATATGAGATAATTTACCGCATTCTGTCTCTCCTCATCTGCTATTAATTATATGCCTCACTCAACTCTTAATTTCACCTTTTAAGTATCATCCCTTTCTATTACATTTTCCTGTGTCCTCTGTCTATGTATACATGCACATTCATATACACACTCACATATGCATTCATAAGCCTATATACCCTCCTATATATGACATATATGTATGTATTCACACACATATATACTATATCTGTATACACACATATGTATTATATATAACTACATATACATAGCTATTCTTATACTAAGAAATGCTTCATAAGTTCCAATTACCATTTTTCCATGTAGGAATGCTAAATAATTCAACGTTTTTTTTTTAAACAAATGCTTTATTAACTTCTGTTTTACATCATTCATTTCCACCAGATTTTGAGTTACAATCATCCCCCACGCCTGTTTTTCCCCTATCCACCCTCCCAGAATAGCAGTCCCACAATATATCGCTTCCTCCAATCTGCTCTCTCCCATACCTTCTCCCATACCCCCTTCGACTTTTCCATTAGAGGAAAGTGAATCTTTCTGTCCCAATACCTGCACATCTTATCTCCCAATTACAAACAAGAAATTCTCAAGGAAAAATGCCCCGATGTTTTAGATCCAGAGGGCAAAATAGAGGTTGAAAGAATCCACAGATCACCTCCTGAAAAAGATCCCAAAAAGAAAACTCCCAGGAATATTATAGCCAGGTTCCAGAATCCTCAGATCAAGGAGAAAATACTACAAGCAGCCAGGAAGAAACAATTTCAATATTGTGGAAACACAATCAGAATAGCACAGGACCTGGCAGCTTCTACACTGAGGGATAGAAGGGCATGGAATATGATATTCCAGAGGGCAAAAGAGCTGGGAATGAACCCAAGGGTCACCTACCCAGCAAAACTGAGTATTTTGTTTCAGGGGAAAATATGGTCATTCAGTGGAATAGAGGACTTTCAAGCATTCTTGAGGAGAAAACCAGAATTGAATAGAAAATTTGATATCCAGACACAAGAAGCAAGAGATGCCTGAGAAGGTAATCAGGGAAAAGAAATCAAAAGAACTTATCAAAGTTGAACTATTTACATTCCTATATGGAAAAGCAATAACTGTGACTGATGATACCTTTCTCACTATGAAAATAATGGAAGAAGGGGGTGTGGTCATATGAATACATATGTGAATGTGTGTATATGGTTACAGTTATATATGGATAGAGGGCATAGGTGGAATTTGTTGGGAAGGGAGAATACTCAAGGGATGAAATTATGAGGTGAGAGAGGAAAGTGGCAAGAGGAGATGGGGAGAGACAGGGTAGGTAAACTATCCCATGTAGAAGAAGCAAGGGGAAGTGGTTGCAAAGGAGGGGGAGAATAAGGAAGGCTAAAAAGGCAAAACCACATTCTCATTGAATTTGGTTCAGGGAGAGAATGACATACATCCTAAATGGGATATCTCAACCTGCAGCAGGATAGGGGGAAGGGGGATGAGAGGAGGGATGATGGATGGGAGGGTATCCTTGGGGTGAGGGGAGGTTGGAAGTACCCACTATAGAAGAGGGACAGGATCATGTAGGGAATGGACCAGGTGGGGGGTGGGATGAGTGGGAGGGAATTATAAGCAGCCTTTACAATATATCTACTATGATAATGTTTTGCATAGCTAGACATGTACAACATATACTGAATTACTTATCTCCCAAGAGGGAATGGGTGACAAGGGAGGAAGGAAATGGATCTGAAATTCGAGGTCTTAACATTAAATGTTTCAAATATATATAAATACTCTTATAAATACTCTTTTGCTTGTAATTGGGAGATAAGATGTGCAGGCATTAGGACACAAAGATTCACCTTGCTCTAATGGAAAAGTCAAAGGGGGTATGGGAGAAGGTATGGGAGAGAGCAGAATGGAGGAAGTGACATTTTGTGGGACTGCTATTCTGGGAGGTTGGGTAGGGGAATAACAGGGGGAAAATGATTGTAACTCAAAATCTGGTGGAAATGAATAATGTAAAACAGAAGTTAATAAAGCATTTGTTTAAAATATATATTTTTTTCTAATTATTAGCAATTTGGAACTTTTATTTAAGGTGACTATAGATAGCTTTTAATTCCTCTTCTAAAACCTGCATGTTCATATCCTTTGACTCTTTTTCAGTTGGAGAATGGCTCTAAACATTTCCTGTATTTCTGCATTTCCCTAAGTACTAGGGATATGAGGTCATTATAACAGAAATTTTCTATAAAATATTTTGTTATTTCTTGATTATTCCTGATACCTTTTAGCAAAATATTGATTCCCTGATTACCTTTTTAATTAGGTCTATCTTGTTTTGTTTTCTCTGAGAAAATGATTGCTACCCCAGGATTTTTTTTGTTTGTTGTTGATGTTTTTATTATTTCAGATGAAGCATGTTAGATTTTCCTCTGGTATTATATTTCAAATCTCTGTGTGTTTTTCCATTTCAAATTTTAACAAAATATTGTTTGAAGCCAGTTTCTGAAATTAATATATATTTATTTTCCCTATACTTTCATTTTTTATTAATTGTTTTAAAGCAATTGGGGTTAAGTAACTTGCTCAATATTACATGGCTCGTCATTATTTAAGTGTGGGTCCTCATTTTCTGAGGCCGGTTTCAATCCCAGGTCATCCCAACTCTGAGGCCATCACTCTTACTCACTGTGCCACCTAGGTGATTTTTTATTAATTTTTAAAATAATATTGATAATGCTATATATATATATATATATATATATATGCATGTGTATATATGTCTTTGTGCACATATGATATATATACATATTTTATATAGTATATATACATATTATATATATGTACATATATATTATGTATAAAATATTTTTTAATTTTTAAATGCTTTATTAAATTGTGGCTTACATCATTCATTTCTGCCAGATTTTGAGTTACATTATTCCCCATTTTTTCCCTACCCCCTACCCCAGAACACGAGTCCCACAGGATATCCCCTCATTGAATCTACTCTCTCCCATATCTTCTTCCATACCCCCTTCGACATTTTTAATAGGGCAAGGTGAATCTCTGTGCCCCAATGCCTGTATATCTTATTTCCAAATTATATGTAAAACAGTATTAATAATAGTATTTATATATTTTTGCACATTTTATTTTAAATCTTTGAATTCCAGATGCATTCCCTTTCTCCCTTGTAACCCACCCTTCCTTACTGGGAAGATGAGCAATTCAATATATGTTGTGCATGTGCAACTATGAAAAACATTACCATAGTAGATATATGGTAAAAGACTGACTATATTTCCCTCCCTCCTATACCCACCTCCCACTTAGTATATTCCCTACTTTGATCCTGTCCCTTTTCACAAGTAGGTGCTTCCAAATTCCTTTCCCCCCATTCTCTCCCACCCTCCCTTCCATCATCACCGCTCTCATCCCCTTTCCCCCTACTCTCCTCTGGAGTGAGATATCCTATTTAGTATGTATATCATTTTCTCCCAGAGCCAAATTCAATGACAATAATGTTTAGCCTTTTTGCCTTCCTATTCTTCCCCTCCCTTGTAACCATTTTCCTTTGCCTCTTCTCTATGAGAATTTACCCCATTCTGTCTCTCCCCATCTACTCTTGTTATATTCCTCTCTCACCTCTTAATTTCACCTTTTAAGTATCATCCCTTCCTATTGAACTCTACCTGTGTCTTCTATCTATGTATACCTGTAAACATATATACACATATTCACATATGTATTCATATGCCCATATACCCTTCTTCAACTATTTTCATACTGAGAAAAGCTTCATCAGTTACAGTTATTGTTTTTCCATGTAGGAATGTAAACAGTCCAACTTTGATAAGTTGATTATGATTTATTTTCCCTGTTTGCCTTCTAAAGCATCTCTTGCTTCTTGTATATAAATGTCAAACTTTCTATTCAACTCTGGTTTTTAAAATCAAGAATACTTGAATGTCCTTTATTTCACTGAATTACCAATTTTCCTCTGAAACACGATACTCAGTTTTGCCGGGTAGGTGATTCTTGGTTTTAATCCCAGGTCTTTTGCCCTGTGGAATATCATACCCAAAGCCCTTTGATCCCTCAGTGTAGAAACTGCCAGATCCTGTGCTATCCTGATTGCATTTCCACGGTATTCATATTTTATCTTCCTGGATGCTTGTAATATTCTCTCTTTGATTTGAGAATTCTGGAACCTGCCTGTAATATTCCTAGGAGTATTCTTTTTGCAATCTTTTTCAGGAAGTGATCAGTGAGTTCTTTCAACCTCTGTTTTGCCTTCTGGTTCTAAAAGATCAGGGCAATTTTCCTTGAGAATTTTTTAAAGAATGATTTCGAGTTTCTTTCTTTGATTATGGTTTTCAGCTAGCCCAATAATTTTTAAATTATCTCTCCTGGATCTATTTTCCAGGTCTGTGGCTTTTCCCATGAGTTATTTCACATTGCCGTCTATTATTTCATTTGTTTTGATCTGTTTAACATCACTAGCTTCCCTTTGGTCCATTCTAAATCTGAAGGAAAGAATCTCCTCGGTGAGCTTTTGAGCTTCTTTTTCCATCTGGCAAATTTGGCTTTTTAAGGCATTCCTCTCCTCATTCCCTTTTTCAGCCTCTTTTGCCATTTGAATTAGTTTATTTTTAGGGAATTATTTTCCTCAATAAGACTGTTGAATCTGCTTTCATAACTTTCTTGCATCATTTTCATTTCTCTTTCCAATTTTTCCTCCACTTCTCTTATTTGATTTTCAAAATCCTTCTTAAGGTCCTCTATGGCCTGTAACCAGCCCGTATTTACATTTTGGGCTTTTGGTGCAGGAGTTCTGACCTCCTAGTCCTCCTCCTGTTCTATGCTTCAATCGTCTTTGCCTCCAAAATAGGAGTCTAATGTTGAATTTTCTGTTTATTTTGTTTCCTTTGCCTAGGCATGTTGCCACTCAATTACTTGACTTTCTGGCTTGTTGCAACAGTAGGACTGTGCCACCAGGCAGGGGAGCTTCCATCCCAAATGCTGATGTTTTCCCAACTTCCAGAGGTATTACTTGGGTGCCCTATCTGAAGCCCCCACATGCTCTGGCAAACTGGTGAAACACCCCAAGACCTCCATGCCAGGCTGCAATCACGATCCAAGAAGGTTAAATCAAGAGTGATTATCCCCAAGACTGATCACTGGATCCCCCTACAGTTAGCAGAGCAAGAACTGAAGCTGTCCCATATGTACATGGCTGTTCTGAAGCTTCTCAGCCACTTCTCACCCCCAGTGAATGAGGCCATGTGTCCTCCAAAGTAATGAGTCCCAAACTCCATACTGAACTAAACTCTCACTTTGTCCATGGAATCTATGTGTTGGTAATTCTGGAAACTCCACAACTCCTGGTGTTCTAGAGTCAAGATAAAAATGGACTGGACTGCCTTAAAAAAATCACAGAACTGTTTAATGACTTTATACTTCCCACAAAGGCAAAGGAAATTAAACAAACAAACAAACAAACAAAAAGAAACACTCAACACTGCTGCTCTCTGGATCTAAAACATGGTATACATTGCATCATCAAAGAATATAAAATAAATATCCTACAGAAGAAAATTGTAAAAGTGAATGGTTAGTAAAAGTAGGATCTAATATGTAGCCAGTGGTGAAATGTGGAAAAAAGTAGAAGTAAAAGATTTCAACAAAGAAATATATGATAATAAAAGATGGGCAGAATCGAAACAGGACTTCCACATGGCTCTAGCTTCCACACAACAGCTTCCACCTTCTCCAATTCATGTTAAGAATGAGTCTAGACAAACTTTGGAGTTACAGAACCCACAAAATGACACAAAGAAACTAACCTGCCATGGAAGACAGCCTAGCAGGCCAGCAGGAAGTGTCCAAGCATCCTGTTGGGAGCTAAGACCAGCCCTGCAGAAGCTTGAGATTTTAGCCTCAGGGAAGCCACAACCAACCACAGGCTGAAGGGACTTCATATCACCAGCATCTGTGGAAGTTTGCAGAATTATCAATCCATAGATGCTAAGGACAAAGTGAGATGTCAGTGCAGTGTGGACTTTGGGACCTGGGAATTTGGGAATATGGTCCATCCTTTGCCTCCCTGTCAAGAAGTGGCTGAGGTGAGGCAGCAGTACAGCCACCACCACGTGACTGCTTCAGAGCTCCTGGCCTGAAGATTTTAGGGGGACCACGTGACCAGTCTGAAGGGTAATTGTGCTTGCTTTAACCTACTTAGATCAAGAATGCTGTTTAGGGTGGAGGTCCTGCGGGGTGTGACCAGTTCACCAGAGTGTGTGGAGGATTCATAGAAGATACCCAACTAATAACTCCAGCAGCTGAGGAACCCCAGAAAAAAAGTGGGATACAGCCCCCTTTCCTGGTAGCAGAGGTCTACTGTGGCAAAAAGCTCAAAAATCAAGTAATTGAGTGGCAACATAAGCAAATGAGGGAAGCAAGGCAAGGACAGTAATCTGACATTGGACTCTTTTTTGGGGGACAACAAAGATCAAAACATGGAAAAGGAGGAAGAAAATGAAGTCAGAACTCCTACACCAAAAGCTTCCAAAAAAATACAAGCTCGTTACAGGCCATAGAAGAACTTACTAAGGATTTTAAAAACCAAATAAAGAAGTGGAGGAAAAATTGGGAAGAGAAATGAGAATGATGCAAGAAAGTTATAAAATGAGAGTCAATAGCCTGACTGAAGAAAATAACATTAAAAAGTAAACAAACTCAAATGGCAAAAGAGGCTCAAAAAGCCAATGAGAAGAAGAATGCCTTAAAAAGCCAAATTTTCCTGATGGAAAAAGAATTTCAAAATTTCACTGAAGGGAATCATTCTTTCAGAATGAGATTGGAGCAAATGGAAGCTATTGACTTTATGAGAAATCAGAATACTATTAAACAGATCCAAACAAATGAAAAAACAGAAGGCATTGTGAACTATCTCATTGGGAAAACCACGGAACTGGAAAATAGATTCAGAAGACATAATTTTAAAATTATTAGACTACCTGAAAGCCATGATAAAAACAACAACAACAACAACATAGAATTCATCCTTCAAGAAAAATTGTCCTGATGTTTTAGAACCAGAGAGCAAAATAGACATTGAAAGAATCCATTGATCACCTCCTAAAAATGATCCCAAAAAGAAAACTCCTAGGAATATTATAACCAGGTAGAGGAGTTCCCATATCAAGGAGAAAATATTACAAGCAGCCAGGAAGAAACAATTTGAATACTGTGGAAACATGATAAAGATAACACAGGATCTGGAAGCTTCTACCCTGAGGGATCGAAGGGCTTGAAATATGATATTTTGGAGGTTAAAGGAGCTGTGATTAAAACCTACCCAGCAAAACTGAGTGCCATGTTTCAGGGGATAATAGGGTCATTCAGTGGAATAGAGGACGTTCAAGCATTCTTGATGGAAAAACCACAGTTAAATGGAAAAGTTGACATTCAGATACAAGAAGCAAGACAAGCATGAGAAGGTAAACAGATAAAATAAATCATAAGGAACTTATCAAAATTGAACTACTTACATTCATACATGGAAAAAGGATAATAGTAACTTATGAAACTTTTCTCAGTATGAGAATAGTTGAAAGGAATATAATATATATGTACATATATATGTGCATGTATGTACATATACATACATATATATGTCTATAGAAGAGGGTATATCGGTGTATGAATACATAGATGAGAATGTGTATGTACATGTACAGGTATACATAGACAGTGTCCCGGACCAGTTGAATAACAAGGGATGATACTTAAAAGGTGAAATTAAGAGGTGAGAGAGGAATATAATGGCAGGAGATCAAAAGAGATAGAATGGGGTAAATTATATCATATAGAAAAGGCAAGGGAAAACTGTTACAATGGAGGGGTAGAACAAGAAGGCAAATGGGAATGAGTCAACCCTATTCTCAATGAATTTGGCTTAGAGAGTTATTGACATGCACACTAATGAGGTTATCTCACCCTACAGGAGAGCAGGGGGAAAAGAGATGAGAGGGGACATGATGGAAGGATGGCAGGCTGAGGGTGGGGGTAGGGAATTTGGAAGCACCCATTTTTAAAAAGGAACAGGACCAAAGTAGAGAATAGATCAAGTTGGTGTTGGGATAGGAGGGAGAGAAATATAGTCAGTCTTTTACAATACATCCACTGTGGAAATGTTGTGCATAGCTACACATGTACAACCTATAATGAATTGTTTATCTTTCTAGTAAGGGTGGGTGTTGAGGGATTAAGGGAATGAATCTGGAATTCGAAGTTTTACAATCAAATGTTTAAAATATATATGTATATATATACTATTATTAATATTATTTTACATGTAACTGGGAAATAAGATATATAGGTATCCACTGTGCTCTACTGGAAAGTTGGAAATGGTATGGGAGAAGACATGGGAGAGAGCAGATTGGAGGAGGGAATATCCAGTGGGATCATTATTTTAGGGCGGTGGGTAGGGGTAAAATCGGGAGAAAATTTGTACCTCAAAATCTTGCAGAAATGAATGATGTAAATTAGAAGGTAATAAAGCATTTGATAAAAAAATAAAATAAAAATATATTTCAAATAAAAAAAAGAAAATACAAACCACTCCCCATTTGATAAATGGTCAAAGGATATGAACAGGTAGTTCTCAGAAGATGTAATTAAAGACATCTATAAGCATAAGAGAAAATGTTCTAAATCACTAGTGATTAGAGAAATGCAAATCAAAACAAATCTGAGGTACCACATCTCACTGACCAGGTTGGATAAGATGACAAAAAAGGAAAATGACAAATTCTGGAGAGGATTTGGAAAAATTGGAACACTAATGCATTGTTGGTGGAGTTATAAACTGATCCAGGCATTCTGGAGAGCAATCTGGAACTATGCCCAAAGGGCTATAAATAAGTGCACTTTGACCCAGCAATACCACTTCTGATGTTATATACCAAAGAGATCAGAGAAGTGGGAGGAGGATCTGTATGTACAGAAATATTTATAGCGGCTCTTTCTGTGGTGACAAAGAATTGGAAATCATAGGGATGCTCATCAATTGGGGAATGGCTGAACAAGTTGTGGTACATGAATGTAATGGAATACTGCTGTGGAAATGAGGAGCAGATAGACTTCATAATAACCTGGAGAGACTTATATAAACTGATTCTGAGTGAGAAGAAAAGAACCAGGAGAAGTCTGTACACAGTCATAGACACAATGTATGTGTGACAACTAACATCAATAGACTGGGCTCCTCTCAGCAATGTAAAGTTATAAGACAACTCCAGAAGACTCATGATTGAAAGAGATATCCACATCCAGAGAGAGAGATGCAGAGTCTGAATGAAGATTTAAACAAACTACTTGCTGTGTTTCTTCTTCATGTTTTGTTTTGTTCCTTCTTTCCCACTGAACATTCCATCAGTTGTAATCCTTCCTTACAACCTGACTAATAATTAATGTAAAGATATTTGTACATCCTATATCTGAGTTCATGCCACCATGATAGGGGGTGAGAGGGAAGAGGGAGAGGGAGAAAATTTGAAACTCAGGGGACTGGGGAACTGAATGTTGTAAACTGAAATAAATAAACAAATTTAATTTAAAAATGAAATAAAAATAAAATAAAATATTCTGTCTGTCTTCTTCCAGAGAAATTCTTTCATTGGTCTGCCAGTTTTACAAAGATTTCCATTATGTAATAGCTTTATTCTTTATCAGGTTCCGAGAATTTAAGCTAAATCTATGATCCTATGATTTCAGTGAACTGCAAGCCAATATGATTTATTGAGCCAAAATGTTTCCAAATTAACTAAGTGGCTAATCAATTAAAAGAAAATACTCATATACTAACCTGAATTGAGTGGAAAATCATCTATGATCAGGGTGGCGATAATCTTATTGTTTGGTACATAGTGAGTATTCCTTTTTTCTAAACACCATATTTTTGGAAGGCCATTTAATGGCTAAGAGTTTTAAGAGAAAAACAGTAATGAATACTAAAGGATCTTAAGATCATAGGTTTAGAATTGCATGGGACATCAGATACCATCTGCTCTAAAACCATTGGTATTACAAATGAGGAAACTGAGCCCCAGAGAGGTAGATTGATTTGTGTAAGATTGCAAAGCTAATAAGGTCAAAGTTGGGATTAAAAATCCAAGTCATTTAATTCCAAATCCCAAATCCTTCAATTATACTTTGCTCCTTCTTGCCATTTATGAATCAGTGGAATGAATTAGGAAAGTTAAGAGGGACTTCATGTCTCACATCTAATATTTGTAGCACTGACTATCATGTAGAAGAAGGGATTGAATTAATTTCATTGGATCTTAGTTGGAAAAACAAGGAGCAATGGATGAGAGTTACAAAGTCCAATTTCAGCTTGATATAATAAAATATTTTCTAAAAATTTAAGTTACTAAAAGAGCAATGGTCTGCTTCAAAGGTTAGTGGTTTGTTACTTACCAGAAGTCTTCAAGTGAAACCTTGATGACCACTTGTAGTAGATATTGTAAATTGGATTTTCTGTCTATGATATTTAGATCCAGGATCATAGAATCATAGATTTACAACTTCAAATGGATTTTGAAGTCATTTTGTTTTACATTAAGTGGTCAAAGGGTTTGGAATATGATATTATAGATGCCAAAGGAGCTGGGATTAAAACCAAGAATCACTTACCCAGCAAAACTGATACTACTCCAGGAGAAAATATGGATATTCAATGAAATAGAGGACTTTTTAACATTTTTGATGAAAAGACAAGAGCTGAACAGAAAATTTAACTTTCAAATACAAGAAGCAAGAGAATCATGGAAAAAGGAAACAGGATAGAGAAATCATAAGGAATTTATTAAAGTTGAACTATTTACATTCCTACATGGAATGATGATATTTGTAACTTAGGAGAGTTTTCTCAGTATGAGGATAATTGAAGGGAATATATATATATATATATATATATATATATATATATACATATATATATATACATATATATACACACATATATGTATGTATATGTGGCTATAAATGTATATATGTGTGTGTATATGTGTGTATATGTATACATAGACAGAAGGTACAGCGTGAGTTGAATGTGAAAGGATATCTATAACATAAATTTAAGAGGTGAGACAGGACTACATTGTGAGGAGAGGGGGAGAGATAGAATGGGGGTGGATTATCTCACATAAAAGAGGCAGGAGAAAGTTGTTATAATGGAGGGAAAAATTTCATACCCTTTGACCCAGCAATACCACTTCTAGGTTTATATCCCAAAGAGATCATAGAAGTGGGAGGAAGACTCATATGTACAAAAATATTTATAGCAGCTCTTTTTGTGGTGGAATTGGATTTTAAATCCAATTAGAATTGGAAATTAATAGGGTCATTGGGGAATGGCTGAACAAGTTGTGGTATATATGCATGTAATGGAATACTATTGTGCTATAAGAAACGAGGAACAGATGGACTTCCTATTTACCTGGAGAAGCTTATAAGAACTGATGCTGAGTGAGAAGAGTGGAACCAGGAAAAATTTGTACACAATCACAGACACAACATATGTGTGATGACCAACTATGATAAACTGGACTTTTCTCAGCAATGCAGTGATATAAGTCAATCCCAAAAGACTCATGATGGAGAGAGATGTTTACATCCAGAGAAAGAACTAGAAAGAACTGAGTTTGGATCCTGATTGAAGCAAACTACTTGATCTTTTTTCTTTTTCCTGTTTGGTTTTATTTCCTCTTTACCATTTTTCATTCCATCTGGTGCAATCCTCCTTTGTAACCTGACTAATGTCTAATGTGAAAGTATTTGCAGATCCTATACTTGATTGTATGCCTTCATGGGGAGGGGGGGAGGGGAGGAAGGGAAAGAGAATTTGAAACTCTAGGAATTGTGGAATTGAATCTTGTAAACTAAAAGTAAACAAACAAATTAATAAAGACAAAAGAAAATGATGGAGGGGAAGAGCCAGAAGGTGAAAGGGAATGAGTCATCCTTATTCTCATTGGATTTGCCTTAAAGAGGGAATAACATGAAAACTCAGTTGCATATCTTATCCTAACAGGAAAGTAGAGAGGAGGGTAAAAGAGGGGGGTGATAGAAAGGGGGGCAGATTGGGGGAGAGTGTAGTTAGAAGCAAACACTTTTAAAAAGGAACAGTGTCAAAGGAGAAAATAGAATAAATGATGGATGGGTTAGGATGGAGGTAAATATAGTTAGTCTTTCACAATATAACTACTATGAAAATGTTTTGCATAACTACACATGTATAACCTATATTGAATTTCTTTTCTTCCCAGTGATGGTGGGTGAGGAGGGGAGAAGGGAGAGAATCTGGAACTCAAAGTTTTAAAAAAAAATGTTAAAATTTTGTTTATACATGTAATCAGGAAATAAGATATACAGGCAACAGGGTACAGAAATTCATCTTGTCATACAAGAAAGTAAGGGACGTCATAGGGGGAATATAAGAGAAGGCAGATTGGGGGAGATATCATACTTTCAGTATGCTTGTCATCTTGGAGTGGGGAGGGAAGAAATGGGGAGAAAATTTGTAACTCAAAATCTTTAGGAAATGAACGCTGGAAACTAAAAATAAATTAATTATAATTTTTTTAAAACGGAAAATAAAAACAATTCCCTGTTAAAATACTGCATGACTGACAGATGAGTTACATGGTGTATACCAGAGACTAATGTCCTGGGTTCCAACAGTCACTCCAAAGGTTATGCCTACTTCCTATGGGCCTTGATGCATAACTGAAGAAAAACTTATATTCTGAGATGCTGGAATGCAGGAACACCTTCTTGATATTTCAAAGTTTACAAGATTGGGTCTTCCAAACCTTTCACTATAATGTAAAACAAATTCAGAGGCAAAATGAATAAGGTCTTTTTAATTTGCCACATTATCATAAAGGGCAGAAGTCCCCAAGGCCTATGTACTTATAGCTTTGTCTTTCATCAGTTATTGTGCCTATAGGTGTTACCAAGATCATCCAAGAGAGCAAATGAGAAAAACAAAGCAAAACAACTTAAATGAGGTTGACAGCTTCCAGTTCTGGTTATAAACATATTTTTTTTAAAAAAGATTCCTCTTGGGGGCGGAGCCAAGATGGCGGAGTAGAAATAGCTCGTCCAAGCCTCTCTGCCCCCAGATTCTCCACAAACTATGTAAAAAAGGACTCTGAAAAACTTCTGGAGCCCCAGCACCCACAGAACGACACAGAGAAGCTAACCTCCCGCTGAGGACAGCCCAGCACCCTGCAGGAAGGACCAGCGCAGTGGTCTGGGAGCCGGCAGCGCGCAGAGCGCAGGAGCCGAGCCGAGCCCAGGTCCACGTGAGCCGAGGTTTTAGCCCCAGGGCGGCAGGGCCAGCAGCCGGCTGGAGGAACCCCAGAACACCAGGAACTGTGGAGACCCCAGAATTATCAACATAGACTTGCCTAGGACAAAGTAAGAGGTTAGTGTCCTATGGACTTTGGGACCTGTATTTGGGGAATGCGTCAGCTCCCTCCCCTGGGGGCTAGAAGCTGCTGAGGAGACATGCCACTTGTAGTTTTCAGAGGCATTTCCGGCTCCCAGCCTACAAATCGTGGGAGATCCAGCGATCAGTCTTGGGGGGTAATCGCTCTTGCTTTAACCTCCCTGGATCTGGATTGTGATCTAGGGTGGAAGTTGTGGGTGGGTTTACAACTTGCCAGAAACGGAAGTTGCCCCCCACACGTTCGGGACGAAAATTCCTCTATCTGGCCTTAAAGCCATAGTGTGGCAACAAGCCCAAAAGTCAAGCAATTAAGTGGCAACATGCCAAGGCAAAGGAAACAGAAAAATGCAACCCTAGACTCCTATTTTGGGGGCATAGAGCGGGAAAAGGACTGTGAGGTCAGAAGTCCTGCTCCAAAAGCCCCAGGGGAAAACATGAGCGGGTTGCAGGCCATAGAGGACCTTAAGAAGGACTTTAAAAATCAAATAAGAGAAGTGGAGGAAAAATTGGAAAGAGAAATGAGAAGGATGCAGGAAAAGTATGAAATGAGGGTCAACAGCCTGACTGAGGAAAACAACACCTTAAAAAATAGACTAACTCAAATGGCAAAGGAGGCCCAAAAGGGCAATGAGGAGAAGAATGCCTTAAAAAGTCGAATTTGCCAGATGGAAAAAGAATCTCAAAAGTTCACTGAGGAGATTCATTCCTTCAGAGTTAGACTGGAGCAAATGGAAGCTAATGACTTTATGAGAAATCAAGATGCTGTTAAGCAGATCCAAACAAACGAAAGATTAGAAGGCAATGTGAAATATCTCATGGGAAAAACCACTGACCTGGAAAATAGATCCAGGAGAGACAATTTAAAAATTATTGGACTACCTGAAAGCCATGATCAAGGAAAGAACCTAGAAATCACCCTTCAAGAAATTCTCAAGGAAAACTGCCCTGATGTTTTAGATCCAGAGGGCAAAATAGAGGTTGAAAGAATCCACTGATCACCTCCTGAAAAAGATCCCAAAAAGAAAACTCCCAGGAATATTATAGCCAGGTTCCAGAATCCCCAGATCAAGGAGAAAATACTACAAGCAGCCAGGAAGAAACAATTTCAATATTGTGGAAACACAATCAGAATAGCCCAGGACCTGGCAGCTTCTACACTAGGGAGTGGGAAGGGCATGGAATATGATATTCCAGAGGGCAAAAGAACTGGGAATGAACCCAAGGGTCACCTACCCAGCAAAACTGAGTATTTTGTTTCAGGGGAAAATATGGTCATTCAGTGGAATAGAGGACTTTCAAGCATTCTTGAGGAAAAACAGAGTTGAATAGAAAATTTGACATCCAGACGCAAGAAGTAAGAGATGCCTGAGAAGGTAATCAGGGAAAAGAAATCAAAAGGAACTTATCAAAGTTGAACTATTTACATTCCTATATGGAAAAGCAATATCTGTGACTGATGATATCTTTCTCACTATGAAAATAATGGAAGAAGGGGGTGTGGTCATATGAATACATATGTGAATGTGTGTGTATATGGTTACAGTTATATATGGATAGAGGGCATAGGTTGAATTTGTTGGGAAGGGAGAATACTCAAGGGATGAAATTATGAGGTGAGAGAGGAAAGTGGCAAGAGGAGATGGGGAGAGACAGGGTAGGGTAAACTATCTCATGTAGGGGGAAGTGGTTGCAAAGGAGGGGGAGAATAAGGAAGGCTAAAAAGGCAAAACCACATTCACATTGAATTTGGTTCAGGGAGAAAATGACATACATACTAAATGGGATATCTCAACCTGCAGCAGGATAGGGGGAAGGGGGATGAGAGGAGGGATGATGGATGGGAGGGCATCCTTGGGGGGAGGGGAGGTTGGAAGTACCCACTATAGAAGAGGGACAGGATCATGTAGGGAATGGACCAGGTGGGGGGTGGGATGAGTGGGAGGGAATTATAAGCAGCCTTGTACAATATATCTACTATGATAATGTTTTGCATAGCTAGACATGTACAACATATACTGAATTACTTATATCAGAAGGAATGGGTGACAAGGGAGGAAGGAAATGGATCTGAAATTCAAGGTCGTAACATTAAATGTTTCAAATATATATATAAATACTAAAAAAAAAAAAAAAAAAGATTCCTCTTAAACATGTAGTAGAGACACCAAAAAGAGTTATTGGATGTCTCCATATATTCAATCATATCCAAGGCACTTCCTTGTCATCAACCTCATCCTGAAGCAGTCTCCTCAGCTATTCCATGCAGATGATATTATCTGAAGTACTCTGCATATGAGCCCCATTGAATGTAGAAGAGAAAAAAAATGAGTTATTACAAACAGAGGTGAAGTGATTTTCTCAGAATCTCACAGATCTAAAAGGCAGGACTAAGATATGAATCAAGGTCCTCCAATTCCAAATCTGGCCTTTTTTTCCATTCTACCCTTATCTCTGGCAGGCTTTGAAGCAATCTCTATATGAAATCTTCCTGGACATGGATTCAGAAAGGCCAAATCTGAGGTCAAATCAAAACAATTAACAGTTGTGTAGCCCTGGACAAGTCACTTGACCTTTCTCAGTCTCAGTTTGTTCATCTGTAAAATGAAAATAATAATAGCACCAACCTCCAAGGGTTCAAATACGAATCAAATATGATAATAATTGCAAAACACTGAGCACAGCTTCTGGCACATAGTAAGTGTTATATAAATGTTAACTGTTTGCAGCTAGGTGGCACAGTTGATAGAACCCTGGGCCTGGAATGAGAACCAGTGTTCAAATTCAGCCTCAGAAATTTACCTAGGTGTGCCACCCTAGATTAGGTACTTAATCCCTGCTTGTCTTAGTTTCCACATCTGTGAAATGGAAATAATATGGACATAGCACCTATGTCCCAGGGTTGTGGTGAGGAAGGAGATCTCTGTAAATTGCTTAGCACAGTGCTGGCACACAGTAAACACTACAGAAATTTAGCTATTCATCATCATCACTGTCTTAGCATGGTGCTCTCTGTTATTATACCATATATCTTTTCTATTAATACCATTCTGACATTCCCTTTATATTTATGTATGTGTCTTCATGCATCTTTGTGATTTTTTCTATTTCTATACCTCCCTTCTTCCCTATGTCTTTATGTTTGTTTGTCTCTCTCTCTCTGTGTCTGTAGGTCCACATTTAATTCCATCTCTACTTAAGCCCACACCATGTACTCCCCAGGAAGAGGTAGCATAAATCCAATCTAAACTTGGGCAGCAGATGTGCTATTGTGGGAATTAGTCAATTGTGAGTGATGAGGAGCTGTCAGAAATAATATTCAAGATGATGTGCCATGACCTTCCTTTGATTATCAGGTGCTGCTGTTGCAATAACTCCACCAAGTCATCTCAGAATGCAATGCAGAGACCAGGAGCTTAAATATCTTGTGCTGGCACACCCAGAATTCAGCAGAAATAATCCTGTTCTGCTAAAATTGCTCATAAGAGCCAAGATGGAAATGGTTCAGAAAACCTATAGTAATTTTCACATGAAGATATTCCAGTTGCTCTTTATTTCCCTTTTAATTACAGAAGAAAAAATTCCTATATCAATGAACTTGGTTTGTGCTGACAAAGCCAGGTGCATAAACAAAGTGTTTTTTTTTTTTCCTGACAAAGACCAGTAGCAGCACAGTCTTGATTAGGTAATTTTGCAAACATTACCATCCAGGACCTGCACTGTGCTCAGGCAGAGCAGGTAATCAGTCATCTATACTGTGTGATTTTAGATGTGGCAAAAGCATCCTGGACAAAATCCCTTCTCTCTGTCCTCATTCTTCCCCATCCCACTAGTCTATTATAGGCTTGAAATCACTTGTGTTAATTATTCTTTTGGTAGAGGATTATTGTATTTCTTGGTTTTGCTGTTGTTGATAAGTGGAGGTGAAAGGAAGGAAGGAAGAGGAAGGAGGAAGGAAAGGAGGGAGGGAGGGAGAGAGGGAGTAAGAACAGAAGGACAGATAGACAGATGAAGAAAGCATCTCTTAAGCACTTTTTATGATTTCAGTATAGCACTAAAATGTGTTGTTATTGTTATTTTATTGCCCAGTTGTCTTTGACTCTTTGGGACAGCATTTGGACTTTTCTTGGCAAATATACTGGAGTAGGGGCAGCTAGGTGGAGCAGTGAATAGAGCGCCGGCCCTGGAATCAGAAGGACCTGAGTTCACAGCCGGCCTCCGACACTTAATCCGCACAAACAAAAAAACCTAGCCTTGTAACCTTGGACAAGTTACTTAACCCCAATTGCCCTAAAGGGGAGGCTAGGTGGCGCAATGAGTAAGAGCGCCGGCCTCGGAGTTTGGATGACCCGAGATCAGATCCAGCCTCAGAAAATGAGCACCCACGCATAAATAATGACTAGCCGTGTAACCTTGAGCAAGTTACTTAACCCCAATTACTTTAAAAAAAAAAAAATATATATATATATATATATATATATATATATATATATATATATATATATATACTGGAGGGGCTCGCCATTTGATCCTCCAGTTCATTTTACAGATGAGTAAACTAGGGCAAACAGGGTTAAGTGACTTGCCTGGAGCTACACAGTTAGTAAGTGTCTGAGGCTGGATTTGAACTCAGAAAGATTCTATCAACATTGTGCTACCTAGTTTCTCTGTTGTAATAAAATATAGGAATCCAAATAAAAATAAGGAAGCTGTCTTTGTTCTCAGTTTTCCAGTGATGAAGATGAAGCCAATCTGTACAACCACTTGCATAAAATAAGAATTAATTTCTAGGATTCATGTTTAAATAATGATTGATCAAGATGATCTCTGTCATCCTTTCTAATTTTATAGCTTGATGCCTTAAGAGATCTGAAAAAGAGGAATACTTGCCTTCCTTAGGAATCATTTTCTTCTCTATGAAAACCATGTAAGGATCAATGACTGAGGGAAAACTGGCTTGGTAAAATCAGATTATACATTCCAGTCAATGAGTATGTGTGTGGTAGGCATTAGCTGTATTACAAAGGAACAGAATATCAGAATCAGAAGGGACCCTAAAGTTTAAATTGCTCAAACAAACCTTACAAAGAATCCCCTCTGAAATAACCCAATGATCATTTGATTTCCAATTAAAGAACTCTAGTGATTAAGAGCTTTGTTTCCCAAGTCAATCCATTCCAACTGTGTATGGCTTTAATTCAGAGGTTTTCCTTTTATTAAGCCACATTTTGCCCCTTAGAAATTTCATTAGATATATGGATAGATAGATAGATAGATAGATAGATAGATAGATAGATAGATAGACAGATAGATAGAAAGTTAGGGGGCGGCTAGGTGGCGCAGTGAATAGAGCGCCGGCCCTGGAATCAGAAGGACCTGAGTTCGGAGCCGGCCTCCGACACTTAATCCGCACAAACAAAAACCTAGCCGTGTAACCTTGGGCAAGTTACTTAACCCCAATTGCCCGAAAGGGGCGGCTAGGTGGCGCAGTGAGTAAGAGCGCCGGCCTCGGAGTTTGGATGACCCGAGATCAGATCCGACCTCAGAAAATGAGCACCCACGCATAAATAATGACTAGCCGTGTAACCTTGAGCAAGTTACTTAACCCCAATTGCTTAAAAAAAAAAAAAAAAGAAAGTTAGAATGCTTATTAAGCACTTATTGTGTGTCATAAACTATGGTAATAGTTGAGGATACAAAATACAACCTTAATCTCAATAAGTTTACATTCTAATGCAGGAAAGCAACATATAAAGGAAAGTTGGAAGAGTTGGAAAGGTATCTGTAGGGAGGATAATATGGCTAGCTCGAAGGTGAACAAGTCTGTAAAGTTAATGGAACTGGAAATGAAGTGGGAATGACTGGGTCCCTAATGAAACATTGGCCCGAGGAAAGGAATCATTAATAATGAGAGAAAGCTGGATAGTAGAGATTTCTCATGGGTGTATAGGTTGCTGATGAGGGGGTAAAAATTTTATAGAAAGAATTTAGTCAGGAGATTTAGAATTAGGATCTTAGCTTAAAAATAGAATGGATTTTAGAGTGTATTTAGTCCAACCCACTTATTTTGTAAATGTAGAAAATGAGGAGCAGAAAAGGCAATTATATTCTTCAAAGTCACATAGGTAATAATGAGAAGTAGAATTTGAACTCAGTTCTTCCTTATTTTTAAGTCCAACTAACAATCTATTTCACCATACTTCTCTTTAACTTCCAACCACTTTTCTCTAAATCCAAGACAAACAAACACAATGACTCTTCCACATAACAGCCCTTCACATATACTTGAAGACAACTTCCATACCATCTGTCAGTCTTCTCTCCAATAGGCTAAATCATCATTGTTCCTTAAAGCAAACCCTTCATACCAGGTTTAAGTCCCTTCACAATTCTGGAACCCATCTTCATCATCCTCTGTTGACTCTAATTTATCAATACACTATGTGAAATGTATTACCTGGAACTAAATATAATAGTCCAGATATTTTGTTGTTTTTATTTTGTTTTTGGTTTACTGGTGATAGGTGGCAGAAGGAAGCTAGGGAGAAAGGGAAGTACTCCTATAGTGCTTATAGACATAGTGAAGTGTTATGCATTCCCTAGCCAGTGGGGAGCAGGGGTTGTAGGATAGGATGCCATTATGATTTGGCTGCTGAAAAGATTTACTTTTAATGTTGTAAAGTCAGACTTAGTCTCTGACAGACTTCTATGTGTAGTATTTGGGCCTTAAGTCATTAGTGTGTCAAAATATTACCAGTGTAGTTGCAAAAATTAGAGGCAATCAGGCCAAAGGTATGGTTTGGAGGCAAAACAAAAACAAAACGAAAAAACACACCCAGAGTCTTTTCCTAGTGATTCCTCCACATTGATTCTTTTGTGAAGTTAAGAAGACAATCTTTTACCTCAGTTCTTACCTAGCCTTTAACTATTAAATGGATGTTGCCTCAGAAAAATTGAGAACTTGAAAGGACCTTTGCTTAAAAATACTAAGGACTCGGGAGTAGAAATAGCATTTCCAATGTGCTCTGCCCCCACACAAATTTCAAACAATGTGAAAGGGAGCTCCGAACAACTTCTGGAGCCACAGCACCCACAGAACGGCACAGAGAAGCTAACCTCCTGCTGAGGACAGCCCAGCAGCCCTGCAGGGAGCGGCCAGTGCAGCACTCTGAGAGCAGGCAGCACAGCGCACTGGGAACGGACAGCTCAGCCCGCAGAGCCAAGCCCAGGTCCATGGTTTTAGCCCCAGGGCGGACGGGCCTTCAGCCGGCTGGTGGAACCCCAGAACACCAGCAATTGTGGCGATTCCAGAATTATCAGCACAGATATGCCTAGGACAAAGTGAGAGGTTAGTGCCCTATGGACTTTGGGACCAGTATTTGGGGAACACGTGGCTTCCTCCCCTGGGGGCAAAAAGCTGCTGAAGAAACAGCTGCACAGAAGCCATTTCGCCATGTCAGTAGTGGCTCTAGCTCCTGGTCTGTGAACTGTAGGAAGATCCAGCAATCAGTCTGGGGGTTAATCGCTTTTGCTTTAAACTACCTGGATCTGGATTGTGGTCTGGGGGGGAAGTTTGGGGTGGGTATCCATCTTGCCAGAGTGGGTGGAGGCTTTACAGAGGCCACCCAACTGGCAGAAATTGTGAAGACCCCACATTTGGGCGGAAGCTCCCCTACCTGATGGCAGAGTCCTACTATGGCAACAAGCCCCAAAATCAAGTAATTAAGTGGCAATATGCCTAGGCAAACGAAACAAAATGAACAGAAAAGTTCAACATTGGACTCCTATTTTAGGGGCAAAGAGGCTCAAAGCATGGAGGAGGACTGTGAGGTCAGAACTCCTGCACCAAAAGCCCCAAATGAAAATACAAGCTGGCTACAGGCCATAGAGGACCTTACGAAGCAGATAAGAGAAGTGGGTGAAAATTTGGGAAGAGAAATGAAAAAGATGCAAGAAAAGTATGAAATGACAGTCAACAGCCTGACTGAGGAAAATAACACCTTAAAAAATAGACTAACTCAAATGGCAAAAGAGGTTCAGAAAGGCAATGAGGAGAAGAATGCCTTAAAAAGTCGAATTTGCCAGATGGAAAAAGAATCTCAAAAGCTCACTGAGGAGATTCATTCCTTCAGAGTTAGACTGGAGCAAATGGAAGCTAGTGACTTTATGAGAAATCAAGATACTATTAAACAGATCCAAACAAATGAAAGAATAGAAGGCAATGTGAAATATCTCATGGGAAAAACCACTGACCTGGAAAATAGATCCAGGAGAGATAATTTAAAAATTATTGGACTACCTGAAAGCCATGATCAAAGAAAGAACCTAGAAATCATCCTTAAAGAAATTCTCAAGGAAAATTGCCCTGATGTTTTAGACCCAAAGGGCAAAATAGAGGTCGAAAGAATCCACCCATCACCTCCTGAAAAAGATCCCCAAAAGAAAACTCCCAGGAATATTATAGCCAGGTTCCAGAATTTCCAGATCAAGGAGAAAATACTACAAGCAGCCAGGAAGAAACAATTCCATTATTGTGGAAACACAATCAGAATGGCACAGGACCTGGCAGCTTCTACATCGAGGGATCAAAGGGCATGGAATATGATATTCCAGAAGGCAAAAGAGCTGGGAATGAACCCAAGGGTCACGTACCCGGCAAAACTGAGTATCTTGTTTCAGGGGAAAATATGGTCATTCAGTGGAATAGAGGACTTTCAAGCATTCTTGATGAAAAAACCAGAGTTGAATAGAAAATTTGACATTCAGACACAAGATGCAAGAGATGCCTGGGAAGGTAATCAAGGAAAAGTAATCAAAAGGAACCTATCAAAGTTGGACCTTTTACAGTCCTACATGGAAAAACAATAACTGTGTTTGATGAAACCTTTCTCATTATGAAAATAATTGGAGAAGGGTACATGGCATATGTTCACAGGTATACATGGATAGAGGGCACAGGTTGAATTTGATGGGAAGGGATGATTTTTTTTTTTTGGAGGGCAATTGGGGTTGGGTGACTTGCCCAGGTTCATGTGGCTGGGTTTTTGTTTGTGTGTTGGGTGTCTGGGGCCAGATCCAAGCTCGGGTCCTTGTGGCTCCAGGGCTGGCTCTCTGCTCGCTGCACCACCTAGCCGCCCCAAGGAAGGGATGATTCTTAAGGGGGTGAAGTCAAGAGGTGAGAGAAGAAAGTGGCAAGAGGAGATGGAGAGAGACAGGGTAGGTCAAACTATCTCATGTAGAAGAGGTAAGGGGAAGTAGTTCCAGGGGAGGGGAAGAACAGGAAGGCAAAAAGGCAAAAGCATATTCTCATTGAAGTTGGCTCAAGGAGAGAATCACATACATACCAAATGGAATATCTTACCCTCACTCACTCTCCTGAGTAGGGGAAAGGGGGATGAGAGGGGGGATGATGAAGGGAAGGGCATTCTGGGGAGAGGGGAGGTTAGAAGTACCCACTATCAAAGAGGGACAGGATCAAAGTAGGGAATGGACCAGGTGGGAGGTGAGACAGGTGGGAGGGAAATATAAGCAGTCTTTTACAATATATCTACTATGGTAATGTTTTGCATAGATATACATGTACAACACATACTGAATTGCTTATCTTCTCAGAGGGAGTGGGTGACAAGGGAGAAAGGGAATGGATCTGAAAATTGAAGTTTTAAAATTAAATGTTTCATAAGATGTCCAGGCAGTGGGGCTTAGAGATTCACCTTGCCCTAATGGCAAAGTCGAAGGGGGTATGGGAGAAGATATGGGAGAGAGCAGATTGGATGAGGGGATATCTAGCAGGACTGCTATTCTGGGGTGATGGGTAGGGAAAAAATGGGGGAAAATGTAACTCATAATCTGGTGGAAATGAATGATGTAAACCAGAAGTTAATAAAGCATTTGTTTAATTAAAAAAACATGACTAATGTGAAAATATGTTTAATATGAATATACATGTATAGCCTATATCAAATTGCATATAATCAAGTAGAATGACTGTGGTAAACCAAAATTACTCAGTCTGTCTTGCCATGACTCAGCGGCATGACTCATGCTAGATATTGGCAGTATTTCAAATGTAAGTTTAGCGTTTAGGCCAACTGACCCATCATCTTTGCTCATAACATTTTTTTTTAAAGAAGCCAAACCTTCAGAAGCACCACCAAATTTATTCAGAGTCCACATTATGTTGTTTTTGGTTTTTGGTTTGTGTGTGTGCATGCATGTGTGTGTGTGTGTGTGTGTGTGTGTGTTTACACAATAGTTCCATTTTACAGCCAGAAAATTACTGAGTGAATTTCTTAACTTGTGGGGCTAATAAAACCCCCAACCTCAATGGAAGTGTGGTATTGTATTGAAAGTACAATCCATGAAGATTCTACTGTGTTCCATTGAGGACTATAACTGCCCATTACAAATTGCTGGCAGCTGATTTTTGCTCTTTATCCTCCTTATATCTAATGACATAATATATAAAATATTTTTCTCAAACCTTACAGCACTGTGTAAATGTTAGCTATTATTACTAGGGGTGGGGGTTGTTACTGTCATTATTATTATTTTCCCCAATTATATACTGCTTCTATACATCCATACTGATGATGTGATTCAGTTAAGCTATGAGCAACTGGGCACTCTCCTTTTCTGTGTTGCTGACTCGGTGGTATCTACCAAGATGCTATCCCAGGCAGTGGTGCTGAAACCCTTTGATAGTTTCTCCAATGCAATTTCTGACTGAGATCTTTTGGATCCCCACAAAAGCAGATCTCCAAGTGTTGAGTGAATGTGTTATGGGATTTATTCCCAGGCTTATGTGGCTAATGATATAAGGATTAAATTAAAGATAAATGAAACAAAAAATAACTATAAATGAAACAATAACTCTGTTTTCCCTTTAATTCTCCATTCCCATGAAATGCATAGAGAGAAATGATCCCCCAATTTACCTGTAGATTCTCTTTTGTGTCCAGACACATGTTTGTATAGAGAAGATCATGCCCTTCCCACTTTTTCCCCTTCAAAAATTTTGATTTACTTATAATAATTCAGTGTTGTTGTTGTTTCCCCCTCTGTAAATAGCTATAATATTGAGAAAGGGGCCAGGGTCTTGTGTCTGTATCTGTGCTCTTTTCCCACTTCTCCCCACAATCAGAATGTATATAGGAATTATACTTTGACTGATAGCCAGTCTTCCAGTGTAGATAAATCTAATATCATAAAGACTTCCCCAAACAGACTAAGCGGCCTCTTTGATATGCTAACTGGCTAAAGTACCAGCCTTGGTGGTGTAGGCTACTAGTTAGTAGCAGTAGAAGAAGCAGTGGATAGATTGCAAGATTTGGAATCATGCAGACCCAGGTTCAAATCCTGCCTCAGACACTCGCCAGCTCTGTGGCTAGGGGCAAGTTACTTTACCTAGGTAAGGCTGTTTTTTAATCTTTAAAATGTGTATAGTAATAGAACTTTCTTCAAATAGAACTTTCTTCAGCTTCATCCTTCTTATAGAACCATATAAATATTAGCTGTTATTATCATTATAACAGTGAGCTTCTGATATTCTGATGACTATATTACAGAGGTGACACAGAAACTATGTAGTCCAAAAGATAATGTGAGAAATAGAATAGCAGAATTAAACCTATACCCCTGCAGAGTAGTTTTACAAGTGAATAACTATGATTCACAAAAAATATGGACATTACCTTACTATATAATAATACTTTCTTAGAAATAGGTCATAACTCAAGGTATCCTAGAAGAAAGCCAATTCTCTTGTTCTTGCTAAAGGCTTCCTGATTTTAGAATGTGGCTTTGTGAGAACATACAATCAGGAAGTACAGTCATTAAGAAATTTCTGGAACTGTTATTAATACAGAATCAAATCATTGTTAAAAATAGGGGAAACCACAATTCAAAAACTATAGTTTTCTGGAATGAACACATGTTAACACTGCCCACACTTGTGGGTGCTCTGAAAATAATAAATGTGAACATGCATCTTTGATACAAAATATTTGAAAATTATGGCATTTGCGATTAATATTTAGGATTATGTATTTGTATGCATATATTTTTCTTTTTACAGCATTTAGAAATTGCTTTACAATGCCTAAATTTCTCCCTTTATCTCTCCTCCTCCCCACCACAGTCATTTATTTCATCTAACAAAAAAAGTATTTTAAAGAAACAAAGCAAGAGAAAAATTATAAATATTGATCAATAAGTTTAATAAATATGACAATATATGTAGAGTTCCAGACTTGTGAACCTCCTATCTCTGCAAAGAATTTGGAGGAAATATCTTTATATTTCTTCTTTGGACCCATGATTATTTTTTGCAATTTTACATTTATTTTTATTGTTTTGTGTTTGTCCTTCTCGACATTTACATTGTTGTGGTCACTGTGTAGATTGTTTACTTGTTTCTATACTTCATTCTATATCTGTTCATATAAATCTTTTATAATTTGTGTTCATAATATTCATTCTTTCACATAGCATAGTAATATTCCATTACATATATGTGCTACAAATATCCTTAGTCATTTTCCCAATCAATGGATATTTATTTGGTTTCTAATTCTTTTCCACAAGAAAAAAAATTCCCACTATGCATATTGTGGGTCATGTGAGGACTTTCTTTTTATCAATGACCTCCATGGTATATATGCCTAGTAGTGGAATGTCTGGGTCAAAAGGTTTAAACATTTCAGTCATTTTATTTACATAATACCAAGTTTACTTTCTGAAATAGTTGTATTAAATCACAGTTCTACCAACAATGCACTAGTCAACCTTTATTCCTGTAATTCACCTTTTCTCACTTTTGTCAGTTTGCTAGGTGAGAGATAACACCTCAGGGTCATTTTGATTTGCATTTTTCTTTCTCAGTAATTTAGAGCAACGGTGTCAAACAAATAGAAAAGACTCTCTATGGGTCACATGTTGACTTAGAAAACCACAGCTTAACATTGTCTTTGTCTTTATTTTGTTAAACTTTCCCCCACTACATTTTAATCATGTCTGGCAGCACTCAGGAGTATGGGGCCATATAAAACTGATTCTTTCAATACAGCTGTTAATAGTTTGCAATTCTTATTTTGAGAACTGCTGGTTAAGATGGTAAATTTTTAATGTGGTAACAAGGGATAAAATTAACTGTAAAGTTATAGCCACACCCATTGATGTCTGTATACATATCTGATATACATGTCTGATGTACATATCTCTGCTTAAAATAATAAGGGAACAATGCCATTGACTGAGAAAGAAATTAGCTACTGGGGAAGGGGGGAAGGAGGTGAAATTGCTTAACCTTGGAGTTCAGGGTAGTGTAGGCTTGGGTTAGCTTTGTGGAGGAGATCTATACAGAAGGAGAGGGGTATGAGTAAAGGAAATGAGGGATTATTTTCTCCTTCCAATACCCTAACACATTGGTATTGGCATTAACAGCAATTTTCTCAGAAGGCAATAGCCTAGCCAGGAGATCAAGAGTTTGTCAGATTGAAAAAAGTTCAAGGCATTGCTAAAGGAGTAGAAACAAATATTCCAGACAGATAAATAAACCACAACAAAGGCAGTTGTGTGGAAGAGTGAGCAGCTTTGAAAAATGGAGTTCTAACATCCAAAAGCTAAGAATGGACTAGTCCTGGAAGTCACAGGTTGAAATGTGGAGAGAAGACCATGAGAACCCAATTTAGCAACCCACTCAGCAGAGATATTACAGCCAAGTGGGAGCTGATTGAGAACTCCATTTTAAGAGAAAGACCTAGGTCCTAAAATATGAGAAACCAAAGGTTATACCTAATATACATGTTACAAAAGTAGTTACACCTTGAAAGGGTGCTATAGTATCTTTCCTAAGTTTTCCTGCCACCAGAAGAGAGCTGTGGAAACATTCAGAATCAATCTAATCCTTGACTGATAATGTGAAACAACCTACCTACATTTACCATGCAGATTTTTTTAATTAAAATTGAAAAGAGAACTCTGGAGAAAACTCTTTAAGAAACAGACTAAATGAAGGTATTCCATGTTATTCATAATTATAGCTCTCATTTTAAGGAAAACTAGCTAAAACCAAGTCTTGACTGGTGTTCCCTGCACTATCCAACTGACAATGAAGGGGAACCCAGTTTGAAAATATGCCAACAAAAGCCATAAGCTGTGGAACAAATCAATTAGTATAACACTGAGGTAAAATCTCAACTGTCAAAGCAAATCACCCCTCAAAAATGAGGTGATTGCATGATTGGCAATGGTTTAGAATATTCACCCAGTGATTTTAGAATAGTCACTAATGCTTATTTTCTGGTGCTCTCCCATCTTAAACATCTAAATAATCAAGATTTAGCTCTTAATCAAGTGGCTTAAAATTAGTGTTTTTTGAAAATGATTTTTAAATTTCATTTTTCTAAAATATTTTGTGACTCTTCCTGAAATGCTTGTTCAGGGCACTGTCCTAAGGCTTCATTGTCACCTTTCTTCCTTCTCCAGACAGTTATACCATGCAACTGAATCAGTTCCCCTCCCCAATTCTGCCAATGATTTTACTTTTTTACTTTTTGCCTCCTTCCAGGGGCAGTTGGAGAATCTTCTCCTCGCTGGGACAAGAAAATGTCTTCTTTTCGCTTTTACTCTTAGGAATTTTTCAGTACATTTGCAGAATCGGGGTAATTTTCCTTTGTTTCTCCAAGAACTATAGTATACCCCTAGATGGGGCTATAAAGGTATACCTCCTTTACTCCACCCCTTAGTTTTGTTGCAGACCCCAGAATTCCTAGTTATGGCTCTATTGGTAACCAAACCAGTGTTGAGACTTAGAGGAGGTTTCCTTTGACTCCTTACCATGTTGATTAAGTCATTTAGAATTTTTTGAAAGGAAGGCACAAAGAAGATATAATAGGCACTATGTCCTGCATTTGATATGCATGCAACTGGTCTATGGACCTACTGAAAGAACTAATGGAGAAGATAATATGTTGCTGACAGTCATAATAAGTGATAAAAATGTATGGCCTGTGAACATTTATCATTTTCTCAGGAATAACTGAATGTTTTTCCTATATTTTAAAAGTAGAATATAAGTAAAGCATCCTGTTTCCTCTGGATAGCAATGTATGTGTTAAAGGAAAACCTTTACATCTATAATTATCCATATAAACAAAATGTACAGTGTCAAGATTAGGCATAGAATGGGTATGTTTAGCAGTCCTTGATCTTCATATATTAGGCTTCTCCATGTTACAATGGCATAAAGCCTCTCTCTTTTAGAAGGCTGTGAGGTAGGATTAATACTTACCAGAAAACTTCATCATATTAGGTTTTTCATAGCATAATCCATGACCAATGTCTTTCCTCCATCAAAAAGACTATTGGGTCACATAGACCAAGCTAGATTCTAGGAATATGACCTCAGGAGTGTCATTTTCATGTTTGTTTGTTTGTTTCTTCTCATTGCCCCTGCAAGAAATTACTGCAGGAGGGGTGGCTAGGTGGCACAGTGAGTAGAGCGGTGGCCCTGGAGTCAGAAGGACCTGAGTGCAGATCCAACCTCAGACACTTAACGCACACACAAACAAAAACCTAGCCGTGTGACCTTGGGCAAGTTACTTAACCCCAATTGCCCTCCAAAAAGAAAAAAAAAAGAAAGAAAGAAATTACTGCAGGGTAATCTACTAATACACTGATGTTAAAGTTCATGTCTAGGGTCCCCTGCTCCAGTTCCTTGCAAGCACTCAGTTTAATATATATCGTTTGTAGGAAAACCTATATATTATTATACTATTTCACCCCAAAGAAAATGCAGAAGACACGAAGGACTCACCAAAGCTCATAAATACAGAAATTCAAATTGTCCATCAGTTTCTACAGGAATTGAGTTAAACTTGAGGTAACTATCAGGACAGTGCTTTGACATTCCAGTGTACTCTTTTCCCCCACAGAGTCTTACATAGTCTCTATTCCTGCCAAGACTAATCATATCATCCTGTGGTTTCAAGTCCCCCCGGCAGGTAGAGATACTTTGGGGACTGCTGAGCAAGCAATTCTCTTCCCTTCAGACCTACACTCTGTAATTCATTGATTTTGCTTTCTAAGTAAGATGCTGAACAAGAATTATATGGGCTATCTTCTTATTTCTCTAATGAGCACAGTATTAGGAAATAATTTTTTCCAGAGGGCCCAATGTTTAGCCTTTTACTTGGCTTGGACCAAGCAAACATGTGCTTATTCAAGTAATTCGGTCACTGTCTTGGTGGCTACCATGTCTCATCTGGTCCACTATTAGGTTGTCTGTCTCTCTATATTCAGGAAAGAAATTAAAAGGCAGAAGGCAGTCAGGATATTCACATCTAGGACTTTCCTTCTAAAGTCACTTGAACATACAATTCTCCATGGTCTCCTGACATAAATAACATATTAACTGCTTGGGGGGCAGAAGGAGTGGAAAGAGGATGAAATCTCTCATCCTTGGTGCATAAGGCCGAGAAAGTATACTAAATAGAGTGAAATATCTGTTACCTCACTTTTATATTTCATGGAAGTACAGCCCCCCTTACAAGAGTCTAGCTCCCTGAACCTCAATCAATCACCAGATTGTTGTTCTAGCCCATCAACAAACTATCAGTGGACATGTATTTGCTCCCTTTAAAGATGTCCTTCAGATGCTTTCAAACAAATGTCCATGCCCATCAGGGAACTCATTGAATTGATCAGTGACTCACTCCCACAATTGTCCTACCCTTATTGCCTATATCCAGTTCTTACATTTCAGGGAAATGTTATATAAGTCATGGTATAACAGGATAATAGTATGTTGTGTAAATATGAAGTTGAACTGAATTTTTGTTTCCTCTAAAACCCAAATACTTGTTTTTATGACAGGAAAATGAATGTTTAAAAGCAGTAGTAAGGAAGCTTTTCTCTTCATTAGGCATTTTTCAAGATGGGGACAGTAAAGAGATTGGACATCCCTTATGGTCTTCTTACTAAGTACTTCTTCATTATTACAAAACTGACAGGTGTATTAGTTAATCTTTTAAATTTAGATCTGGTTATTTCTTGGATAATTCATATGAATTCAGGAAGTGTTTACAACATGAAGCATCTGGATGAAAATGGAAAAATTCAGTCAATTATGTAGATATCTCTGAATATTTTAAACTAACTGGATTCTTGGCACTCTGCTCTCCCCCTCCTCAAATATCTGCATAGTTGACTGATTACTTTTCATGTTCTTCCAGATGTTTTCCATTGTGCTGACACAGCCTCTGAGAGTATATGATTATATCTCAAATATTTAGGTTTTAGTGGTCTGATGATAAAGGATAATGGTGGAGAGTATGAATAGGGGGAGCAGATTTATTTATCCTGTGTTACTGAAACTGACCTCTCTTTAAAAAGGAGGTTACATTAACTTTCCTCTTGTACAATTTTTATAAAGTCCAAATTAGGTGGCAAGCCAAGCAATTCTGCTTTGAACTGAAATGTTTATGGTATAGCCTTTCTCTGTGACAATATGCTATTAAAAGAAAAGAGTGAAACAACTGAGGGAAGAAGGAAGAAAGAGGGAAGGAGGAAGAGAGAAACAGAGAGACAGAAAGATAAAAAGAAATAAGGCAGTCATTGAAAAGACTAAGTCTATGGAAAAGAAGCTAGAAAACAAGGCACAGTAAGGAGTGAAAAAATAGAACTGACTTATTTATCCAAATGGGATTTTCATCTATGACCTCTTCTTTAAGGCTCTTCTTCCCCTTTGATCACAAGTAATCCCTATTCCACTTTTTTCCCAATAGAATATAGGCTCCTTGACAGCAGGGATAGTTGCATTTTTATCTTTGTTACCTATCACTTCTCACAATGCCTGGCACAGAGTAGAAGCCTATATTGGTTAAATAATTGATTTTGACTCTCCTAGATATAGCCTTTAATTTGTCTAAATCCCCCTTTCTTTATATGTATGCAATAGATGATACATTCACTATTTACTACAACTTGGAAATACCATCTCTGCTAAGGGACACAGTCTTTGCTCCATTGCCTGCGGTATGTCTGGATGGTGTTCAGCGGGAGTGGGGAGAAGTGGTAGAAGGGTAGTAAGTACAACAGACCTGATGGGGGAAGGGGACAAGGATGGAGGAGATGAGGATGCAGCAAAGAATGTGGTTGGACTCAGGAGCCAAAGTAGGAGCAGATAACATGTGGAAAGAGAAGAAAAGCTGAGTCCCATGCTTCACGTGGTCAGCAAGTGGCAACAACAGGTCTGCTGGTCAGAAAGGCTGCTCAATACCCATTAAACAACATCTCCTCTGAAATCTTATCCTTTCCTCACTATGGGCTTTCTGTAATTTGTGTTCTGAATTCTTTTTGGCATCCAATAAGCTTCATTCTTAACCTACTCACCATTTCAATTGAGATAATGATGACTGGAGGTGAACTGAAAGTTCTTTTAGGCAGATTTTTAACACCATCCCCATCTTGACATATAGGAGTTTTGACCTAACCTAACCTGGGCAGCTCACTGCTTGAAACACTGACAGGGACACTACATATTCATGGATCTCTTGTTAGATTGTGCAGAATTGCTGACAGGAACATCACTCAAAATTCTGAGACTTAATCTGGCTGCTCAGAAGGACTTACCATCTCATCTCCCTCCTCTCAGAGAGCTGAGTTAGGTCAAACGAATCAGGTCTGGTGCTTCCAGGAGAACTAGCACCATAGAAGCTTCAATTGCTTAACACCATGAGGGCATTTTCTGCTCTGTTAGTTCCATTCACTCCAGCCTGAAACAAAACAAAATACACGTTTATTTGCCTATCTATCTTTTGACACATGTTTTTTCCCATAAACAATACCCCAAACACACTCATGCTGCACATGCTCAAAAGTATATTTTGAGAACTAGAATGTGCATATGTAAGAAAAAGTAGCCTGTGAAATAATGAGCATTTTAATTCCACTCTGATGGAAAATTACATTCATCCACCATGCCCCATGCATGTGTTTTGTTTTTTTCCAAATGCATACTACAAAAAATCATACATTTTAATAACATTTGGATATGGTATATTGAATTTTTCTGTAGAGGCAAGAGCATACCTGAGCATGTCAAGCAGTTAACCAGAGGACCTATGTCAAAATGACTTTGTGCATGGCAATGCAGAAAGACTGCTAAATTTAGAGCTATCAGAACCAAAGTTTAAATCTTGTCAGATAATGCTGTGTGACCATGGGTAAGTCACTTTAATTGTTCCAACCCTTAATTTATTTACACATTTATAAGATGGGGTTAATAATATTTGCTGTACCTACCTGATAGGTTGTTGAAAGACTCAAATGAGCTCATGTATATAAAGTATTTGCAAATCTTAAGGCACTGTATGAATGTCAGTTATATTTAGGGTAATTCTATGTGGGAGAAGGCACATTTACTAAAGATTTGTCCATAGATTGGAGGTAGACAAAAAGCTGTATTTATCACATTGATTTGAATAATGGCTAATATAAGTATACCATAAGGAGGAAAATGCTAAGCTTTTTGCAATTTAAAAAAAAGCAAATTATTACTACTCATAATATGTTGCTATGTCTGGGGATATGTATAATAACAACAACAAAAACAACCAGAATTTATAAAACGTCTTAAAGTTTTCTAAGTGCTTTACAAATATTATTTCATTTCATCCTCACAACATCCCTGAGAGGTAGATGTAATTATTATCCCTATTTTACAGATGAAGAAAATTAGAGGTTTAAGTGGCTTACCCAGGGATACAGAGCTACCAGACACCTGAGATGGGTTTTGAATTCAAATGAAGAAGAGGAAGAAGAGGAAGAAGAGGAGGAAGAGGAGGAGGAGGAGGAGGAAGAGAAGGAAGAAGAGGAAGAAGAAGAAAGAAGAAACAAGAAACAAGAAACAAGGAAGAAGAAGAAGAAGAAGAAGAAGAAGAAGAAGAAGAAGAAGAAGAAGAAGAAGAAGAAGAAGAAGAAGAAGAAGAAGAAGAAGAAGAAGAAGTTTGGAGTAGTAGAGAGAGCTTCTTTCATGACAAAGATGACCTGGATTCAAGTACTAGCCCTGACATATCAGCTATGCATCCTGCCCCACCCCCCAAATGGCTTCATCTTTCAAAGCCTCCAGGCACAGTCTTAAGTCTGTAAATTGCTGAGCTTCAACTTTGATTGATTGACTTTGGCAAAAGAGATATCTTCCATGGGAGTTCCCTATACCTATTAAATTTCATGTTTGATAATTATATATAATAAATTATATATAATATATATAAACATATATATTATACACACACACATGCACATATAGATATATGTGCATGTATAATAGGACTCAAATGTCAATTTCAACTTGCTACAGGATGGAAGAAATCTACTCCTACTGCTTCTGGGCCCCTGAAACAAAGGAAAGCCACACCAAGAAATTATTATTCCATTTTAGTCTTACCAAGGAGATAAACAGAAAACAAAACAAAACATAAAAATTTGGGCATGCTTGCAGTGTTCTAAACACTGTATGTACACCCAGGGACAGTGTCTAAATACCAGAAATCTGTATACCAAACTAGACTCACCTAAAGACTCAAGCATTGAAAGAGTCTGAATTGACTTATATGAAGCACCCTCTTGGGTACAATGGGATCTCTAGGTTTGGGGAAGTTAGGCATTTATTAGGTTTGGGTGGCTTTTATGTAATAATATAAGGGAGTTGAACCTTCAAGGTCTTTTTTTCACCCCTAGTATTGTATGCATCTCCACCCTTTAACTCATCAAAAGAATGGACAGAGTCAGTGTTTAAAAGTTCTTAACATTTATTCTTAACATTTATACCTCTCTACTTACTCTTTGACCAATAACATTGGTCTCCTTGCTGTTCTGAACAACAAAAACAAAAAACTCCATTTCTAGGTTCTAGATGTTTTCTCTGGCTATCCTCCATTTCTAGAATTCTCTTTCTTCTCATCTCCATGTACTTGGTTTCCCTGGCTTCCTTCAAGTCCCAGATAAAATCCCACCTTCTGCAGGAAGCCTTTTCCAATACATCTTAATTCTAGTGTCTTCCTTCTGTTAATTATTTCATATCTATCTATCTATCTATATATACATATATGCATACATATGTATGTATATATAAATATAGCTCTTTTGTACACATGTTTGCTTTTTGTCTCCTCTATCACATTGTGAGTTTCTTGAGGGTAAGGATTGCCTTGTGCCTCGCTTTGTATCCCCAGCACTCAGTATGGTACCCAGCACAAAGGAAGAATTAATAAAGGGTTATTGATGGGCCGATTGACCGTGAGGGACTTATCTCCCCCAAGATGTCAGCTTTTCAATATGCAAAGCTATGCCAAACCAATGCATAAGAATTTATATAATCTAGTATGTAACTGCCTCTAACAATTTGCAATGTCATCAGTCTGAGCCTTTTGCTGGAGTCTCCTGGAGCCATTCCTGGAGTCTCCTCACCATGCCTCCATTCTCTGCTTCCTCCTTTCCATCCATTCTTTATATATTGCATTCCCCCATCAGAATGTGATTTGCCTGCCTCAGTCTTTTCCTCACTCCATTCTGTTCTCTCCATAGCCACCGAAATAATTTTTCTAAAGTATAAGGTAAATTATATCACTCTCCACCCCAACTCAATAAAATCCATTGACCTTCCTATTACTTTTAAGATCAAATATAAACACTTTTAACATTGAAAGCCCTTCAAGACCTAGCACTGCCAACTTTTCTGGTCTTTTGACATATTATTTCCTTTTACTAGTCTGTGATCAGTTGTATTGTCCAACTAGCTACTTTAACTTACATAACACTTCACTTCTTGTTTCCATGTCCTTGCACTAACTGCCCCTTGACATCTGTAATGTACTACACACACACACACACACACACACACACACACACACACACACACACATCTTTTGGAATCCTTGGATTCCTTCAAGACCCAATTCAAGTGTCCTTTACATAAAGCTATTCCTGGTCCCCTCTAGTTGCTAGTGCCCTTCCTACCATAACTATCTTATTTTCATTATATATATTATAATATATATATAATTTTCATTATATATATATATATAATGTGTATATTTGTATGTATACATATTATCTTCTTGTTATAATGTAAGCTCCTTCAAGTCTGTTTAATTTTTGTCTTTGTATTTCCAGCACTTAGTACAATGCCTGGCACAAAGTAAGTACTTACTAAATGCTTGTTGACAGACCAATAGACACACAGCCTGTCTGTGGAATCTCTCAATCTGGGAAGGACCTGGGAGAGTTTGTCCTCTACCTATGTGGCTTTGGAGAAGCCTAAGGTCATCCTCATGACCACAGAGAATCATGAGAATAGAACTTTAGAAGAGGTGGGGTTTTCATGGAGGGAATCATTAAAAAAAAAAAAAAACCACAAACTGTGGTTATTTGAATCTAAGGAAGCTTTTACTTCAGACGCTCATCTGGAGTTCAGACTGGTTATCACATTTAGATGCATCCCTGGTCTGGAAGCAATTACGGGGATTAAGGCATTTCAGTAAAGTCATTTAACACCAATAGCCATCTCAGCAATTTCTAGAGTGTGTCAGTCAGCCCCTCGAAACACCAGGCTAATTAAATAAAGGGAGGGGAAAGGCCACACCAAAGAGCACAGAAAGGCTCAGTGAATTATCAACCAGATGGGAGTTTAAAAATAAACAAAAAATTACCTTAGCCTAGACCTGAAGTGATTCAGTGACTGCCATTCATTATTTGAAACATTCAGAAAAACCAAACAGGAGGTTCATAGTTGTTTCTTCATCTAGTTCTGTGTGTGTGTGTGTGTGTGTGTGTGTGTGTGTGTGTCTGTGTGTCTGTGTCTGTGTCTGTGTCTGTGTCTGTGTCTGTGTGTGTGACTGAAGCTCTTAAGAGAGCCATCTGTTGCCTCTTTAAACAGGCAAATATCTCAAACACCTGGGTTTTTTGGTTAGGTTTGGCTTGGCATAAAATTAGTCAGCTTGGCCTTCAAACTATTTTGAGCATGCACCTTTATAAGTAAAACATTACTTAGCATGCATCCCCAATATGTGTATATTCTCTTACATTAAATTATATGTGTACACTATTATACTAATAATAATCTACGTTATATAATGTACACAAATAGAAATTAAAATATTAATTATTAAAATCATTAAGTTTAAATGAGATAAAGAGAAAATAATATTTAATCCAAGAATCAATAAGGAGCTACTGAAATGTATTGAATAAGAAAGTGACATGACATGACATGAGCTTTAGGAAAAAACACTTTGGCAGCTATATGCAGCACATATTGGTGAAAGACAAAAATTGAGGCAAAGAGACCAATTAAAAGGCTATTTTAATACTCAAGGCAAGAGGTAATGAGGGCCTGAACTAGCATGTGAGTTAGTCAATGGTGAGTCAAAAAGCAGTTAAGTTCTTGATATATGCCAGGCACTCTACTAAATTCTAGGGATACAAAGAAGGGGATAATGGGAGATTGAGAAAGGCCTCTTGCAGAAAGTGGGATTTGATTTGATTCCTGAAAGAAGCCAGAAATCCAGAAGACAGAGACAAGTAGGGAGAACATTCCAGGTGTCGGGAGGCCACCAGTGAAAATGCAAAGGTTTGGGAGATGGGTTGTCATGTTCAAGGAAACTCAAGGTATCCAGTGTTATTGGTACAAGGAGGAAAGCAAAGCATAAGAAGAAACAACTCTCAAAAAAAAAAATAGGAAGCATCCAGTTTTAAAAGACGAACTAAAAATTTTATTTCATTCTGGAAGTTATAGTGATTAAAGTTGAAGTTGGAGTGTGACAGGGTCAGATCTGTGCATTAAGATCACTTTGATAGCTTAGCAGTGGACCAGATGGAGGGAAAAGAGATGTGAGGCAGGGGGACAAATCAGCAGGCTACAACAATAGTCCAGGACTAAGTAATGGCTGTGTCAGAGGAGAAAAAAAGGGGGTCATATGTGAAAGAAATTGTGAAGGAAGAATCAAGAAAATTTAGAGCAATAAATTGGCTATATGAGGTGAGTGAGGAGTTGAAGATGACACTCAGAGGAGGAAAGGGTTTGGGGAAAAGATAACAAAATCTATTTTGAACATGTTGAATTAAAGATACCTAGAAGATATTCAGTTTGATATAGCAATACACAATTGGCAAGGTGAGATTTTAGGACTAGATGCATGTATCTGAGACTCATCTGTATAGAAATGGTAATTAAATTCATGTGAGCTGATAAGATCACTAAGCAAGATAATATAGAGGGAGAAGAGAAGAGGGTCAAGGACAGACCCATGGAAGTCACCCATCATTAGTAGACATAATCTGACTGAAGATCCACCAAAGGATATTGAAAAGGAGAGGTGAGACAAGGAGGGGGAGAATTAAGATAGAGCAGTGTCATGAAAATCTAGAGAGGAGAGAGTATCCAATTAAAGAGGGTGATCAACAATGTCAACATCTGCAGAGAGGTAAAGAAAGATGAAGATAGAGAAAAAGGCCATTAGACTTGGTAATTAAAAGATCATTTGGTACCTTAGGAGAGGTGGTCAGGTCAGAAACCAGATTTCAGAGAGTTGCAAGGTTGGGGAACCTGCACCCTTGAGATCACATGCAGCCCTCTAGGTCCTCAAGTGGGGCCCTTTGACTGAATCCAAACTTCACAGAACAAATCTCTTCCATAAAAGGATTTGTTCTGTAACACTTGGACTCAGTCAAAAGGTGGCACCCAAGGACCTAGAAGGCCACATGTGGACTCAAGGTTGCAGGTTCCCCTACCCCTGGAGAGGATAGTGAGAGAAGAGAAAGTGAAACATCTGTTGTATACAGCTTCTAGGAGTTTAAACTCGAAAAGGGAAGGAAAATTGTCAACTTAATTGAGGGTTTTTTAAGCATGGGAGATAGGGGTGTTTGTAGACATCAGGTGAGCAACCCTTAGAAAGGGAAAAATTGAAGATTTGGCATGAGAGTGAAGGTGTTAGAGGAGACCCTTCCGGTGGAGAAGAAAGGATGGCATCAGATCAATGGTACAAGCAGAGGGGTTTGCCTTGGTAAGAGAAAGGAGAAGAAAGAGTCAATATTTAGCTGAAATAACTTCTCAATAACATATTCTCATGTATGACACACTTTTTTTTTTTGAGGCAATCGGATTAAGCATGAGCACACCCCCCACCCCCAGAGTTCATTGTTAAACATTTACCAGCACACCCTGGGGGTGGGGTACGGTTGAGAAGGAATAGAGTTAGGGAGTGGGCAGTGAAAACTGGGAAATGGGATTACAATAATAGTTGTAAATTCAGAATCACTGAGATGGGGAGAGAATGGTGAAATGAAAATGTGCTAACTATTGAAAAATTAGTTCAAGCAGATTATCAGGGGTTGGAGAAAAATCTGTTGAAAAAGACAGGTGAGTAGGCTCTTTAGAGCCCCCCACCCCCCCTTCGTAATAAATTTTGTGGCAGGTGGTGATGTTGACTCCTGTAATTGGACAAAACTAAAAAGATTAAATTTAATCAACTCATCAATAAACAAACAGCAATTAAGCGACTGCTATGTGCCAGGAATTGTTCTAGGTGTGCTGGGTTTGCAAGTACAAAGGATGCAATAGTGCCTCCTTGCAGGGATCTTGCATTCCAATGAGAGAGATTTAATCATTTAATAAGAAAGAAGTTAAAGTCTTTCTCCTGAATTCAAAAAAATCAACTTGTATAAGTACAGGATGGGGATAGACATGACTAGACCACCATCCAAATGAAAAAGATTTGAAAGTTTTAGGGGGCTCTTTAGACTCCTCATTTTAGAGATGAGGGAAAGTAAAAGAGGTTAAGTGATTTGCTTAAGTAAAGGAGGGAGCAGAGAAAGAACTTGAATTAATCCCTGTGGCTCTAAGTTCATTTCTCTCTCTACTATACAATAGTGCCTCCATAAGTCAGAAAAAGCCATCTGAGTTTTATGTGAAAAAGCTTCAGTGGGTAAACTGGATCTGCCAGGAGGTTGTCAGGCCATAGGAATTTCAGTATTTGGTACCTGACAATGAATAAATAATCATTTGGGCTTCCATAATAACATGAAAATTTCACATAGTATGCATTTCACAGCAGAGACCCAGCCTTAGTCAACACTCTTCATTCCCGATACCTGAAATTAAGGCACAAAGAACTATTTAAATCAACACATGATTATAAAGAAAAGTGAAAATAAAACCAAAATTATTGAATTTTCAGTTGTTTTTCCTTGCATCTGTGGTGTCTTTCTCTGGAATGGACAATCCCTAATTAGCCAAGAAAATTTGTAGGAGGGCTTAGGTGGTTGAGGCTGCAGTGTGGAGCTGTAGAGTAAAGGGAATGATATATAAGGAGCAGTTGAGAGCATAGGTAAGGAAGAGATTGATTTAAAAAACAAGGAGAAACAATTATGAGAAGTTCAGTTCAATTCAGATATAGGTTACCCTGGGAAGCAATGGATTTGGTATTATAAGTCCATAAATCCTGTCATCCTCTTTTTTTTCTTAAAAGTACATGCACAGAGGGGTGGCTAGGTGGTGCAGTGAATAGAGCACCAGCCCTGGAGTCAGGAGGAACTGGGTTGAGATCTGGCCCCAGACACTTAACACACGTGCACACACACACACACACACACACACACACACACACACCTAGCTGTGTGACCTTGGGCAAGTCACTTAACCCCAATTGCCCTCCAAAAAGCAAAAAAAAAAAATTTTTTTAAACTACATGCACAGCCTCCAGCATTAAATAATAAACCATTTTTTGACAATTACATATGATAAGTGAACAAGAGAGATCAACTCCAGGGATGGAAAGATACTTCAGATACATGAGGTCTCAGGCATTTGACTACGAATAAAGTTCTTTCCAAATTATCACATAATCATTGGGGGGGGTGGTGAAGAAATTCATGGGTCATCCCTAAGATTTCCATTGATCTGGGGCTGAAGGAATAGTAGCCATACCAAGTGAGTCACAGAACCATGCAGCTACCATGGCTGCCAGATCTTGGCTCTAGTTTTCTGCAGCTTTAAATAGTCTTCAGAGACATTATAGTGGAAGAAACACCTGATCTAATGCTTCTGCTCTGATACTTGTATTGATGAAGAGTGGGACCAGCATATTATGATATGATTAAGGCTCTCTTTTATTCATACACACGTGCGCACACACACAGAGTACTAATGAAGTTTGTCAAAGCTCTTATTGTTGGCATTGATAATCATTTGTATTGAACTATACCAGTTTTCAAACCAATGAAACTAATAAGAAGGAACTCTGTGTGTGTGTGTGTGTGTGTGTGTGTGTGTGTGTGTGTGTGTGTGTGTAACCTAGCTCAGTTTGTGGTATGTCAATCCTACCCCATACAGAGTGATATAGGAGTAGAAGAGTTAAACCAGCTGTTTCTTCTAATCTAAAGTCCCTGAAGACCCTTTAGAGCTGCAGAAAACTAATAAGAGAGGAAAATAGGAAGGGAAAGATGACAGGAGAGAACTGGTTTCAATGGAAGCCATAGAGCTTCCTCCTGCCCCTCTTTAAAAAAAAATAACCCTATTCATGAATCATACTGTTCCCACCACTCCTTAGTTCTCCAGGTCAAAGAAAACCCTAAAAATGTCCTCTCCTGATCCCATTCTTTGCCTTCCACTGGGGTATATGGGAACATAAGGGTGAGCCTAGTTGTACCTTTACTGCTCTAAGTAATATTTAAGGCTGCAGGAAAACAAAATTATGAGAAAACACTGGAGAGTGACAGAAGAGAGCTAGCTACCTGAGAATGTAAATGTATGTAGAACCCAAGTCTCCTAAGCTCGCTCTCTCTCTCTCTCTCTCTCTCTCTCTCTCTCTCTCTCTCTTTCTCTCTCTCTCTCACACACACACAAACACACAAACACACACACACACACACACACACAGACACACACACACACTCATATGAAGTTCAACTGGTTTTATGTGTGAATTGATATAAACATGACATCCAATCTTTTACCAGAGCTGGGTTTTCAGGTCATAGCACAGTTTGTTGTGCAATTACCTCCCTAGGACCAGGCCTAGAGGATGGCAGGTTCCCTTTGGTTTTTGTAGCTTGTGATTATCCAGGCCTGACTTGGGCTGGCTTGCTGTTGGCTGTAGCAAACAGTTTTGAATTCATGCTTTTTATTCAGGCCTTTGTGACTGTAATATATATTTCATTTTTTGGCTATAAAATAATAATTTGGGGAAGGCTGAGAAATACATTGTTAACAACTTAATGTTTACTTTCAATAACTAGGAAACATTTTACAAGAAGTTGCTGCCCATTATGGAAATCAAAATGTGTGCTCAATGCTGGGGAAAAAATTATTCTCCCTTTCATTGTATCCAGAAAACAGAGCAGTCTAAGAACCCCATTGTACTCTAGATTCTCATTATGATAGATTAACCCATTTAATATTAAAAAAGATGTTCTACCAAACACAGCATGGACCCTTCCTCCCTTAAACATTAACCTGAAATACATCAGTCTGTCTTGTGGGGATGATAGGATTTAAATTGCCCTTTGTGTCTGTGGCAATCGCAAGTTTTAGAATGTGTCCACTATCTTCTGCTCAAAAGGAATCAGTACCACTGGTACTCTCTTTGGTAACCATTATATGAGGCAATTACTGGTAGAGAATAGCTTTTACCATCCTTTTTCTGATTTTATAGGAAATACTTGCCTTGTTAGGACAGAACTAATAATCGCCGGAATGCATTTAAGCAACCCTCCCACAAATTCTATGCTTGTTGAGGATTGCCAATGCTTTTATTACTCGGGTTATACTGAGCATTTGTACTCATCTGACATCCCTTCCAGGCAACAGACCAATGAAACTAATAGCACATAGCTCCTCATTTTGCATGTGGGTAATTACAGTAGCAAGGGCCTCATTTCAAATCGGGAGTCCTGCTACAATTTGTAGTTTTCACAGCAACAAAGGAAAAAAAGGAGGTCGAAAGACATAGAAATGTCAATACCTTGGCTCCTTATGGGCAAGAATAATACAATTTATTTTATTGCTTAAGGAGAGTGTCCACTTTCCTCTGAACTGACAAAGTCCTCTCCAGCCTAGATTTTCAGCAGAGGAAACTGGTGAGTTTTTAGATGTGCCATTGGAGCCATAAAAGAAACTCCTACATTCACTACTGGACAGAAAGCATTTGATATGAGCATAGGAATAGAAAGGTATGTGCCATTTTCTTTTTTTTTTTTTGCTTTTTTCTTTGCTTTTTTTTCTTTTTTTCTTTTTTTTTTTCTTTTTGGAGGGCAATTGGGGTTAAGTAACTTGCCCAAGGTCACACGGCTAGGTTTTTGTTTTTGTGTGTGTTAAATGTCTGAGGCTGGATCCAAACTCAGGTCCTTCTGACTCCAGGGCCAACACTCTACTCACTGTGCCACCTAGCCACCCGCTGTGCCATTTTCTTATACTTTCTTAAAGATGCAAGCTTTGGAAACTGAAAGAAACCAACCTCTGAGTACTGTAGTTTTCATGTAAGTTATAATAACAATGGTTCATTTTAACTTCCCAAGGGGGTCAGAGTTAGGGAGAACAAGAGATGGTTCTGGATGTTGGCCTTAAATCTGCATAGCATGAAATATCATACTGGTTGAGTTTCCATAAAAAATGAGTTACACATTTCTATTAAAGAGAGGTAGAGAGTAGCTGGAACTAAATTATAAAACTGAGGCCTAATTTAGAGGGGGAACAAGGGAAATAGATGAGAGAGGCAGGGACACAAACTTAGAAGCACTTTTAAGTTAAAGGCTGGTACAGGTAACATCACAAGGGAACATGGGAAGGCTTTCTTAGTCCTGCCAGATGTCTCTTCCTATTTGTCCATCTACCAGATCCCTCAGTATTTCAGTTTTCTCATCTGTAAAAAATAATGAAATAGATGATCTCTAAAGTCCCTCCCAACTCTAACATTCTGTGGTGATTATGTACATAAGTGTTACAAGGTCTTGCTACTTGATTTTGCAAAAGATTCCCTGATCCAGCACAGTCTCACCAAAAATGCCCTTCTCATAAACCATAGTGGTATAGGGTGGGATATCATAGTGCTCTGAGGAATGACAGAAGAAACTGGAGGTGTTTAGTTTAGAAAGATTTAAGAAACTGTTTTTAAGCAACTGTTTAAATGTTTAAGGGTGGTCTGGGTGAAAGTAATTAAAATTGGGCAAGTCAAGAGACCTCCTTGGGCCTCAGTTTCATCTTTTATAAAGTCAGGGAATTGGATTAGATGATCTCTAGAGGTACCTTCCAGCTCTCAAATTCTGACTCCAGCTAATTCTATATGTCTCCAGAGGGAGGTACTTGGAACAACGGGTATTAATTACAAGGAGAGTTTCAGGCCCAGTACATGGAAAAATTGTCTAACAATAAGAATTATTCAGCAAAGAAATGGAAGACTAGCCTTGTCAACAGTAAGTTCTCTATCACTGGTTATATTCAAACAGAAGCTGACTAACCATTTGTGGGACATGAGTTTTTCTTTCTTTGACTTCTCAGAGGTATTTTGGACACTAGCTTTATACAACATCAAGTATTGCATAGCCTGGATTCATAAGAAGCTAAATGGCAAAAGATGAATGGAGTGCTGGACCTCAGGTCAGAAAGTGCTGAGTTCAAATGTGGCCTCAGAAATTTACTTGGTGGCCTTGGGTAGGTTACTTAACCTCTGTCTGCCTCATCTGCATAATGGGCATAATAAGAGCACCTACCTCCCATGGTTGTTATGAACATAAAATGAGATATTTGTAAAGTACTTTATAAAACCATAAAATGCTATATTAATGCAAGTTATTATTATTGTTACTTTTATTATCATCTTCCATTCAAAATGAAAGAGTGTCAGGTCTGTACTTCTCAATCTCATATCAGGTTCTATGCCTGTCTTATCAATAATGTGTCATTATAGTACACATTCATCTGTATCCTCTCTCATCACATAGGGTGCGTTCTGTGAGGGGAGGGACAAGGTCTTAATTATCTTTCTATCACCTGTAGCACCTAGTATGGTACTGTGTACATAATAGTCACTAAATAAATGGCTGTCATATTCAAAGAATGAGTGAATGTTGTAAATGGTTTTTCTGCACAAGATAAAATGTTGGATTAAGTGATCAATAAAGTCATTTCCAAATCTTACAATCTACACTTTTATGTTTGTATACAAATATTTTTGAGTGGTACCAAACACTGTGGAGATAGTTTGGGTTTAGATGATGATCCTAACTCCCAGCTATTGGTTAGAGACAGCGAGGTGCATTCAATAATTCTGAAAAGGCATGATTTTAATCAAAGATGTCTCTGACGTGGAAACAACGTTTTATATGGCTGGCACATTTCACTCCATAGCCATGCCGCAGCATTGCTGAATATGCCTTTAGAAACTAAATAAAGGCCTTTCTGGGAGAGCATCCATGAAAATCTCAATTCTACAGGAAGAGGTCCTGGAAACTGAGCTGGATTTTCCCTTTGCAAACTCTGTGTGATGATAAGAACTCTATAAGGCTGGTCTTGAAGTGCCTGGAGTATTTAATATAATTAAAACATTTGAATGGAACTGTTTTCCAGTTTAGCTTCACAACCTTCACTCTGCGTTATGTAGGTACCATTACCTATATAAAAGGTAGGAAAACTAGGAGGTTCCAAGTTGGAGAAGTGCCTGGTCCTCATGCCAAGTTTGTTTTGATTTTAAATGATCATCTTTCATCAATATGCTACTGACCACAGAGAATCAGAGAATGATTGAGTCATCATGAGTCTGTTTCTAAGCAATGAGAAACGATTCAAACCTTTCTTCCAGCAGCTTCAGTAAGTGATGAGAACTGACTGCCAAATAGTCATTACTTGAATAGAAATATAGATTCCTCACCCTGTACAATAAATGAAGAGTCACAGATTGGACCAACTGCACCCAAATAACCACTATCCACTCAGCTACATAAATGTCAGCTATTATTTATGGATTTTCTTGCCTGTTTGCATGTACCAATGACACATTCTTTGGACTAAACAATCATTGTTATATTATTATTGTATTTTTGTTATTTTTGATCAATTTTTTAAAGATAGCAATATTCTATTACATTTACCTATATAATATCACTGAAGGAATAATGATATAAAAAGATAAGCCTTTTTTTTTAAGAGAAGTTCAGGGTCATTAAATCAGTCCCTAATCTCTCAAAGGAAATTCAGCCAACCCTCTGTTCCCTATTATGTTCTGGATTCAGTTTTTCAACCATTTGTAATATCTGTCCCAAGTATAGGTACTGAAGAACATCCAATTTCATGTCATATTGGGGATAATAATTATTTCATCCATTTGGATGAAATGGAAGTAGTTAGTCCAAAGTTTTTGAATGATTGTCTCATTTAGGAGACTTTCCAGTGGTTTTGGGTTTAATGAAATCAGCACAATGTCAGCCACCATTAGAAGTATATGGAGGGCCTCAGCGTCCAAAAGGGATCTCTCTTTGACTTTAATTCTGCACACCATCTCCTCTAAGATAGTGACAAATGTCATTGCTGAATATAGGTCTCCTTGTTTGATGCTTCACTTTCTATTGATAATTGGAGGACCACTGGATAAAGTTGAACTTTATTGTTATATAATTATTATATATTCACACTACTGCTGATGATCATTTAATTGGTATTTATGAACCCTGGATTCTATTCCTATCTCTACTACTAGGTAGTTGTGTGACCTTAGATAAGTCACTTGTCCCCTCTGAACTCTGATTTCATAATTTTTCACATGAAAATATGAAAATGGTTCCTTCCAACTCCAAAATATATATCTTTTGTCAATTTTATTTGTTGACAGCCACTCTTCCCTTTGGATTCAAGAACATCATATAGCTTATCTGAGGCCTCCAGTTCAGAGATACCCCCTGGGCATGAACACCAAATTAGATAATTTTCTTCTGTGGTTCAGAGATCCACATTAAGTGTGGCTGCTTGCTGATGCCCTGCCTACATCTGCCCTCCACAGTTCTGGGTTTAGAAGATCCAAAGTGCTAATCGGAATGCTGCTTCCAGATGTTAAAATATATCACAATGTAGAGAGCATGGATAGTACTCTGTCATTACAAGTATAGTGCCTCCATTATTATTCTTTTCCTTAAATGGGAGCTCTGATTAAATAGTAATTAATTCCTCAACAGGCTGAATTAAATAATCAAATAAACTGCAGGTAAGGTAATTATCATAGTTATTTAACACATAATGAAGGACTCACATAAGTATTAACAGAGTCTGTGCCCTTTCTACTTTGAGGTCTACTTTGAGGTTCCCATTACAATTTGCTTCTCTCAATCTGAGTTTCCCAGTCATAATCTGAGGACCTTGGGGGATCATTTGAGCTTATTGCATACATGGAAATCATAGGCTCAGAAGAGACTATATATAGTTCAGTATCTTACACAGGAGTGAAAAGAACACCAAGAGGTCAGCATTAACTTCAACCATTTTGAAGTTTATGGAGCCATGATTTTCTTGCTATGGGAAACTCCTCAGGTGGGATCTTCCCTCCACAATGCATGTTCTCAATCCATCTGAAACTTGATTCCTGATTCTGCCAGTTGTAGATGCCCCCTTCTCCCCTCCCCAGCATCATTATACATTTTTGTATGTGTCCTGCATATGTACATCTTATATTCCTAATAGAATATAAGCTCCTTGGGGGCAGGGACTACTTTGATTGTGTACCTGGTATATATCAGGCATTTAAAAACTTGTTGATTAAATGATTAACTGATTTAAAGCTCTTTATAACCTAGGTCCAGAGGTCTTTTCCAGAATTTGCTACATTACACACACTGTGGTCCTGCAAAAAATTTCTTTCTTGCTGTTCCTCACACATGGCATTCCTTCTATATATCTTTGTATCTTTGTATAGACTATCTCCCATGACTACAGTGGACTCCCTCCTTACCTCCTCCTCTCAGAATCCCTGGTTTCCTTCAAGCTCAGATGAAATGCCACCTCTTACATGAACCATCTCCTGATCCTCCAGGCTGTTAGTGCATACTAAAAAAAAAACTACCTGGTATTTATTTGGTATATGTTTCATGCAAATTGCATATGTGCATGCTATCTCTACTTATAAAATATCAGCTCCTTAAGGGCAGAGACTATTTTTATCTTTATGTCCTCAGTACCTAGCACATTGCCTAGCAGCAATAGACAATAAATACTTGGTAGTTGATTGATTAATTTATTGATTATGGTCTTAGAGATTTACCTAGGGCTCTGAACCGGTTAATTGATTTGCCCACAAACACAGAGTCAATAGGTGCCAGAGGCAAGACTTGAGCCCTTATCTTTCAAATTCCAAGGCTGGACCTCCAACCATTCTGTCATGCTACCCTTTTCTTCATCCTCAGTGGCTACTTAGTACATGTTTATTGGATTGAATCATGTTGACTGCTATCACCATTAGAGACAAGCTGGTTGAGAGGGAAAAGAGGAAAAAGGAGAGAAATAATAAGATGAGAATAGAAGGAGAAATTAGAAGGAATGTGTGTAAGAAGGGAGAAGAGAGAACAAGGAAGAGTGAGAAAAAGAGATGACTTCTCACTGAGTGGTAGATTGCTAACGACTAACTTCCTCCTGGGTTTTCTGATAGACTGAGTTGACTATTCCTTCACTCAGTTAGATATCAAAGGAGACAATCTTGTGTCTGTGTGTAATCACCTTAGTGTTTCATGAGTGAGTAAGTTCTCTGTCACACTTAAATTCTCCTGTTGCACTTTGATACTATTTCCTCCCATTTGGTTTTCAACAGAAAGACACAACTAACAATTATTCTACTCTGTAATTACCAATCATTCTTTGGTTTCTCTGAGGTCTTGAATCTACCTCCTAACTTTCAGTTCACCAACCCTAGACTCTGGTAAACTCTCCTCACAAGAAGACATAATGTTATAAACAAGTCTAGGAAATACAACTCTACTAAGAAGACTGATTATGCTTTGGGTGAATCAGATTTTTAATCTTGTTTTCCTGTGGCCCAAAGTAATTACAGAAATGTATTTGCTTGGGTATAAATTACATATTAATAAACACAGGGTTAGGATATGGGGTGTTTTCTCCTTCCACTAAAATTATGCATTGATTGGGTCCTTAATATAGATCATCACTAAATGTTCTTTCTGAATAGATAGAAAGATGATTAGGCAGTTTCTACTGCTACATTTTGGGAAAGTAAAAACAAACTTTTGGTTTTCTCTTTCTTCTCTCTCATCTCTCTCTTATACACATCCATACACACATGCACACATATTGTTTGATGTTGACCAAGAATAATAAAATTTATTGACAGTTCAGCTTTTAATCTCGTGGTTTTATCATGAATATTTAGTCTCCCTCCAAGCCTAAATACAGTGTTTTCCTGCCTCTCTGTTTTTCTCTGGCTGCAATATAAATCCATTGTTATGAAAGTGTTTCCATGGCAACAAAGAGCAGCAGAAGGCAAAAAGACTGACAGTCATCTATAAGGAAGCAGTCTGGAACTGCAGCCTAATTAAAAGGTTTTGTGCTTAGGGTCACCTTGTAAATGAGACATGTCAGTCAGGAAGCCATGATCAGAAACTACTTGATCAAGATGCTCAGCTCTACCCAGCCCTATGCTCAGTTAGCCCCCATTTCTCAAGTCTTGCCTACTCTTCTCCATGTTAAAACAATCCCAAGGCCAATGGTAAATCTTTGGTTGATCCATCTCATTAACTAAATGAATCTATTTTTGTCAGCATGAGCATAAAGCAATGAGAAGTGATTGATAAAAAGCCATCTACCTTTCAAAAATTCTAATTCACGTCTGTTGCAAAGTACAATCAAAATTTTGTAGGGTCTGAGCCAAGGAGAGATAATTAGGGTGAGTCGGTTTCTTCAAAGAAGATCGCAATGGTCAGAGCTTTTGAGGTCCAGTGGAATATCGTTATTGATTTTAGGTAAGTATGAATGATTTTCTTTGTGTTTTAAACAGCTTCTCTCTAGCATACATGAATACATGTAGTGTCCCTGTCTCTTTTTTATTCTTAATATCCCCATCATCATCCTCATATTCATCATCACTAGTATTTATATAGCATTTTAAGGCTAAAAATTTATTTACATGGGTTAAATAAAGTACTTAAAACACACTAATGATTCAAAGGTCACAATATAACCTCTCTGATTTAAAATTTCAGTGATGCTCCACCCCTTACTGCTTACAGAATAAAGAGAAAAGTACTTAGCTTAATATTCAGGGCTTCCTAGGCTCTAGCACCCAACTACTTTTCCAACAAAACCCTGTCTATTGTTATGGAAAATCTTAGCAACTTGAGCATTCATTGTGCTGTTTCACCTCCACACCATTACATGTTCTTCCTTCTTTCTGCAGTGCTCCCCATCCACATGCATACCACATGTTTGCCTATCAAAATTCTATGCTTCTTTCAAGATCCAACACAAATGACATCTTCTTCAATAAAGTTTCTGTGCTCCACCCAACTGGAAATGTTCACTTCCTCCTCCTTTAATCTTTAGAATTTCTTTTGTAGCACTAAGATGGGACTTTGCAAATAGAAATAGCACCCCACAAAAATATATTTGTGTACCCATCTTACTCGTAGATTATGAGAGAGAAACAAGGTTAGAGGGACTGAGGAAGAAAAGAAGGAAGACAGAGAGGGAAGAAAGAAGGAAAGAGGGAAGGAAGAAGGGAGAGAGGGAAGGAAGGAGGGAGGGAGAGGGGAAGAGTAAAGACTGGAAAGAAGAAAGAGAAGTCTGAGAAAGAAGGAAGAAGGGAGGTAGGAAGAAAGATTACAAGCTCAGGAAAGCTTGGGAGTTGCAGAGAGTTGCCAAAGTTAGCATCTTCTCTATATGTGGCAGCTCTAATCATCACGAATAAAATGATTGTACAGACAAAAACTTGATCTGAGCACAGTTTATAAAGGTTCACATAAAATTCTCTCAATCAGGGGCGGCTAGGTATCGCAGTGAGTAGAGCGTTGGCCCTGGAGTCAGAAGGACCTGAGTTCGGATCTGGCCTCAGACACTTAATGCACATAAACAAAAACCTAGCCGTGTAACCTTGGACAAGTTACTTAACCCCAATTGCCCTCCAAAAAGCAAAATAAAATAAAATAAATTTCCCTCAATATTCTTCACTGTGATGATAACATAGAGAAATCATATTCATACCATCCTGTATTCATATACTCTCTCATTCCATTGGCTCAAAAAGTTCTCCTACTCTGAGAAGTTGAAGGTTTGAATTACTTCACTTGAATGGAGTGCCAGGTTTGGGGGTGTTTCTTTTTTCTTACATATGGGTAGCTATACCAGCATCTGATAGAGTTTCCTTCAGTATTTATCTGCAATGACCATTATGACACAACAGCTTATGTACACTTCCATAAAGGATCCCATACCTAGGCAAGATAAGGCCATGGGCTTCAAAGACCTGTGAGAGATCTGGGATCTTTCAAGACGATAACATCAGGACCCTGGTATGGATTAGTAAGATTAGCAAATTGATTTTGGAATCTGAGATACTTGCTAAAGTGTGTCATCTTGTGACTTTTTTCTTCACAATTCATTTCTGCCTCTAAAACAGGGATTTTTGAATATTTTTAGTCTTTTGAACATATTGTTTGGGGTGGGGGGGAGAGAAGATCCCGAGAAGCATCTATCTCATCTGCTCCGACTTGCATCTATTAAAAAAAAAAAACAACACAAAACAAAAGTTCTGCAGAATGAATTGGCCATTCTTGGTGCTACATTTGATGAAACACCAATACAATTGCTGGCTGGAATTTATTCAAATCATATCAGTCATTAACCACTACCTACAAACTAAAGACAGTATATTATAGAAGAAAGAAGGGACATGAGGTAAAACTTCAAATACTTGAAGAATTAGATTTGTTCTGTCTGATCCCTGAAGGAGAATGAGGAGTAATAGGTTGCAGGGGCAAATTTAGGATTGGTTTCTAGGGAAAAAATACCCCAGCAATTGTTCACTCGTGTCCAATTCCTTCTGATGCCATTTGAGGTTTTCTTGGCAAAGCTATTAGAGTAGTTTGTCCTTTCCTTCTCCAGGTCATTTTACAGATGAGGAACAGAGGCAAACAAGGTTAAGTGACTTGTCCCGGGTCCCACTATTAGTAAGTGTCTGAAGTCTGATTTGAATTCGAGAAGATGAATCTTCTGGATTCCAAGCCCAGTGCTCCACCTACCTACCACTAACAATTAAAGCTGTCCAAAGAGGAAGTGGCTGCCTCTGGAGGCAGTGGGCTCCTTTTCCCTTGAATTACTCAAGCAGAGTCTGGGTGACTCTGTCAGCATATTATAACCAAGATTCTTTTGAGGATATGGATTAGACTGTAAAGCCTTTGAGGTTTCTTCCAACTCTAAAATTCAATCATTCTGTGATTCTGAGCCCTGGATTTAGTGTCAAGGGACTTAGGCTGAAATTCTAGCTCTACTACAGTTGTGATCTTGAACAAACCATTTCAATCTCTCAGGTTACTTCAGTTTCCTCACCTGTAAAATGAAGGGTTTGTGTCAAATGATCTCTTAGGTTTCCATTAGGCTCTAAGTGCCTATAATCTTATGGCTACTTTTATAATAAACATAAATACTACTATATAGAAGAACAACTCTCAAGGCAATTTAAGGACCTGAACCAGGCTTATGAAAGCTCCTGTTTTATATGTGACAGGGATTACAGAGAATCTCGAAGGGGATCTTAGAAGCCAGTGAATCCAAGACTGTCTTTGAACTAGACAGTCCTGACCTAAGAGGGAAAAATAGGATCTAGCAAATGCTCTCCCTCCTCATAGACCATTCCTGACTTGTTTGGTTTCCTTCAAGTCCTAGCTAGTATCCCACCACTGGAAGCCTTTCTCGATCTCTCTTAATTTAGTACCTTCCCTCTATTGATTATTTCCATTTTTTTTTCATTCATACATCTTGTCAGCATATTGTTGTTTTGCATGTGCCTTTCCCCATTAGATTGTAAACTCATTGAAGACAGGAACTGTTTTTTTTTCACCTTTCTTTGTATTCCCAGCACCTTAGCATAGTGCCTGGCACATGCTAGGTGATTAATAAATATTGACTAATTAATTGACCTTCTCTGCCTACTTGTTTTGTGCAACTACCAATTCTTAAAAGTAGGATCCTGAGGTTAGTAACATTTTGGGAAGATCCATAGCACCTGACTCCTTTTCCTCTAACTAGCACTTCCAATTCTGAGCTTGGCTTTGAAGAGGAAAAAGAGGCTGGGGTAACTTTTCATTCCATCTGGTAGGAGTAATTTACAGAATGAATTTAGTAGCAGTGTTGGCCACTTGTCTTGGAGGGTGGTTCTTCTCACATTGAAGAATATCAGAATGTCCTTCCTTTACTCCCCAGCTATTTTCTTAACCAGAGGAGGGCCCATATCCTGGCTTAACCCTTTCCATTCTGGAATTCAAGGCCTGGGTGCTTTGAATTGTATTGTATTGAGTGGCTCACAAAAGTTCATAACATTTTGCTGTGTTTTACTATATTCCTCAACCATCTCCTTACCAAGTACCCTGTACCTTCTGTACTCCTCCAGGCCTCCACTCACTCTCCCTTTAAGTTTCCAAACCAAAATGCTCCTCACTCCACATGTGTTGTTTTCCCTCTGTTAAACCGTAACCTGCTTGAGAGTAGGGACTGTCTTCTCTTTTGTAATTCTGTCTCCAGTGTGTACTCCAATCCTTTGCACACATTAAACTCTGAATAATTTTGCTCATTCACCTATTTATTCTCCTTTTCCCTCCCACTTAAACATATCAATGCATTATGCCCTGCTTCCCTTGTAGCCATTGTAGGTACTGAGACTTACAATTTACCACTAGCTAGGGCTCTCAAAAGCTAGAAAGAGGCCCCCTCACTAACTCCAATCCTCAATTCTGTTCATTTTAACCTGAAAAACATTGATTGCCTGCTATGTATAAGGTACCTTGGGAGTATACAGAGAAGAAAAAGTCCTTGACCTCAAAGAGCTTGTGGTTTTGTATCAGGGGATAGATGTGATAAACAATAATTATAGCATCCCAAAGTAGAAGTGAAAACAAAAATGATATGAAAGAAGAGCTGAGGGTAAGATTCCTTCTGGTGCAGAAAACTTCAAACCCCATGTAGACCAAAACAATAAAAGTTTGGATAGGTGAAAGTTTGACTTAGCCAATCCTGGGCAATCTTCCCAGATCAGTAAATTTCCACATTGCCAAATCACTGGGTAGATCTCAGAGAAAGCAATGATATGGCTAACCTCCCTTTTTTTTAAACCTTACTATTGATGTATAGTAATTACAGGACCCATTTTAATACTTCCTTATAGCACCAAGTAGCTGAAATTTTAATCTAATAGCAGCTATGGGGCTTTAGATGAACTGATGCTGATTTGCTTTATTGTAGCTATTTTGATTCATGACTAAGAGATAAATAGACCAAGGTTTCAAGATTGAAGCAAACCCATTTGCTACAATTGGCAATTCATTACTAAATGTCTTAAGAAATTAAAGCCAAATAGCTGTACCTCCTGAAGTAATTCAGGAACATAAATATGCTACTAGTTATCAATTAATTTTCTCTCAGTGGGAGTTTTTCTTACATAAGGACTTTGGGATTTGGCCTAATGAATAGAGCTCAGAATACTTATAAATGAAAAATGGAGATCCAGATTAGATTCATTCATGTAGATAAAATTCTCAAATTTTTCCTTGGACAAGTAAGAAGGTATATTGAAATTTGTCCTCCTTTTGTTCTCCCCAGGAGGAAGTAGCAATTAGTTTTTCCTACAATGAAGTTATCAGAAAATAAATGAACACAGTGGAACAATTAAAGATGTATAGGGTCTTTAATTCTAGAAAAATCCCACTATCGTCTCTTCAATCATTCTGAAGCCTTTTTAATTGTGTATACTTTTCAAATTGAATTTGAAATGGATTATGTAATATTTCCAGTATATTTTGGTAGAGTAATCTCAATATATAGTTGTAAAATATATAATCACAAAATATGTAAAATTATTATGAAATACCTGGATTTTAAAATAATCATGATTACCATTATCCTAATGTTGCTTTAGAAAAACATGGTAAATCATTTTGAAAGCCTTACTACAGAGTAACCACTAGCTCATCATTATGCATTCAAACAATGAGTCAGTTCTAAAACACCCAGTTTATGAAATAAAGCTTGTATCATTTATTTTTCATTTCATCAAGAAGAACTAAACTAGATAGAAAAGTGTGAAACTTGTGCTCCTTGGACTGGACTCCACCACACTCCCAAGAAAGCTTCTTATCAGGAAAGTCATCATCCTTCCAGATTACATCCGCTTTGATGCTTACATATCCTCAGTGCCCTTGGAACCCTCTAACCCACTCCTAGGAGGTGTGAAGGGAAAGGCAAAGAGCTGCTCCCAAAAGTCTCCATTTAAGTCAGATTCCCAGACCAGCCATCTCTTCATTTCTACCAGCTTATTCTCCTTGGACTGGACTTTCCCCACCCCATTTTTTTTAGCTTCCTTTAATTTGTTGTTTTTTCCATTATCTTGTAAATGATTTGAGGGTGGAGACTGTCTTCCTTTTTCATATATGTATATCCAGGGCTTAGCACAGTACCCAGCAAATAGTATGTATTTAATAAATACTTATTGATTGACTGGCACATAGTAGATACTTAATAAATATTTATTGACTAATTGTTAAATCTTCTAGAAAAATAAAACCTAACCCTTAATATCAATAAGATCTTGGTTACAATAAAATTATGAGATTGTTTTGATTTTCTCTAGCCTAGAGTGATTTCCCCATGCTCAGGAACTTTGGTAGAATTCTGATTGTACTTTCCCTTAATCTTACCAAATTCTAGGAAGTATCCTAATTGTTTTACAAATTCGTCCTATTAGCTTCTATTAGATTGTCAACTGACCTTAAAGGTATGTCTTCTCCCTTCTGTGTACCCCTTTGCTTAATATAGTGCCTTTATAATCTACAATAGCTATTTATTGAAAATGATGCCTAAAAATAATGATCCAGAAAAAATGGAATGATGATTGTATTCAATGACCAAACATATGGGTACAAATGTTTTTGTGGCAATTGTTTATACATATATGTGTGTGTAATATCTATATTATACATGTATGTATAATATACATGTATATATGTATTTATATATATATTGTGTATGTGTGTGTATGTATATAATCTTACATCCAGCATTCCAAAGATGCCCAAAAGAGAGCCCCCCAAATCTGGCCCAAATTCATTTTAAAAAAAAGTTCTGAAGCTAAAAATAACTACAGAGATTTGGAAGTCGGGCACAGGTAAAACAGAAGCCAGAGAGCAGATCTATTAGAAGTGGGCCCAACTTGCCAGGTTCCCTTCTGCTCTCTACAGAGCCAAATCTAGCTTGCTTCTGAGTTTGGAAAGCTAAAAATAGCCATGGAAACATATGCTATGACTAAAACTGTTGGAGTGATGGCCAACTATCATGCTTTCAAAATGTTCCTAAAAGAATGCCTTAAAAGCTGCTGAACAAGGCTATATAACCATTTGTTATGTCTTAGCTTCACCACACTTTACCTGTTCATTTGTTGTTGAGGTTGTTAAACCAGGAATGATGGAGAGAAAGAAAGGAGAATAACAGACTATGTCTTTGCAGCTAGTTTGGATGGGGTTTTTAGGGAACAGAAACAGGCTCACACAGAGCCATTCCAATCAAGCTCCAGAAATTCAGAGATATAAAACAGGCCCCTGTAGTCAGGAATAGTCTGTCTCTGACAGAAATAACAGAACATCTCAAACTAAATCCTACACTATAATTGGCACATACCTTCGACTCTACTAAGTAGGAATTCCTACATTTCCACATTCACCAAAATAAAGAATGGAGATACCTCAACACCATTATGGACATAGACTACCTTGATATGTTTTTTTTCCCCTAGATTGTCTCCAGTTCACCTCTATTCCAATATTTGATTCATCCACTCATATTCAGTTCTTAAACTACTTGATGGTCTTCTCTGTGGTCCTTCACCTGGCTTCCCCTACTTAACCACATCCAAGCTTTAGACCTTTCTCTTGCTTTCTTATCTTGTTTAAAATTTGCCATTTTATCATTTTCAGGGACTTCAATATTCCTCTTGATGATCTAATATATTGATCACACAATTCCTTATCACCATCAACAATCTCTCCCAGACCCCACCTCAGCCACACATGGTTATTATGATCACACTTAAAATCCCTATCATTTCATGAAACTTCTGTTTCTAAGTTTCTGAATTTTAAAGCACTTAGCACAGTGACTGCTACATAGTAGGTGTTAATAAATGCTTTTTCCCATCCCGTCCTTCCTCTCCTCCCTTGACTTCACAGATAACGAGAGCTCTTATTCTCTCCTCACTTCTTGGATGACACCATTGCAGATGTATAGGCCATAAGCAAAGCTGGACTTCCACTGCTTCTTTACAATTCTGCCACTCTGTCATTGTTAACTCTTTTGATATTCCACATTCCTCATAGCATTACACACATTTCTCCCTGCCCTCCAAGATCTCAATCCCACCCCAAACCCCAAACTGATGGCAAATGAATTAGTCTTCTTAGTTTACTAAGAACAATGGGACTATCTTCTAGGAACTCCTTTTACTCTACTCAAAACTCATGAATATTATCACATACTTTCCTCCTCTTCCTTCTAAGAAGAGGAGGTGTCTTTAATTCCTGCTAAGAAAAAAAATATATATATAATCCACTTCTCTACTGAAACTACTCTTTTAAAGGTCACCAATAACTTCCTCATCACCAAATAATGACTTATTTCAGTCCTCTTCCTTCTTGACTTCTCTACAATATTTGACACTATTAACTACACCTACCCTTCCCCTGGATAATCTGTATCCCCTGGACTTCAGCGATATTACACTTTCCTTGCTTTCCTCCTATCTCTTTAACTACAATGTCTTTTCATTCTCTTTCCAATTGCCAAATATTAGGTATTCTTCAAGGTCCTTTGATCTTTTCTTTCTACAGTTCTGCTGGGCAAAATAACCACTTTCATGGTTTAAATGTCAATTCTAGGTGTATAAATCCCTCCTGAGCTCCAGAGCCATATCTGCAACTTCCTATAGAATATCTCTACCAGGATTCAACAAATTAAAATCTTATTATCTTTTAAACCCACTTTTCCTTCTAAATGTGGTACCAGGATTTACTAACTCTTTGCCTAGTTGATTCTTTCTCTAAAATATCAGTTTCATCTGTCCTTTCTCCCTCTTTTCCCATTGTCACCACTTTACAAGCCCTTATTATCATTTGCCATTACATTAGTCTCCTAAGAGGTCTTCCTCTTCCTACTGTCTCCTCCTGCTTTCCTTCATATCCCAATCAATCTAATCTTTACTCATAGATCTGATTGTGTCATTCCTTTGTTCAAAACATTTTAAGGGTTCTCAGTTGTCTACTGGGTAAAATTCATACTCCTTGCCTGGTATTAAAGGGTGTCCTCTACAAAATAGAATCACCCCATCTTTCTTATCTCCCTTAACACTACTCCCCTACCACATACACAGTATATCAATCAAATAATCACCACTTGCAGTGCCAAAAACACTACCTGAACTCCTCCTCCTAGTGACTTTTTCTAAACTATTTGTACTTTTACTCAGGCTGCCTCTCAGATTCAATTTCTGCTGAATTTCTATTTATCCTTTAAAGATGAATCCAAACACCCTCTTCTCCATAAAGTTTTTCCAGATTACTCCTTATTGATAACACCATGAACCAAAGGGCATCACATAGAAGGATTTTTTTGGCCCATCTCTAATGTATATACCATAATATCATAGGACTATAGCTTTAGAACTTCAGATGAGCTTAGAGATCATACATGGTGTTATGTTTGTCTCCATAAGTTTATTATCCCACTCCAGTAAGCTCCATGAAGACAGAGATCAGTGTCTTATCTAAATGTTGTATCTTCCCCCCAGCATAAAAAAAATGCTCCTAATTTCCACTTCTGAATTTGTGATTCTGACTCTGATTCTGTGACCTGCATCTAAACCAACTGTGTTTAACTGATAAAGTACCTGTGTGACCTTAGACAAGTGATTTGACATCTCTGGGCTATTAGCTTCCTCATTCACTAAATGATTCTCCCTGGAGTAGATGACCTTTAAGATTCCTTCCAGCTCCAATGTTCCATGATTCCAATGATTGTACTGAGCAGAAACATCATCATCAGATAGTTTCAGACAGGTCAAGGAAGAACTGAAAGGCATTGCTTTTTAATTTGTGAAGGATGACCCCAATCAAGCCATCTACAGTAATATATCTTGTCCTTCCTCACCTGTCTCTAGACATGTTATTTTGATCAACATGATCCCAGATATCACTGTCAATCTTACAGAGCTGTCATTTTAAATCTTTGCTGACCTGGCCTCTATAAACACTTTTGAGGGAGCAGAGTCTAATGTAGCATAATGTAGTATACCATAACATAATATTCATATAATATATTTGGGGGAAAGCAATGAGACTAAATTTGAGCTATCAATAGAGCAATAATGATTTATACATCATAAATAATAACTATCCTGACCTACTAAGTACATCTTTAATCCCTCCTAAATACCAGTTACATTCAGCAAGTCATGCTACAAAGACTTATTTTCTGATTTTTATTTTCCACTGGAGGGAAAGGGGGTTGGTGGGAAGGTGAATGGGGACAGAAAAAAATGCTTATTGGTTTTTAGTAATTAATATCAAAGAAAAATGTTTAATAAATGAGAAGGCTGTCCAGTTTCCAACTGAATAAGATAAAGTCTATTTGAGCCCTTTTTCTAGTCTAACAAGTTTTCATTTTACCAAATAAGAGGCATTGTAATGCAGTGGTAAAAATTATAAAAATAAGTTTCTTGAGGCCTATGTGACAGTCCTCTTTTTATCAAAAACTAACTTAAATGAGCTCAAGCAAATTGATTTATTTTCCTCATCTGTGAAGCAATAGAGTTAGGCGATAGGTAGATAGATAGGTAGGTAGATAGATAGATAGATAGATAGATAGATAGATAGATAGATAGATAGATAGATAGTAGATACACAGACATGTACATATATACACACACATACACACCAAGCCTAAGATTCTATGATCATAATGAATAAAGATGGGGATATGAGATAACCAAAGTTGAGGGACTGGGGAAGATGGAAAATAATCAAGAAGTCATGCTTGGGGTCTTGTTCTGGTTTCTGTGAATGTATATGTACAGGAATATACCAGATATCTCTTTCTATCACAAAATCATGGAATTTTCATGTGACAACCTTCCTTGCCTTTTTTTTTTTCTTTCTTCCTCCTTCCTATCCTTTTCCCTTCCATCCTTTCCCTACAAAGATTAAAGGTATCCATGAAGACTGGAGATCTCTACTGTACTTAGAAAGTTCACACATGCCATTCCATCTCCAACCTCTGGACCTCTGTTTTGGCTTGTCCTCCATGACAATCGGTCAAGAAACACTTATTAATAAGTTAACTAAAATTAATAAATGTTTATTGACTGGATAACTCTATGTCTAGAATATACTCCTCTTCTGTCTCTTAGAATCCTTAGTTTCCTACAAAGCTTAGCTCAAAAGCTGCCTCTTATATGCAACCTTTCCTGATTCCCTCAACTACTAGTAACCCCTCATTACCTTGTACTTACTTTTTATTTATTCTGTATTTATATGTATACATATTCTTATTTCAATATAATAAGAAGAGGAACAGAGTTGTATAGAGTACTCTAAAGTTTGCAGTTTTGGTTTTGTTTTCTATTTGATCCTCCTAATAACCCTAAGAAATAGGTATTATTAGTATCTCCATATGATCCTGGAGAGCAGAGACTGTTTCATTTTTGGCTTTTGTTATTTCCAGAACTTAGCACAGTGATTGACGCATAGTAAGAGCTTAATAAATTTCAGTTGAGGCGAGTTTTGAAAGATGGATAGGATTTCAGTAGGAAGAGAAGAGATTGGGCGAGGGGGTGGAAGGAATAGGGAAAGCACATTGTAAGCATAAGGAATGATGAAAACAAAGTAAGGAAGACAGACAGTAAAGGACATGTTTAGGAAACAGCCAATGGTTCATTTTTCTGAAATTTAAAGGTATATAAGGGTGAAAATATAAGATAAGGCTAGAAAAGGAGACTACAGTCAGATGGTGAAAAGCCTTTGAATGCCAGGCTAAGAGAAGGCTGGACTTTGCTCAGCAAGTAATAGGAAGCCACTGAATTTGCTGAAATGAATAATCAGATATAGAAAAGTCTTTCTCCAGGCTGTGCATGTAAAATCACTTGTCATAATGAAAAAACAAAACAAAACAAAACACCTGAGTATATGCTAACTGACGAACAAATCTGGCTTGCTAATATACTGTGAAAATTAAAACCATAAAGAACTAAATAGTAATTTGACTCTTCACAATTTTTCACTCAATAATTCCCCTCAAACTTTCCTCACCCCTCTCCACCTCAAATATCCCCTGACTCATTCTATCCTCCAGACAATACAACCTTTATCCCTGTATCCTGTATCCCTCTACAATACAACCTTTCTCCCTCCTTCATATCATTGTCCATGATCTGTCAGTCATAGAATACTCTCTTTCTCAACTCTGTCTCTCATAATTCCTACTTCCTTTCAAGACTCAAATTAAATTTCATGTCTTAGAATAGGCTTTTCCTGAATTACCCAGGTTCTCCTGGGGAATTAAAGCCCTTACCCCTAATAGAAAATTGTGCTCTCTCTCTCTCTCTCTCTCTCTCTCTCTCTCTCTCTCTCTCTCTCTCTCTCTCTCTTCTCTCTCTCTCTCTCTTTCTCTCTCATATATTATATGTATATGTATATATATATGTATATATATATACACACACATATATGTGTGTATACACATATACACATACATATATATGTATATGTATATATACACATGTGTGTATTGTATATCTATCTACAAACATAGATACACATACACATTCCACTGAAGGGAAATATACTTCATTTGTTTAGTTGTGTCTGACTCTACATGACATATTTGGGGTTTTCTTGGCAAAGACAGTGGAGTGGTTTCGCATTTCCTTCTCCAGCTCATTTGACAGGTAAGAAAACTGAGGCAAACAGGATTAAGTGACTTGCCCAGTGTCATAGCTAGGAAGTATCTGAGGTCAAATTTGAACTGATAAAGATGAATCTTCCTGACTCCTACTCCAACACTCTATCCATGGCACCATCTAGTTGCCTGAAACATATGCATGGAAATGTATAATATGGAGTATACAAGTAAATATGAAATATACATCTGTGCATTTCCTATGTGCATATTTCATATTTAATTACCTTTGTATTTGTTTCCCTTCAACAGAATGTAAGCTCTTCTGGACCATTACATTTATTTTTTCTTTCCTCAGCACCTTGTATAGTGCCTGGCACATGAAAGGTAGTTAATAAATACTTGTTTAGTGGAATTGAACTAAGTCCCAAACTCCCATCTCAACACCACCTTCCAAGACAACCCATTTTTAGTAAAGCCTCTTCTGTTAAACAAGGAACCTCTGTGTTGGCAATCCCCAAAGCTCAAATGCTCCAAACAAAGTCAGGACCAAATCTAAAGCTAATGAAAGCAAGTGATTTCTGAGAGCAACTTTCCCTTAATCCCCAGAAGCTCTTATACTATAAACTGCACCTCTGCTAGGGGGGTAAAGAAAAAGGTATGGTTTATGCCTTGTGATCCATTGGTATGAAAAATAAATTAAGCATGGCCCCTTTTTGGTTGCTGGGAGTAAGGAGGCTGGCTGGCAAATAATACCATTAGCAGCAAAATTTTCAAATACAATGGCAAAGATATAGCAAATATATATATTTCTCAGAATTAAAAATCCAAACTACTATGTGCTACCACGTTGAGGGCCTAGAGGACTAATTGCGGCACAAGGGAAATTACTAAATCAATAAAACACAAGTCATGCTGTGAATTAGTTCTGCAAGTTTGCAAATTGGTTTAGTGGGCTTTTTTAATTGCATCTCATGATTCATGAATTTAAAAACGTGACTCACAAAGAAAGTTTAAACTATGTAAAAGCAAGGCATTAGTAAAACTCTAGTCCAGGATGGTTGTTTTTGGCCTGCATTTGTGGACCAAAGATAAGAAGATAAAATGACATAAGAAATGTAAACTCTAATGCTTGTGTTAAAAAAAATTCAACATATCTGATGACAAAGACATGTATAGAAAGCAATTTGTGTGAAAGGCTGATTGTAGGAGCTGTAGAGAGATAGGCAATTATGAAGTGGTAACTATTCTGAATTTCAATTTGGAATTACACAAAAAAAGTCACTAAACTTCTATATCCTTTAACCTAGCCAACCTACAACAGGTCATGAAGTCCCAAGAAAGTCAAAGACAGAAACAAAGGTTAAATGTATACTAAAATATTCATGACAGCATCCTTTGTGGTAGCAAATAACTGGCATTAAAGTGAGTGCCCAGTGGTTGGGGAAGACTAGAAAAAAATAATGGATTTGAATAGAATTAAATATTACTGAGCAGTAAGAATGGAAAATTTGAAGAAATCAAAGAACCATGGGAAGATTTCTGTGAATCAATTGAGTAAAAAATAAGCAGAACCAAGTGAAAAATATACACAAATACAACTATGTAAATGAAAAGATTACTCCAAAAATTCATTCTTAGCATTGAAAAACAAACAAACTAATAAAGGTCTCAGACAAGACATAATGAAATATATCCCCTCCCTTACTCCAGAGAAATGTGGATTGCTAAGATTTAATATTATATGCATTGTCAGACATGGTTTCAGCATCAAATATCTTTGCTTGATAATTTTTCTTCTTTGACATGAGAAGTTTCAATCTAGTAAGAATATTTCAAATGACCATGATGTAAAAATAGAATGCATCATTAAATGTCTTTTAATTTTTCAAAGAAAAATACTCACCTGCAAATTTGCTATGAGTCAGCAGTTTGCCAAAAGAGTTCAGACCATCTCAGGACTTCATTAATAGAAGTAAATGTCCAGTGCAAATGAACACAATATAGAATAGATCTGCCAACATTTTTACAGTGATCTATTTTCATCACTGACAATGGAATCCCCACATTTGGACTCCACTACCCGAGTACAAAATGTACTCCATGAAGGAGGCAAAGTAGCACTTAAGAAGATGAAGTTGGGAAGAAAACATATTAAAGAAATCTTTGCTCTTTGGGTGGAGGCTGACACAATTTTAAAGGCACTCAGGGATCATTTTTCAAGATCTTTTAAAATAAAAAAATCCCAAAAGAATGGAAATGCTTTGCTTACAAAGAAGACATCAGCAACTATTAAAAGATATACCACCTTTTCCACAAAATGTTAGAGCTAGTAGAGACCTTAGAAATCATCTACTATGTCACTCTCATTTCATAGATGATTAAGCTACAGCCCAGAAAGATTATATGATTTGCCTAAGGTTTCACAGCTAGAAAGTGATTAAACTTGGATTCAAAGCCTAGTCTTTTGATTCAGGGACCAATTCTTTTTCCACTGATGAAAAAAATCTTTAGGAGAATGTTGGGAGTGATAAATATTTTGACTATAAAAACTGGTCTTATGCAGGTGTTAGAAACTCCACTTCAATAGTAGCCACAGCTACTGAAGACCCAGATAACAGAGTTCTTGCCACCAAAGTCTTTATATTATCAAATGGTTCAACATCTAAAATGGATATGATATTATGAATAAAAGTGACTTTAAAGAAGTTACATCAGTATCTATTTTGCCACTGCATACTCTAAAGACCACTGTGCCTTTCCATCTGACTTGCCATTGAAACTATGGATTGACTTTGCCCATTAAAATCTGAGCTCTTTGAGAACAAGGACAATTTTGCTTTTTTATTCCCATTGCTGAAAGCTTAGCATAATTGCTTTGCATATAATTAGCACATAGCAAATCTTTAATCATTTATTCATTTAGCTTACAGAGAAGCTATGCTGTGAATTATTGGGTCACACCAATGAAATCAAAACTTGAAGAATATGGCCTGTGATATCATTGATGAAAATGTGAGAAGGTGACAAACAGGCTTTCAAATGCATAATTAAGCAAAGTTATTCCTATCTTTGCATTTAATATTTCAATCTAATTCAATTTAATAAGTAAAGTGTCTATTATGTGTTAGGGATATACATAAAAAAACAAAAAAGCAAGGTAGTTCTTGCCCTCAAAGAACTTGTTAATCTAATGGAAGAAAATGACAGGCACAAAAGCCAGAAAAGCTGGAAGGGAGTGGAGGGTGGGAACGAGGGTAGACCCTGTGCCAGAGTATGACCAAAACCAAGTAGAACCACTGATGGTAGATGGAGATCATTATAAAGTTGTTATAAAGACATTTCCCTGGCACATACCAAAAATTATACAAGACTCTTTAAAGAGATGTTAACAGTGGGGATAACTGCTCAATGTTCCATATGACATCTAATTCAGGGAGTTCCTACATCAGTAAAATTATGACTCCATCTGAGTATGCAGAACAATATAGATGATAATCTTACTGCCTTCTATCAGGGTAAGACAACATTATTCTCCATTCTTCCAACACTTTAACATTTCAAGTAATATTTGACATTCTGGATGCCATATATTAGAAGAGAAATTGACAAGTGAAAATGTCTAGAATATGATGAACAGGATGTTATGGGGATTTCAAACTTTTACCGTGTAAGGTTCACTTAAAGAAATGGGGTGTTTAGCTTAATTTAAAGAAGAAAGGAATAACATGAGTGCAGCCTTCAAATATTAATAGAATTGATTTTTAGAAGAAGGATTTACCCTAGAAAACAGAACTAGGACCAATGGATATAAGTTACTGTAAGTCATAATGCCATTCAACTTTTAGGAAAAAGCTTTTCAAGAAGAGGGGAAAACTGCCTAATAAAAAGAACTGTCCAAAAATGGAATGAGTTGCTTCGAGGAGTAGTAAATCCTCCTTCACTGGAGATCTCTTCTAGAGGAGGTGAAATGATCTAAACTTGATACCAAGGAGTTCAAGTGCTGCCCACTACATACCCTGGAACATAAGGACCATAATTGCGACTCAATGTTCTAAACATACATATGAGCAAGAACGCTATCTGTATTTTTAAAGATCTAGGTGTCTTAAAATGGATTCAGACAATTTTATTGACATGCAAAGATCCTCTTTCTAAAGAGTACTTTTTAAAAATTCACCTTTGCAAAAGAAGCTATGCTGGAAATTTCTAATTTCAATCTGAGGTTATAATTCTGAGAAAATCAGGGGGAAAATAGGAAGAGGAAATTGGCCTGGGATAAAAAAAAGTCACAATGATGAAAAATTATAATACTATTAATTTGCATTTCTATAGTGCTTTGTAATATCCTGTGAAGTAGGTATGAATACAGTTGTTCTTCTTTCCCTGTGTTTAAGGGTTGTAAATGTCACTCATTCAAGCAAAGGCAACAGGAAGTTGACAGCTCAAGTTCCTTGGGAGTTGTGAAAGATAATGATTGTCTCAAACTGTGTTTAAATATAGTGTCGGCTCTGAGTTTAAACAATTAAGGAGTCATTTGAGCCTGTCTTGGTAGTTCAGCAGTAGGTTTTATTTGAGGTCTGAAAACCTCTCTATCTCTGCCATGATTTCTAGTTTCTTCATAGAATTGTAGTATGACAGAGCTAGAAGAAGCCAAAAAATCATCTCTTCCAACTCTGCATTTTACAGATGAGGAAACAGGCCAAGAAAGTGAAATGGGACAGCCGTATATCCCATTAGTGGCAAAACTAGGACTAGTACCTGATTCTCCTAAATGCTCTTCCAAGGTTATTTTCATCATACACACTTTTCCTCTTTATGTGATTTGATATAGTATTCAAGAGAAAGAAAATATGACCCAAACGTCTTTATCTAAATATAAAGCAGAAAGAACATTATTGGGAAAATACTTCAAGGTCATAGTTACCCAGAATTGAAGTAAATAGAATTCTGCTTTCTTGGAAGCCTGGGGCAGTTTTTCCTGGGGGAAAAGCCTTGATCTGTCATGGCTACTTACATAAGGAAAAATGATCCCTGATTGAATGTGAGAATGTTGCGCCTAGATGCTATGATAAGGGTCTTATTCCAATTTGTTAGACACATATTTCTCTTTTTTTGTTTTGTTTTGTTTGATTTTTGCAGGGGGGAAGGTAGGGCAATTGGGGTTAAGTAACTTGCCCAAGGTCACACGACTAGTTTTGTGTTAAGTGTCTGAGGCCAGATTTGAACTCAGGTCCTCCTCACTCCAGGGCCAGTGCTCTATTCATTATGCCACCTAGCCACCCCTAGATACATATTTCAAGACAAAGAACCTTTAGAGAAAAGTGTCAGAAGATGATGTAACTATCATATACATGGCTCTGAGCCTCCAGTCCAACATTCAAAAGTCCCTACCTAACTTCTCTATCAACCTATCTGAAAGTTTTCTCTTGAAATTCATGTCCAAAATTATGAATTATGTACCTCTCTGTGCACAAAGCATTCAGGATCAGCATCTTCTCAGGAGTTAAATCCTTTTAAACAGGAATTGAGCACAGGTCAAAGGGATGTCTTTTCTTTTAAATTTTCATTCCTTGGGGTGACTAGGTGGTGCAGTGAGTAGAGCACTGGCCCTGGAATCAGAAGGACCTGCATTCAAATCTAGCCTCAGACACTTAACACTTACTAGCTGTGTGACCTTGGGCAAGTCACTTAACCCCAATTGCCCTGCCTTCTGCCTACCAAAAAACCAAAAATAAATAAAAATAAAATTTCATTCCTTGACCTTAAAGAAGACTACTGGTAGAAATATTTTTCCTCATATAAGGAATAGCACTATAAGCTTTTGTCCATTACAAATACTTGAGAAACAACATGACATAATACAAAATAATAATAATAATAACACTAGATTTAGAAAATATAGATTCCAATACTGACTCTGGCATTTATCATCAGTGTAACCATGGGCAAGTAAGTCATTTTAGTTATCTGAGACTGGTTCTTCATACGTAAAAATGAGGAATTGAAATGGATGATCTTTGAGGTCTCTTTCAGCTCTAAATATAAGATTCCATAAGGGTGATTGAATTTGTTAGAACCTTTTCTGAAAGAAATGGATAGGCAGACAGACAGACAGATAGATGGATAGATGGATAGATAGATAGATAGATAGATAGATAGATAGATAGATAGATAGATAGATAGATTTGGAGGAAGCAGATGAGAAAAGAAGGAACATTAGCACCTAGAATATAGAATAAAAGGGAGGGAGTCACTGAGAAGGAAAGGATTTGGGGGAGTTTGCCATGACTTCATTTGCTGTTGATATGATTGCTTTGGTTCTAACTGGGGAAGAGTAAAACATTTATCCATCCATAATGGCTTATTTTTCTGCTTCTCTGATCTACTGCCTACCACCAGGCTGATTTACTGTTTGTTTCATCATCCATATCACTCCCCTTTTTGTTAGTGTATACCAAGCTTTATCCTGAACCATTTTCTCTGTTCTGGGCTCTCTATTTTGTTGGTTTTGCCATCAACCTCTGTGGGTTTAACTCTTGTCACCATGTAGATAATTCAAGAATCTAGATATTGGGTCAGTTAGGTGGTGCAGTGAATAGAGCACCTGGAGTCAGGAGGACCTGAGTTCAAATCAGACCTCAGACACTTAACACTTACTAGCCGTGTGACCTTGGGCAAGTCACTTAACCCCAATTGCCCTACCTTCCCCCCTCCAAAAAGAAAAAAAAAAAAAAAAAAGGAGTAAGTTTAGCTATAGCTGAGGAGGGGGACAGTTTAGAAGCAGAGAATTAGTTAAAGCATTGAACAGGTCAACTAGTTATCAAGCACAGCATGGATCAACTCAACTCAGAAATGAAAGTATCAGTTCAACACAGAAGCAACTTAATCAGGGAATTCCTGAAAAAGAAAAGGACACTGAAATTTACAATTCCAGAGTTACTTAAGCACACGCATTTTCCTCTTTCATTTCCCTCCTGGACAAGTCTGTGTGGGTGTGCCAACTCCTTCTGCATATAGTGAAAGAGTACATTGGTTAGAGAGTGTGACCCAGATTTTTGTGGGGATTTTTTGGGGGGTATTTATTATTCATGAGTTTATGTAAATATATGAGGACTTGGATATTATTGTTATTTTACTTATTAAAGAAATAGTTGTGCTATTGTGAATGGCTTGTTGTTTAAATAGAAATTCACTGACAAAGGCTCAAAAGCTAAAATGGCGAAAGAAATATATTCCTTTATAAAATCATTGCCCCTAGCATCCAGAGAGAATTAAGTGTAAGCATTGTGGTAGCCATCCTTCTCTGGGAATCTATACCTGCTATTGTCAGTGTAGGCTGGAGGGAGAAAGCCAACCAGATAGTCAGTAGAAAGTAACATGTCCTGTGTGAAAGGTGGGAGGTGCTACCATTGGGGTTCCACTCCATGAATTCAATATGGTAACATGTCCAAAACAGAGCTAATTGCTTCTATAATATTTCTTAATCCCATTCCCATCTCTTTACTCACACAACCACCACCAGCATTGGCAGCATGCTATAGTGAAAAGAGCATTGACTTTGTAGTGCTTGCTAATCCTATCTCTGATGCTTTTTAACCTATAAATTATATCACTCCCTTTCTACCCTCTGCAGACCAACCACACCAGCTTACTTCCTGCTGCTTGCATTTGACAATTTGACATCTGTTTCTATGTCTTTGCATCATCCAACTTCAGTCACTTACAAACCATATGACCCTGGGTAAGTCACTTAACCTGTCTCTAAGCCTCAGTTTCTTTATTCATTAAACAGGAGAAATAATGATAGTACCTCTCTCACATAGAATGAAATAATATCTGTAAAGCACTTTTCATACCTTAAAGTCACTTAAGTATGAACTGTTATTATTATCATTGTTAGATGCTTAATAAATGTTGTTAAATTGAATTAAGAAAATTTGATAAAATAATAAAACCATAAAAGAAAAAAAACATCCTTTAACGCAAATAAAATGACTTGGTGGCATGGGTGAAAAACAGATTTCTCACTTGTTAAGCATCACGATGTAAAAAGACACTTGTCTTCACCACTGCACAATTCATCCAGTATGACAGCAATAAATGCAAGCCATCAGTTTCCCCTACTTGAATTACAGAGAGGTAATACTTAAAACATAATTCATTTTAGAGAACACATATATCACAGCATGAAGGCTTATGCATCATTTGATGGCATGTATGAATTATATATCAGTATACACATAGAATATCTTTTGCCAAGTTTGGAATTAAATGCTATACAGCCACAATATTGAAAGTTTCAGGTTTTATCTACTATATCCACAAAATGAAAGATGTAAACATCTATTCACCAAAACACAGAATTGAAAGGGACCTAAGAGGTTATCTAGTAAATCTAGCTTTTGTGACAGATCTTCAGGTAAGGGAGATCTACTTACTACCACTTCATTCCACTTTGGGACAACTCTAAATGTCATTGCTATAGAGCTTTTGTGTTGGTTTTTTTTTTTTCAGTATATTAACGCTGAATGTGCCTCTCTGTACCTTTCCAGCCATAGTTCCTAGTTCTGCTTTTTGGAGCTACTTTCATATTACAGTTCTTCAAGTACCAATGAAAACTCTCCTCCTTGCCACATGCCACAATATATTTTCCAAGTGAAACATTCCCAGTGAATCCATTGCTCTTGGAATGGCTGGGTTTTCTTCATTTCTTATGATCTTGGCTACCTCCCCATATAAGCACTCTGTTTTGACAATATCCTTCCTAAAATATGCCTAAAACTAAATGTGATATTCCAGATGTGTTCTGACTAGACAAGAGAACAAGACTGTCTTATTAGTCTGTATATATCATGCTCTGATTTAATGTAGACTAAGATCATATTAGTTGTTTTTTTTGTTGTTGTTAGCCATGCCGTGCTGTTGAATAATACTGACCTTTGAGCTCACAAAAATCTCCAGATCTTCTTCATACAAACTGTTGTCTAGCTACATGTCCCCCATCCTAAACTTTCACAGTTGATTTTATGGAACTTGAGTATGAAGCTAGTCATTCAATTAACTACTCCAGTAAACTTTCTAAGCTGGTAAGTTACAAAAGAGTTGCTTATTTGCATCAGTGAAGAGTTTTCATAGTAGAAGCAACCAATTCCAATAAAATCACAGGTCTATACCAAAATTTAAACAAAACAAAACTGTAATAGGGCTTTACATTTATCCCTATTAAATTTCATCTTTTACTTCTGCTTCAACATTCTAACTTGTCGATAAATGCCTCTTCTGGCCTCTAATCTTATTGTCCAATACATTAACTATTCTTTCCATCTTCATGTCTTCTGTAAATATGACAAAAATTCCATCTATTCACAGAAATGAAAAATACATAATTACTCCTCATGTACTTCTAGGGCTTTTCTAAATAAATTTATGAGAGGTTATTTTTTTTCCTGTATCTTCAATTAGAAAAAGCAAATAAAGCTCTGGCCTCCATAAGGAACTACGTGTGTGGGTATGGGTGTGTTTATGTGTGTGGGTATTTATGCGTGTATGTATGAATATATGTATGTGTGTATTTATATATAATGTGTAGAAATACATACATGTATGTAGTATGTATACACATATGTGTGTATGTGTGTGTTTAAAAAATAACATTATCATTATAATTGTTGCAATTATATTATGAAGTTCACATTTTAATCTTATGGGTCAGATTTTTTTATATCAACATCTAATACAGCAGGTAGAGCCAAGATGGTGTATTAGAGGGAGCAATCCTGATCAATATTCCCTTCCAAACAGCTTTAAAACAGTGCCTCAAATAAAATTTTGGTGTGATAGAGTCAAGGAAAGGTCAAGGTGAGACATGTTTCTAGCCTAGGGCGGCAGGAGGGGTCTGTGATGCTGGGGTGTGGACTGGCCTGGAAAACACAAGGCATGGCCTTAGAGATGACTGCAACAGTGGCAAGAGCAGCATTAGGAGCTCTCAGCTAAGAGATGGGAAGGGGGTCAGACAACTGGTCAGAAAGAGATGACAGGAAACCCTTTTCTGGCATGTCATGCAGCTGGCACAGATTGTCAATTCTATTACCCATAAATAGTTCTGAGTCACAGTTCCAGGACAGAGAGGAGTGCTTCAGGTTGGTCACATGGGAGGAACTATCCAAACACAATTGCAAAATACTTTTCACACAAGTAAAGTCAGATCTAAACAGTTGGGAAAATATCAATTGCTCACAGATAGACTGAGTTAATATAATAACAATGACAATTCTGCCTAAACTAATATACTTATTCACTGCAATACCAATAAAACTACCAAAAAATATTTTATAGAGCTAGAAAAAGTAACAAAATTCATCTGGAAAGGAAAAAAAAGGTCTAGAATATCAAGGGAATTAATGGGGGAAAATACAAAGGAAGGTAGCCTAGCAATACCAGATCTCAAACTATATTATAAAGCAGTAATCATCAAAACTATCTGGTACTGGTTAAGAAATAGAGTGGTGGATCAGTGGAATAGATTAGATACACAAGAAATAGTAATCAATGACCATAGTAACCTAGTGTTTGATAAACCCCCAAAACCACAGCCTTTGGTATAAGAACTCACTTTTGATAAAAATTTCTGGGAAAACTAGAAAGCAATAGGACACAAACTAGGTATAGACCAACATCTCACACTGTATAACAAGGTAAGGTCAAAATTGCTACATGTTTAGACATAAAGGTGGGACCATAAACAAATTAGAGGATCAAGGAATAGTCTAACTGTCAGATCTATGGGGAGGGGAAGAATTCATGAACAAGCAAGAGATAGAGACAAAGTACAAAACAGATCATTTTGATTATATTAAAATAAAAAGCTTTTGTGCAGACAAAACCAATGCAACTAATATTAGAAGGAAAGCAGAAAGCTGGAAAACAATCTTTACAACCAGTATCTGTTAAAGGTCTCATTTCTCAACTATATAGAGAACTGAATCAAATTTATAAGAATACATGCCATTCCCCAATTGATAAAAGGTAAAAGGATAAGAACACAAAGTTTTCAGATGAAAAAATCAAAACTATCTATGGGCATATGAGGAAATGCTCTAAATCACTTTTGATTAGAGAAATGCAAATTGAAACAAATCTAAAGTACCACCTCACACCTATCAGATTGACTAATATAACAACAAAAAAAAATGATAAATGTTAGAGAAGAGGTGAGAAAATTGGGACACTAATGCATTGTTGGTGGAGTTGTAAACTGATCCAACCATTTTGGAGAACAATTTGGAACTATACCCAGAGGCAACCAGACTAGGCATACCCTTTGATCCAGCAATACCACTACTAGGTCTTTATCCCAAAGAGATCATTGAAAAAAAGAGAAAGGACCTACATGTGCAAAAATATTTATAATTGCAGCATGGTGGCAAAATATTGGAAATTGAGCAGATGTCCATCAATTGGGGAATGGCCAAACAAGTGGTGGTACATGAATGTAATGGAACACTATTATACAAAAATAAAAATGATGAATAGGCAGATTCAGAAAAACCTGGATTTATATGAACTGATGCAAAGTGAAATGAGGAGAACCAAGAAAATATTGTGTACGGGTATCAGCAACACTGTGTGATGATCAACTATGAATGACTCAGCTCTTTTCAGCAACATAATGATCCAAGAAAGGTACAAAGGACTCATAAAGGAAAATATTATCCACATCCGGATGAAGAACTGATGAACTCTGAATACAGATCAAAGCACATTTTTTCACTTTATTCTTTTTGCATATGTGTTTTCTTTTTTATCTTTTTTTCTTTCACAAATGTTACTAACATGGAAATGCTTTACATGATGGCATATGCATAACCCATATCAAATTGCTACCATTTTTGGAAGTGGGGGAGAGAGGAAGGGGAAAATTTAGAACTCAAAATCTTGTAAAAGTAAATGCTAAAAATTGTCCTGACATGTAATTGCAAACAAAATAAAATACAATCAAAATTTTTGAAAGGATTAGTTCAAATAGGAAAGAACAAACATATATACATACACACACATCTATATATACACATAGTCACACACACAAATATACATATCACACACATATTTGCATACACAAATTCATAAATATTCAGTTGTGCATATGTTTATAGACATCTATCTTACCCAACAGGAATATAGGGAGTTGAAGAATAAAAGAAAAAGGTAGTAGGAATGACAAAAGAGAGTGCAGAGTAAGGGAGTCAGTGTGCAGAAGCAAAAATAAACATTTGAGGAGAGACAGGACAAAAAAGGAGAGAGAAGCATAAACAGAAGAAAATAGGTTGTAGAGAAATTACATAGCAATAGTAATCATAACTATGAATGTGAATGGGATGAGCTCACCCATAAAACAGAAGCAGAGAGCAGAATAGACTAGAAACCCAAATCCAACAATATGTTGTTTTCAGGAAAAAACACTTAAAACAAAAAGATAACACAGAGAGAGAGATAAAGTAAAGAGATAGAACAGAATCTCTTATCTTTCAGCTAAAGTTAAAAAAAAAAGAAGGGGTAGCAACCATAATCTCAAACAAAGCAAAAGCAAAAAGACCCAATCAAAAGAGGTAATCAGAGAAATTATATTTTGCCAAAAGGTCCCATATGCAATGAATTAATATAAAAAATTCACAGCCATTTTCTCTGATAAAGTCCTCTTTTTCTCAAATATATTGGGAACTTAGTTAAATAAAAATTAGTCATTCCATAACTAATAACTTGGGATATTAACAGACAGTTTCTATAAGAAGAAATAAAAGCCATTTCTAGTCACATGAAAAAAATTCTCTAAATCAGTGTTATTTAGAGAAATATAAATTAAAAGAACTGTGAGGTACTACCTCATACCTATCAGAAATGACAAATGATAGAAAAGATTAAGGAAAATAGGTACACTGATGAACTTTTTGGTGGCATTATGAACTGGTCCAACCATGGTGTAGAAAACTTTGAACTATGTCCAAATTGTTTATTCCCTTTGACCCAGCAATATCACTACTAGCTAGGCCTGTATCCCAAAGAGATCAAAGAAAAAAGCAAAAAATACCTATATGAACAAAGATATGTATAGCAAATGTTTTTGTGGTGGTAAAGATTTGGAGATACAGGGGTTGCCCATCAATTGGGGAATGGCTGAATAAGTGGTAGCATGATTGTTAGGTAATTCTATTGTGCTATAAGAAATTATGAGAAGGATGGTTTCAGAAAAACATGGCAATACCTATATGAACTGATACAAAGTCAAGTAAGATCAAGAAAATTGCACACAATAACAGCAGTAGTCTAACAATGATCAACTGTGAAAGACTTAGCTACTCTGATCAATACAGTGTTCCAAGACAATTCCAAAGGACTTATGATGAAAAATGCTATCCACCTCCATAGAAAAAACTTATTAACTCTGAGTGCAAAATGAAGTATAGTTTTCTCACTTTCTTTATTTTCATTCCTTTTCTGTGATATGGCTAATATGGAAATATGTTTTGCATGATTTCACATGTATAATTAATTACATAGTGCTTGCTTTCTCAGTGGGTGAGGAGGAGCAAGAAAGGAGAAAATTTGGAGCTCAATTTTGTTAAATATTAAAAAGACAAATATTTTAATACAAAAATGAAACAAATTATTACCCTAGCAGTCATAGCCTGCTGAAATTTTTAATCAAAGTGAAGTGTAACTGTAGAGGTTCAATTAATAATAACAATAAAAACTCAACCAATGGTTGGCTTCCAAAAAAAATCTAATGTATTAGTCTGCTCATACTTAAAGGAAATAATAAAACAGCATACTTTTTATTTTCAGAATTCTAGGAATCAAGGGTGAAGGGTGGGGAGAAATATAATAAATATAGCAATATCCTTAGATCTTCACAATTAATAAATCAATAAGTATTTGTAATTCAAATGTCTTTAATTTTAGGTATATGAAAAGTAAAAACAAATAAGGAAGTAGGAGAGGAATGGCCTGACCTGCTTTTTTCTGGAAGTTTAAGTAGACTTCAGGCACTTGGAAGGAAAGGTAAGGGAGTCAGGGCTTATTACTCATTATATTGTAGGAACAAGGGGCAAGAGTAACATGTGAGAAGAGAAGCTGGAACCAGAGCTTCACTGGGAACTATAGGTATTTTAGGCAGTTATTTTGGTGGACAAATGGTCAGTAGGAAACTTAAGGCTATAATTTAGAATGGAATGGAAATTTCAGGGTGACTGGCTAAAGAGTATTCAATTTCAATTGTTACTTGTCAGTCAACTTAATAAATCAGCACTTATTAAGCACCTACTAAGTGCTAAGTATTGGGTTAAGCTATTTATCCCTTTTTTAAATTTTGTTGTTGATTTGTCCTGTTAGATAAAACAAGAAAATATCAAATAAAGTGATCTAGCTAGCTCACCAGTAAGGCACTTCGGGTCAGAGGCACAAGAAGGAAGTCAATTCCTCCACTTCTCCATCTCAGAACCCCACCCCACCCTACCCACCCATCCTTCCCTCTGCATTTTGAGCATTGTCTAAAAAGGAAATGGAAGAACAGCCCACCTATGATGTTTTGTTGAGAAATTCCCTAACTACTGCTTCCTGTGAATTGAAGAATGTACATACCAATGACAAAAACCAATGGCATATTTATTATATAATATGTTTATGCCTAATTGATTTATGTACATTTATTATGTGCCTCATATGTATCATGCACAGTAATATATGCAAGGGATGCAAATTATATATATATATATATAGAGAGAGAGAGAGAGAGAGAGAGAGAGAGAGAGAGAGAGAGAGAGAGAGAGAGTTCCTAAGGAGTTCAGTTTAGGCATTCTCAGGGATTTGTGAATGACATCATTAGGCAAAAGATTTGTGATCTTTCTAGTACCAATCACATTGATTTTTGTTCATGGAATAGGAAGAAGAGGTAGAAAGTAATTGTGTGGAAGGGAATGCAAACAATAACAGAGCAGATGGGAAGATACCCAATGTCCTCACCAAGACTGGATGACTGGTTAAGATATGAAAGGTAACCTGGATCAGGTTGGATATAGTGGGTTGCAATGTGTGTTAATTCGTTTATCCACACATCAGGATATTCCAGCCCCAGGGTGGAGTTATAAAAGTGAACAGTATATAATAGGGGTGAACTTTGCTCCCTACTTTGATCATCTCTGTCTAGAGAACACCCCAATGAGGTATTTGTGGAAATGAGGTAGTATCCCCTAGCCACTCCCAAGGACTCATGGGGCTCAATACCAAAGGACTTGTTCTTTGAGAGAATGAAGAAAAACCCTTATTGGCCCCTTGGTTCCACGGCAGTAGTCAGGGCTTCCTGTCTCAAAGAGAAATGGCCACTGAGTCAGGAAGAACAACTCACTCAAAAGACTTTAAAGTGAGAGATAACTTTCTTCCTTGCTCTCTTTCTCTCTTCAGGATATGGACATTTCTCTGGCACTACCCAAATGGGGAGAGAGATTTCTCACTGCTCCCCCCTTCCTCCAGTAACTGTAGCAGCATCTTTTATATGGTATCTAGAGCATGTGTCAACTAGATGAACCTCAGTCATAGGTAACTAAGCAGTAATTCTGAGAACATTTCTAACCTAGGAGGCAAACTAATGAGTCCAAGGGGTCCTAGTTCACTTGGAACTGGCCATAATGTTACTACTATGTTTCCTCTACAGGAGAATAAACCCAAACCCTGGCTTGGTTTGCCAGAAGAAAAGCAGGGATATCGAGAGTTGTTCAAAAAATGAAGAAATGAGAGGAAGGGAAAACTTGATATTCAACAATCCCTTCAACTGGTCAATGTTTTAAACATCAAATTTCTAGCTAAGTATAATAATAGCTATAGGTTACTATGCCTATAGGCATAGTATAGGTTTATACTACAGGTTTTTTTTTAATGCATGCTATTAGCCTTTTTGTGTTTTAAGCATTTCTTTTCTATGGAATAATTAAATAGCTATTTCATATCTGACCTATACTATACATTAATTATCTTTATAATCCTTTCATGAAGAGACACTAAACATGAGCCAAATCTAAGCTTTCTTTAGGTTAATTCCCCCAGGCTCTGATGCAGGAGCATAAAGAGCCAGTGTGTATAAGAAAAGAACCAGCTCATCTCTTTAGAAACCAGGTTCCCCTAAGACCAAACTGGGGTCTGTATGCGTGAGTCCAGAGCTGGGAACCATTGGTGGGACACTTGAAAGAGGTACTGACATGGATTCTAATGATATGAGATCAGGACTTCTGGTTTTACATGCATCTCTGGGTCCTGAACTTTATGGCTAGAAGTCAGAAAGCCAAGAAGTCATGTAGTCAAAAGGAGGAGGGCCTTCATTAGTACTTGATTAGAACTTTACTTTTATTCCTTATTTTCAAAGCGGGGGTTTATTTAATATCATTTACTTTCCCTCTTACTTCTTCCCACATCCAATTTAAAAGAAAAAGAAATCCCCTGTAATAAATATGTATAGTCAAGCAAAACAAATTCTCACATTGTCCATGTATAAAAAATATGTCTTATTAGGAATCTTATTGTGGAATACCATAACACTACTGGCTGTTAAACTTTAATTAGCCATTAGGCATTTGAGCAGAATCTCGATAATTTGGAAAAGACCTTGACTAAAATTCATAAAGGAAGTACTATGAAGGGGGTTGGGGGAGGGGGAGGAGTGTTGCTCAGCAATGGTATAAAAAAAAAGATTATAGGAAATGTTAACTGGGGGGGAAAATCTTCAAATGCCTCCAAATTCCCAACTTAATGGATAAACTCCTTCAAGTATGCAATCTAGTTAAGTATTTGTTACTTACCAATACTTTGTTATCTCAGTTTTAGTTGTTATATGTATTATTATTTTTAGTTGAACACAGGATTATGGCACAAAAGGTAGACGGCTAGCTTTACCACCAGGAAGACTAGGGTTCACATAGTGCCTCTGACATGTACTAGCTATGTGACCACAGGGTAAATCACTTAACCTCTTACACAGTTCCCCAGGACTGTGACTAGTTGCTGGTCTACATCAGTAGAGGACATTTACAAAAAAGATAGTTTTGCCACACAGATGAAATTGTATCTTGCAGCCCTCCCCAATGCAATTGAAAATAGCAAATGTATTTCTTGGCAAATATTTTGTAATTTAGAATGTTCACAGAGGTAGCTTATTTCCCTCCTCCAATTATTCCAAAGAAGTGATTTTTTTATAGTAATTCTGACATAGTGCTCAAAGATGCTAGAATTAAAAAAATATATGTTCTTTATAATTATATAGAGCAATGGTCCTCAACCTGTTCACTGTGACCAACTCTGGAGTCATGATGTGAATGTATGACCATCCATTTAAATGATTCAATATAATTAATATGTAAGCATGCTTTCCATCAATTGAATATGTTATGTGTCTTGCACAGATAGTAAGAGCTAGCATGTATATAGCACTGTCACAAAGTGCTTTACTTATCTATTCTCATTTGATCTTCACAAAAAGCTTGGAATCTAGGTACTATTATCATCCTTATTTTACAGATGAGGAAACTGAATCTGAGAAGGTTAAGCTTCTTGCCCAGGATCATGCAGCTAGTACATATCTAAGGCCAGTTTTGAATTTAGGTCTTCCTAACTCCAGGTCCAACACTATCCACTATACCATTAACTGTACATACATATAATAGATATATATTATCTTTCAGAATACAATGTCATTAATAAGATAAAAATCATCCGAAACTTTTACCAGACTCATGGTTTTTTTTTCTTCATTTTGGATTTTCTTAGTCAATGTACTAAAAGTATGGCTATTGTCACATGAGAATCTATGGAATTTATTGATATTTTTTAAAGGCACTCATACTAAAGGGGAGGGGAAATTGGTAACAGTGGTACTGAGTTCATTCAGTCTCTCAGTTGATTTGGGCAATTCTCCCAGACTATGTCTCACCTGATATGAGGGCTTTAAATCTTGCTTTGGGTCAATGAAACTACTTTTTCAAAGTTATTCTAGATGTGTGCTTTTTTCTTATTGATTCCCCACCGTGAACAGAAATAGAGTTCAGAAAGCAGTACAACAATGGGCCTGAGATTTCAGACCTCGTTCCCTATTTGTGGCACTTAATGTTTCATTCATGTGGCTCTTACATAATTCTGCTTTTCCACTTTCCTATCGATTTTTCTGCAGACAGTTTCAATGTTTGATCACAAGGTTGAGAGAAAGCAAAATGGAACGGAAGTATAGGGAGAGAGATTCAAACTTAATTCTCTTTCTGGTCTTGACACAAAAGAATAGCACTTATTTCTCTAAAGAATGGCTTTGTAAATAGTTTTAGTAAGCTTGAATATATATGTACACATATATATACACGTACATATATATGTATATATATGTGTACACATATATATACACATACATACATGTGTGTATATACATATATGTGTGTATGTCTATGTACTGGGAAGGAGCTGTAGTTTCCCCTCACTTAATTTCCTCCCTTTTGGTGTTCTGGACCCAGGAATGTGCTATGAGAAGTAGTCTAAAATGATGGGGTCAAATTCAAATAGAAAGAGATCCCTATCAGAAGCATAGTGACTTAGAAAACCATGAGTTAACATTGTCTATGTTTTATTATATTTTTATTTATTTTATTAAATATTTACCAATTACATTTTAATCTGGATCACGTCAAGTTTAACATTTGAGAACTGTTATAATAATGATGGTAATAGAATGTTTCAAAATGGAAAGTGTACAACGGTGCAATTATAATGACTGAAATTGGCTTTGAGGAAGAGCTATGGAAATCTATCTCCCTCCCCTCTTTGCAGAGGTAGCAGATTATGGATGAAGAACATTGCATATATCAGACTTGGTTTATGGGTTGGTTAGCTTTGTTGCTCTTCTTTCCCTTTCTTTTTTTTATTCTTTGAATAGCAAATAAGTCTCTGGGTGTGGGAAAAGAGAAGACTATATGGTAAATTGAAGTGATTGAAAAAGAAATTAACAAATGTTTAATGATGCTAATAAGTCACTTAAAAAGCAGTTTATGATTACTAAGCATTTTACATGTTATTTCTTTTGAGTGTCACAACAACTCTAGGAGTGGATTGACATTATTCATTCAATTGCTATTTTCCCCATTTTAGAGATGAGAAAACTAAGGCTCTGAGAGCTTGGGTGATTTATTTATACAAATGGTAGAGCTGAGACTAGAAGCCAGATCTTTTCATTCATTCCAATTCTCTTTCCACTATACCTCACTGACTCCCACTTGAGGACAGGAGCACATCCTAAACTTACTTCTCTAACATATCCCCTTAGGATCCTGCATAGTACCGATCAGTAATCATTTGAAAGGCAATGTAGTGCATATGGTGTTAGACTCAGCATCAGGAAGACCTAAGTTTAAGTCCTACCTCTGACCCTAACTGTATGATCCTAGGCAAGTCCTTTGCCCTCTTGGAGAATTGGTTTCTTCTCTAAGATGGGAGTTATATACCCAGACTTATTTACCTCACAAGATTGTTTATTGTAAGGTACCAATAAAATAATTAATACAAAGTGTTTTTGCAAACTTTAAAGAGCTATGGAATGGTAAGGAATAAAAAGTGACAGAGCATTGTCACAACTTAGAGAGCTCTCCTCCCAGAGAGAATGTGGGAATTGTCAATTTCATGTGATTCTCTGAAAACTGTTATCCATTAATGGGGGTATAACTTCAAGCTACTGTCCAGAACCCTCAGAAACATTTAGAACTGTGATGAAATGTCCCATCTCTTACTATCAGTGAAAAATATATGTGACTGTTACCATATTTTAAAAGTGTGGGGAAAGAGATACTTACCTTAAGCACCCCCCCATAGCCCACAACTAATTTATGTAATAACAAAATAAACAGCCATTTAACAGAACTAATGAGTTGTTAATATACTGGCAAACAGCAAAACCTTATCAATTCCTAGTCATTTCTCTATGAAGTGTTAAAAGTTCTCTGTTTGAATTGAAAAGTAAGTCTGACATTAGGTGGGGAAAATCTGGTCACACCTCAAATGGCTCTTAAATGAAAAAAGTCTGCTAGCCCAGACATAGGCAGCAGCAACATATACTATCTATGGAAATCCAGACACAGAGAGAGTTAGAATTGCAGGCAGGAGGTAGCTTCAAGGAACATGACCTCTGGCAGTAGAAAAAAGAGCTGACTATGGACATTAGGGACAAACCCCACCAGTCAAGAGTTGAGATTTAAAGAGTAACAGAACCAAGAAGCCCAAGTCAATAGTATAAGGACACCATGTGACAAGAAAGCACATCAGGCTTTTACCCATCTAGAGAGGGTCTGTAAGATATATTTGTGATATTATAGAGTTGTGAGTAATGCTTCTAGATTTAAAAGATGCAATTTGTTAAAATCAGATGGATTTTACTGGAACCTACTGGATTAGGTTCAGATACTAGTTAGAAGTGAATGAGCCAAACTTCACCTTGTCTATGTCGCTGATTTAGTTGTAGGTTGCTTGTCCAAATGCAGAGAAGTACTACATATATTTTTTTACTTAAAATTTTGGTTAAAAAATTTTAATTCATAAAAAGAACTTAAATCTTTTCCTTTGTTATTCTCCATGTTTCAACCTTTCTTTACTGATCTGGATGTCACCTCTTTCCTTTTGCTGAAGAGTTCAATGGTTTTAGCTCCTTTTGGTCCTGTCCTCTCTGTCATGATTTATTTTCCTGAAGTAAACTCACCAGAAGAGTATAATGGTTCATTTTGCCCTGTAGGTGAAGTTAGCTTCTCTGCCTTTCTCCTAAGAATCATATCTGAACATCCCACTCACCACTGTCTTTGCCCCTCTGCCTAGAATACATTTCTCTGAACCTTCATTATCTCAGGATATCTTATTTCCTTCATTTCACTTCCTTTCAGTTCAAGTGCCACCTTCCACACAAAGTCTTTCTGTATATCCACAACTACTGGTACCTTTCTCACCAAATCCCTTTTTACCAATTTTGAATATATTTTGTATATATCTATATATGTATCTAGTGCAATACATACATGATTTTAAAATGCCTATTAACTTATTGATTGATTGAAGGCCCTGTGTCCCAGGACCATAAGATCTAAGTTTCTGTAATCTCTTTAGCTAAATCTAGCCTTACAATGCTGATCTCATCAGGAGCCCCAACTAAATAAAAAAAATTCTGTTCAAAACCCATGGTCACTGTGGAGTCTCCTACCAAATTTCTGTTCAGACTCATCTGGTTGCTCCAGAGTTGGCAGCAGACACCTCCTGGTGTCAGTAAACATTTCACATTTTTCCCTAAATACATTGCCTACATCATCAACTTCTATTCTCAGGGAACAATTTCATTGCCCAAATCTCTTCCTAGGGGAATGATTTATTAGAATCTGCCTCCAGTATGGGCTTATAATGGGAAATTATCTTCCAAATGAAATTCAATGTTGACAGGGCTGTTAAGAAATAATTTCATTGCTGATAGAATAGCAAATTTGTAGGATTATTTTGGAGAACAATATGGCAGTACACACTCAAAATTATGAAATAATAATACCCATTAACACAATAATCCCATTGTTGAGACTATAACCTAAATTATTTTTAAAAACATTCAAAATATTGGTCAAATATTTTCATAGCCAATTAGTCAACACACATCTGTTAAGCATTCATCTGTACCAGGCACTGCACTATACACTGGGGATACAAAGAAAGGCAAAAGTTCATCTTTGCCCTTGAGAAGCTCACAATCCAATGGGGGAGACAATACACAAATAACTATGTACAAAAAAGCTATATATAGGAAATGTAGGAAATATTCAACAGAGGAAAAGTAGTAAAATTAAAAGGGATTGGGAAAGATTTCCTATAGAAAGTAATATTTTACCTGGTACTTGAAGGTAAGGCAGAAGGCAAAGATAAAGAGGAAAAGAATTCAATGCATGAGGGACAGAGTGAATTAATGAATATCCAGAGTTGGGAGATGGAGTTTCTTGTTTGAAGAACTGAAAGAAGGCCCATATCAGAGGAACAAAAAGTATGTGGAGATGTGTAAGATGTGAGAAGATTGGAAATGTGAGGGAGGGGACAAATTCTGACGGACTTTGAATTTCAAACAGTAGATTTTATGGTTGATGCTAGAGGCAATAGGAAACCATTGGAGTTTGAATAAAGTAGTAACGTGGTCAAACCTGTGCTTTAGGAAAATCACTTTAGTGGCTGAGTGGATTATGGACTGGAGGGAGGAGAGACTTGTGGCAAGCATATCAATTAGTAAGCTATCAATAGTTCAGGCATAAAGAGATGGTGATCTGCACCAAACTTATGGTAGTGTCAGAGGATAGAAGGGGAAACATCTGAGAAATGCTACAAAGGTAAAATTGACAGGTCTTGGTAACAGATTGGATGTGTGGGGCAGAGTGATAGAAAGTGAAGGATTAAGGATGAAACCTGGGTTGTGAGCCTGGGGGAAGGTTAGGGTGTTGGAGATAGTATCAATATATATGTTGAAACCCCTTGTATGAGGCAAGATTTGGAGGGGAGAGAAAGATTGTAAGCCAGGTACTGAACTCATTGAGGAAGGAAGGGGAATGTGCTAGAAGTCTGTAGAAAACAGTTATCAGGATTTGTATTGAGAGGTAGATATGGCCTGCATGAACCTCATAGGAGAAAAGGTTAATGAATTATGGTGGCAAAGGGAGAATCTGGAAGTGGCCATGGGGAGCAAGGAATATTCTAGCTCCCCTGCCTCAACCAGTGAATTGGAGGATCGAGAAAAAGTACAGTCAGTGCTAGAGAAGATGACCAGGTAGGCTGTGTCATCAGGAAGGAGCCAGGTCTCAGTGAGGGCCAGAAGATGGAAGGAGTGACAAAAGAAAAGATTTGAGATGAAATCAAATTTGTTGTTTATGGAGTAGTCATTACAGAGAGGACAGTGGAAGAGGTGGGTAGCTTTGGGATGGAACTTAGGGGAGTAGGTTCAGGGGAATGGGAATAAGGAGTCAGGCAGTACAGGATGGGGGGGTGAGGTTTGAATGATGATTTATGTGATTAATAATCACTGGCATGGGGAAGGATGAACAGGGGGTAGCTGTGAACACTGATTAGCAATCAGTAAAGGAAGATTTTTGAAAGATTATCAATATGACCTCAGAGTGGAGTCCTTTCAGAGCCCTAGGCAGTTCACACAAGAGAGCAAAGACTTGTAGCAGAAGGAGCAGTGATACATCTTTGTCCAAAGGCAGAATATCAGAACAGACCTGATAGAATTGTACCCTCTCCCCTCACCTCAACTGCTGGAGGTTAGTATGAGGCTCCTCCATTTCCCAAAGGAGACTGGAGAGTCAGCAGACTGAATAGCTGAAATGGGACCTTCTTTCCCTCTCACTTCAAAGTTGCAGCAGGAGATAGAAATGATTCTTCTCTTCCAAAGGTCTCTAGAGACCAGGCAGGAAGTGGAGGCAAGGAATGGTAAGGTATCATCCTCTCCTCATCCCTTGAGAGGATGCAGATTATCCTAGCAGTCATATATGTAACTATAACACTAACAAACAAACCACCAACATTGGAAGCAATGTATCCAAAAAGTATCCAAAAACAGAGGGATGGTTAAATAAATTGTGATGCATTAATATAATGGAATAAGTGGCACAGTTGATAAAGCAATGGTCCTGGAGTCAGGAAGACCTGAGCTTAAATCTGACCTCAGACACTTACCAGCTAAGCAAGCAATTTAACTCTCCTTTTCTCTCAGTTTCCTCAATTGTAAAATGGGAACATTAGCAGCACCTACCCTGTAGGGCTGTTGTGAGGATCAAAAGAGATAATATTTGTAAAACTCTTAGCACAGTGCCTGGAACATAATCGGCACTATATAAATCTTTATTTGCTTTCCTTCCCTTCGCTGCTATAATGTAACTGACAAGTATGAGGAATACAAAGAAATTTAGAAAAACTTTTATGTAATAATTCAAAATTTAAAAAGAAAAATCAGAAGGATGGTGCCCATACCACTATAATCCTATGAGGGTAGGGGGAGGAAGTGAATGAGAATAAGGGAGGAAAAAAATCCTGATTAAGACTCAGAGAGAGTCACTGAAAAAAGGAAACCATATTTTAGGCATTGAAGTTGCTCTTAATCCAGCACAATGTTAACTTAAAAAAAAACTAAAGTGATTTTTTAAAAAATGTTGTGATTTCTCTTAAAATTATCTTGCAATAGCAGAAAATTGCATTATCAATATAGGCAGGGTCATTCTCACCAACAAGGTCATGACACCATAGAGATTCTCTCTCTCTCTCTCTCTTTTCCTCTCCCTCTCCCTCTCTACCGCTATCTCTCTTTCTTTATTTTAGTAGGTGACATATTACTAAAAGAATATAAAAATCAAATATGGGGAAATACATTTTTTCCAATCAGCCATTTAATAAATAAATGATTTTGCCTAAATTTGGTCTCAGGACCCAAATCTGGATATGGATTTTATAATCCATAAAGTTGCAAAAGATTTGCTAACATTGTATTATAGTTAATTTCACTGTATCCAAGAAACATGAGGTCTCTGTTGCTTCATTCAATGCATGTAAACATACAGAGCTGCAGTTTAAAAATGCCAGCTACCTCAGGGAAGAATCGATCGTCTAACATCTGCCCTATGTGACAAGTAAAGTGAATTCAAATCCCTCTGAATTCTCTACACATGCAGATGCTATGTTCTACCATGAACTGAGCCCAGTTCTGAAAAATCTCCCTTTACTTTGAAGAATAAGACATAATGTACATACAGCACCACATCCCATGGCCTAGAAATTCAGAGGATTAGAAGCAAACTTTGTTTGAATCTTAATTCAGTCTTGGTGGTGCTGGGTTGTAATATTAATTTTTTTCTTGTAATGTTCAATATCTTTCCACTGTATTTAGGGAACAATATCAGAACCACTTTGTGGCTAATTTGATACCAATGAATTCCCTGTGGATATTATAGGAAGATTGTATAGCTGAGGGGATTAAATACTTTACTTTATATTACAAAGGTACCAGGCTTAAGATCTATAAAGGTTTCATTACCTGTGAGATATGATTTACAGCTCTTTCATAGAGTACTTTCATAGCTAAAAAAATAAAACTAAAAAGCCCTTCATCCAGGCAAGTTAATTTAGAAGGATGAGAGATGAAGGTGAAGGACAGTACCTTTAATAAAATGATCTAGTTCAAGCATTAGTCAGTGCCAAAAGAACAAATAAAGCCAAGATCTTAATATCAAAAGAATATTAGTTTGCATTTATAGATGACAGTCTTTCCCAAGGTACTGAGAGGGCATGGACTTCCTTCATTATAATTATAGTAATTACTATTTACTATCATCAATGTAATCAAACACTTTATTATTGTTCCTGAAATAACCTTCCTCAGAAGAGTTTGAATTAAATACTTCAAATCCAATCAGTCTTTATGATGTCCTATGAGGTTTAAAAAATTATTAGAAATTATTATCTTCATTTTATATAGAGAAAAAAAAGTCATGGAAAAGGTGCGACTTAGCCAAGGTTGTGAAAAATAAGCTCCTATATTCTTCCAAATAAATTAATAAACAAATTAGAGTTAATTTGCCAATGAAAGCAATCATTTATTGTCTTGTTCCTTCTAGTAACGTACTTGAATTTTAAAAGGAGCTTTGTGGAGCCAATATCGTGACCAAAAACAATGCCACTAATAGAGATAATTTTAGGCATTGTCACATGCCCCTGTGAGGAGACATTTTTGGACCTTTCTGCAGCTCCAAAACTGTACAACATAGGTATCTCTGCTCTATGATATGCCTATGTAGAGACATCTCTAGTTATCCAAAAAGTGATGTGCCCAAACTAAGATACTCATCCAACAGCAGGGTTAAAAATGTAGTCCTGCTCCTCTAATTTTCATTTGTTCCCAAAGTGTCAGACAACTTAGATTATGTTCACTTATCATTTCCCATATTTACTTTCAAATGAGAGAGAAATGAGGAAATGTGGTCTCTGTGACTAAGACAACACCATAGTGAAGGGAAAACAAAGAATATTTCAAGCATAGTTGCTTCAAGGACTCATTTCATCATCATGGATACTCCCACAACTAAAGATCACAAGCTCCTTTATGACATTGTAGATGTTCTTGGTGAGCTACTATAGCCTAAAAATCCATTATCTGGTCATCAACCTGATGACAAGATTCCTTGACTATAGCTAGGGTGACCTGAAGACAACAGGTATGTCACCAAAATCACACTCAAAGTGTCTCAAAGGTCTTTATCCAGCTTCACTTCTCTTCCTGATCCCCAGCCTCAACAACAGATCTGAACCACCTCAACATCTGCCTTACCACCACTACCAAAATTCTCCTCAATCTGTCCCCTGTGCCAAACTCTCCATTTCTGGAAGCAGGGTCAAATAAATGCCACCATTATTGCTGGAAGGAGAGTGAGTGTCAAGTTGCTTCCATGTTACCCCACTCACCATTCCTGACCAAAGTGCCCCTATTTAGCCACAAATCCATTAAATGTTGTCTCCCCTACTAGAATGTAAGATCCTTGAGGGCAGGGACTGTCTTTGATACATAGTGAGTACCCAATAAATGTTTTTGTTTTGTTTTGTTTTTATGACTACTCATTCTGCTAAATTGTAGAGAGTAACACTGCCAAAGGTAGAGATAACTTTCTAGTTATAGCTAGTTTAGGGATGGCTTGGAGGCACAGTTGGCTTCACACAGCTGGGCATATAAATAAACACACATATGCTCACAGGAAACTAAGTGAAGCAAATGGTGTGAATCCCTTATGAAACTCAGTCACTCTGCTTTCTGAGTATTGAAGCCTGTGAGCCTGACCTCTAGGTCATGTCTCTTGGCTTAAGTGTTCTATTCTGTTCTGATTCCTGGCATTGATTGTGGATCCATCTGGACATCACCTTCTGCCTCCAACACCTCAGCTCAATGCCTTGTATCCCTGGCAACCATCTCTGGCCTTGCATAACCAATCTGGTGTTTCTTATTCCTCCCTCTGTAGGAAACTTCTGGCAGCAGCCAGAGAAACTTCAACCTGAGCCAAGAAAGATTCTCAATTCCAACATATGGAAGGTCCTGGGTTGGTCCTGCCCAAAGGTAGAGGTTGGAGGAACAATAGAACATGTTCCTTGAGGACAAGAACTTTTTTTTTTCTTGTCTCTAAATGTCAAACTCCCATTCTGGAAGTTTATAGGTTTATGTAGGCAAAAGTCACATAGGATAAGGTGTTTATGAATTGTCAAAGGAACATTTGAAGAGAGTATTCATTAAAGTAACAGTTCCCTGGCACTTAGCACAATGACTTTTGCATAATAGATATTTAATAAATGTCTGTTTGAGGGGCGGCTAGGTGTCGAAGTGAATAGAGAGCCGGCCCTGGAATCAGAAGGACCTGAGTTCGGAGCTGACACCTAATCCGCACAAACAAAAACCTAGCCGTGTAACCTTGGGCAAGTTACTTAACCCCAATTGCCCTAAAGGGGCGGCTAGGTGGCGCAGTGAGTAAGAGCGCTGGCCTCGGAGTTTGGATGACCCGAGATCAGATCCGGCCTCAGAAAATGAGCACCCACGCATAAATCAAATGACTAGCCGTGTAACCTTGAGCAAGTTACTTAAAAAAAATAAATAAATAAACAAATAAATAAATAAATAAATGTCTGTTTGAGTTGAACAGTATATTACCTCCCTATGAGCACAGAACCAGCAGAGACCAGTATTAGAGAGAAAGAAGTAGAAAAGCTTTTAAGAAAAGTACTTAAGAAAAGCTAAGGGAGAAAGAGTTCAAGAGTGTCTGGGCACAGGATCCAGGGGATCAAGCTACCATCTCAAGGGTCAGGTAGCTACAAAACCATCATTAACCTAAACTCAGAGATCATACCTAGAACTGAGCCAAAAGGGATTTCATTTTCTCAAGTAATGGGATCTAAGAGACCTAGTCAGCATTTAAGCGAAACATGTCAAAAATGGTAAATTAGACTCAGGTTTTAATCTATACTCTTTAACTAAGCTGTGTGCCTCTATTTGACCTGCTTATATGAAATCCAGATCTAAATAATTACAGCTAAATATACCAAATTTAGCGGTTTACTGACATTAGCATAGGAACCCCTCCCTTTTTGTGCCTACCAGTACTTGACATAGCTGATGCTGACATAGCAATAGAGTTCAAATTTGGCATTAGGAAGCCATGTGTTTGAATCTTGCCTCAGATTTTTACTAGCTGTTTAACTGGCAAGTTACTTAAACTCTAATATCCTCAATTTCCTTATATGTAAGATAAAGATAACCACCTACCTGGCAAGGTTGTTGTAAATATCAAATGAGATGTCTTACTTAATGTGCTTTGTAAACCTTAAAGCACTATATTAAATGCTTGCTATAATAATAATTGTTATCATTACTGTTATTATTATAACAATGAACTTCTGATAAATATATTGCAGAAGAATGGTACTAGAGAAAACAGGTTCCAAGTCCACTATTGAAAAAAAATTCCTAAGATAGTGGCAGTAAAAGTGATCAGTTCTGAGCCTGAGGGATATTCTGTATGAGGAAATAATTTGGTGATTTACATAACATATATAACCTCTCTAGCATCCAGTGACAAAAGTTTTCTTTGGTTACATCCTACATTAATTATGACAAATGTTTAAAACGAAATGCAACTATACATGGCATTTGTTGCAAATAAATGCAACTATACATTGCAATTTGTTGCAAAATCCATTCTAATATGGATATTCCCATTTTATTTGGCGTTTACAAACTTCAGAATAAAAAAATTGAAAGAAAACAAAAGAGGTATGGAGGATAGCAATGAGCCATAAGCCTACATTGAGTAGACAGTCTTCTATTATTACTAGGGTTGGACCTTCAAGGGTCAAAACTATCCCTTTTTTTTAAAAAGAGGAGAAACCTGTTGATGACCACAAAATGGAAATAAAAATTTCAAAGGAAGATACACTTTTGCTTCCATTCCTCATAAGAAACTGAGGACTCTGCTATAGAGAGTTCAAGAAGAGAAAACTAGACAAGAAACAATAAACAGAATATATGGAAGATGAACCCAGGACTTTCATTCAGTCATATTCTCAACATAGAAGTAACATTTTATAGACTTGTGCATTTGTGCTGAGGTATAAATTTTCCCCAAAGTCTATTAATTCTGTTTAAAATCTCTCCCTTCTCAAGAAAAGTTGTTTCTTAATTATGTGAAAACACACTTCTAGCTATTTGTTTAATGTCTCCTGAGAATTTCTGGTTAGAAGAAAAGTTAGCCATAACCTACTATGTCTCACCCATACAATATTCTTATTAACACTAGGATTTTCAGGCCTATTCTTATAATCAAAGTACTTCTGCTCACCAAGGTCAGAATGAACTTCAGTGCCAATTCAGACAATCAATACAGATTCTCAGACAGTGTAAATGGTACTAATGGTCACTTACATGAGGACAAGTACTTTTCAAAGGGGCTCTGATTATCACTTTCATTGTGCTTATTCAATTTTCACTTAATGTACGTTTTCAAAATTTTGAGAAATGAATTGAACAATGTCTTCATGCCATTGAAACGTTTTTAAACCAATACGGATTCCTAGACATTGTTATTGGTCAAGCAAGTAAATACACCTTGCAAAGTGACTTCTTCTTAGTGGGATGCAAAAATAGCAACCATATTACTGTCATGTTCTTAAAAGAAGGAAAAAGAGAGTTAGGTTGACCACAAAGTTAGGTCATGTTAACTTATACTCTTGAGAAAAATACCATTTTCTACATATAAAATTAATCCACAAGGCAGAAGATAGAAATGAGATGACTCCCTGCCTTAAAAATAATCCTTATTCAAATTATTGTAGAATAAAAATATATTGAATTTTGTTACATTTTTCTAAATTCTCATTTGAAAATGATTGAATAATCATTGTTTGATCTGATTTATAGTAAAAAAAAATAAAGTTAGATAAATAAGTGAACGAACAAATAAAATAATAATAAAAAAAAAAAACCTTACCACCACGACAACGGGAAGGAACCAGAGTCATTCATTTGTGACTATTAGATGAAGAATTGATTAAATGCCTATTTGAGGAAAAGTCCAGCATCTTTTATTCATTCTCTGTTATGTCCTTCAACTGACCTTGCCCAATCCTGGAATGCTACAGCAGGTTCAGAACTAGACAGCAATTTAGTCTAGTAGAGATAGAGTAAGGATGCAGGTACACAGACCCAGCTGGATCCTCATTGTCTACCCCCAAGAGAGAAGGGCCTACATTGTATAAGTAGAAAATCTATCTTTTTCATCATGAGCTAAACTGTCAAAAGTTCCAGCAAAAGCATGTTACCAAAACTAGACCTTTGTCCTACATGATTTTGGTTTTCTAACCAGATGAAGGCTAAATCCCTGATATAAATAGATAGATAGATAAGCAAACGAATGAATGAATGAATAAAAGAAATTAGCACCAATTTTCTTTCATTACATAGGATCCCAGGATTCATAGCTAGAAGGGACTATAAGAATTTATTAGAAGGAGTAATCTAATTGTCTCATGTCAAAAATTAGAATATTGAAGCAATAGCATAATAATTAAGTTATTTGGCCAAAGTTCAAATAGTAAATGGCAGTATCAGAGTTAGAACTCAGGTCTTCTGACTTTAATCCAGCTCTCTTTCCTCTATATATTACTTTACCTCATTTTGAGTAATAGACATGCCTGATTTTTAAATACTTAAATATTTTAATGTCTTAAATGAAACATAAACTCAATTCTGTAATCTATCTAGATGGTAATTTTACTGCTTTATTATTATTATAATTAATTTACTAAAACTCCATCTTCAGTAATAATATTTCATATAATTCATCCTATGTTTTCAGAGAAAATAGCTATTTTTGTCTTTTAAGAAGAGCATACTAACATCAAGGATGTTTTTAAGTTGTAGGAAAATATATCACTTTGAAATGGGGCCAAACCTCAGGAGATTATAGAATAACCATGTTTTTCTTGATAACTTGTTTTTGCAAAGAATGCATGCTTTCCCCACCCTAACCACAATGTCATGTTGACCTATAAGATCCGGGAACTGAGTCAACTGCCTCAACTGCTATCCACGCTTCACCTGTTTGCCCTCACCCCTTCCCTATAGCCCATGAAGTTGGCATTGAGCTTCTATCTCCAAGACTCAACTAAGTCTGCTAGCCAATCATTTCCCACCAACTCCTTGTCTCTAAGACTTAGCTGAACTTACTAAGCCAATCAGTGAGCTCAATACTTCCTGCTTTCCCCTCATAATTGTATAAAAAAGCACCCGAGGAGACACTCGGGGTCCTCCATCTAAAATGTATGGTGGGACCCGGGTTCGAACTCATAATAAATTTTTTCTTTTTCTTGCCTCAGTGGTCTCGGTTTGTCTATTATTCCACTCCACGTTTCACATTTCATCCTCTAGAGATGTTAAATTAAACAGATCACTTTTGTTATTTGTGATAAAATTCCAAACACAAAAGTAAAAGGAAATACTTTATTAGTTTCACCCTAGAGAAGATCCACTGCCAAGAAAAAGGCAATACCATTCAATGAAATGTGTTTATTAGGGCCACAGATGGAGTGTTTCCCACTTCACAAAGCAAGAAGAAAAATTGACCATTCTGTCTTTTTTTGCTAGGAGGCATTATTTATTGGCAGACAACTGAGTCCACTGGTGGTCAAGATGAATGCCAAGGGGATAGAACACAAATAGAAAGTTCTACTAACAGTTGCAACTAATTTAGGAAATGTCTGTCCTGCTGCACTCTGATTAGAGACAGTCAATGCAAATTATTTCTGATAGTGCCTGAAACATTTCTTTTGTTCTTAGTTGCTGTAAATACTTAGGTTTGGGATATGCATTCTCCAACTACCACCACTTCATATAGAAGATTCATCCACAGGGGAAATTTTGTAAACTGAGAAGTCAGGAGAATATTAAGTATCCCTATATATCTGGCTGTATCATGCATGGTATATAATTTAAACAAATGAAGGTAAGAGTTCTGCCCTTACAAAGATTATACTTTAATATTCCAATGGATAGAGGATCTCACTGGAGTAGGTATTCCCACCAATGATATAGATTGTAATCCATACATGCTTGCATATACTGGGCAACTTTCTCCCATGTTATTGATCAATCAGTCAATAAATATTTAATAAGTTCCACATACTGTGCTTAGCACTGGGGATGAAAAGAAAGACAAATAGTCTCTGCCCTCAAGGAGCTTACAATCTGATGGAGAAAGACAACACATCAAAAAAAGCTGAAAAGGGGGGATAGGGGAGGAAAGGTACCTGGCTTAATAGAGAAGTCCAGAGTAGTGGGTATGAAATTAAAAAAAAAAAAAAGGTTAACCTGGAGGTTCTGGGAGGAGATCACCACCCAACATTCAGAGATTTCTCCCTTGAATTTGCCACAGGTGATCCAACCAACATCCTGCATTCTCTTCACATTGGGTAGATACCAGTGGAATACAAAGGTTCTCCATCATTCTCAGTCCCATCAAATAGTCCATGATTTTTTCTTATCATACATTTTTCTGGGGCCATTCTTTATAGCTCTTCCCTTGTGAATTAACCATTTGTAATGTATTGCAACCTGTTCATACTCACAATGCATAGCTCCATTACCAATGTCCTTAACTTCATTTCTCTGTAGATAATGGCATTTCATTACCTGCTACCATACAAAAACATGAAAAGAATGCTGATTTTAAAAATATGGACTTTTAACACAAATATATTAAGCCAAGCACCATTCCCCAATAAATAAGGTCAAAGGATGCGAATGAAGCAGTTCTCAAAAGAATAGTTACAAAACTATTTTAAAAATATGAATGATTACTCCAAATTAATACAAATAATAAATCAAGAGATGCTTAAATGTCACTTATCAAATAGCAAATTCATAAAGAATAAAAAAAATCCAATATATGAGGAATTGTGGAAAGACAAGCACCTTAATACACTGATAAGAAAACTGTAAATTGATCTAACCATTCAATTTGGGGTTATGCTAAAAATTTAACTAATACATCTGTATCTTTTGACCCAGAGAAACTCTTGCTAGTCATATACCCCAAGGAGGACAAAGACAAAAATAAAGGTCTTATAGATACAAAAATATTCATAATAGTACTTTTTGTGATGTCAAAGTACTAGAATGAAAGTACATGTCCATCAATTGGGGAATGGCTAAATGAATTACAATACTTTAATTCAATAGAATGTTACCAGGCTTTTAAAACATGATGAATGTAGAGAATTCAGAGAAGTATAAGAAGACTTATTTACTGATGCTACACAAAAGAAGCAGAATGAAGAAAACTACATATATATATATACATATATATATATATATAATGATTACTATGTAAATGGAAAGAACAAAAACAAAATAAAACAAAACCTGAACACTGCATAATTATAATAATCACAGGTAATTCCAGAGAAGAGTTGAAAAAATGTACTTCCTTCCATTGTTACACATATAGGATGTGCTGTAGATATGGAAATATTACATTATTGATTTGGCAAATGTGTTGATGGGACTTGCTGATTTTTTTTCTTTTTTATTCTTTATTAAAAAGTAATGACTGGCTAGCTAGGGAAAGGGGAAGGTATACATTAAAAATAAAGATAATGTAAATAAAAGATCAATAAAAATAATTTTAAAAAGTAAAAGTTGATCCTTTATTTCAGGGAGAAACTTGGGGATATGAAAAAGACTATACAGCTTGCTGAAAGGCATCTATCCTGTTCTTACTCTGCTCAATTATTGGCTCAGATATTTGTCTGTTGGCAATGTCACCATGTAGTATATGCTCTATAGGTTGTCCATACAATTGTATATTGTAGTCTGAACAATATAAATTCTTCATCCACTTGGTTTTTCCTGTGTGAATTGTTATGATTAATTTGTGAGTGATTATGGGTCTCTTTTAAAAGTTTCATAAGTATTCTGGTAGCTTGATGCAATAAACACAAAATTATCCACAAATAGAGGCACCTGGAGAATTTCATCATCTTTGTAGGGAATTGCCCTTTAACTCAATCATGTCAACCACCAAATAACACAACAAAAGTTAAATTTATTGTATTCACAAACAGAGAAGAAAAAAAGAGTTTGTTGACAGCAATTTCCCAACCAGCAGCCAGGCTACCAACTTGTGAGATTCTGATACTAAATTAAAGAAAAAATAAAAGTGAGAAAAATATTTGGCAAGCAACTAAGGCAATTACAATATTTCCTATTTAAACAAATTTTTGACGTTGAAAAATAGATAAATTAAAAATAGATAATTGCACAGCTTATCATTATTTCTTAACCTTTCTTCTCTGGCTACCAATTCTGATTCTCCAGGCTTTTTGTCTACCATGCCACAGCAGCCTTCTTACCCTGGAAGATCACTCTACCCCTGAAGCCCCTAATTCTCTTTGGTCAGTTCCTTTTTAGGAAAGTGCCCAGACAAGTCATTTTAATTCTTTCATTTCTGTCTGGGAGGCATTCCTGGTTCTTGAGACTTCTTTCTCCATCACACACTTGTGTTGGTACCTTCACACACACACACACACACACACACACACACACACACACACACTTTTTAAGGCTTCCTTTTTTGTACTGTCATCCCCATTAGAATATATGCTCCTTCAGGGCAGAAACTGTTTTAATTTATGTTTGTATTTGTATTTCCAGAATTTAGTACAATGCCTGGCACATAGTAAATACTTAATAAATGCTTGTTAACTTGATTTGTCTCAAAAAAGTTTAATCAATAGAAGTCAATTACCTTAACAAGAAGACCAAAAGTATCGACTTCACCCTAAAACACTGAGCAAGACCATCTTAGAATATATAGTCACTTGTAAAATGTTATAAGGCAATACAGTGGAATATGCTACCAGTAGGTATCATCTCATAGGGCAAGTGATTCAACAGTGGATAAAACCAGTTTATAGAAAAATTGGCAAGACTTCATCCTGAGACATTTAAGGGTGAACATAGGAGTAGAAAGAATAGAAAGGGGAGAAAGTAAAGATCAATGAAGATTTCAATGACAAAAATCTTTCCTTTATTAATTAAAGTGAAGAAGCCACATTTGGATTCTAACATCATAGTCTCCAATGAGCTACAAGAGGACATAGGAATATAGAAAATAAAGATGGAAAGAACAGGAGAACCAGATCAAGTCTACACAAAGAAAGTTTATGCTAAAAGCAAAACAATTTTGAGGCCATTTAGGAACTGCTTTTCAAAATATCTTTTTAAAGAGATTAAAACAGCAAATGCTTGGGGAGGGGGAGAACTAAGAAACACTGACTTTATTATTTCCCCTCAAAATATACCATGAAAATAGCACCATCAACCCACATACCTATTTTTTCCATCTCTACAAAAGCTTTACAAAAGTAATCTACATATGCCTTGAGGCTATCCTTGATAAAATATATGAGGGAACAAATAGGCTTTCATAAACTACATTCTACTTCAGATCACATTAGTAGAGTAAAACATTCCCTTAAAGGCTCATCTACCATAAAATGTTTCTCATGCATTTCAAGATCGCATATTTCAAATCTGTTACAAGATCATAAGATTGTAGATCCTGAGTTAAAGGATTTCATAAATTATATAATCCAGCATAATTTTGTTTGATGATATAATTAAAATCAAGTGAAACATGAAGCACGGAAGCTTATGCTTACCAAAAGTGTTTACTACTACCAGGAATGATATCCAGGACAGAGTATAATTGGAGGGGGGATTCTGTGAAATCCATAATTATTCAAAAGAAATCAACTAAATTAAACACACAGGAAAACCAAGTGGCTAAGGAATTCCTTTTTTCTAAACTATAGTATGCAGCTAAATAGCCCATAGAATTATTATATCAGTGCATGTACCTTGGATCTATTACCTCTGGATGTGAAAGGGAGAATTTTGAGAAATTATTTGAGAAATTTCACAATGTTTTTAATGACTCCATGCTTCTCCCTGAAAGAAAGCCCTAAATTTTTTTAATATAAATATTCTTTTGGGATAGTATAATAGTTGAGTAGTGGAATACCATAGTGTCCAACGAATTAGAGTTGTAAGTCATGCAAAGGACAATGGAGAGGTGAGTGGGGGCATGAATAGTTTATATCATACCACTAATAAAATCTTTCATAAGGGAAGCAGCATAAAGAATATCATTGGAGAAATGTCATCCAGGCTAGAAACAAAGTTGAACTAGTCCATGACTAGTCAATGTCAAGAGAATGTCACTCAATGACTATGTCAAGAAAATGAGGGTGAATGTCAAGAGAATGAGGCTCATAAAGTATCTTTGATTTAGAGCTAGAAGAAACTATATTAGGCCATGAGTTCAACCCCCTCATTTTATAAAGGGGAAAACTGAGACACAGGGGACTCCCAAATGTTGGGCAAACCCCTTAAGGAGGATTTACAAGAGGGAATGAAAAAAGTCAAAAAGGAGCAGAAGGTTAGAATGGTTTGTGGTCTGGCTGTTGGATGGAGTGCTCAGTGAGATTATAGATTCATCCAAGTATTGAAGAATTTTTTCCTTCAGAGTAAATTAGCTTAATTTAGGTTCACAAACTTGAGATGGATAAATTTATCCTATGATCCCTTCTGAAGAGGTTACCCACTAAGAGGGTTAGGGTTGCTCTAGAGACCCCAAAATGCCAATACACCAAGTCCTGCCAAATGAATTCAACTTGAGTCTTCTCTCAGTCAAAGAAAAGTAAAATTTATTAAAAGTTTGCTTGCATTTAGACACAGAGTAAGTCTGTGCTAGGTCATTCTATGGCGCTTTCACTATTCTATGGCACTCTCACTCTTCTATGGCATTCTATAGCACTCTCACACTTCTATGGTGTGAGAAGATTGTGGGAGGAATCTAGGGGTGGTCCAGAGGAGGAGTTTGGGGAGGGTCTTCAGGAGGAGTTAATGAGGTCAATGAGTGATTAAGGGTGGGAAGTAGTTGGAAGCTACAGACAATGGTAGTAGGTAGGCCAGTTATTTTGATAGGCTCAAGGGTGGAAAGTAGATGAACAATGGAGGGCTAGGCTAGTAACTAGGCTAGTAGTTAGCAGTTAGTAACTAGGCACAATGTAAGGTTTATTGCCTCATGCAAATGCTTCATCAAATGAGACAATTTAGTCAAGAGTCCAAGGGAGGTTCCCAGAGCCTGTATCTTAAGGACTCAAGGAGAGCTTGAGGAGGCTCCCAGAGCCCATACCTCATCACTTCCATTTCTAAGATTTTGTGAATAAGATGAAGAGAAGAATGGACAAATTGAGGAAAGGGTGAGGAGAGCCACTATTTCTTAGATCTGAATCTATATCCCATAGTTTCCTAGCTGAGGACAGGATGTTAGGAGGGTCTTTTCCAGTCATGTGACTTTATACTTATTTCTGGCAACTTTACCCTGCAGACTGAGCAGGAAGCACAAACAGGGATCTTGAGGAGGCAGAGGTTTTGAGAATGTTTCAGCCTCTGGTAGATCAAATAGCATGGCTTTCTTCCTGGGTTCAGGGTAGGATAGAGTAAGCCAAGATTCAGGGTAGAGAAAGTAGATCCCGTTTGAGAATAAGTTTCCAGGATCAGAAATCTTAAGAATAAACTTGAGCTTTATAAAAAAGAAAAATCCTATAGTGTCTACAGAACCATAGTTCTAGAGCTAGAAGATCACTAGAAACCATTTAGCTTAATCTCCTCCTTTTACAGATGAAGGAACCAGGACCCAGGAAATTAAATGACTTGCCTAAGGTGATATAATTGGTAAGCATCAGAGTTGGGTTTTGAACTGAGGTCTTCTGCCTTCAGAGACACTATTCTTTCTACTATACCATGCTTTTCTTATTCTTAACTTTATTTTTTCCTGGAAAACCTCCTGCCAGATTTCTGTGAAAAGGGAAGTATTCTCTGAAATACTTCAAATTACAACAATGAAAGTTGTGGATGCTGAGATTAACCATTAATGCCTATAAACAGCAAATATAACCTTTCTACCTATGGGTGTACTGAGATCCCATCTTGTTAAAAAAAAAAAAAAGCCAAAGAACTAAAATAAAATGAACCAGTTGATACAATTCAACCTTAATGCCCCAAACTTAGATGATTTCCACAGAAGCAAAATCTAATTTCATACGCTAACTCTGATATTTGAACCTCAAGATTCAATCTCAATAAAGAGTTCCTGTCAGCCTTTCCATTTGCTGTTTGAGAACTCTTAAGTTCACCCTGGTTTGATTATTTATCACTGAAATTGTCATTCAAACAGAATTTAAACATTTTAGTTTTTTGTTTTTTTTTACAAACTATTTTTGGAGAAGTTTGTAAAATGGAACATTACACTGTTATTTGTATTTTGTGGTCAAACATAGATACAGGGGAGGGAGTAGAATGATGATTTTATTTTTAATGATAATTATAATTTTGATATTATTAAAAGAAAAGCATATTCCTGGACCTTTAGAAGGAAGGGAATTGCATGTATTAAGCACCTACTACATGTCAGGTGATGGGGTACAGGCTCTGAGAACCCCCTTGAACTCTTCTTGAATCTTTCCATTTGATGAGGCGTTTGCCTGAGGACATAAGCCAGCCTAGCCCTCCATTGTCCAGCTACTTCCCACCCTAGATCCTATCAAAATATCTATACCCAAATCTGTTACCCTTAAACAAGCCTAGCCCTCTATAGTCTGTCATTTCCAGGTAACTTTCAGCCATTTCCCACCCTTAATCCCATTTCCAGAGTCTGACCTGAGTCCCATCAAGATCCTCCTTAGATTCCTCTTCAAGACTTTCCCTAAACCCCTCCTCTATATCACTCCTTTATCCCTCCCACAGTCTTTCTGTACATAAGATCCATCTTGCCTCCATAAAGGTGCTCAGATTTGGACTCAGTCTGTGTTAGATTATTCTGGCCCACTTATCAATATGAGTGGCACAAATGCTCAGGCTCCTTAAGAGTCTACCCAATATGGGAAATCTTTAATAAACTCCATTTTACTTTGAGAGAAGCCTTGGGTCGAATTCATTTGGCAAGACCCGGCATGTCAGTATTTTGGGGTCTCAAATACCCCTAAACCCCAAACTTCAACACCAGGTACTATACTAAATGATTTATATTTGTATTTGATGCTCATAACAACCCTGGGAGGTAGATATCATCCTTACTTTAAAGTTGAGGAAACTGAGGCAGAAAGAGATTATACCATTTAGCAAGGGTCACATTGCTAGTACCTGTCCGATTTGAACTCGAGTTTTCCTGACTCCAGACCCAGCACTACCATGTCACTTAGCTGCCTGATATTATTTTGACCTTAGCCTATAAAAATAGCAATGCTGTGGGTATATAGATAATAACATAACACTTACTAGTTTACAAAGTACTTTTTTACTTCTTCATTCCATCCTTACAATAAACCTATAATGTAGGTGAAGTAGTCATTAACTTATGTCATTAGCACTTTTCAATGAAGAAACTGAAGTCCAGAGTGCAGATTCAATAGACCACCAGGCATAGCAGACAGACAGACCAACCCTGTTAGATTAGATGAAAGTGAAAATACATTTTCTCTTCCAATTACTCAACATTCTCCTCAACTTGGCCATCTCAGAATCCAAAGAATTCTCAGTTATCCTTCAAAAAGTACTGAGGAAACTCATGGCTGGAATCATGGTCCTTGAGGTCACAAATCTAACTAAGACTTACTCTCTCTGAAAATAATTTATGTGGCTAGGTAGATTGCAGTCCCTCTGGGGGAATGAAAGAAAGGGAAGAAAAAGTAAATTAGCTGCCTGACAACAACAGATTTTTTTTTGCCTTTCCTTCTGTTATATCTCCAGAGCTTAATACAGTGTCTGGCCCATAGCAGCTAAAGTTTATCAATTTAATCAATTAATTAAGTTTATTATTAATAAATATTTATGGACTGATTTGCTACCATCAAAACAGAACACAAACCTCTTCATTGAGGAAATGGAGGAGAAAAGGGAAAGGGCCCAAAAGAGGGGAGAATAAACTTGCATTTCACTTGAGGTATGGAAGTAAAGCCATTCAAATAACAGTAGCATTAGACTCCCTTTGTTCTCCCTCCCCACCCTTTTTTATTTTTAGTCTTTCTCATTACCCTCTCTCTTCTTCCATTTATTATAATACAATTGAAAACTTCTAATAGAGAAATCTGTATTGTAGCAAAAAGAATGCTGGATCTGGTGTCAGAAGAACTGCTTTTAAGCTTTGTGACCCTGGGGCAAGATATTTAATCTCTGTGGCCTACAGTTTCTCTATCTGTAAAATAAAGATAATAATACCAATTACCCTGCAGCAATGTTGTAAAGAGATAAAGTATACAGAAAGGTTACTCAAATGCCACTAAGTCTACAAAAATGAAATCCTGTGATCCCCATACCCTGAACTCCACCCAGGTTTATCAATACCAGATGTTCCCCATACTTTCACTGCTTATTGAGATAAGGTTCAATATATTTAAGGAGAAACTGTCAGTTTTCCAACAAACATGGATTCTCAAGAAAACTGAAGAGATACAGAGTCTTGAAAAGGAAAGGACCAAGTATGCTAGATTTCCTTTAGACCTATTGCCAGGTTTTCACTAAACCCAAAAGGTTTTTAGGTCTATACCTATAAGTCAGTACTTATTTCCAATATTATATTACATATGTTGCATGAAATGAAGAGCATAATCTCAGAAGTGAAGAGGGAAGGGTGATAAGGAGGGGGGGAGGGTAAGTGGTTCTGCCAGGGATGCCACCGTGGCATCCAGTCTGGAAGGAATTCACCAGGCTCAAGCAAACTTTGAAGCCAAAATTGTAAAGTTTATTGTTACGCTGTAGAGAACAGCGGGCTAGATTCTTACGGAACCTGCAAACTCGCAGAGGCTGCAGGCATAGTTTTAAAGTGTCAATTATGCTAACTAGGTGAGTAAGGGTGGGATCAGGGAGGAGTTAAGGACTGGTCAGTGCTCAAAGGACCATACACTTTTAATATCAACTGCGCAGGTGTATTGCCCATGATTCACTGGGAAATAGCTCAAGGGGGCTAACTGGAGGTGTGGTTTTAGGCCTGATACGTCACTAAAGAGTGCCCAGTCTGCCACCCACCAAGGTCATCAGAGACAGTGTGGGTATATAATTGACTAAGGAGTTACCCTATAGATAAGGTATCGAAGAATTTATGGTGAGGCTGGCCACTCTAACTAAGGGAGATAACATTTACATAACTTATTGTTTCAAGCAGAGATAAACAGGTCATGAGTTGTTGCTGGGCAGAGTGCTGGAAGGGGGAAGGGGCAGAGTCAATGCTCTGAGGCTGGGGGGTGGGGTGGAAATGTGATCTTACAGACTGCTTTTACAAATTGATTTTACAGACATAGATCCCAAAGCACCCCACTTACAAACTGATGTCACAAATTGATACTACAGACATATATACATCACAAGGACCCCATCAGAAGTTCTAAGTATAATAAATGGAATAGGGAACTAAACGACCAAGCCACAAATATCAACCCTGGACCTGGAGGTCAAAATGAGGAAATGTTCCTCTTAATTTAAAGACAACAAACAGTTCATTCATTCCTGGTGATGGAAGAGATCCTCTATCTGCAAAAAGCTTTCCAGAAGTAGCTCTTTAAGATATGATTTGTGAATAAGTCTCAAATAAAATTAAAGACCTACTCCTAAAATCACAGAATTGTCAATGTAGAAACAGCTTCAGATATCATCTAGTCCAACAGTTCTCAAATTGTTTGGTCTCAGTACTCCTTTAGACACTTAAAAATTATTGAGAACCCCATTTCTCCTCCCACCTGCCTTTAACCCCTAGCCTGCGTTAGATGACCATCTCCATCTCACTGCCTCATATGATTAATTAATCAAGGCCCAGGTTTTGATAAGAGCAAATAACCAAGGTACAGGAGAGGGGATCCTATTGACCCTCCTTTTTTCATACCCCTCAACCTCTACTTTTATTCTACTATGTTCCTTTACTTGTATTGTCAGGGGTTGATAAAAGGCATAAAGTGGATGCCTTAGCTTCCAAATAAATATTTTTGAAGGTGGCATTTCTATTTCTTTTGTTTTTTAAAATGTTTTCAGGTTTTTTTCTAGGTTAGACAAGAAAACCTGGATTATGATCTTCTTGTATCTTCGGGTTGGTTTGATTGTATTTATTTGTTTTTGATGTAATAATTTTTTTTTTTTAAGAAAAAAGGGAGTTTATTGTAAAATGTGATAAAGCAGTAATGACTTCTGCTGAATTTCTGCTTTATAGTCCTATACAGAGCATAATGTGACTTGAATGCATTTATAAAAGCCAAAATAAAACAATGGCCAATTATGTACATGTTGCCACTTTAAAATCTTTTTCTCTTGATAATTTCTGGTTTCCAGCTGACCGGATGAGTTTCTTCTGTCGCTGAATCATCTTCTCTGTATACTTTAACAGTTTTATCAGCCTCCGCTGTCAGTAATCGACTTTCAGACTGGTCAAACACACAGGCAAATATTCCTGATTCACTGTCCAAAGAACCAGGCTGCACAGCTGCATGTACTCTTTGGAAATTGTATCCAGTTCTCCAGTCCCAGAGATGCATAGTGCCATTATCCGCTCCAGATACCAGCACCCCATCCGAATTCACGGCCAGTGTATTAATTATAGCATTATGCCCAGAAAGGTTCTGAATAAAGTTTCCATCGGGGAATTTCCACTGTTTAATATTATCTGGAGAACCAGATGCAAATGTGTAATGTCTTGGATGCAGAACCACTGCTCTAACTGATTTTTTATGGTTCGTTAGCGTGACACGTGTTTTTCCTGCCACTAAGTCCCATAATCGTATGGTAGTATCATGGCTTCCTGTAATGATCTGTGGTTCTGCAGCTTGACACTTTACTGTAGCGACTGCATTCGTATGCCCTGCCAATGTGTGTACGCTGGCTTTTGTCCTCACGTCCCATATTCGTGCAGTGGAGTCTCTACTACAAGTCACAAGCACATCAATTGTTGGGTGTAAATCCAAACCATACACTGCACTTAGATGTCCGTGATAATGCCTGATAACCTTATTGTATTCGAGATCCCAGCACTTCACTTGTTTATCTTCTCCACAGGAGAAGAGGTATGGACTTCTTGCACTTACTATCACCCCTCGAACAGTGCTAATATGTCCAGTCAATGAAAGCTTTAATTTGCCACTAGCCAGGTCCCAGATCTTTATAGTCCTATCAGCAAAACCAGTAACAAACCACTGATTCCCAGGTTCTACTGCTATACATCGGACCCAGCCTAGATGTCCACTGATGACTCTATATAGCTTCCATGGTGGATGCCACTGAGGTTTAGGCATTGTAGGTGCCTTTTTGGCCATCATTGCAGCATTCTTGTTGCCACCAGCTTCCATCATAGCCATAGCTAACCCAGGTGGCTGTGAACGTTCAGGAAGTCCAGCATGTCGGCAAATATCACCTACACCAGCTGAAGTACGGTTTGCATCTATCCTGGATTGTGATGGAGGTAGAGCCACAGCTAAAGACTGTGCAGCAGATTCACTTGGCATTCTTTGAATTTTAGTGTCTGCAGTCAAAGCCACACCAGGTCCTGGTGGATATGGATGTGTGCCAGTTACTAAATATTCAAGTTCTTGTCCTTGATTGGCAGGATACTGTTTATGTCCATATGCATCCACTGCATTCTGAGCACCTTTCTCTCTAAGATTTTCTTTCAAAATGGGCATGTGCAACACAGGACCATACTCTGTATGAAGTTTAACAGCCATCTTTAGCTTGTGACTCTCTTCATCCAACTGTACTGGCTTTGCATTATCAGCCACAAACATGTCATGGGTCCTCTTCAGTGATCTGAACACAAGTGTGTGCACAGAATGTTTCTGTACCTCCTCAACCATGACACCGACCACGTCGCCCGCCCCTCGAACTGAGAAAGAAGCAACTGAAGTCCAGATATAGCTCCCGCCGCCACAGCTAGGCAGCTGCTTCCGATGTAATAAATTTTTAAAACTGAAAATGAAGAAAAAATAATTGAGGAAACATGAAGTTTTGTTTTATGCAACTATATGTATTGATATTTACTACATTAGAAATTAAAAGTGATAAAATCTTTAAATATTTATTCATTTAAGATAACAATAACAAACCCATTACATGTTAATATAAACAACATATATGAAAAAACTCTATTTTCCAAAATTAAAAAAAAATTAGAAAGAGTGATATAGTTTATATATTTTAGCAAATATCTTTAATGTCTGACTTAATAGATGACAGCTGGATTCTCATATCTGCTTCTTCATTCAATCTGTTGCAATATGTTGTTTTGGTTGAAGTATATGAATAAAATCCAGCTTCATCATACAGATAAATAATTGTAAAAGGGAGGAGTATTTTAATAGGCAAATAACATCTTAGTGTTATTATGAAAATAGTTTTGCCCTTGCAGACTCCCTGAAAAATTCTTGAGATACCCCTGCAGACCGTATTTTGAGAATTGTCAAATCTAATCCAACTCCCTTCTTTTAGAAATGGGGAGTTCCAGAAAAGTGAACTGATTTACTCAAACTTGTGCAGAGCTGAGCTCAGAGCTGAGATAGACAATTTCCCTAGCCCAGACTCTCCTCTACATGAAATCCCTTCATGGAGCTGCCATTACAATAAATGAAAGAGAAACTGTAATGTGGGAAAGTCTAACAAAAGACACTGTGGTAATGAGAAAAGTTGTCACTCATTGATAAGGAATGGAGGAGGAAAGGGCTCCATTACTCTATCTCTCCATTACTCTATCTCCAGCTCTGTCCAGGAAAGAGGATTCTCCCATTCTAGATAACTGTGCCCAGTTCTTTAGACAGAAAAATCCCTAAAGTAGAGAAAAGCAATTCATCAGGCTTCCACAGTGTGACTGAAATATCCCTTAAAATATCCAATTCCTTTTGTTCTAATTCTATACTCACCAGTCTCCTGATTTTATAATTTAGTCTCCTACCCACTGGAAATGTGTGCTCTGAGCAGATTTGTCCTAGTTCTTGAGCTAGCTATATCATTTCTAGAGATTGACATATTTAATTCAACTCTATATAGTTTAATTCACTTAATAGGCATTTAGCAAATATTTAGTATGTGGATCAAGCACTGTGCTAGGCACCTGGGAAGCAAAGACAAAAATGAACACAGTCCCTGCCCTTAAAGAAGTTTACAGTCTACTGGAGGAGTTATCATTCTACTGGATATTCAGTTTTAGGAAATATTTTCATTTGTGTAATTCAATATTGTTGGAATATAATTACTTTAACTCAACTATACAGATTCTGATCAGCCCTTAGTAATAGGAAAGGGGAGAAAGGGGGAAGAGATATCCCTGGGAAAGACGTTGCATATAATAATCCAGATCTGAAAATAAAAAGTATCAACAACACAACAGCAAAAGAGTTGAACCTTCTATCATAATGGATATGTTGCCTTACCTCCTGAAATAACCATTTAAATTTTAAAAATACTGCTTGTGAAACAAATACTAGACATTTAAAAAGTACATTTCAGCTGACAGAGCATAGATTGTAGATTCTGAGCATAAAGGACCTTAGAGGTCATTTAGTCCACATTTTCAATCTATGGATAAGGAAAATGAGACCCAAGGAGGTTATGTGACTTTTTCAGGGTCTCATGGGGAATGAGGCAGAGCTGAGATTCAAACCCAGATCATCTGGTTTCAAAACCAGTTCTCTTTTTTTTTTTTTAAGCAATTGGGGTTAAGTAACTTGCTCAAGGTTACACGGCCAGTCATTATTTATGCATGGGTGCTCATTTTCTGAGGCCGGATCTGATCTCGGGTCATCCAAACTCCGAGGCCGGAGCTCTTACTCACTGCGCCACCTAGCCGCCCCTTTAGGGCAATTGGGGTTAAGTAACTTGCCCAAGGTTACAGGGCTAGGTTGTTGTTTGTGTGGATTAAGTGTCAGAGGCCAGCTCCGAACTCAGGGCCTTCTGATTCCAGGGCCGGCGCTCTATTCACTGCGCCACCTAGCCGCCCCCTAAAACCAGTTCTCTTCCCACTGTACCATAGGATACAGCAAAATTAAACCTGCAGTTTCCCTTTCAAGAGAAAACTTGTTTTATTTTGATGGTAGAGATGTGGTCGTATATTACTGAAGCCTCCAAACTGTTTTGTTGCCATAGTCTCACCTTGACTAGAGAAATTATCTAACGTCTCTTCTGTGAGTGGCTCAGCATTATTTCCAGCCCACTGCCTATCTCAGGCCTGCCCAGAGCTGAAGCCTTATGACCTGTATTCATTTCTATGACAGGTTTCTCAATAAGGATTTTTCTACCCAAGGTTGTGCTAAGATTGATGAACCTAATCTTCCCAGCACTACTCCACACAGGTGACATCCCGTTCCTTCCCCCCACATCTCCTAGTCCCTAAATGTGTTATTTAAAGTGAAACATCCCATTGTATGGCTTTTTCTTTTTGTAAAATAAACAGAGCTGGATGGATAGTTTAAATTACAGCGATGAAACCACTGGAATACCTTCCTGCATCAAGGGATGATGCTACTCGAACTTCTAGCAGGGATTAGGACTTGATAAAATAGTTTTGTGTTACGTGAACAACAGGCAGTTCAATCATTGAGTTTATAGCTTGGTGGAGACCTCAGTCAACCTAGGTAAGTTGTTTTCTTAAATTAAAATGGTACCTGATGCATGGAGAGCTGCATATCCCAGAGTGGCAAACACACCTTGCTTCCCTTATCAAGTCTCTGAGTCAATTTCCTTTCCAATGATGAACCCCAGAGACTTATGAAATATTCTCAGGTTGAACTTCTACTAGATATGTTTCCTTTCATATACATACACATGCATACATACATACACATACATATATACACATAGGCAGATAGATAGATAGCTGTATCTATCTCTATGTATGTGTGTGTGTGTGTATGTGTATGTGTGTGTGTGTGTGTATGTGTTCCTAGCCTTGGATCCCAGGGGGAATCAGTGTAAGATGTGAGATTAAGAAAGCTCTTTGACTTCTAGACATTCTGGCTCAGATCCGCAGTCAGTTAGACTCACTCTCCAAGTTACCAGTGTATATGTGAATATGTATATATGTATGGATGTATATGTAAATACACAAATACACACATGCATACATATAATATGCAAATATCTACAAATATAGTATAATATGGTATATAAATATAAAATTTATATCCTATATATCTAAATCTATATATATACATCTATTTATAAATATATATATATACAGATATAGATATAGATAGATATAGATATAGATATACACATACATCTATCTTTACAGATAGAGATATTGGAAAAATTGAAGGGTGAGTCTAATTGATTGAGGATCCAAGCCTCAATACCCAGAAGCCAAAAAGCTTTCTTAATCCCACATCTTACATTGATTCCCTCTGGGATCCAAAGCTAGGCTAGGCCACGTTTCAACTAAGCAAATAAATGACAGGGTTGCAATACTGAAGTCATCCCTATACTATCCTTCCATGAAATTTACAACCTCCTGATTTATCTCCTCATCACTCCTGGAAACAATAGAATGAAGCAATTTCAATATTGTCATGAAATGTAATGTTACTATAGATGTACCCTGAATCTATCCCTTTCAGCCTGTCTCTCTGAGACAAGAAATTACACTTCTCTCCCAAGGTACTAAGTTGAGGTCTGAATGATATTGGAAGAGTACAATGTTATTTATAAAAGCAAAACCATTTTGAACCATTTTTTGTATCTACCCAGGAAGACTTCAATTTGCTTTTTATTTGCCTCTACTGATGTTATTTATTGTAGTGTCATTTGTACAATTGCTCTCTCAACCTTTTAAAATTCAAGTCTCGTGAGCATATTTGAATTCTAGTGTCAAGAAGATAATGAATGATTCCCAAGTGCCAATGATCCCTCAAAAAACTCAGCAGATTATCCGTTTGCCATATTTCAGAACAGATTGACTACATATCTTGATGATATGGGTGTGGTGAAGATTAATTAGCTCAGGCCTATAAAGGATTTTAAGGTATTCTGGAAGAAAGGTACTCCAAAAACAAAGAACATGTATTAACATCCAGGGCCAATGTATAGCTTTTCTCCCTGGAGCTCTTCCCCCAACCTAAGTGTTGGTTGAGCTCATTTTTACTTCATAGGTTTTTACCCTTAAAGTTGTTCAATCTGTACAAAGGAAAATGAGAAGAGAGCTTTTATTCCTCTTATAGATTTCACATCTGTAACTTTTCTCTAATTTGACCAGTTCCAAACTCATCCTGGTAAACCCTGTTAACCAGTCCCCCATGAGGTCATCCAGCCCCTCAGCAGCTCTCAAAGCTTAATCCCCTCCTATTCCATCCTCAGATAATTAGCCTGATTTTCCTTTCATTCTTCAGGTTAAAAAAAAATACTTTATACTACTTTTTTTTCTTTTCCAAGGGTTTTTTAATTAGTAATACTTGCTTAAGTCCTCATAAGTCAGCCCCCACCCTCACCAAGGTAAGAAGGATATCACTATATTCATCATGAAGGAACTATTTCAGGGAGAGAGTGTTAGTGCCACAACTGGGACTGGAACCCAGGTCTCCCAACTCCTAGCTTGGAGTTTTTTTTTTCCCTAGATAGGCTGCACAGTGCATAGAGCACTGCTCTGGAGGCAGGAATACCTGATTTCAAATTCCACCTCAGATACTTATTAGCTTTGTGACCCTAGGCAAGTACTTAACCTCTGACTTCCTTAGTTTCCTCATTTATAAAACAGTGATATAATAGCACCTAGCTCACAGGGTCGTTGTTATGGGTAAAATGCTTTGCAGACTTTAAAGTGTTAATAAATGCTAGCTATTATTATCATCATCATTATTAAACTTTGCTGCTTCTTGTTCAAAAGAATGATCTTTCCAGGGGAGTCCCATTGCTTATGCCAAATGACAGAGCATGGCCACAATCAGTTTAGAGAAAGGCCCTGGCAACATAAATTCCTCTTCATCCCTTGTCCCCTACCTATACTGAATTCTTTATCATTCCTTCCATAATGATAGACTATCAAAAGACCCCCAAAAATTCAGGGGAAAAAGCTATGTTTCTGTTTGATTTTCAAAAAGATATTCCTAAAATTAAAAAAATATATCATTAATCATTTATTAAACACTTGTTATGTGGCAGGCACTGAGCCAAAAGCTCAGAATAAAATTAATAAAAAGAAAGACAGTCCTTGCCCTCAAGGAACTCACAATCTAAGGAGGTTTAGGGATGGTGGGAACAACAACCAAACGAAGACAGGAAAGATGGAACAGGGCAGGAAGGGGGAACTAGGTGACATGGGGTTATCTTGTCAGATGGAATTGAACCCAAGCAGTGCAACAGATATAATGCAGAGTAAGTTATATTAATTTCTGCCCTCTATAAAGGAAGGCATTGGGAGGAGTTGGCACGACACCCTCCAGCCCTAAGATAAGAGGGAAGAAGAGGTTGAGGGAGGTGGTGTTAGTCAGGACTTGAGTTGGCAGCTTAGTGGTGAGTTTAGAAGTGATGAGTTCAAACCTGGCAAAGCAGCAGATGCAAAGTGGAGTACTTAAAAATCCCGGACTATGTAAGTTCCCCAAAGGCAAGAACCACTTCATTTCTGTCTCTGCTTAGCAGAGTGCCTGGGCCATTTTTTAAGATCTCATTTACAAAATGAGAGATTTATTTGTCCAATGAGATAATATTTGTAAAGTACTTGGAACCATGCTTAACACACAAATAAGTCCTTAATAAATGCTTATTCCTCACTTGTTTAGGGACAGATCTCTGACTCCGAGGGGTATGTAACCTAGTAGATAGAGCTGTCTTCAGAGTCAAAAAGATCTCGGTTAAAATTTCACCTTTGACACATGCTGGCTATGTGATCCTGGGCAAGTGACTTAACCTATCATGTCCCAAAGAGATATCTCAGACTACTGCACATGGCAGAGCAGGCGACACTTTGCTTTACAGGAAGAAGTTTCTTCACTCGGAGTTTCCCAAACCACTGAAACCATACAGAATAACTACTTGATGAATTCTTGATGAGCATGAATTAAGTTAAAATACTCTTACCATCATTATCACTTAAAGGGGAGAAGTCAGTTCCAATCAGTCAGGATAATTGAAAATTACTGGCAGGGGCAGCTAGGTGCACAGTGAATAGAGCACAGGCCCTGGAGTCAGGAGGACCTGAATTCAAATCCATCCTCAGATACTTAACACTTACTAGCCGTGTGACCTTGGGCAAGTCACTTAACCCCAATTGCCCTGCCTTCCACCCTCCAAAAAAAAAAAAAAGAAAATTATTGGCAAAGAATTGCCAGTCAGTGGCAACAAAGGCTAGCAACTCCATATAAGATTTATAGATATATCTTGATGAGGGAGGGCCTTCTTACTTCTCACCTCCTTCTGACCTTCTTCCATTCTAAAAAAATTACCATAAGAACAGAAAAGAAAAGTAAGCAACTATTTCTAAGACCTCAATATATTGACTGGAACCACACTATTGAGAGTAAGCGAAATATTTAGAGAACATCACTGACACTAGTCATCAATATCCATTCATTGATCTCAGAGCTTATGCTTCCTTTTAAGGAGACTTATTTAAGTGGGCTTCCATAGTTACGACGCCTTTGCTTGACTACATTTTCTGGGTTTCTCTAAACCAATATAGTACTTTAAAAGTATAGTAAGTAGGAGAAGTGTCACTACCCTATTAACATAAACTGTCTTCAGGATTCTCTTTCACAATGATCGTCTGAAATAGTACAGATTTCAATAGTGTTACTTCAGTCTTTGCAGTTATTTTAGGACACAATGGGTGTGTTTTGCAAGGTCTATGTAACTAAAGGAGAAAGAATGGTCCATTTAGTAAGTTGATTTCTTTTGTAGACACATTAATAGTTTATTTTAAAAATTGTTCAGAGAAGTTTCTTCAAATATCAGTCACTACTACTACCACTTCAAATATACTACTACTTTAAGCTGATTGAAAGCATATGACATCTGAATTCTTTCATCTGCTTTGTAACCAGTCTTGTGACCTTGATGCTTTTGTATATCTATTATGACTTAAAGATCAAACTCATGTCTGCAGAGAGAAAAATAATAGAAACTTCATGAATCATTTTCCTATTTAGTTTTCCATTCTCAAGTTTAACTCCTTAAATAAAGGCACAGGCATTAAGTATGGCCCATAGTGAATAAGAATCCATTTGATTTTAAAGTTTTGTTTTATTTCACCATTTGGATTTAACAGCAGATATCAGACTGGGAAAATATTCTTTCCTGGGCTAGCACCTCTGACAAAGGAAGAAGCCCTTTCTCAAAGAAATAGTCTAAGAATGGAGCAACTTGAATAAAGCCACAATTTAACAACCTGACATATTACATCAGTGACCTCCTGTGAGCATAACCAATGTCACATATTTATTAAAATATGCTCAAAACTTAGATTCCTTCCTTCAATATCTCAAGGATATTTGGTTTATTTATGGTCAGTTCTTTTGCTAATGTAGCCCAACTGTGGACCACCTTCATATCCCTTCATGTTGATTTAGGAGAATTACAATAATCAGTCCTGTTACTATATACAGAGTAAGTGAAGGAGAAAAGTATTGGGTTTTGTTCCAGAAAGAATCAGAAGTAGACTGGGGAGCAAATTGATTTTTGCTAAATGGAGAGAAAAAAAATTGATAGAAAGAAAAAGCACATTGTCTTCCATTTTAGGAGATTGGTACAAATTATTATTTTTTTAAACAAATGCTATATTAACTTCTGTTTTACATCATTCATTTCCGCCAGATTTTGAGTTACAATTATTTTTCCCTCCCTGTTTTTCCCCTACCCACTCTCCCAGAATAGCAGTCCCACAAGATATCGCTTCCTCCAATCTGCTTTCTCCCATATCTTCTCCCATACCCCCTTCAACTTTTCCATTAGAGGAAGGTGAATCTCTATGTTCCAATGCCTGCACATCTTATCTCCCAATTACAAGCAAAAGAGTATTAATAATAGTATTTATATATATTTGAAACATTTAATTTCAAGACGTCGAATTTCAGATCCATTCCCTTCCTCCCTTGTCACCCATTCCCTCTGGGAAGATAAGTAATTCAGTATATGTTGTACATGTCTAGCTATGCAAAATATTACCATAGTGGATATATGGTACAAGGCTGCTTATAATTCCCTCCCACTCATCCCACCCCCCACCTGGTTCACTCCCCACTTGATCCTGTCCCTCTTCTATAATGGGTACTTCCAACCTCCCATCCCCCCATGAATGCCCTCCCATCCATCATCCCTCCTCTAATCCCCCTTCCCCCTAGTCTGCTGCAGGTTGAGATATTCTATTTAGTATGTATCTCATTCGCTCCCTGAACCAAATTCAATGAGAATGTGGTTTTGCCTTTTTGCCTTCCTATTCTTCCCCTCCCTTGCAACCACTTACCCTTGCTTCTTCCACATAAGATACTTTACCCTACCCTGTCGCTCCCCATCTCCTCTTGCCACTTTCCTCTCTCACCTCATAATTTCACCCCTTGAGTATCCTCCCTTCCCAACAAATTCAACCTATGCCCTCTCTCCATATATAACTGTAACCATATATACACACATTCACATATGTATTCATATGACTATACACCCTTCTTCCATTATTTTCATACTGAGAAAGATTTCCTCAGTCACAGTTATTGTTTTTCCATATAGGAATGTAAATAGTTCAACTTTGATAAGTTCCTTTTAATTTATTTTCCCTGATTACCTTCTCAGGCATCTCTTCCTTCTTGTGTCTGGATGTCAAATTTTCTATTCAACTCCGGTTTTTTCCTCAAGAATGCTTGAAAGTCTTCTATTCCACTGAATGACCATATTTTCCCCTGCAACAAAATACTCAGTTTTGCTGGGTAGGTGACCCTTGGTTTCAATCCCAGCTCTTTTGCCCTCTGGAATATCATATTCCATGCCCTTCGATCCCTCAGTGTAGAAGCTGCCAGGTCCTGGGCTATTCTGATTGTGTTTCCACAATATTGAAATTGTTTCTTCCTGGCTGCTTGTAGTATTTTCTCCTTGATCTGGGGATTCTGGAACCTGGCTATAATATTCCTGGGAGTTTTCTTTTTGGGATCTTTTTCAGGAGGTGATCGGTGGATTCTTTCAACCTCTATTTTGCCCTCTGGATCTAAAACATCAGGGCAATTTTCCTTGAGAATTTCTTGAAGGGTGATTTCTAGGTTCTTCCTTTGATCATGGCTTTCAGGTAGTCCAATAATTTTTAAATTGTCTCTCCTGGATCTATTTTCCAGGTCAGTGGTTTTTCCCATGAGATATTTCACATTGCCTTCTAATCTTTCATTTGTTTGGATCTGCTTAACAGCATCTTGATTTCTCATAAAGTCATTAGCTTCCATTTCCTCCAGTCTAACTCTGAAGGAATGAATCTCCTCAGTGAACTTTTGAGATTCTTTTTCCATCTGGCAAATTCGACTTTTTAAGGCATTCTTCTCCTCATTGCCCTTTTGGACCTCCTTTGCCATTTGAGTTAGTCTATTTTTTAAGGTGTTGTTTTCCTCAATCAGGCTGTTGGTCCTCATTTCATACTTTTCCTGCATCCTTCTCATTTCTCTTCCCAATTTTTCCTCCACTTCTCTTATTTGATTTTTAAAGTCCTTCTTAAGGTCCTCTCTGGCCTGTAACCCACTCATATTTTCCTTTGGGGCTTTTAGAGCAGGATTTCTGACCTCACAGTCCTCTGACTGTTCTATGCTTCGATCCACTTTGCCCCCAAAGTAGGAGTCTAAGGTTGCATTTTTCTGTTTAATTTGTTTCCTTTGCCTTGGCATGTTCCCACTTAATTACTTGACTTTTGGGCTTGTTGCCACACTATGGCTCTGCCGCCAGACAGGGGAATTTTCGTCCTGAATGTGTGGGGGACAACTTCTGTTTCTGGCAAGCTGGAAACCCACCCACGACCTCCACCCCAGATCACAATCCAGATCCAGGGAGGTTAAAGCAGAGCGATTACCCCGCAAGACTGATCGCTGGATCTCCCTACAGTTCGCAGACCAGGAGCTGGAGCTGCCTCTGAAAACTACAAAATGGCGTGTCTCCTCAGTGGCTTCTAGCCCCCAGGGGAGGAAGCCGGCGCGTTCCCCAAATACTGGTCCCAAAGTCCATAGGGTACTAACTTCTCACTTTGTCCTAGGCATGTCTATGTTGATAATTCTGGAATCGCCACAGCTGCTGGTGTTCTGGGGTCCCTCCAGCAGCCTGCTGGTCCAGCCGCCCTGGGGCTTAAACTGCTCACTCAGACCTGGGCTTGGCTCTCTAAGCGCTGTGCTGCTGGCTCCCAGAGCACTGCGCTGGTCCTTCCTGTAGGGCTGCTGGACTGTCCTCAGTGGGAGGTTAGCTTCACTGTGTCCTGTGGGTGCTGGGGCTCCAGAAGTTGTTCAGAGTCCCCTTTTACATATTTTGGATGTGATCTGGGGGGAGAGTGGCTTGGACGCACTGTTTCTACTCCGCCATCTTGGCCCCGCCCAATGAGCATTTATTTTAAATCCTACAGTGAACCAAAGAGGTAAATGTTGTACCCCAAAAAAGTGAGACAGAAGATCCTCAAGATTAAATTTAAAAAGTGTATTTTATTACCGCGGGATTGTCGGGGTACATGCCCAAATCAGACAGTAGGTACAAATTATTTAGATAGGGAAAACATAAGTGGTGGGGTGGGGGAGAAGTTTTGTGGTCCCTAGAGAGAAACAATGATTTCAACTCTAGAAATACCACACTAGAAATATCCCATGTAAGGCTAGTAGAGTCAAACATTGCTTAGAGTCCAGAGAAAGAGAGGGAAGGCAAATGGTCATCCCCTCACTCTAATATTGACTATGTTTCCTCATCCATTCAGTTCTTTAGGAATGAAGAGGACTAAATGTGGAGATAGCTGTAATGTTGTGTTTCTTTGAAAAAAAAATCCCTCATGTTTTAAGTAAATAAAGTATAGAACTGCTTGTATGCTTGTACGAGTCTTAGCTCCTTTAAGAACAAAAGACCCAAGTTCTCTTCCTAAGAGAATTCTGGCTGTTTTCAAGAGACAGCAGGGCAGAGGGAAAGGAGCACTGGATTAGTCAAAAGACATAGTCCAGTACTGGTTCTGCCACCTAGTAGCTTTGTGATTATGAAAATGTCATTTAACCTCTACCTGAGCCTTAGCACCCTGATGTGTAAAATAGGTACAATATTTTTACTACCTTCCTTCCAGGGTTATTGAGAGGAAAGTGTTTGTAAATCATTCTATAAATGTGAACTATTATTGTTATGCTAAAACCATAATTCCTGAGTTAAAGTCATAAAATATAGATTACCTATGTAAAATAGTGGAAGAAAGGGAGTGAGTTTGCTGAAAGCAATTGGTCATTACAATAAGAAAGGCAAATTCTATTGTCTGATTCATATGGGGGAAGAATACAGAGGACTGGCTAGATGCTAACAAGACTTTATGTCTGTTCTTATTTCTCTTTTTTGTTCTGATTTAAAGAAGGAGCACTATGAACTGGAAAAGGTGGTAATTTCACAGAGAAGAAAGGAAATTCTAGGACTGTTCACTCCAAAAAGTAGTAAAATGGAATCAGAACAACTAAAAGAAACTAAAAAATTCCAAACTTTGTTTTGATCTGGGGTTAAATGGTCAATCAATCCATTTTTTATCAATTAATTTATCATTGCACTTATCAAGTTCCTACTAGGAGGCAGGCGTTGTGCAAAGTACTCAGGATACAAATACAAAGAAGGAAAAATCCCTCCTCTCAAAGAACTTACATTCTAACAGGGGAGATAACAAAACATTCCATCTCTTGGTTCTAGCCATTTTCTCTCTGTATGTGTCACATGCCTGGAATGCTCTCCCTCATCATCTCCACCTTCTGTCTTCCTTGATTTCCTTCAAGTCCTGATTAATATCCCACTTTCTACAGGAAGTCTTTATCAATCGCTCTTAATTTTAGTGCCTGTTAGTTATTTCCTATTTATCCTATATGTGGCTTGTTTGTACATATTTGTTTGTTTGCTGTCTCCCCCATTAGACTGTGAGCTCCTTGAGGGCATGGAGCTGTCTTTTGCCTGTTTTTCCCCAGTACTTAGCACAGTGCCTGACCCATAAAAGGCATTTAATTCTGATTATTGACTTTATTCTCAATCATTCTTTATAGCCCCTGAAAATCATGGAAAACCAAAAGCTTAGGTGAACAAAAAGAAAGGAAGCCTGACTTCTGTATCAGATACTGCACACACTCACAATAACTCTAAAATGGCATTATCTTCCCCTCTCAAAACTAGATACATCTAGCCAAAAAATAATAAGAAAGTTTAGAAAATTAATATAATTTTAGATAAACCAGATATCATAGATATCTGGAGAGAATTGAATGGAAATAGAAAGGAATACATCATAAGATATCATTTTACACCTACCAGATTGACTAAAATGATAGAAGAAAGTGATAAATGTTGGAGAGGATGTGGAAAAATTGTGACACAAATTCATTATTGGTGGAGTTGCGAAATGATCCAACCATTTTGGAGAGCAATCTGGAATTATGCTCAAAGAAGTATTAAACTACCCATGCCTTTTGACCCAGTAATACCACTGCTTGATCTATTTCCAGTTATAATTACGGAAAGGAACCAATATGTTCTAGAATATTTATAGCAGCTTTCTTTATGGTGCAAAGAACTAGAGATTACAGGAATGGCTGAACAAGTTGTGGTATATGATTGTGCTGGAATACTACTGTGTTATAGGAAATGATGACTCAATGACTTTAGAAAAAACACTGACAAATTTTCACGAGATGATTAGGAGTGGGGTAAGCTGAGCCAGGAGAACATTATATGCAGTAACAGTAATATTGTTTTAGAATGACTTTTAGTGAGTAAGTGATTTTGTCTATTATAAATACCAAAATTAACTATAAAGGACATATGAAGAAAGATGCTATCTGCATCCAGAGAAAACTAATAAATTGAAATAGGTATTGAATAATTTTATGTGTATATATCTGTTTGTGTCTAATTGTAGCCATCTCTATGGCAGGTGGGAAGAAAAATTTAAAAAAATTTACATGACAATTTGTTATATATTTGAAAGGAATACCAAATTGTTCATAGTAGATTTGCAGTTTCATGTACAATTATCTTTTTTATTACACTATGCTATGGAAATGCTTCTTTTATTCTATAAATTAAAAATAAAATGGCATTACAATGGAGGAAAACAACTCTTAAATCATAATGTCATCATTATAAGAAAATGTGTTTATAAATGAATTACATATTTGTATATGTATATATATGAAAAATTGTTGGTGCAATAGTTTAGTGGTGCATTAAATCCATAAATATAGGTTTTTGCCTCACTACTGTGTGTACGATTAATTCACATTAGCTTGGAGGGTTTTGACTTGGCTTAAAACCTCATCCTAATCCAAATTGTATTTAGATTCCAGGAAGAAAAAAACATATAACCAGAATCTTCTCTCATTAGAGATTAAAAAGATCTAACATCTTTTTTGTTATTAGATGTGCCTTTCTGTTTTCTACAAGGCCCCAACCCAATTAAAGGACCCATGCTATAAGCAAAAGATACAATAAATGACCCTAATAATGTTATTTCAATTATAAGTAGGAGTTCAAGGAAAATGAGGTCTCCCAAACATTAGGAAGAAGACGAACTAAATGAACCCAACTGGACAGATGTCTACATTGCCCTCAGCTGGAATATCTCTCCCATTTGGTATCTTTCAAAATCTTTATATTGATTAAGTTTCATGGTAGGATGAATAAAAAAAAAAGAGAGAGGGAGATTTTAGGAAGTGAACTTTCAGCTTAATATAAATGTATGCTAATCCTAATTGACTTATGCAGACTGAAAATATAATTGTTTAATCATAACCTAAGCATTCCTGAAATGATGATAAGATTAGATGGTCAACTACTACCTCTTCTAGCACCCTGCTTGGTTTACCTGTCATGAGATCATGCAAGAAGCAGACAAAAAAAAAAAAAAAGATTAGAAGTTCTGTTGATGTTCCTTATATCTTTCCAATTTGTTGCTTTGTTTTTCAATTATTTCAATCACATCTAAATCTTCATAATCAAACTTGGAGCTTTCTTGACAAAGATACTGGAGTGGTTTGTCATTTCTTTTTCCAGCTCATTTTACAAGCAGGCAAACAGGGTTAAGTAACTTTCCCAGGACCACACAACCTGTAAATATCTAAGGCCAGATTTGAGTCTTCCTGACTACAAGTCCAGCATTCTATCCACTGTGTCACATAGCTGCCCCATCTTTTCAATTCCTTTTGGTTTAGTTAGGTCATAGATAGTAAAGTTCAAGAAAAATCATCATCCCCCTTCTTAAGTGTCTCTTAATCTTGTTCCTTCTCTCTCCCAGAGACTGTGAGGAAAGCCTAGAACCCATCTGAAGGTCATTCGAGGGGTGCCAGTCCTTATAAAAGAATGTCAGTTTTTAATTGAGAAGGTCCATCCTGTTAGTAACAGAGAGTTATCTCCTTAAATTCTTCACTGGGCCCAATTTTTCTCTAATTTCGAAGAACTTTACTTTCCATTGAAGCTGATGGGAAAGGAAGAGAAAGGGGAAGGGAATCTATTCTTCTCTTCCTCTGGCAAATATCAAGCATAAATGATATTCGATAAATAAGATATTTAACATCTCTTAAGTGCTTAGTAAATGTTTGTTCCTCTTAAGAATACTAACAAATGAGCATAGGACTTAACTTCTATATTAAGTCACCATGTCCATGCCAATAAAAGGGTGTAACTCTGAAAGTTATCACTGTTTGTTGGACAGTTCCTTTGTCCTCTTTTCTCAGAGGTCATGTGATTAAAAGTTTTCCTTTGTTTAAAAGATTTGTTGATTTTTAGGCCCAGAAGTTATGGTAATAATTTCAGAAACCAACTTTTCCTTCACATATTAAATGTAGTCAATGACATGTTATGCAAAAATCATCCACAACTTTTAAGTGGTATACATATTAGCACAAAATAAATTTTCACGGTTTGATAGGTTCATGTTGCTCCTATTTATAGATAGCATTGTGCTGATTGCATTAGGATATTGCAGAGTTCCTAAATGAGATCCAGAATCACTTTTAAAAGTTGGGACCAACAATCTACACAGGCAAAACAAAGTAGATAAACAATATCTAGTGTCCAGACCATGATATAGACATGAATGGGGAATCTTTAAGACTAATTGATCAGGATATGTATATTTATATCTGTGTATGTATACATATATATCATACACATAGATTCATATAAAATCTTGTATAGACATGGTAATTAGAATTTTAAAATGAGTTAAATTTCATCATCAGAATATAAGGTCCTTGAGAGTAGGGATTGTTCCATTTATTGAATTTTTTTCTCCCCAGAGCCTAGCATAGTGCCTGGCACATAGCAGATGTTTAATAAATGATTGATTGTTTCAGCCTAGAATTGATTAAGAGGATAAAAGGAGAATAAGATGGATTGCCTTTGGGAAATTAAAAAAAAATTATTTTCATGATATCAAGCTTCTTCCTTAAGGGAAGGCCCATCTTTTTAATCCCAATTTCCTTCCAGTGATATTGTATGGCCATAAGTCATATAGCCGTACACTCACTAAGCAAGTGAAATTTAGGATCATCAAAAGGGCAGTAGAGAGAGGAATACGGTAGGCATAAACAACTAGCAGCACATAGAATTAAAAAGGGGAAATGTCATTAAAGAAATATGCCAGGCACACAGTAAGCATTCAACAATGCCTTTTGAATTGGATTGAAATGTATGAATAAAAAAAAAAATAGACTTGTTACATGGTGATAGTGTGAGATAACTAAAATCCCATCTTCTCCAATGATTTAATTCTAATGCTTTCTCTCTCTTATTTATTTCCAATTTATCCTCTACCTATCTTTGTTATGTATGTGCATGAGTGTATATGTATATATGTATATGTAAATATGTATATACATGTATATAACGAGTGTATATATACACACATATTCACGTATATATTCATGTATATACATAACTACATATATACATATACACATGCATACACACACACACATATGCTTGGTAGTTTTCTCCCCTGTTGAATTGTCAGTTCCTTTTGTATCCTCCTTGCTTAGCACAATGTCTGGTGCATAGTAAGTACTTAATAAATATTTGTTATTATTATAAATTATGACCAGCTCTCATGCTTCATTGATATTCACATTATATCAGGAAAATTCAAGAAAAGTCCCTGGCATGCTTGGTGGAACCTTTGTGGTGAACTTGGGAAAAAACTTACGCAAAAATCATATATGGATGAGTGGACATGAATGGGCTGTAATCCTCCCTCCAGAGAACATCTATGTTGATTAAATTATAGATCCACAAGATAATTGAAGTAGTACACACTTGCTACAGTGGTCTAGAAATTTTTAAAAAGTAGATTGGTTCTCATGGTTATTAGACCTGCCCAGTTTCCAGTTCTTTTTTTTTTTTTTGCTTTTTTTTTTTTTTGGAGGGCAATTGGGGTTAAGTAACTTGCCCAAGGTCACACGGCTAGGTTTTTGTTTGTGTGCATTAAGTGTCCGAGGCCGGAACCGAACTCAGGTCCTTCTGACTCCAGGGCCGACGCTCTACTCACTGCGCCACCTAGCCGCCCCCCAGTTTCCAGTTCTTAAACAGGAAAAGCTTCGTACAATACATTCAACTGATCCATTAAGAAGCATGTAATAAGCTTTTACTATGTGTCCCACTGCACAATGGAAAGAGCAGTGGGCCTGTATTATAGTCTTAGCTCTGCTGCTCACTCCCTCTGTGACCATAATCATGTAGTCCTCTCTGTCTGGGTCTAAGTTGTCTCTTCAGTAAAGATGAGATGCTACAATAGACTAGATGGTCTACACGCTAGAAGGTCTTTTCTAGTTCTGATGTTTGTGATTCTGTGAACAACAGACATAACAAGTAACTTGAGTTATTGACTTACAGGTTTCAATATATGTCACTTTTTTTTTTTTTTGCCTTTTTGGAGGGCAGTTGGGGTTAAGTAACTTGCCCAAGGTCACCCGGCTAGGTTTTTGTTTGTGTGGGTTAAGTGTCTGAAGCCGGATCCGAACTCAGGTCCTTCTGACTCCAGGGCCGGCACTCTACTCACTGCGCCACCTAGCCGCCCCAACATATGTCACTTTTGTTGCAAGAATTATCCAATCAAACTAATAATCCAACTTTCTAGAGATCTTATCCTAGAAGTCTCTCCTCCACACAAGGAAACAATAGCAATACTTCCAATACCCAGAACAGTTTTTTCTCTTTCTCATTTTCCTCTCTATTTCCTTTTCATATCAAATCCTTTGAAGAACATGTCCCTTCTCTTTCCAGATGAACAACTGGCACTTCCCCATGTTTCTGGCTTTTTCTAGGAGAAATCAGTTCAACTTTATTTTTAATTTCTTCACATTATTGTCTAGTTTCTCTAATGATTTACTCCTTCCCAAAATTGTAACTTCCTTCACTCATTTATTTGCCTGTTTTTGAAAGATAAAAGCTAGTGGGGGTGGGGCACTGGGCTGGGCTATGTCCTCAATCTCTTAAAGTTGGAGGGGACCTAAAAGACTAGTAGTCTAAACTGGATCTAACCATTGAGCATCATGGACCTCTTTCCAAGTCTGGGAAGCCTATGGATGCCTCTTCAGATTAATATTTCTAAATACATAGAATTATATTACAAAGGAAATCAATAATTTTGAAATAAAATTATTTACAAAAAAAAAAAAGTTCATGATCCCAGGTAAACAACCCCTGTCCTCAGTCAATCAGTCTGTCAATAAACATTTTTAAGCACTATGTGCCAGGTACTTCACTGAACATATAAAGAAAAAGATAATCCCTGTTCTCAAGGAGCTCACAGTCTAAGGGGGGAGACAATGTGAAAACAACTATGTACAAACAACTATGTACAAACAAGTTAAATACAGGCTAAATTGGAGATAATCACCAGAGAGAAGGCACTAGAATTAAGAGGGATCAGAAAAGGCTTCCTATAAAAGGTGAGATTTTATCTTGGACTTGAAGGAAGCCAGGAGGCAGAGATGAGGAGGTAGAACATTCCATATACAGGGGACTACCAGAGAAAATTTCCAGGCAGGAGAGGGAGTGACTTGTTCAAGAAATAACAAAGAGGCTGTTGTCACTGGATCTAAAAGTACATGGAGCATGTAAGATATAAGAACATGGAAGTATAGGCACAAGGCTAGGTTATAAAGGACTTTGAAATGTCAACATTTTATATTCTGGAGGTGATAGGGAGCCATTGAAGTTTACTGAGTAGGGGGCGTGATGTGTTCAGACCTATATTTGTACAAAATCACTTTGATAGCTGAGTGGAAGATAGATGAGAGTAGAAAGAGATTTGAGGCAGGAAAATCAACCAACAGGCTACCTCAATAGGCTGAACATGAAGTTAGTGGCAATTTCAGAGGAAAGAAGGTGGTATTTTGGAGGGATGTCACAAAGGTTAAATTGATGAACATTGCAACAGATTGGATATAGGGGGTGAGAGAAAGTGAGGAGTTGTAGCAGCAAGCACCCCAACATCCCCAGGGTGGCTGCCAACACAGGTTCTTAGATCTGCTTTTCAAAAGGAAAGCAACTCAAAATGGGTTAACCAGCTTACTTTGATCAAACAAACATATATTACTTAGTTCAGGGGAAAGAGGTCAGCACCCCGAACTTCAGAGTATACAAACAGCAGTTTCAAAACAGAGAAACAAACAGATCAAGAAGACAGGCTTCCAAACTGTCCAACCATTATCAATATCAAATTACAGTTACCAGAGAAGGAAGCATCAACATCTGGGTTTTCAAAGCCGGGGGGCTCTCAACAAAGGCTTCCCAGAGTGTCATCTGATCAAATCACACAACACTTCTCAAAGTGAGCCCCAAAGCAAAGCCTCAAATCAGGGATTATATAGTCTTCTCCTGGCTCAGAGAATGTAACCACCCTCTTGACCCACTGCCCAGTCACACAGCATCAAGGTGTGGTCATTCCTGAAAACCAAGCCTCCTACCACAGGTTCCATGTGACCACATTCAGCCTATTAGGAGGCAGAGTATATTTTCAAATCAAGGAAGGTTTTCAGAGTCTCTTAAGCTGATCGAAGTCTCTTAAGCCAATCAAAGGGCCTAGGGGCAGGGAAGATCTTTAAATCTGCATTTCCATTATAGGAGTCAAGGATGACACCTATAGGGGTTGTAAGTATAGATGACTGGGAAGATGATGGCAGCCTTGACAGTTATAGGGAAGCTGGGAAGTAAGGAGGGTTTAGGAGAAACCCTAAAGCATTTCTAAAAAGTGGTCATCCAGTCTTTTCTTGAAGACTTCCAGTAAGAGTAGCTGCCAATTCTCTTTTTAATTGGTTCTAATTATTAGGGGAGAAAAGTTTCTGGGCTCATGTAAAGTTGACTCTCTGCAAATTGCATCTCTTGCTTTTCTAAAGCTGTGAGGAGAATGAGTTCAATACTCCAGCATTATAGCCCTTCAATTCTCTGAAAATATATGCTTTCTCCCATCTATGTCTTCTCTTTGCTGGGGTAAATATTTTCAGTTCCTTCAACTAATCCTCACATTGACATGGTTGTGAACCACGAACACACACACACACGTCATCCTTCATTGCATACTTTACACCTTGCTAATGTCTTCTTAAGACCTGGCACCAATAACAAAAAATAAGTACTAAATGTTGTCTTACCATGGCAGCATATAGTAGGACTATGTTCTAGGTACTTTATCTCTCCTAGTTTATGTTTATACAATCAGTATAGGGATGAATTTGGATATGGACTTGCTCAAGCTATGAGGTATCCTCCAAAGTTTAAAAAAAGTTATTTGAGGGGCAGCTAGGTGGTGCAATCAATAGAGCACTGGGCCTGGAGTCAGGAGGACCTGAGTTCAAATCCATCTTCAGACACTTGACACTAACTGTGTAACCAGGGGTAAGTCACTTAACCCCAATTGCCTCAACCCCCAAAAATTAAAAAAATAAAAGTTGTTTGGTGTCAAGTAAAAATAGGTGCTTCCTTGTATAGTAGATAGTATAACTAGAGTACTCATTATTCCAGTAGCTGGCATTACCTGAAAATATAAATAGGATCAAGAAGGGTTTTCAAAATGTAGAATCTAAAGATAACACTTTTAGAGCTGAAAAGCACCTTGATGGTAATATAGTTTAATCTCCTTCATTTTATAGATAAAGGAGTTTGAGAAGTTGTATGACTTGGCCAAGGTCACAGAGATAACAAGTCAAAGAACTGGGATTTGAACTAGATAGAGATTGAGATGGTAGATTGGGCTAAAAATGAAGATAAAGATGAAGACAGAAAGAGAGGGAATAAGGGAGGATAGAGAGATTTTCAATGTATCAATGTCAGAGACCACAGGTACTGAATAAATCCTAGAGCTTCCCCAATGTAGTATTTCCTATTCTTCCCTTTTCCCATCTACATATCATGTTTGCCATAAAAACTTCCTTAATCATCATCCATATGGGCAAAAACCATCATGCTTGTCATTCTTCATGAATCTCACAACATTTCTGAGATGGACAAATGGGGTAGGCATTTATTATTATCCCCACTTGGCAGATGGGAAAATATAGTCGCCTGACCAAAGTTTCACAGATTAGAGTGGAGCCTGGGTTTCTGCCCAGATTTTCTGATTACTACTTCAGTAGTTTTCCATTAGGGCTTCATCATATCACCCCAAAGGAAAATAGTAATGTACATTATCCACACTCAGGAATGGATTTTGATTAAGGTCAGTGGCCCCAAACACTTGGGTCAGCTGAACACTTCAGTGGTCAAAAGAGTCCCATGGACCTCTTCCCCTTCATGCTCCAGTCTGTTACCACATATGCACCTATAAACGTACACACACAAGTTCACACACATACAGACATACACAAACCAATTGTGGGACTGTGGCCCATGAAAGAGTAGCTGTACTGATGGCAATAACACTATACACACACACATACACACATATACATACATACAGTACTGCATGATTTTCAAAGTGGTCTCACATAGTGGGTGGTATGCTGAGTTTGGACTCAGAAAAGATCTGGGCTTAACTCTTGCCTCTGATACTTATTATTTGTGTAACTAACCATAGACAAAGCACTCAGCCTCCCTGAGCCTCAGTTTCTGTATCTACAAAATGGGGATAACACCTACAGTACTTACTTTCCCTCACGACCTTATCTTTAAACTCAAATGAGATAATACATATAAAAGGTTTGGAAAATCTAAAAAATACTATACAAATACTATCAGCAGAAGAAGAGGAAAAGAAAAATGAATAAGTAGGAGGAAGAAAAGGGAGGAGGAGGAGGAGAAAGAAGAGAAAAAAAGAAGATGAAAAAGAAGAGACAAGAAAGAGGAAGAGGAGGAAGAATATTTTTAATTACACATATCCTTATAACTTGATAAAGTAGATGATCATTATTATGACCACATTTTAAAGTGCTTTATTTTTATACTTTTTAATTCAAATCAGTAGTAAACAAAGAAATTTAAAAGAAAAAACGAGATGCAAGATTTGGGGGGACATGTTGGGGGGAGCATAAATTGTATTGTCTTCTCCCCTCTAGAGACCCTAAAAGACCTTTAATCAACACTGGTTGAGCTCCACAATTCACAAGTCAGCCTTCCTGAATGTGGGGTGAGGGAACTGAGGGGATCAGAAGAGCAAGTGGTAATGGGAATTGAGTGAGCTACACTGCCTCCATCTTGTGACTAAATTCTAGAGCTACATCAGTTCCCTTTCCATTCAATTATGGCTGTAGTCAACTTTCTGTCTCATGAGAAATTTTTATTCAGTTGTGGAAATTGTAAGAGAACCTTATTTCATTGTTTGAACCTCACTCTGTGTGGCTAGGAAGTTGGACCACCTTTAACTGCTACTTAGAGACTGTTAACTAAAGACCTAGGTATTCTGACTGGAGACCTAGTTACATCCAAAGATTGATGCAAGGAGTTTTCTCCCAATTAAACATCTCATGCAGCCCATATGTCTTATCTAATTACTGGACCATACTGGTCAGTCAGTTATTGTTTCCACCTTCCTTTAATCAAATACAGTAACTTGGGAGCAGTAGGATGCCTCTTTCTGATTTCCTAGAATTGTACCTGTTAGCTAGCTCTTCTTCCAACTTGAAAAGTCCCTAATCTTATTTCCAATTAGGAATCAGATTACCTAATTTTATTTCCTGATTAACTGTTTTATTTTAATTAATTGGGTTTTCTTTTAACTAGCTGGTCTTATTTGATTAATTGTTTTTAATCCATAAAAAATCTATCTCCCCCTATATTCAGGGTACAGTGCCAAAGCTGAGGAGGCCTAGACTCAGTTTGTTGGGCAAATGGAATGCATTGCTCAATAAATCAATATGCTCAGAAGCTCAAACCCTTGTTTTCTTAGTCATTTCATCTTTCACCTTCCACAGTGGAGCACAGAGCACATGGATTAAGGTGAGGCATAATGAAATTACCTGCAAATATACTGTATTAAAAGGTAAGGAACTGCGTTTTGTTTTGAGCTTTTCTGGGGACTAGAAAGATATTTCTGTTTCTTAAGGAAGTAACCTATTGGGAATTTAAATGCTTTAAGCTCACAGGAAGCACATGATCTCAATTAGTATTCCATGGTCCTACTTCTTATCCCTTCTACCACCATCTTAGTCACTTCTATCACAAGTTAATGATTCTTTCTTCTCCAAAATCCCCAAAGTTACTGAAGTTGCAGCAAATGAGATTTTTTATTTCTTTTGAACCTTAACACAAAACAGTAATGAAATCCATGACTTTCAACCTCTTGTAATGACAGTGCTTGAAGAAGCTTATTTTTCATTTGAGCTAGTTTTCCTTCTAAAAGAAAGATCCATGAGGAGCCATACACATTCCATTCAGAGATCAGGCTTGTACCTTATGTTTTCAGAGTAAGTTGGCTGGAGATGAAGGAGACAAAGACTTAATCTATACCTAATGTTATTTTTGCAGTGAAAATTCAGTAAAGGTGGAAATCACATACAAGATATATATACACATAAATACATATATGCACATACATGTATTTATATAAGCACCTCTATATTTCTTTTTAAATATTTTTAAATTTACATTTATTTTTTACATTCTTTGCTTTTTTAATTTTTAGTTCTAAATTCTATCCATTCCTCCCACCCCTCCCACACCCACTGAGGAGGCAAGCAATAGGATATCAATTATGTATGTGAAATCATGCAAAACATTTTCATATTAGTCATATTTCAAAAGAAGCAAGAAAAATAAGGAAAGCAAGAAAATTTGTATTCACTTAAATTTGTATTCAAAGTTCATCAGTTCTCTCTTTCTCTTTCTCTCTCTCTCTCTGATCATGGATAGCATTTTTTTATCATAGGTCCTTTGGAATTCTTTTGGGTCATTGTATTGACCAGAGCAGCTAAGCCTTTCACAATTGATCATTATTACAATATTACTCTTACTATGTACAATGATCTGGTTCTGCTCACTTCATTCTACATAAGTTCAAATAAGTCTTCCTAGATTTTTCTGAAATCATCCCTTTTTAAATTTTTTTTTTATAGCACTACTAAATAATATGTCATCACAATCACATATCCACTGGTATATACTTAATACTTCTACCCCTCAGGCAATAACTCTTTCACATCTTAGAGGAAAATTTTCATGATTTACTGTAGCCAAGAACAATTATAGTTCTCTGGCCACCCTGGTGACGAACCTTTTTGAATTTAGCTTGGAAGAACCTCAGTTACAGTCAAGACAGTCTATCATCACAGAATCAGAACTCAAAGACTTTGCAACTTGATAGGACATAATAGAACTTGTGCTCCACTGGAACAGCCTTGGAGAACTTCAGGGCACAATGATCATAGGGTTTTTGCTTGAGAGTTGGGGACTTAGAGATCATCTGATGTGAACCTTTTTAATTTACACATGAGGAAACTGAGGTCTAGTGAAGTTAAGTCAGTGTCTCAAGGTCACTTAAGTAATAAATGGCTGGGAGGGGAGGCTAGGTGGCACAGTAAATAGAGCACCGGCACTGCAGTCAGGAAGACCTGAGTTCAAATCTGACCTCAGACACTTGACAACACTTACTAGCTGTGTGACTTTGGGCAAGTCACTTAACCCCCAATTGTCCTCCTAAAAGCAAAAAGAATAAAAAATTAAAAAAAAAAATAAATGACTGCGAAATGAAGCCAGATACTTCAACTCCAGAGTCAGTATATAAAAGGTTGGCAAAGTGAATAAAAGGCTTTGACATACTAAACATGTGACCATGGACAGGGAAGTGACAAACTTCTCTGGGCCCTGGTTTCCCTGTAAAATGGGGGTTTCAAATCCAGTGCAACCTACCTCATAAGTTGGAGTTCAAAATGAAATACCATGTAAAGCACATTATAAGTCTAAAAGTACTAGATATTTTAGTGAAAAATAGTAATGAAATATTGAGGGAGAACTTTGGTAGAAAAATAAAAAAAATACATAGTGCATATTAATTTCACAAATCTGGACATATTTTCCCTCAAAGCATATGGATTGTCTTCCCTTTTGAAAAGGTATATTTTAGGGGCCTCTAGGTGGCACAGTGAGTAAGAGCACCAGCCCTGGAGTCTGGATGACCCAGGATCAGTTCGGCCTAAGTACTTAGCACCCACACATAAATAACTACCTGTGTAATCTTGAGCAAGTTACTTAACCCCAATTGCTTTACAAAAAAAAAAAAGGTATATATTTTATTCCAAGCTCTACACTTCCTGCCTGAATGGCAAGGCCCTAAATCAAAGATGGTAGTAATAACGGGAACCAGACAAATTCATTGAAATATACATTTTGATTGAAAGAATGATCTTAGATTAGAATGGACAAAGGAACATATTTATTCCCAGTTTCATTGGAAATTCTCTATTGACTGCCAGGATAAAAATCAGGGGACTTGGTAAGTACAGAGTTGAAACATGGCAGCAATTTTAGGAGATGGCAGTCAACAGTCTAAGACCCAAGAAAAATTCAGATGTAAATGAAATTTTCTTTAATGTCTTCTCCTTCTTCCTTTGGCATTCTCCTACTCTCAGCACCCACCCCAGGTACCCTATAATCCTACATATGTCTTCAGTGGCCTGATTCCTTCCTGCTGCTGCCATCACACAAAACTTGCCCTAAATGAAAGAGAATCATTGAATGTTAGCATTGTTAGGAACATTCAACATTATCTAACCCAATTCTCTCATTTCATTGATAATAAAACTGAAGTCCAAAAATGTAAGTGGTTTATTCAAGGTCACACAGGAAAAATGTAGCTAGAGATAAAATTTAAATTCAGCTCTTTAATTCCATGTCTAAAAAGCCAATCTTCCATGTCCTATATTTTATCCCTTCTAATATCTATAAACTAATATCTATTAATGAAAAAGTCTTCATATCCCCAAATCCCTATCCCAGGGAACAAAGGACATTTTAACACTTTAGACCTTTTTGAGCTAAGGGACTATAGGATAATAATGTGACTTATAGGTTGTTTGGACGAAGTATTTCGTGACATGCAGGACTGGATCTTGTGGTCAGCAGGAGAGGTTGGTTCAAGATCATCAGACATCCAACATCTCCCAGGCCTGAGTCTCATTTATAGGCATTGAAGTTAGCAGTGCTGGCAGGGGAAAGGAGAAAACTGGCTACAAAAAGACATGAAAACAATCTCTTCCCAGCCTCCCTCTGACTCTGACAAGCAACAAAACAAAACACACTGGAACGCTATTTCTACTGTTAAGATCATTAGCAACTACCAGAATAACAGAATAGAGATGAAAGGTATCATCATTACTAGAATGTAGAGTTACTTTTGTTAAGGTAAAATTCAGTTATAATCAAACTTGCTTTAATGAAATTTTAACCATGCAGCAGGAATTGGCTGGAGTGAGCTCATTGTCCCCACAGAGGGCCCCATACAAGCCACTGTAACCATGTGGATGACAATGAGAGCCTGAGGAGAAGGAGGATCCAGACATGAGACTATGACTAGGTTCAGCAGAAATGAAAGGTTTCCAAGGGCTTTAATCGCAATCTAGTCAACCCTCTCATTTAGTAGACAATGCGCCTCAGAGTCAGAGAGGTGAAGTGATTTACTTAAGGTCACAGCTTACAAGTGGCAGTGGCAGAATTTCACACTAGTTGCCCTGAATCTCCATCCAGGGCTCTTTCCATTAAACCAGAGGTGTCAAACACCACACGTGCCCCACAAAATGACCAAGCATGAACCAGATTAAAATATAGTTGGAAAACTTTTAAGAAAACAAATGAAAATGCAACAAAACAAATAATATTACATTTTAAACCAAGTCAACATGTGGCCTATAGGTATCCTTCTGTACAGGTCAGTGGTCCCTATTTCTATTTGAGTTTGACAGTTCTGCCACCAACCCCCATACTTCTACCTCAAGGGAAGCACGGCCGTGGAGCAAAGAGATAATATGATCACTTGTTGGGTATGTTTTAGTGGGAATTCCTCATGGATCTAGGTTGAGCTAGATGGTTATTAAGGTCACTTCCAAGTCTCAAATTGTGTTAAATACTTTTAATATTTCCTATTCCCTCATGGGAATAGGAAAGCTCTTTGAAGACTTGAAAAGTTACCAAGTACAGAGAACTGGTCATATGCAGAAATAAAATAAGTAGATGGTATGAGGTAGGATTCAAATGGCTGACTGAGTAAAGGTATGGATCTCTCTTTTACTCAATATAGTACTTGAAATTTGCATCAAGTTATTCCTTAGTTATCTGACAGAGAGACCTGCATTTTGACAGGGTTAAACCATCAAGTTACCAAGAAAGGAAATAAAAGGAATTTTTTTTATCCAATTAACCAATTAGCACATACCCCCCCCCCCATAGCAAAGCACACATCCCTGAGAAAATAGGGCATATTCGAGGAATAACAGAATTTAACATATGGAAGTGACCCAGCAGCCATCTAGTCCAATTCATACTCATAAGAAATTCTCACAAGAACATACCCAACAAATGATCATACACCATTTGCTTATGACATTTGAGGAGAGGGGACCCCATTACTTCTTGAGGCAACCCATTCTACCTTTGGACAACCCTGACTATTGGGGAGCTTCTTCTTCCCATCAAGCCTAAATTTGTTTCTTTACAACTTGTACCCCTTGCTTCTGATTCTGCCGTCTTGGGTCAAACAGAATAAATCTAATTCTTCCTCCCAATGACAGTATTTCCAATACTTGAAGATAGCCATCATATCCCCCTGGAATCTTCTCTTCTCCAAATTAAATATTCCCATTTCTTTTATATTATCTTCATATGACAGGGACTCGAGGCCCCTAACCCTCCTGGTTTTCCTCTTCCTGACACCTTCTATCTTGTCTAGTTCTACTTAAACTGTGGTCCCCAGGAATAGAATATAGATCTCCAGGTCAAGTCTGGTGAAGGTTAAATAGAGTAGAATCATCACTTCCCTATTCCTGGAAGATATACCAACTCTTAACGTGGACCAACACCTCATTAGCTTTTTTGACCTCAGATCTTTTTGAGAACTGGCATATAACCACCCTACCTGAAGTTTATATTTGTGAAGGTGATTTTTTTTTATCCAAGTGTAAGCTTTACTATTGTACCTATTGAATTTCATTTTGTTATATTCATTCTAATGTCTAGTGACAGACTAGATCTCTTTGGATCCTGACTCTGTCCTTCATTTTGTTTGTTTGCTATCCTTCCCGTGTTTGTCCCATTTGCAAATTTGATTAGCACACCATCTATGACTTTCTCCAAGTCATGATAAAAATGATAAACAGCACAAGGCCAAGCACAGATCCCTGGGGTACTCCTCTGGAGGCCTCCTGATATGTTGATGTTGAATCATTCACAATTACTGAGTCCAAATAGTCAACCAATTAGGAATACATCTTGACTCTATTACCATTTAGCCTCCACAAGGTAATATGAAATACTTTATCAAAAGCTTTGCTAAAATCTAGATAAACTATTTCCACAGTATTATCCTTATCTATCAGATTAGTTACCCTGTCAAAAAAGAGAATGAGGCCAGGCTAGCATGGCTTACTCTTTATGAAGCCATACTAGCTCTTTGTAATCACTACTTCCCTTTCTATAAATTCATCAACCATCTCTCTTAAAATCTCTTCTAGAATTTTCATAAGAAAAGAAGTCAAAACTCACTGGATTAAAGTTCTCCTTTTTTTAAATGAAATTTTTTCCTTTCCCCAGTGCATGCTGCCTGTCCCCATTTTCCATGATCTTTCACATATCACTAACAGTGGCTCAGCAATCACATCTGCCATTTCTTTCAGGACTTGAACAGAATTCACCTGGGTCAAATGATTTGAATTCATCAGGGGCAAGTAGATAATGTCTTACTATCTCCTTATATAACTTGGGTATCAAATCACTGCCAGTCATTTGGGTTCTGTCATTTCTAGTGATCTTTTGAGGAAGGGACTAGGGACAGAAAAGTCCAGATTGTGAGATACTGTCTGGCCTGGCTGGGGCACTGGAGTCTTGAAAAACTGAGTAACATGAGGAAAATCAATAACTAGAAGGTATGAGAATTGGGGCACAGGAAATAGTTGGGTAGTAAGGAGAGAATATCAAAAGGTAGGATTGGAAGATACAGAAGACAAACTTCTATGTTACCCTGCGAGTAAGGTGGATTTTAGTGTCTGTAAAGTGGATTTTTCTTATTCTTTCTTAGAGTTAGTTTCCCAGGATCCATAACCATAATAATCTCTTGCTCCCAGGTATTAGAAATGAGTTCTCACAATTGTGGTTCCAAATATTTCCACCACGCTTGCACAGCATTATATAATGACAAATAATGTAAACATTTTAATTAAAATTGTAAATATCCACTGCCACTGTGCAGTGAGATACAGGGATGAGGTAATGTAAAATTGAAGGCTATTGCTGACAATATGCCTTCTTTGACTATTACCCTATGAAGCAGGTAGGCCATGTCATCAATCCCCTGATGCCATGGTCCTCTTCAAAAACAAAGGACAAACACAACCTGTGAGCAGACCAAGATGCTTGAATGGGGATCCAGATAATTCATCCTATCATTCTCCCTCTCCCTCTCTTTCTCCTTCTTCTCTCCAAAGGAAGTAAATTTTGATGGCCAGAAGTTTTCCACTTAACTTGGGCTTACTGGCTAGATTCCTTCTTTCCTTCCTTCCTGCCTTCCTTCCTTCCTTCCTTTCTTTCTTTCTTTCTTTCTTTCTTTCTTTCTTTCTTTCTTTCTTTCTCAAAACCTTAAACCCACTTCACTCTGAAGCTCATGGACTGGACCACAATAGGTCCCTGCTCAAGTTCCCCTTAATGCTTAATGGCTGTGGTAACTTAATGTGCGTGGCAACCCTAAGGGTCTTCCCCTCCCAGCCTGATTTTTTTTCTCTTTTTTTTCTAATTAAAGGGGCCTTAAAGAAGCCTATTCACTGAATGGGCATTGCCTCACTCTAAGTGAGTACAAGGCCTTAGCCTAAAAGGACCACAGTCTCCCATTGCATCCTGGGTCATCTCCAATCATCCTGAAGAATATCTGGTCACTGGATCCAACTGTTCTGGTGGAGAAAGTGAGGCTGGTGACCTTGCACTGCCATCCCTCATTCAAATTAAAGTCAACTGCAAGTCATGTCATCATTCCCTGATGCCATGGTCCTCTTCAAAAACAAAGGACAAACACAAGGTGGGCATTGGTCAGTGAGTGGGGAATCCTTAGGGTTGAATGCACAAGCTAGAATGCTGTGTGTGCCTTGATTGGCCCCCATCAAGGCTTGGAGGGAATCTGTATTGGCCTCAACCAGCCCCCATTGAGGCTTGAGAGTATTTAGGGGAGTGCACAAGCTCTGCCTGTATCAATTTGATCCCATCAAGACATAGGGGTAGTTGCCCCCTATTCTTGCTGGTATTCCCATTATCAGCAACCCTCTTGAGAAGACTAGACTAGAGTAAGTAAGATTATTAACCCCTCCAGAGCTGTCTTCCTGTCTGACCAGATCAAGAGTGAACCTGTGCTAGCAGCCCTCTTCTGTGCTAGTGTTATGTCTTACATACCCTTTTCATAGAATTTTAGAGCTGTGAGAGATGGTTATTTCAACCATCTCATTTTACAAATGAAGAAACTGAAATCCAAAAATGGTGAATGGCTTGCCTAGGATCACACATTTCTTTAGCAATGGGATCAGGATTAGAATTCAGCTCTTCAGACTTCTAGTTTAAGTTTCTTTGAAGTACACTATGCTACAACTAAAACTTAATCTACATTCCCCTTTGGCCCAGGGCCTAGTCCTGTGGAAAGAATGCTGTTTGCCAGTGTTACTGAAGCTCACAGAGCAATTCCCTCTAATTGGGTCCATTCTTATTGTAGAAGAAATCATACCAAAATCACTTTGAATGCATATAGTCTCCTTCTATCGGCAGACAATGAATCAGTGATCAGCTCTGGAAAAGGAGTGAGGGGCATTTAGCAAATATTTAACAATCTCCATGTAATAGCTAATGTCACTAAGGCAAATATTGTCTCACAGGGAGTAATTCCGCCAAAATCTTCTCACACAGAACTAGTATTGATTTATTGGCCTGGTTGGTGATGAAGAAGGAAGGAAAGAGCAGAGGGAATAAAGACAAGAAAGCCAAGCCTTATCTCCTTTGTGATGACTGAAGAACAGGCCTGCCTCATGAAGGAGATTGTCTTTATTTCTTTCATTACTGAGTTTTTTTATTGCATTCAGGGCCCTATCCCTTGTCCAGGGAGAAAATGCAGAGCATAGCTCTGCACAGCTGTTTGACTTAGCTGTGTGTCAGGGCTGGGGTCACAGCAGCAAGATTTGTATTTCAGCACGTTGGGAGAGAGCATGTTTACAATTCCAATGATCCACTGCCAGAGACTAAAGGGCTATTCCAACTAGCATATGATAAAAAACAGCTATTTATTTCCGATAAGAGATCTTGTCCCTTCTAACAAACAAGGTTCTTAAAAGGATTGAAAAAATACAGATTTGAACTTGTGTTTTGTCACCATAATTGCTCTGCCCTGAAATGTCATTTCCTCATTTGGTTTTGAAAGATTTATTTTGTTAATTCTGCCTGTAGGTCATCGTTAGCTTCAGTAACCATAAGCTGGATGACATTTTCCCCCACTGTGAATTTGTTTTTTAAGGAGCATTGTTAAGAGTTCCTCAGGCAAAACTTTCCTCTTTGTCACCCTAGTACAGTAAAAAGACTACTAGACTCTGGAGGTTCAAACCCTATCACTGGTCCTTATCTATGTGACCTTGGGCAAACCACAACCTCCCTGAATTTCTTTCTCTTCAAGGAAGGGGTTGGATTAGACATCCTCTAAGGTCACTTCCATCTCTCTATGACATTTTTTTTTTTTTAAAAGCAATTGGGGTTAAGTAACTTGCTCAAGGTTACACGGCTAGTCATTTGATTTATGCGTGGGTGCTCATTTTCTGAGGCCGGATCTGATCTCGGGTCATCCAAACTCCGAGGCCGGCCCTCTTACTCACTGCGCCACCTAGCCGCCCCTCTCTATGACATTTTGATCTCTTTCCTCATAAGAGGATCAAAGAGGCAAGTGTGCAAGGTTCTGCCCCCTGCTCCAGGGACATCGAATATTCGCTTTTGTACAATGTGTTTTTGAAAGGACATTTCACAGACTGACCTATGTCCAGAGTGGGACAATAGGGTATGGAGACTATGTCATAAAAAGATCAGTTGAAGGTACTAGGGTCTTTGAAGGAAAGTACTCTTTCCACTGTTCTTCCTTATTAAGGCTCATTCTTACATGTATCTTGCCACCATTATGCATTATAGCACAATGGGGAGAGTACTACATTAAAATCCAGGGTTCAAAACCTGCTTCAGGCACTAACTGGGTAGCCCTGAGAAAGTTGACAATCTCTTTCAACCTCAGGTTCCCCATCCAATGAGGACAATCACATCCATAAGATGGAGCTAAGTTGTGTAAAGTATTTAAGTGATCCTTGCTAAATGTCAGGGGAAGGTGGTGGTTCGGAGCTTTGTTTTGTTGGTATAGGGAATTTGTGGGGAGGAAATTTCTTTTACCAGAGCACATCAACAACTTTTCTGCAACTTAGCACCTACAAGTTAAGCAACCTGATGACATTTACACAGCCTATATATATATATATATATGTATGTATATATATATACCAAAAGCAGAACTTGAATCCAGGCCTTCCTGATGCAAATCCACATCTCCACTGATTACATGGTGTTACCAATTTACAAATTTCAATTTTTATTATTATTGATAAATGTTTTCTCATCTATAAAATGGGGGGAAAGAGGGATGAATTAGACGGCATATGAGGGTCCTTCCATGAGCCTATGATTTCTTGACTTACTATTTAATATGAAGTCTAGTTTATATATTTGCACAATGCTTTTCACTTATAAAATTATTTTTTATATACTTGGTTCTCACAAGAGTCATAGAAAGTAATTTAAGATTATTCCTATTTTGCAGTAGAGAAAATTGATACACAAAGAAATTAAGTGATTTATCCAAAGGCTCCAGCTCCTCCTGGCATTTAGCAAGCCATGACTTGGACCCAGGTCTTCTTATGGAGTGACCAAGTATTTCTTTTCTGGGCATTTCAGAGTGCTTGGGACTTGGGATCTGAACAGAGAGATCTGGAGAATGATTAATGGACTCCAAAACCTGTCCAGATACAGGGAAAGCATACTTAAATGTTCATATAGACACATTGTTCTCTGGTGTATGAGGCACAAATAGTGGTTGCTCTAAGGTCTTATGTCAAGGCCAGTGAGTGATTTCTCTCAGTGAAATTTTACCTCTTGAACTGAGGTCTCTTGAACTGGATGAAATATTTGCTTTGCACTGTTGTTGCTGATGCCAGCATGGTAGGAAGTGACTCATTATATATCAAACTTAGTGCAGGCACAATCATAGGACTGCAATAATCACAAAAATTCCAACCAGAAAGGAACTGATGGTTGGATATCATGGAACTGATGACAAAGAACAGAAACTAAGGTAATTTTCATATTTTGTGATCTCAGTTTACAAAAGATGTGCCTATTGCCTGTTAATGATAGACCTTTGCAAAAGCTTGGGAACAGAAGAGAACAAAACTTAAATGTGCGGAATTTAAATCATAGGATAATCTGATAATTAGGAGAGCTATAACCTATTCTGGTCCACTGGGATTTTGCCTAAGGATGCTGAATAGTGGAAGGAGTGGCATTCCTTCTTCCATAGAACACAAGGGTAAGAAGCAACTCCTCTTCCCATGCCATATCATCACCCTGGGGGAGGAATCAAGGTACTACCATGCTATGCTGCATTGGACCACCCCCTACCCCCAGCACTCTGTCCCCATCATACCCCTCCCAGAGCCAGCTTCCCCCATTGCTATACCAGGAAAAATACATTCAACCAGGATGTGCCATGTTCCAACTGACCTGGTATCGTGGTCAAGCCTGACTCATACAGATCAGGTGGCTTAGGCTCAGGATTAGAAGAAAATAAACCACTCATACACCATCTAACACTTAGTAAAAGTATATGTAAAAGTATCACATAAAGCATATTGAGCAGGGATGCAGAGGGATTCAGGAAGATACAACCCTACCCATTGTCTCTCTCCAAAGGAAAACATCTACTCATCAGGTATTTTGGGTCAGATGGGTGTGACTCACAGGGCAGTAGGAAATCCATCAAGACTGAGGGCCACTGACTTCTTGTAGGCTAGGGTTTTAATGCCCTGGGTGACCAGAAAGTCTCTTTGGTAGCTCAAGCCCTGATCTCTTGGACTACTCAAGTCTCAGGCAGACTTTCCTCTCTTTCTAAGGCAAAAAAATAATTATCTAATCTATGTGGCAGATATTACTCCTACAACTCTAGGAACCCAAAGCATAGCCAGGATCAGCAGGGATGATTGCATTCCTTCCCTCAACACCAACTGAATTTGACCCAGGTATGAAATTCCCAGTTCAAATCCTAGACTCTGATAGATATTTTTAAACATCACACCTCTTCCTTCAGAGATATATAATTACAATACATTTAGGTTGAGTCTCAGGGAATGACTTCTAATTCAACCATTCTGACCCCAATTTTTGATGTGGCTCCAGCAGATGGTCAGTCAGGGCTTAGGCAAGACTAAATGTAGGTACTCTCCCGTTAGTTTCTCTTTCCATTGTCTTGAGCTGTTGACACAATCAGCTTCTTCTTCTTCTAATCTCATGTTTACTAACACTACCCTGAAACTTACTTTCATTCCTCTTAATCTCTTCATGACCTACAATATCAACTAACTAATTTGTGTTAACATTCAGTGGTCGTCCTCCTCTCTCAGGAAAGATGTGGATTTTAATAAGAGCCCTTTATTTCCCTCTTTCTATTGTCTAACCTACTAGTTATTTCATGGTGGGAATTGCAGTGTCCCTCATATCACCATTCAGTTAAGATTTGTTGTGTGGATCAAATGATATAAATTATGTAAAGCATTTTACAAAACTCAAAGTAGCTGTTGTCTTTGTTGCTAAGAGGACAGCCTAGGGGTAAGACACCTTCAACTTGTGATGTCTATGTCATAATGCAGTTTGTATAATAATGAAGTTATAATTTATTAGTAATGGGAGGAAAAATACTACTGACTTGAAAGCTTTCAATATAAAAATCATGTGTAACAATAGTCAGATATCATGTATCTTCTTAGCATGTAGTTGTTTATAGGAACATAGAAAAGGATGGCATAGGCTGAGCAAACATGACTGTACCTGTGGAAGGAGTGCCCAGAGATGATAGCACAGAAACACAATGTACTAAACAGTTGGTTTCAGAAGTGTGCTGATAAATGCATAGCAACTGATTCTGGGAGGAAAAAGGTGCACATGTCACACTTTTAAGTTTAATCTACATTATTAACATTTCCCCATCACTTTCTTAAGTCTAGACAGTCAACAAAATAGTAAATTAAATGCTAATTTGTAGCATTTACTAATTTCTGCTTTAAAAGTCATAAATTCTGCTTTCACAATTATTATTTATGTTTTAAACCATTTGGAAACATCTTGCTGTAGTTCCATGCTCTCTTGGAAATCCACAAAGTCCTCTTCCTTATCAGGAATTGCTTTGTTAGATATCTGGATTTGCTAAACTGATCTAGAAGCCATATTCCCTTTCATTATCAATATCTTCCCTGTAGATTTCTTTGCATACATTCAAGTTCTTTAACTGAGGTTTTTTGTTCCTGAAATCTTTAGGAAGTTGCATTTTTTAAGTGGTTTTATTGCACTTTTTTATTTTGGGCCGCGGGGGGAAGGCAGGACAATTGGGGTTAAGTGACTTGCCCAAGGTCACATGGCCAGTATGTGTTAAGTTTCTGAGGCCAGATTTGAACTCAGGTCCTCCTGACTCCAGGGCTGGTGCTCTACTGTGCCACCCAGCCACCCCGAAAGTTGTACTTTTTTTTAAAAGAAATTCCCTTATTATTCTCTCTCGGACTCCTTCCTCTTTGATTTCAGTTTCTCTGGGGATTAAATTTCAAAGCTATCTTAGCCTCCTCCCACAGTGGGCATTTTATGCTTCTTCAGCCTCTGATCTCTGCTCTGATTTCTGGGGAGAGAGAACCAGTTTAATACCACTTTTTCCTTCAAGTCTTGTGTAATGCCACATTTGCTACATGCAGTGGCCTCAGTTCCCAGTTCTTCAGCTCAATAGAGGACTATTATTGCAAGAGGATTATACAGTCACAGCCAGAACAAGTTTCTGCCTTTTTGACTTGCTTTTGCACTGGAGGTGGGGGTGGGGAGAAGAAGGGGCACAATTGAATTATTATAACCCTGTATGTTGTTTTACATAGTCCTGCCAGTATGTGGTACTGAGTGAATGATAATAGGGAATAGAAATTAACCTTCTCTGCTGTTATTTCACAAGGGGTTTTTGTTTGTTTGTTTGTGGGTTTATGTTTGTTTTTTTGTTTGTTTTGCCTCATTAGGGTTCCTGTGCCTTAAAACATGGATATAGCCAACATTGCTTTATCTCTTGTGCATAATTCTGTTTTTGGAGATATTTAAAAGGTTATAAGGATGGGGTGAGGGGTCTAGCCTTCCATTGTGTTGGTCATATAACCAGGTACATTTTATTTTCCCTAAGTGTATATCCATTGAGGAAAGGAATTGTTTCATTGTTATCTACACATAGCAATATTTTTCATAGTGACTAGCACACATTGGATGTTTAAGAGATGGTTGTTGCTTGAATTCAGCAAATATTTATTAAACCTTTTACCTACTATGTGCAAGGCACTGTCCTAAATCATATTATGTCCTCCAGATTTTGTGGGCATATTCTTTGAATTCCTAAGCATAATTTTTACTTTGGTTTGTATAAGACATCTATAGCTAAAATATAATTTTCCAAATTCTTCTTGCTTCAGGTTATTATTCCCTCACCAGTAGGATCTATTGTAATATCCTTTGAAGAAATCATGGCTAATCAGTATGCCATTTTCTTGAGTAAAATCTGTTTTGAACTCAAATTTTAATTAGGTCAATTCAAAAAATAAGTATAAAGCACCTACAATGTGCAAGACACAAAGCTAAGCACTGGGGATATGAAAATAAACACAAAGCAGCCCCTACCCACTCCTCCTACACACCCACTCCTCCTGTACACCCACTTCTCCTTTACATTCTTACTAGGTCATACAACTTGAACACAAGTAAGTATAATACAGGAGAGGAAGTAAAAGTAGAAAGGAAAAATAAAGGTACTTTGGACTACTGGGAGGGGTTCAGGGAAAACTTCATGGAGAAAATGGCATATGAACTGAGCCTTAAAGGATGATATAGATACTAAAAGATAGAGATTATGGGGGGAAATAAAATAGACACAAAATCCATTACTGGGACCATGCTCAAGCCTTCCTAGTTTGGTAGAACCTATTAGAGCTCGCACTCTGTCTTAAGAACCCAGGGTCACCCCTACATAACAATGAAAAAAATAGAGTAAGACCAGGATTCATAAATACTTTTTACCATTGGTTTTCACTCCTGTGTTAGTTTTTAGTTTAAAAATATTTTCATAAATATTAGGATTCTGAGATTTAGAGCTGGAAGAGATCTTGGAGATCTTCTAATCCAACTTATTCGTTTTACAGATGGAAGAATTTCCTTTGAAAGGCGCCTGTAGCCCGGCAGACACTGCTAAATGGGGAGTCCAGGGCCGTCCGTTTGAATCAATTCCACATGATGTTGAACAAGCCATTCCACCTCTTGTGAAAACCGCATTTTCCTTACTGTCAAATGAAAGAGGTAACCTGAATGCTCTCTAAGACTCATTCAGGCTCTGAATCTTATAATCCTATGTACACTGAGCTTATGAATTGAGACCCATTGAGAACTTATGCAACAGAGGTTCTCTGACTCCAAATCCAAGGCTTTTTCCACTATCCCAAGTGACCCTCAAAACAATCTGGTGAAGTAGGTGTTACTATCTCAGTTTTACATCCAAGGGAACTTAGTCTAAGAGACACATGCCATTGCTTTGACTCACATTCACTTAAAAGTGGTAAAGACAAAACTCAAACCTAGCTCTTCTGACTCTAGGCCCTATGCTTTTCACATGTCTACACTGCCTAAAATGAATCTAATGAGTTTCCATAAGAAAAGAAGTGACCTGAAGTCTTAGGCTAAGGTTATAAATTAAGAATGTCTCCATAAAGTGTCTCTTGACTGTTTCAACAAATTATTAAATGTCAAGAAATCAATCCTGGTGATTTTAACATTAAGATATATACATACAAGTTATTTACATATCATATTCATATAGATATCTCTGTGTATATGTGTGTGTATACACACATACCTGTATATCCAGTACCAACACCCCACTGACGCATCTAAAGTTGCCAGATTAAAAACAAAATGAATTATTTTTCTGTGAAGTTTGGATTCAGTCAAAAGGTCACACTTGAAGATCTAGAGAGCCACACGTGGCCTCAAGGCCATAGGTTCACCATCCCTGGATAAAAGACTGTAAAGACAAATAAACACAGCACACAGGATGACTCCTAGCACAGGTTCACTCTTGATCTGGTCATACAGGAAAGACACTAAGAAGGGATTAATAATCTTTATTCTATAGTTTCTCAGAAGAGGGTTGCAGATGAGAGTACATGAACTCCTACAACGTTCCCTAATCACCCTTCTAACAGGGGCCTGAATGGGGTCAGTCGAGACTGGCACTACTAGTGCTTCCCCTAAATTCCCTCAAGCCTCAATAGGGGCCAGTTGAGGCAAACACAGATTCCCCCCAAACCTTGATGGGGGCCAATCAAGGCACACACAGCATTCATTCATTGAACCCTAAGGTTCCCCCTAAGCCTCAATGGGAGCCAATTGAGACACACACAGCTCCTGTGCATTCAACCCTAAAGTTCCCCATTCACTGGCCAATGAGAACCTGTTTTATAGGGGCAACAGACAAAGAAGGCATATTGCCAGCAAGAGCCTCACAAGTTTACATCACCCCATCACTGTATCTCACTGCACAGTCCCAGTGGATGTTTATATTATTTATCACTATATAATGCTGCACAAGCGTGGTGGGGATGTTTTGAACCATAGTTATGGGTTCTCATATCTAACACCTGGGAACAAAAGATTGTTATGGCTATGGATCCTGGGAAACTGAACTCTAATCCACTTTACACACAGTAAAATTCACCTTACTTATAAAGACCTTGGAAATTCACTTGTCTTACACTATTCAATAGATTTGTTGCTTAAAAGTTGTCTTTCGACTGAAGTTTTCTAAGTCAACTCACATTCAAAATAAAATCCAAGTGCTACCTTTTTAAAGGAGTCTTTTCTAAAGTAAAGAATAACTTTGTAACATAATTTTTCTTTTTGTAAATCTGAATTTTTAATAGGTTGGTTTTTCAAGATCGGACCTTGCTTCAGATCATTTTTATAAATAGCTCTAGTTTTGAATTCTCACCTAAGGTTTACCTTGAGTTGAATTAATTACTGACATAGTAGAAAAAAAAAAAACCATCTCCCCCCATCCCATAATGTATTACCTGCAACCATTTAGTAAATTGGAATCAGACTTTGCCATTCCTCTTTGGCTCACATTCACTTAAAGGGCTACCCAACCTGTTTTAGACAGCACCACAACTACAATTCTGAGAGTAGGTAGCCTGAATTGTGTACTGGCAAACGGAGAAAGACAGGTACCTGTCTAGAAGGTCTGATGGAACTGATGCTGCTTATATCTAGGAAGGGTTTGCTTCAATTCTTTGACATTTGCTAGGCATTAAATTATTTTTCAAATCCTTTCAACTTGATCAAACTCAGGGTATTTATTGTCAACAATTTTTCTTCTCTCCACCCTATAATTACCTTATTCATATGCCTTTTAAAAATATATTCAGAGCTCATTGCCCCTAAGATGATGTATAGGTTAAAGATATAAATCAGAACAAGAATAGTTGATACAAATTCATGATCACTCGTTCCATCACCGCTTTTTTCAGGAGGCTAGAGCATTAGGCAGGCAGACAGGAATACTTTCTGAGATCAACACTGTCTATGGTGCTTTCCCACAAAATGTCCTTGAGCAGTACTGTCAGCAGCAGAGTAACCCTGGCTGGACTTACATTAATCTACACAGATCACAGGTCTGACTCAGTACGTTCTTAAGTATAATCCTCACATTTGATTCATTTGCAATGAAAGCATTAAAATGTTGTGGGAGAGAGCACAATATGGGGGTCTAAAACAATCTGTTAATTCTTTCCGAGGAACTTTTTTATCCATGTTTTACCAAGGTCAAATTACCCTTTAAACACCCAAAGGAATATATTTTTGTTTTCAACCCCTATCCCTAGATTATTAAGCGAACTGAAAACCTGGCAAAGGATTCCCTCTGTCCAAGACTCAGCCACCAGGAGAAAACTGAGAATTCAGGTGATTGGTAGGATAACTCAGAGAAAGGCACATTTCTGTCTGAAATAATTAGGGAGCTTCATCCTTCCATTTTAACACTGAGGCCTGTTTTTTAACCACAATAAAGCACCACTATAACATGACTCCTTATTCTGTAGATTTGCATATACTACAAGGTCAAACAAGGACCCAAACGTAACACTATACGGTAAGAGCCTCCAATATCATAGTTGGCATGGAAAGCCAACTCCAGCACCATAAAGACTCTCTTCTCTACTTTGACATTGAAGGCCAGCCATGACACAAAGCAAGGAAAACTCACAAATACTAAGAAGATGTTTATGTGGAAGAGCACGAAACTAAGACTTGCAGTTAAAACTCTCCCCTTTTCCCCCTTGATGCCGCCCCCCACACACAAACAAATGGATTTGCTGAAACAAACATTAAAGTAGCTTTTTACTAAAGTGAGGAAAAATAAACTGGTGTTGATTTCCATTTTTAAATCAAAACGATTCCTTCAAAGTTTCCCATGGTTACTTTTATTTATTATGCTTTTAATATGAATACAGTAATAGCACTTTATGTTTCTCTATTGTTTCTTGCTATTCCGTTTGTAAGTATACATAGGGCCAAACCAACAAAAAAAAGTCACTCAGAATGGGACATTGAATGATGTACACAAGTTACTATTTTTTTTTTTCTTCTTGGGTCACACATGATATGTAAAATGTAATCCTTAGGGAGGAAAAAAGTAACCCTCACCAATAGTTAGAACTACCCAATTTTCACATTCAAAAGTTGTTTAGAGTGTTACTCAGAAATAAATAATAGTGCTGAAAGAAAAAAGCACTTAGCACTTACCAGTGTTTGCTCCAGTTCCCTGCTGGAAATTTACAAGGTTCCACTATTAGGGAATTGTGACTCTGTATATATATTTCTTCAGGCAGCTCAGAGTGCTGGTTGTGAAGATTGCTGCTAGTAAAATGGGTTTTAATAGGGTTTGAGTAGAAAATAATCTCTTACCCACGTCTCCTTAGTGCCTCTTATTTTATACACAACATCTTAAAAATAAGTAAATTCCTTTCCCTTCCCCCTCTCTCCACTCTCCTCCAATTCTTTATTCACTAAAAAGTTAAAAGAATACAGGAGGTACATAAATCACAATTTAATGAAAAGAAATCGAACTCAGAATCTAGGATTGTGCAGTCTGAGGTCAGCAAATCTGTGACTTTCCTAATGTGTTTGCCATTGGCATCTAAGCTTGAAGCCAACCAAAAGGTCACAGAGGAAAAGCAGCAGAAACTGCTGAATTTCACCTGGTGCTGAGTCAAAGCCTCTGATTTTAGTCTGGCTCTCTCTCGAAACTGTGAATCACTGGGCTTGACTCCAAATTTGTCCTTACTTCAATGGGCCTGGCTAGACACCGGAATGTTTAGCAAAATCCTGCAAATTGTAGCTTGGTCTCAAGGCCTATTATGAAATAGCAACTTGCTCCAGTGTCTTGGGACTTCCATCTGAGGAAGCATGGAGTTGTGACCTCAAGTTGAGTGCCATTTACGTACTGTCTTTGTATAATCTCTAAGGCCAACATCATGCTCACCACAGGCACTGTTCAGCAGATGTCAGACAGTCATTGTGGAACTGAACTCTCAATTCCTCATCTAATTTACAGCCCTCACCTGACTCTGCTGCAGTCCCATGAGGTCCTCAAGATTGATTGGGGGAAATGGTTCTGTATACAGTATACAGTAGAGCTTCCATGTAACTCTTGCCCCACGATAATAGTTCAAGGAGATTTGTTATTGAAAGTACCAAAAGGATTTAGCTATAATCCTATCGCATTAGTCACCAGTGGGCTTGTTATTCTTCATAATCACCTTTCATTATTAGGCTCTCCATGGGATACATAAAGGCTGTTGCAAATAAAGTATTCTTAATCAGCAAACATTTATTGGGTACCTATGTGTGAAGCACCATACTAGGCACTGTGAGACAGAGAGAAACACAACAGAACAGACTCTGCTCAAAAAAAAAAAACCTATGGTCTAGTTAGGGAGGTGAGATAGACTTTTTTTTTCAAGCTAACAATAGAAGGCAGAATGTGCCTAGGAGCATATATGTCAATCTGTGTTGTAAGAACTAAGGGAAGGGTGATGCCTCAGGGACAGAGCCAAGATGGCAGAGTAAAAACAGAACTTCCCCGAGGCTCTGGCTCCCTCCTCCTCTAAAACATGTTAAAAATGACTCTAAACAAAATTTTAGAGCTATAGAACCCACAAAGTTACAGAGAGAAACAAATATCCCACTGAAGGCAGCCTGGTAGGGTGGCAGGAAGGGGCTATTGCACCTGGCTTGGAGCCCAGCCCAGCCCTGTGACTTTTGGCCCCAGGGCAGTCCTGAACAGCAGGGGCCAGACCAGATTTCAGGAAAGTAAAGCACCAGTAGCTGTGGTGGTTTCCAGACTTCTCAATCTATAAACACCAAAGATAAAGGAAAAGGTCAGTGTGGAACTCTGTTGGAACGGGAGGTCTGGCCCCTGCCCCCAGAGCAAGAAGTGGCCAGAGGCACTGTGGCTGTGCCCCATGGCTGCCGCAGGATCTCCTGGACTGCAGATGGTAGGGGGACCAACTGACTATTCAGAGTGTAAATGCTCTTGCTTTAACTTGCTTGGATCTGGATTGCAGTCTTGGGTGGAGGTCCTGGGGTGTGTGGCCAGGTACCAGAGCCTGTGGGGATGGCAGAGAGGGCACCCTCCTAATTGCTCCAGCAGCTGCAAAAACCCAAGTATTTGGGACAAAGCTCTCTCCATTCTGGAAGCAGAGTTCTACCATGGCAAAAAGTTCAAAAGCTAAGGAATTGACTGGCAACATGAGCAAGCAGAGGAAATGCTATCCTACCATAGATTCCTTTTTCGGGGACAAAAGGATCAAAGCATGGAATGGGAGGAAGACAACAAAGAATTCCTGCATCAAAAGCTCTCAAGAAAAATATGAACTTGTTACAGGCCATAGAGGAGCTCAAGAAGTATTTTGAAAACCAAGTAAGAGAAGTGGAGGAAAAATTGGGAAGAGAAATGAGAGTGATGCAAGAAAATCAAGAAAAGCTACTCAACATCCTGACTGAGGAAAATAACACCTTAAAAAATAGTTCAAATGGGGCGGCTAGGTGGCGCAGTGAGTAGAGTGCCGGCCCTGGAGTCAGAAGGACCTGAGTTCGGATCCGGCCTCAGACACTTAACGCACACACAAATAAAAACCTAGCCATGTAACCCTGGGCAAGTTACTTAACCCCAATTGCCCTCCAAAAAGCAAAAAAAAAAAAAAAAAAGAATAATTCAAATGCCAAAAGAGGCCCAAAAAGCCAATGAGGAGAAGAATCCCTTAAAAAACAGAATTGGCCAGAAGGAAAAGGATTTCAAAAACTCACTGAAGAGAATAATTCCTTCAATATTAGATTGGAGCGGGGGCTCACTTTGAGAAGTGTTGTGTGATTTGACCAGATGAGACTCTGGGAAGCCGTTGTTGAGAGCCCCCCGGCTTTGAAAACCCAGATGTTGATGCTTCCCTCTCTGGTAACTGTGATTTGGTATTGATGCATGTAATGTTGGGACAGTTTGGAAGCCTGTCTGATCTGTAAGTTCTGTAACTCTGAAGTTTGGGGTGCTGACCTTTTTCCCCTGAACTAGGTAATGTATGTTTGTTTGATTAAAGTAAGCTTGTTAACCCCCAAAAAAAAAAATATTAGATTGGAGCAAATGGAAGCTAATGACTTAATGAGAAATCATGATGCTGTTAAGCAGATCCAAACAAATGAAAGAATAGAAGGCAATGTGAAATATCTCATTGGAAAATAGATCCTGGAGAGACAATTTAAAGATTATTGGACAACCAAAAAGCCATGATCAAAAAGAGCCTAGACACCATCTTTCAAGAAATTATCAAGCAAAATTGCCCTGATATTCTAGAACCAGAAGACAAAATAGAAATTGAAAGAATTCACCAATAACCTCTTGAAAAAGATCCCAAAAAGAACATTGCTAGGAATATTATAGCCAAATTCCAGAGTTCCCAGATCAAGGAGAAAATACTGCAAACAATTAGGAAGAAACAATTTGGGTATCATGAAAACACAATCAGGATAACACAAGACCTAGCAGCTTCTACACTAAGGGATTGAAGGGCTTGGAATATGATATTCTGGAGGTCAAAGGAGCTAGGATTAAAACCAAGAATCACCTACCCAGCAAAATTGAATATAATGCTTCAGGGGAAAATATGGTAATTCAATGAAATAGAGGACTTTCAAGCATTCTTGGTGAAGAAACCAGAGCTGAATAGAAAATTTGACTTTCAAATATAAGAAGCAAGAAAAGCATGAGAAGGTAAATAGGGAAAAGAAATCATAAGGAACTTATTAAAGTTGAACCATTTACATCTCTATATGGAAAAACAATAATTGTAACTCATAAGACTTATCTCAATATGAGGAGAGTTGAAGGGAATATATATGTATACATATATGTATGTATATGAAGGTATAGGTGTATATAAATATATATGTAAGGGTGTGCATATGTATGTATATGTATATATAGACAGAGGGCACAGGATGAGTTGAATATGAAAGGATAATATCTAAAAAATAAAATTAAGAGATGAGAGGAAAATATTGGGAGGAGAAAGGGAGAGATAGATTAGGGTAAATTACTTCATATAAAAGAGGCAAGAGAAAACTGCTACAATGGAGGGGAAAAGCAGGAAAGTAAAAGGGAATGGAACAACCTTATTCTCATTGAATTTGGCTTAAGGAGGGAATAACATACACACTCAATTGGGTATCTTACCCTACAGGAAAATAGGGGGGAAGGGGAAAAGAGGGAGGATGATATGAAGGGAGGGCAGATTGGGGGAGAGGGTAGTTAGAAGCAAACACTTTTGAAAAGGGATAGGTTCAAAGGAGAAAATAGAATATGTGGTGGGGGGAGGATAGGATGGAGGGAAATATAGTTAATCTTTCACAATATACCTACTATGGAAATGTTTTGTATAACTATACATGTACAACCTATATTGAATTGCTTATCTTCCCAGTGGGGGTGGGTGAGGAGGGAAGAAGGGAAAAAATCTGGAACTCAAAGTTTTAAAAACAAATGTGTATAAAACACTATATAAATGCTAGCTATTGTTAAATAAAATAAAGGGCCTTTGAAGCATAGATTGGGGGGGAGAAGAACTAAGAGAAGGATCACTGTGGCCTAGAGTAGTCAAGGAGGGTGTTATGAGGAAGGTGAAAGGTCAATAGAGGTTTATAAGATCAGGTAAGGTTGAAATAGCACAAACAAAGGTGTAGAAATGGGAAAAAAAAGTGTAAGGGCTCAATAAGTAGCTAAATTTGACTAGACTAGAGATTTGGTTAATGGAAAATAAGACTGAAAAGCTAGGTTGATGCCAGGTTATTTATGACTTTGAATAATAAGCTAAGAAGTCTGGATTTTATCCTATGGGTAATAGACAGAAATCACTTTGAGCAGGTAAATTAATATAAAGGTACTTAATCTGGGTTATATTACAGGGCTGCTATTGGGGAGACTTGTTAAAATATTTTATTGAAATAATTCATGTATGAAGGATTCTTCACCTGAAATTGAGTTGTAAAATCAGTGAGGCAGCAACTGCTATCACTGGCTTTAAAAAGGGCACAAGCTTGGGGCGGCTAGGTGGCGCAGTGAATAGAGCGCCGGCCCTGGAGTCAGAAGGACCTGAGTTCGGAGCCAGCCTCAGACACTTAATCCACACAAACAAAAACCTAGCCGTGTAACCTTGGGCAAGTTACTTAACCCCAATTGCCCTAAAAGGGCAGCTAGGTGGCGCAGTGAGTAAGAGCGCCGGCCTCGGAGTTGGGATGACCCGAGATCAGATCCGGCCTCAGAAAATGAGCACCCACACATAAATAATGACTAGCCGTGTAACCTTGAGCAAGTTACTTAATCCCAATTGCTTATAAAAAAAAAAAAAGGGCACAAGCTTTTTCCCCACTTGCAGCGCATAAAAAGGCAGGAAAAATCCAAATCTTTGCATTAATATTACTTAAACCAGCCTTTGTAGTAGGGTTAAAAAGTTGATTGTGTTGAAAATGGAGGTTATAGTGAGAATAGAAACTAGCCTTTCTAGGCCTATGTGAGTTAGCTTTAAATACCAGGCCACAGACCTCTTTAACACACTACACAAGGGTAAATTTCACCACAAACAGACTAGAAAGGAGTGCACCCTAAAGTAAGTCTTTCTAATAAGAGAGGAAACTCCCTTGAGGGAGTGGGACTGAACAAGGCTTGTACCTATCTAATATTAATAGTAATTGTTTGTCACTCTTAGGACAACTTTTGGGGAATTTCCTGGAGTTTAAGGTGAGGTTTCTGGACATTTGGGGCCACCTTTATTACAAGGGAATGTAGTTACTACTGTTCTGGGACACTTAACAGGAAATGTGCTTTTGGAGATGCTAAAGCATCTCCAAAACTAACTAGCATTTGCATGTGTAGAGATTTTCCAAGTGTTTTATGTATATTATCTCACTTGATCAGCACAATTCTGTGAGACAGGTGAGACAATTATCTTCATTTTGGTGATGAGGAAACTGAGGCTAAGTCTAGTTAAGTGACTTACCCAGGATCACAGAGCTGGAAAGTGTCTGAGGTTGGCTATCAATTCAGGTCTTTGTGACTCCAAGTCCAACATTCTGTCTACTGTACCACCTTAGCTGCATCCAAATCATAAATTAATTCTACCATATTAGTGGTGGGATAGAACTAAAAGGAAGAAATAGTGATTGAAATGTTTTTGAAAAGATCATCTAAACCTGGTGATCCTAACTGATGTAACTGCAGTTCATGACCAATAAGAAGGCAAGAGAGAGTAGGTCTAGGATGAGAAAGACCAAGCATACGCACCTCCTGGGACAGAACAGCTCGAAGTCGGGGTACTAGGAGTGAGCCTATGAGTACAGGTCCCCTAAAGGTTAACAGTATGGTTCCTATACTTCCACTGTGGCACTCAAAGCCCTTCTAGCCCAATAGTACCAGACATTAGGGAAGACCTTAGGAAGGCAGTGAATCCTGCAACTGGGAAAGGAAAGACTAGTCAGAGAGCTTCTAATGGAGGCCCTAGTCACCTGACCTGGGATGAAGGAAAAAACTAACCAGGGGAAAAATGCTTGCCAGTACACACACACACACACACACACACACACACACACACACACAGAGTTCCCAGGGTATATAAAAGAAAAAGTCATATGGTCATACTCAAGAAAAAGTTGTCCTAAGAGTGGCAAAAAATTACTATTAATATTAGATAGGTACAAGCCTTGTTCAGTCCCACTGCCTCAAGGAATGACACTGATCATAGCTGAGTAATAAGGTGAGAGGTACCACTGCAGAGGAAGACATGTTGCCATTCCTAGAGAGAGAACCCTAGGGAAAGGATGGGTGTGACAGCAGAAATCAGGCAATGCATGACTCCAGGCAGGCAAGGGAATCCCTCAATAGTGTGGAGAGGCTAGGGAGTGGTGAGCATAGTCAATGACTTTCATTAGGGTACTGTTCAGGGTACAAGGGTTCATGCAAACCTTTAACCCAGTGAGGCTTCAGATCAACACACTTCTCCCAAACCTAATCCACAGAAACAAGGCTATGGTTCTCCTCAAGACCCTATTATAACAGTTGGATCCTTGATTCAAGGTAAGCTGGGAAAGGAGGACAATAAGCAACTTCCTCATCACGTGAATGAAAGACCAGAGGACTTCTGTTCATAAAAGTGAGGAGAAGCTTCTAGAGACAAACTTTTCATTACAAGCCACTGCCCCAGGTTGGAAAGCCTCAAGGAAAGAAGAAACGGTAGGAGCCATTTGTTCTCTCCATCCTCCAGTCACGAAGGTGCAAAGGCTACAAAGAGAATAACTGAAATTAGGCATTGGCACAAAACAGTCCTAAGGGGAAACTAGACAGAAAAGCCAAAGGAAGGGGATTTGCTGTGCAGGCCCTTTAGTTGTGACATCAGGGCAGATGTTCAATCAATAGTTTATTGGCAGCCATGCTGCATACATGCTACCAGACAGGATGAATTTCTTTGTCCTTGCAGGTATGAGGTAGATGCAAGGAGATCAAGTCACGTTCACAACCCTTTTCCAAGGAGAAGTGATTCGTACTAGCACACTCACTAGGGCGAACAGTGGGGCAAAGTCACTTGCTTCTCTTAAACTGTTTCCTCATCCATAAAATGGGAGACATGAGAATGTCTACCTCACAAGTCTGCTGAGGGGATCAATAAGAAAATGTAAATTGAGGGCAATTCAAACCTTTGAGTTAGTTGGTTGGTTGTTGTCCTTCATTTTCAAAGATGACCAAAATGACATCACTAAGCTAAAGTCAAGTTACAGTGTGTCCGACTGTGACTGATCAGACCAATATGAGCTTGGAATGTTCTACCACAGGTCAGGTACCAATAGTCCATGTGAACATTGGGGGTGGATTCTCTAAATTTATGAATCTCACATTTTTTTTAGCTACTTTTCTGCTTTGCTCATAGAGCACAGCACCTTCTCTGATGAGGGCATGCCATGTTGAGCAGTCCTGTGCCAGTGTCTCCCATGTCACACAACTGACTCCAAAGTTCTTGAGAGAGACCTTGAGAGTGTCCTTGTATCCCTTCTTCTGACCACCATGTGAATGCTTGCCCTGTGTGAGTTCTCCATAAAATAGCCTTTTTAACAAGCATACATTTTATATTCAGACAATATGGCCAGTCCATCAGAGTTGCACTCTTTGAAGCAAAGTTCAAATGCTTGGCAATTTAGTTCACATTGCAAGAGCTAGTTCAATGTTTGGGAGGCTCTGAAGAAAAGTATGGGAGAGAAAAGGTATTAGCCTGACTAATAAAATGAAGGTCTATGGAGCCATTGTGCTGACCTCATTGTTGCATACCCATGAAACCTGGGCATATGAAACTGAATCACTTCCATCTGAATTGTCTTAGGAAGATTCTGAAGATCACCTGGGAGGATAAGGTACCAGAGACTGAGTTCCTTTCTTTCTCAAACCTTTGAGCAATGTTTAAATGTAAGCTATTATTATCTCTCTATATACTTCTGCATCATTACTAATTATAGCTGCTGATATTTCTTTGGCATTTTAAAGTTTACAAAACATTCTTCCATGCATTATCTCACACTGTACCTTGTGCTATATGTAATATAGTCATGTAATAATAATAACAGTGTTGATATGGTGTTTACTATGTGCTAGGCACTGTGATAAGCACTTTACAAATATCTCATTTGACCCTCACCACAACTTTGAGCCAAGTGATATTATTATCCTTGTTTTACAGATGAGGAAACTGAGGCAAACAGATTAAGTGACTTGCCCAGGGTCATGTAGTAAGGAATTGTCAGAGGCTGGATTTGAACTCAGATCTTCCTGACTCCAAGTAAAGTGCTCTGCCTAGTGAACTACCTAAATGATTCGTGTCATCTCTCCTTCTAGAAAGTAAGTTCAGGGCAGCTAGGTGGTGCAGAGAATACAGCACCAGTCCTTGAGTCAGGAGGACCTGAGTTCAAATTCAGCCTCAGACACTTGACACTTAACTAGCTGTGTGAGCTTGGGCAAGTCATTTAACTCCAATTGCCTTGCCCTCCCCCTCCAAAAAAAAAAGTAAGCTCCATGAAAGCCAGGAAAATATCTTAATCTTTCAATGCCACACAGCACCTTGAAAAGCCCTCTACATATGGTAGTCATTTAGTAACTATTTACTATTGAATTATCTTGCCTAGTGTGAGAAAGCTACATTATTCAAGACAATAAACAGGTTATTCTTCTTTATTCTTGTCTCCATACTCCTTTCCACTCCTCATAGTTCTCAAAATCATTGTTTGCATTTATTTATTTATATGTGTATGGCACTTTAAAGTTTACATTGTTTTGAAATGCTTTGTTCCAGCTCTTCAGACTCATGCAGCCCATTCATTACCCACAATGATAGAGCTTTTAGTTCCAAAGTACCTTTTCTCCCAGCCTTCCTATTTGTGTCCATGAAACCACGATCTCCTAGAGACTCCACTCCAAACTTAGTTCTTAGCCCTTTCTTTTCTCTTTAGCCCCAGTCCTGTATTTCTACAACTGAATATTCCCATCACACAAATGCTTTGTAGTCTACTTTGTAGTTATTTTACTCTTTTCTCTTACCTTCACTCCCTCATTCCCAATCCTAACCCCAATATACATCAATGATAAAGACTGTATCATTATTTTAAACTTTATGATGTCACTTGGAAATGAAATGATAGATTTGAAAACATTTGGGGAAAGTTTAAAGTGCTATATAAATGTAAAATATTTGTCACTTCCTCTCTATTCCCACTTCTATTATTCTAGTATGGGCATGCCTGAATTATTAGAGTAGCCTCCTTCTTGGTCTCCTGGATTGTAGTCTTTCTCATTTATTATGCATAGAGTTCATAAAAGTATAGATTTAGGACTAGAAAGGACCCCAAAGGTCATCTCATCCAACCTCCCCATTGCAGAAATAAGAAAACTGAAATGTTAAGTGACTTGCCCAAGGATATCCAAGTAATACACAGGAGAGTCAGGAAACAAACTCAGTGGAAAAGTCCAAGGCATTTCCATTATGCCCTGTAGCCTCTTAGCCAAACTAACCTTCTTTAAATATTGATTTGATCATGTCCTCCAGAAACTACAATTATTTTCTATAATCTGTCAGATCCTCAGCTTGGAATTCAAATGACGAGAGGAGCATTGTTTTAGAGCTAGAAGGAGCTTTAGAGGCCATTTTGCCCAACATCCTTATTTTACAAATGAAGAGCTAAGTGACCTTCCCAAGATCACAGAGGTTGTCAGTAGCATGTTTCATCATCAATTGAATAAACTTTATAAGCTTTCTCTTTCACTTGCTTCTCCAAATGAGTCCTCTATTCAAGTCAAGCTAATCTCCCTACCACCCTTCACATATCCATGTGAGGTCCCACTCCAATGCCTAACACAGTTGAGTTCACCTCTTATGTTTTTTTTTCTCTTCCTCCTTTGAATTCCTTTAGAATATGTATTGTACCACCTTTGTCACAACTACCTCAAAATTACATTGGACATTCAATTGTCTTCTGCATTCAGAGAACTGTGCTAGGGATGGGAACTTTGCAGATGAATAGGACATGATGCCTACCATCACAGAGCTTACAATTGACTGATATGTTGCTTCAGATGTATTGGTGATTGTTTCCTGTTAAGTGCCCCATCTCTCCAGGCCTGTTATAAACTTCCCTAAAGCTTCTAATGCAGAGCTAAGTGCGCAATAAGTGTCCTGATTAAGAAAATTCATTTTTGGGGCGGCTAGGTGGTGCAGTGAGTAGAGTGCCGGCCCTGGAGTCAGAAGGACCTGAGTTCGGATCCGGCCTCAGACACTTAACGCACACACAAATAAAAAAAACCTAGCTGTGTAACCTTGGGCAAGTTACTTAACCCCAATTGCCCTCCAAAAAAAGCAAAAAAAAAAAAAAAAAGAAAATTCATTTTATGAAGAACCCAAACAAGTCCTGATGATCCTCCTAAATGATTGGAAATTTGTCTTATAGTATTCACTATCTGTCCTGCTCCACAGTGGACAAAGACAAGAAATGTGGTGATGAAACTCACAACTCTCAAGTATGCGAAAGGGTAGACACCCTCCTCACTTTTGCAAGCCAGCTCTTCTCCATAGGCAATGAAATCCATTCTAGCAGCATTGGCAATTTTGATGACAAATACTAATCCTTACCTTGATATGTCTAAATACACAAGAATATGTAATATTATTTTGAATCTATGAAATGAGGAACACCAAGGAATTCATTTGTCTATACCAACAGCTACTCCAAGGTCCATTAGAAAAATATGGCCACCAAAGAAGAGAAATAAAACATACTCCCAGTCTTTGGCAGAAATGGGAGGTCCATGGGTATGGAACATTTCATATATTTTCAGATTCTTTGGATGTATGAATTTTGTTGGCTTTTTCTCTCCTTCCTCTATTTCTTTTTCTTTAAAAAATATTTATTACATGGGATGGTTCTTTGGGAGAGGGAAGAGGAAAGACACATGGGGAAATTCAGGTGATCTAAAAAATATATCAATAAAGTTTTATTTAAAAAAAGAAAAGTGTGAGTCAGCACAGGCAGAGCATGCAAAATAGCAGATGACTCATGATGAAACAAGGAATAAAAAGACACTCTGACTGTTATAAGCTCTTCTGTAACGGTTTTATGACTCAACACTGACTGGTTTTTGTCCCCTGGATCCCAGTTTATTTCTTCTACTCATTCAGCACTTTTTGCCCACAACTCCATCCCCATTCCATTCCTTCCAGGCTTCCTTACCAATGACCACCCTACTTGGAATCTGACCAAAGCCCACCTCTACCCACCCATCAATCAATTAATCAACAAACATTTATTAAGCACCTACTCTTTGGCAGGCACTATGCCAAGCACTGGGAATACGAAGACAAAGAAAATAATAATCCTTACTCTCAAAGACCTTACATTCTAACCCACCTAAATTCAGACTAGTTCTGCCTACAACATGGATTAAAATACCAGATATAAACTAGTAAAATCACAGATCCAGTCGCTATCCTCATTCTTATTTCTATGTACAGCACATTAATCTAAGAATACTGATGTATGTGTTATGAAAATCATGTATTCCTTTTCCTAGGGCATGTTAATAGAAATTGTTGTTCCTGGGGCTAACTCAATTGTGGGGTGGGGAAGATTTCAAGGGGGAAACCTGTCCCCTAGAGTCCATCCCTTTAATACTGAAGAGATTTGAGGAAGACAGCCCCTTAAGAGAAGGAAACTATGATAGTGGCACCCTAAGGCAGTCATGGGGGCATAAAAATGAAGACGGCAGGGGAGGGAACACAAAACAAAGTTAAAGGATCCCCAGGAAGGCTTGTGTGTCCTGCTGGATCATAGTCCCTCAGGGCAAAGCCTTAGCCACCCAGAGCTAGTCATGGACCCATGTTTTCTTAAAAATCTTTATTGTTTTAATACATGTTTAATGGGAATGAGGTAATTCTGAAAGATTTGCTTTCAGAAAGTTCCTTTCAGTGTCTCAATGTTGCAAAAAAGCATCTCCTATAAGCAGATATTGGAGTGCTTGAGGTAAAGCTCAAATGACCAGACTCATCTAACTTGATCTCTTGCTTTGGTCTCCATAGCAACTGTTTCAGTTCCAGGGGAGTCATAGACGGTATCTCTGACACCCAATATGGATGACCAGGTTCAACCAGGCCTAGGAAGACATTTGAAATAGAAATTTGTTTTCCATCTGGGTTGCACAGCACAGTGCCTGGCACAAAGTTGGCCCTCAGTAAATGTTAATTGAATTGAATTAGCTAATGCTTTTCCACTGCACTGTGTACTTCCTGCTGAGAAGAAATCATCTGATAAACTAATCCATACTTAGGTGTTAGAAATATTTTTCCCAGAAATATTTATAATTTAAAGGGAGACAGAGAACATCTAATACTTAACACAAGGGGATAAATCCTTTAATACGCTGGGATTTTAGGTACTCAAACACTAGGTGTGGAGATATTTTGAGAAGAGAAGTAGGGAGTATCCCTGAATAATATCAAAAGAGGACAATATGCTTTTGCTTCTCATATGGCTGACCCTATGGGTCACTAGTATACTGTCATAAATATTTAAAGCAAGGGTGGGGAAGCTGTGGCCTTCTAGTCCTTTGGTGAGGCCTTTTGACTGAGTCCAAGTTTTACAGAATAAATCCTTTTATTAAGGGGATTTGTTCTGTGAAGTTTGGATTCAATCAAAGGGTTGCACTTGAGGACCTACAGGGCCAAATGTGTCCTAGAGGTCATAGATTTCCCACCCCTGGTTTAAAGCATATAGAGAGCTGAAATTTAGATTGCCACTCTTGTAGAAAGGACTCCCAGTCTGCATCAGGCACTGCTGTTTCCAAGTCGTGATTGTTAAGGGAATGACATCAGAGGGAGAGAAAGTGATGGAGGCAGATGTGGCTTTGCCTACCGTGCCTTTCAGGCAGCCCCGAGAGAATGAGTGGGACTTCACAATGGAAGAGAAGGAGAAAGAGTGAGAGAGAAAAGAGAGAAAGCTATGGATAACCAAGTGAGAAGGAAGCATTCACATACAGCAATAAAATGTAACAGCATTATTTATTATCACGTATTCAACGTTATTTTAAGTTCTAGCATGAAGGCTAGGAAGAGAAGTCTGGAGCACCTTTCAAACGGATGGAATCAAAAGCAAAGAGAAGAAAATCTTTTTCCTCTTCATATCTAGTACAGTACCCTCCATGTAGGTCCCAAATAGTTGAGGCTATTCTCATGCCTTAATTACTCAGAGAAATGGAGGATTATAATGAAAAGTGAAGTCGAGAGGTGGTGCAGTGGATTTAGGGCATTGGTCCAAGAACCAGGAAGCCCTGGATTCAAATCTAGCCTCAGATACTTGCTCATTCTGTATTTCTGAGCAAGCCACTTTACCAGTCTGCTTCAGTTTCCTCAACTATAAAATAGGAATCAATAGCACCTATTTTAAAGGATTGCAATGAAGATTAAGTGAGATAATACTTGTAAAGTGCTTAGCTCAGTGCCTGGCATATAGCCGGTACTTAGCAAATGCTAGTGCCTTCCCCTCTGGTGCCCAGACCTGGTCTTGAATACTACATTTATACACATACAAGTTCTGTGACCACTGGCAAATTGCTGAACCTCTCTAAGGCTTTCTGAGCCTCAGATTCTTAATCTATTAAGTGGTGATAAAGTGTACATTCATTAAATACCTGGTATATGCAATGAATTATCCTAGGCATTGTGTATACAAAGATTAAAGATGCCAAACAAACTGACCTCAGGAAGCTCACAGTCTCCTGAGGATATAACATGTAAATAGACAAGACAAAACAAAATAAGGTGGGACAGGGCACCACCACATCCAGAAGGGGTTCCTATCACTACCTGAACCAAGCTTTGACTAAGGATTTGAAGAGGTAAAGGTGCTAAGAGAGCACGTTCCTGGCACAAAAGAGGGAGATGGAACACCACATCCATAGAATAATGTTAGTCATTCTGGCTAGGAGGAAGAGGGGGATCCATATGAAACAAGCCTGAAAAGTTAGATTGAATTCAGTGTTAAGGCATTTAAATGTCAAACTGAGGAATTTTTATGTTGTTCTAAGGCCTTTGGGAGACACTGTAGATTTTCAAGTTGGGGAATGACATGGTCAGACCTGTATTTTGGGAAGATATTTTGCCAGCTGTGAGGAAGATGACTATGAAAAGAGATTATGGAGTTATTGAGATAATCTAGGCAGAGATGATAAGAACCTGAGCCAGAGTGCTATGTAGGCTAAAACACTGTCTGATTTTCCCACATTATTACTCCAGGTGATTTGCTCAATTCTCTCACTCTTGTACATTCAATATGTTGATCTGGGATCTTCTCTAAAGTACAGACATTTATATTAAAGTTAAGTCAGTCATTTCAACAGTCAACAAGTATATATTAAATGCTTACTATGTTCTACTAAGCACAGAAGATACAATCCAAGCTCTGAAGGGGCTCAATTTAATGAGGGAGATAACTAGGTAAATAGCTAGGTACATATAGTTTATATACAGAGTCTATGAAAGGTAATCTGGGAGGTGAAAGCACCAATCTCTGGACAGTTGACTGAAGGAAAGAAATGGAACCGCAACACTGCTCCAAAGACTCTGGTACCCATAACATGCATTGATATTTCCATCCCCTGTATTCTGTTCCTGTACAAAGATACAGACCACCTTTAAACACCTCTCCTCAAATAGTCAGTAGTCAGTTACACACCCAAATGGGAAAGCATTTGAACAGGGGACTCTGGAATCTGAAGACTAGATATGCAAATATTCTCAGCTTTCAAATCCTGCCTCAGACACTTAATATCTATGTGACCCTAGGCAAGTCATTTAACCCATTTGACCCAGTTTTCCATCTGTACAATGAGGACAGACTGGAGAAGAAAATGGCAAACAATTCCAGTGTCTTTGCCAGGAAAATCCTATGAAAAATGTCAATGGGGTTACATGGATTCAAACATGACCTAATGACTAAACAACAATACCACTAAGCCTATGTTTTCTCTTTCTCCTTTGTAGAGAAGGAAGGAAAAGTAAACATTTTTAAGAAGGAGTTTATGTTACACAAGTGACTTCTGTTGACTACAAAAATATATCTGAAAAGGAATAAAATATCTATAAAAGTTAAAATGGGGGCGGCTAGGTGGCGCAGTGAGTAGAGTGTTGGCCCTGGAGTCAGAAGGACCTGAGTTCGGATCCGGCCTCAGACACTTAACGCACACACAAATAAAAACCTAGCTGTGTGACCTTGGGCAAGTTACTTAACCCCAATTGCCCTCCAAAAAGCAAAAAAAAAAAAAGTTAAAATGAAAGAATATCTGGAATGCATTAAAATTGTTTCCAGTTGTCTATATAATATGTCTAATAAATTCAAAATATCACTTTGGAACAACAGGTGTATTTTCTCCAGTGATATCAAGAATTTCAAAGTTCCATCCTTCCCTCACTAGCAGTCAAACCAAGGTGGTTACATATGGACTTGCCCAGTGAGGTCAAATGTCAAAGGTACATATACTAAAGATGAAAAGGGTAGGTAACCAACAAGGAATACAAAAAAATATCATATATTTGCAGAAGTAGTGCCAGGAAAACTGAATCAAAATAAACTAAGTCTTTCTAAAAAGACAAAGAGGACCAGAAGACTCTTAAAGGTATGTTTAGAAGAGCAAACTAGGGAAAGGCCAACACCTTGGTACAGAATGGACAGTCTTAACAGATGATGGAGACAAAGCAAAAACACCTCATGCCCTATTTTATTTCCATTCTTTTTTTTGTCAAGTAAAATTATCTCTCTCTGGACCTCAGTTTCTTTAACTGTAAATTGAGAGGTTTGGCCTAGATGGTCCTTTTTCATCTTTAATTCTATTTAGTCTATTTAATGATTACACTTGAAAGCAATGAGAATGTTATTGTTCAGTTGGGTCAAACTCTTCATGATCTCATGTGATCCGACCTCCAAGGTCAGGGGCAGCCAGGTCTTACCTTATTCTGGCCTTCAGTGTACACCTGGTCGTAGTCCAGCTATGTTCCCCAAGAACAGAGTTCCAAGCCAGAAGAGTCAAAGAGTAACAAGACCTTTACTAAGCAGTTTCTTATGCAATTACATCCTAACTTCTACCTGATCAGCTAAAAGTTCAAAATCTATAGTGTATAATTGTATAGCCATCATAAACTACTATCTTTGGGAGTACAACATTGTCCTCATTCCCATATGCCTCTTATGTCACAGCTGAGTACTCTGTATCAGGTTCCGAGTACTGGGCAGGATGTTCCAAACATCCCTAAACCTCCCCAAACCTCTCTGGAATCTCAAGGCTTCTCTTCCCTTGAAGACCCTATCAGTTGGCAACAAATCAGAAGGTCATGGAGCTCCCTTCCTGGAACAGAGCTGTCTGTTCCAGGGAATGTCTGATTTACTTCCACAGGGTTACTGTAGAGTCAGCATGCTCCGGGTCTCATGCCTCCAGGGGAACTACACATATACCCCCAACACTCATGTAGAGTTTTCTTGGCAAAGATATGGGGGTAGTTTACTATTTTCTTCTCCAGGTCATTTTACAGATGATGAAACTGAGGTAAACAGAGTAAATGACTTGCCTAGGGTAGTACAGCTAAGTTAAGTGTCTAAGGCCACTTGAACTCAGGAAGATGAGTCTCCAGTGCTCTATGCTAACTGCCCATAATAATAGATATTTGTGATTTCATTGGTATTAGAAACTCCCAGATAAGGAAATACCCTCCTATCAATCAAGGTTAGTATTTCTCTGCAGTTTATAGCCTTAGAGAGTTGCCTTGGGTATAAACAGCTTAAATTCCTTAAACTTGGTCACACAGCTAGTATATGTCAAAGGCTAGACTCAAACCCAGGATTTTTTGGCTTCTAACCTTTGTGAATTTGGTCATGTTACTTAATGTCCCTGTGCCTAAATTTCCTTATTAGTGAAATGAGATTAAACTAAATAACTTCTGGGGTCAAGACCTATGGGCCTATCATCCAATGGTCAGATCCTCTCAACCATAGCTTCTTTCATCTATAAAAAGGGGAAGATAATACTCATACCACCTACTTCTGCAAAATTGTTATAAGGAAAGCACTTTGTAAAATGTACTTTATAGATATAGATATAGACATTTAGATACAGATTTAGATAGCAAGTGACTTAGCACGAGACTTGGAGTCAGGAAGAACTGAGTTCAAATCCTGCCTTAGACACTTCCAAGCTCTGTGATTGTAAATACATTTAATCTCTGAGGTCCCTTAGCCTTTCTTGGCCTCAGTTTCCCGGAGTGCAAAATGAATATACTAATAGAGTCTGCCTCCAATGGTTTCTGTGACAATCAAATGAGATAATATATGTGAAATTTGTTTGTAAACCTTCAAGAGCTACATAAATATTATTATTTATTCTATAATGAAGTGACTTCCACTTATGTGAAGACAAGAGTTGTCTCTCTCCTAGAGCAAAAGTTAAAGGAGTTCAAGGAATCCTTCAGTTTATTGGGGGATGGAGGGAGGAGAGGCAATGAAGTGATTCTGGAATAACTTTTCTATATCTATGATCTTCCTTCCTTTCTTTTTTCTTCCTTTTTCCCTTCTTCCCCTCCTTCCCCTTCTTCCCCATTCTTGTCTTCTTTCTTCCTTTAGTATCTTTCCTCCTCTCTTTCTTTCTTTCTTTTTTTTTTTTTTGGTTTTTGGAGGGCATTTGGGGTTAAGTAACTTGCCCAAGGTCACACTGCTAGGTTTTTGTTTTGTGTGTGCATTAAGTGTCTGAGGCCGGATCCGAACTCAGGTCCTTCTGACTCCAGGGCTGGCACTCTACTCACTGTGCCACCTAGCTGCCCCCCCTTTCACTCCTTTTATTTTCCTTCTTTCTTCCCTCCCCTCTTCTCTCTCTCTTTTTTTCCTTTATTATGTCATTTTTTTTACCAAATAATATTTATAACAAGACAATAAAAGCAATACAAGATAACAAATGGGCAGAACAATATATTCAACAATGTTTCTTTATGTCTGCAAAGTTGTGAACATCTTTCAAAATGGGAGGTTAGTAGCAATCACTTCTTGTCTGTGTGGCATGGCTTGGGGAAGTATTTGGACTTAGTTCAGAATAAACATAAGGCATCCTGCCAGCATCTTTTTAGAAACCCAAATTGGTCCTTCTTCAGTGTATCCTCTGAGGTGAACCTTATCTTACTGCTACTTTTCAAAAGAAGCCATTGAAAAGTGGGATGAATCACTTTTGTTTCTTCACAAGGAACCTCTTGAGTCTGAAAATATTGGGGGAAGACAAGGGTCACTGCAGTACAAAGCATCAAAAATGGGAGGGGAGTCAAGATGGTGGAGTAGAAACAGGACTTCCTCGGGACTCTGGCTTCCACCTTCCCCAAATCATATAAAAAGAGGGCTCTGAACAAACTTTGGAGCTACAGAACCCACAAAATGACACAAAGAAGCTAACCTCCTGCTGAGGACAGGCCAGCAGGAATTGGCCAGCACAGTGCTCTGGAAGCCGAGCCCAGCCCCACATGAGCCAGAGGTTTTAGCCCCAGGGTGAGCCTGACCAACCACTGGCTGGAGGGACTTCAGATCCCCAGCAGCTGTGATGGGTTCCAGAATTATCAACACATAGATGCAAAGGACAAAGTAAGAGGTCAGTGCAGTGTGGACTTTGGGATCCAGTAGTTGGGAGTGTGGTCAGTCTTTGCCCCTGGGGTGAGAAGCCACTGAGGAGCCACGGCCCTACAGCCACCGCCCTGTGGTAGCTTCAGCTCCTGGACTGCAAAGTGTAGAGGGATCAAGCAACTAGTTGGAGGGGTAATTGCTCTTGCTTTAACCAGCTTAGATCTGGATTGTAATCTAAGGTGGAGGTTCTGGGGTGTGCAACTAGCTTGCCAGAGTGTGTGGAGGCTCCAGAGAGGGCACCCAACTAATACCTTCAGCAGCTGAGAAAACCCCAGCATTTGGTATGAAGCTCCCCTGTCTGGTGGCAGAGTCCCACTGTAGCAAAAAGCTGATGGGTCAAGTGACTGAGTGGGGACATGAGCAGGCAAAGGAAGCAAAATAAACAGGGTACCCCAACTTTACACTCCTATTTTGGTGACAAAAAGGATCAAAGCATGGAACAGGAGAAAGAAAGTGAAGTCAGAACTCCTGCACCAAAAGCTTCCAAGAAAAATACAAGCTGGTTAGAGGCCATAGAGGACCTTAAGAAGAAAATAAGAGAAGTGGAGGAAAAATTGAGAAGAGAAATGAGAACAATGCAAGAAAAGTATGAAATGAAAGTCAACAGCCTAAGGAAAATAACACCTTAAAAATTAGACTAACTCAAATGGCAAAAGAGGCTCAAAAAGGCAATGAGGAGAAGAATACCTTAAAAAGCTGAATTTGCCAGATGGAAAAAGAATCTCAAAGGGTCACTGAAGATAATCATTCCTTCAGAATTTGACTGAAGCAAATGGAAGCTAGTGATTTTATGAGAAATCAAGATGCTGTTAAACAGATCCAAATGAAAGAATAGAAGGCAATGAAAATATCTCATTGTAAAAAACACTGACCTGGAAAATAAATCCAGGCTAGATAATTTAAAAATTATTGTACTACCTGAAAGCCATGATCAAAGAAAAAACCTAGAAATCATCCTCCAAGAAACTCTCAAGGAAGACTGCCCTGATATTTTAGAACCAGAGGGCAAAATAGAGGTTGAAAGAATCTACCCATCACCTCCTGAAAAAGATTCCAAAAAGAAAACTCCTAGGAATATTATAGCCAGGTTCCAGAATTCCCAGATCAAGGAGAAAATATTACAAGTAGCCAGGAAGAAACAATTTGAATAATAATTTGAAAACAATTTGAAAAAGAATTTGAAAACAATCAGGATAACACAGGATCTGGCAGATTCTCCACTGAGGGATTGAAGGGCTTGGAATATGATATTCCAGAGGTCAAAGGAGCTGGGATTAAAACTAAGAATCACCTACCCAGCAAAACTGAGTATCATATTTCAGGGGAAAATGGGGTCATTCAGTGGAATAGAGGACTTTCAAGTATTCTTGATGAAAAAACCAGAGTTGAATAGAAAATTTGATATTCAGATACAAGAAGCAAGAGAAGCATGAGAAGGTAAACAGGGAAAAGAAATCATAAGGAACTTATCAAAGTTGAATTATTTACATTCCTACATGGAAAACTATAATTATAACTGATGAAACTTTTCTCATTATGAAAATGAAGGGAATAGAAATATATATATATGTATATATGTATGTATATATGAATATATATGTGGGTGGGTGTGAGTGTGTTTATTTAGAGATATACATGTATATGTCTATACTGGAGGGTATATAGGCATATGAATATATATGTGAATGTGTGTACATATGTTTACAGGTATACATAGATAGAGGGCACATGTTGAATTTAATAGGAAGGGATGATACTTAAAAGGTGAAATTAAGAGGTGAGAGAGAAATATAACGAGAGGAGATGGGGAGAGACAGAATGGGGTAAACTATCTCATATAGAAGAGGCAAGGGAAAATAATTACAATGAAGGGGAAGAACAGGAAGGCAAAAAGGCAAAACTTTATTCTCATTGAATTTGGCTCAGGGAGGGAATGACATACACACTAAATAGGGTATCTCATCCTATAGGAAAGTAGGGGGGTAGGTGATGAGAGGGGGAATGATGGAAGGGGGAGCAGGCTGGGGGGAGGGAAGTTGGAAGCACCCACTTCTGAAAAGGGACAGGATCAAAGTAGAGAAAAGAAAAAGTGGGAGGTGGGATAGGAGGGAAGGAAATATAGTCAGTCTTTTACAATGTATCTACTTTGGTAGATTGGAGGAGGGGATATCCTGTGGGACCACTATTTTGGGGCAGTGGGTAGGGGAAAATGGGGGGAAAATTGTAACTCAAAATCTGGCAGAAATGAATGATATAAACCAGAAGTTAATAAAGCATTTGAAAAAAACAAAGCATTGAAATGGAATTCCCTCCACTGATGAATCCAGCAGTGACAAGGCTTGAGCCCTACATAGGAAGCTGCCCAGCTGAGAGTCCCTGATTCTATCTACTCAGGCAGAGGAAACATGAGAATAGTCCAGGTCAAAAGTGTGCATGAGTGGGGACTGAAAAACCACATGTTATAGTGGAACAAGAGCTGACTGTGGAGTCTCTCTATGATTTATATTTCCATATTTCAAACTTTTTTCTTCTCTCTAAAAAAAAATGGGACATTTGCCCTTCTCATATCCTTAATGGCTGGTTGATTATATCAGGTTTCCTTAATGGTGAGAATACTTATACTAGGAAAAAAAACCCCAGACTAATTCTTATTTTGATGCCTCTGCTATATGTTCATATAATTGGATGCCATATTTGTTAATATAGCTTTCCTTGGAATACTGCAATAAATGATATACTACAAATTTACATATTAACATTTGGAGACATCTATTAATACAAAGGAATTAATGGCTGTCACCCAGAGGATTTTTATGAAAGCATTTAGTTGGCACTTGAACCTAATATCATGTTTGTCAGGGTGATGTTAGAAAGGTAAATAGCCTTCCCATATGATGCAATTATAAGAGTCAGTATGATTTTAGTGGATAAGGAAGCCTTGGAGTCAGGGAAGCCCCAGTTCAAGTCCTGTCTCAGATAGATACCATCTGTGTGACTAGGGAAAAATTGTTTAACTTCTCAGCACTCCCAGACAGCTCTCTAAGAGTGTAAGCTGTTGGTACAAATTGACTTAACAACTTACCACACAGTTATTCATCCCAATAAACCACAGATCCAAACCAAAATAATTATAATAATGTAATGATATACCGTGATATCCTATAAGATATGTGTATATATCCACACATGCATATATACATATATGTATACATATATTTTATATATATTCCCCATGGCATCATAACGTTAATTTTAAAAATCAAGTTAGTCTACTAATTATCAAAAGCCAGAATAGCACCTAAGCTCTTCATAAAATATTTATGAACTATTTTTCATCAATAAGCATTCATTTAAATAACATCCATTTTGGGCCCCGAATAATAATCTTGCATACTTTATCCTTCACTTCAAATCCCCTCAAAGCGTGAGCCAAAATAATCCTATTGTAAATTCAATATTCTTTTGGTCTGGGATTTAGTTTGCCTACAGATTAAAGTAATTTCCCTTTATATCTGAAACCCTATGAAAAGCTGCACAATTTGTGGGAGATAGAAAGAAATGAGGAGTGTTAAATCTCCTAATAAAGAAATGAAGAGAACTTGAATTTTTTTTAACTTGTCCTGAGCTTCATTTTACAAGATCAATATGAAATGCATCATTTGGTAAATACCAGAGAGGTCTCGTATCACGAACATCCAGCTTTCCTAAAACTCGAGTATGTAAGAGATCAACCTTTGGTAAATATACTAAGTACACAGCCTTTGAAAAACGGCACATCAATCAAGGCAGGCTCATCCTAAGAGAAGACTTTTAGACTTGTGGCATCTTGTCACTGGAATTCTTTGTTAGAAGAGAGGTAGTGACAAGTGTCTGTGTGTGATTGTGCATGCACTTGTACATGTGTGTCTGTATGTGTGTGTGTGTGTGTGTGTGTGTGTGTGTGTGTGTGTGTGTGTGTGTGTGTAAGAGAGAGAGAGAGAGACAAAGAGAGAGAGAGAGAGTTTTAAGTACCTTTCATAACACTGTGTTTTGAACACCTTTCTTCTCCTTAGGGCTACAGGATACATCCACCTCTGAGAAAGGTCACTACCACTACCCCACCCCTTACCTCCCCACCCCCACTTCCCATCTGTACCAGGTCTCTTTCCCAATCTTCACTGACCCATTATTTCATGTAAAAGCAATAGGAATCAAATCAGAAAGACATAACACAAGAATATACTCTGCCAAATTATAATACACTAGTCACAAATTTTTATGTTGTTGTTTTATTGGGGGGATTAAGTGCCAACTTCAGCGATCACATCAAATCTGGATTTAACCTGCCTTCTTCAGATCTAGTTTATTATCAGATTTGTCTTATATTTGAAGTAGATAAAGAGTCATAGTATGTTCCAAACAATGTATTTGCTTTTCAAGGAGGAAAAAATATAGCGAAATAAATCTGTGGAGTAATTAGCAAGCCAACATTTTGAAAGGTAGTGTCTTTGATCTTGGAGAGACCTTTTATCTTTAGGAAGCTATGGAGATAGAGCCAGGAAAAGGGAAACATTTTTTGGCACTAAAACCTAAATCTAAGAGATTGTAAATTAGGATTTATATGAGATGAGATTAGAGAGGCAGGAAGAAAGGAGAAGATGGAAGGAAGGAAGAGGAGTTCCTTTAGTCATACATGGCAAGATTTCCTAGCTATGAATCTATCCTGCTTGTTCACAGTTACAGTGCTATCAGTACACTAAAATGTTCATTTAAATGATGTAGAAGTACTACATTTTAAAAAATATTACCTGATTTTATTTTTTTCAAAGTATTGGCTCTTCTCAGCATCAAATCAAGAAAGCCCATAATTCCATTCCATAACTCCCTCTTGAAAAGATACCAGATTTGAGTTCCACTCTGTTATCACCCCACCCCTGGATTTCTTCTTTTGTCCTGCCAGTTGAAATGCTGTCCTTTTTACCCTTTCCCCCTGCTTCCACACTAAGTTGTATTATAATGTAGTTTCCCAACCTGATGAGTAAAATGAGTCAATAAGAAAGAATGAACAACAGACAATACAATTAAGTTTTATTAAATCTAGATTCAGTTCTTTGGAATCTGGTCATTTGGGCAGAGACTACACAGTTTCTTTGCAAACACAATGAAGAAAAGATTTTTAAAGAAAATTAAGTGTGTAAATATAATTGCCAAAAGGAAAATGCTTTAACTGCTTAAGTCAGTAAACTATTTTCTAGTATCCTCAAGCACTTAAGATTCTGTTTAGCTAAAGACAATGGATATGCTGACTGTAAATAATTCTTATTTGCCAGCATTATAATGTCCTACCCTGAGTCCAAAATGGTGGGAGGGAGACTCCTATCAGTAGATTTTCCTGGTGTTCCTATTTGCATATGATGTGTCTGGAACTTTCAAAAATGCTATATAAAGTAGATGGGGACAGTATGAAACAAGACAGGTATCAGAAAAACAACCCCACTTGATTTAGGAGAGAATGATCTACCAAACTGAGTTCCTTAGACTCATCAGTGTTTTTAACATCAAGCTGCTTGCCAACAGAAAATTCCATTTCTTTCACTAGTATTCTCCCATGATGCTATATGGTTACAAATCAAGGAACCCCACAATTTTAAAAAGTGTACCAAGCAAATCTATAGTATATAAGATACTCAGGAAGAGGAGAAATTCAGACATTCATTTCTCTTCTTGTCACCTTCCCAACAGTTGGCATAATGAAAGATTCTGAAGAATCCATTCTAGGACAGAGCTCTCCTGAATGGTGAGTTGACAATGGTAGGCTAAGTTCAGCCCCATCACACTGTACTCCAGTCATCTTCCTGCCATTCTGATGTGTGTGTGTACCCCTCTTACCCTCCACAAGAATGTAAGCTCCTCAAGGAAAAAGGCTTCCTAGCTTTTTGTATCTGTATTCCCAGTTCCTCAACATGCTTTTTCATTCATTCATTGAGAAGGAGAATCTCCCACATGAGGAAATGGTCTTAGGAGTCCTAACAATTGACCCACAACCTTCCTGAGCCCTGAGGTTCACCTGGATCTGGCTAATTGTCCAAACATAAATGAAACTGCCATAAAGATTCATATTAGTTGCCAGTCTAGTACTACTAATTGTAAACATTCCTCTTCTATCTCACCAAATCCCTTACTGTATGGATACTCTCATCCACAAACCTATAACCGCAGGTGAATGGGATTAAATCAACACTATTCCTTGATGAGGTTCAGAGTCAACCAGCAAACAGTTAGCTTTACCCTTGTATCTGGCCATGGTGCTGACCATTACATTGTACTGTGTTAAGTCTTAAGAGAACATTGTAAAGCTCACCTAATGAAATCTGTAGTAGTTCAAAAGAGATTGATCTGTTAACTTTGGAAAACCAAAATGGATGAAAATGTACCTTGCCTAGAATTTGAGTTCAGTAAGTTAATGTATGGCTATAAGCATCTTGTACACATACTACAGACAGTAAAGTGAGTTTAGAATTAAGAGGACATAGGACTGGGATGCATGTGAGGAATTTTTAAGTTAAGTTTAATGATAACAAGTTGCCACCAGAAAAACCTATACTGGTATTCTCCCAATGATGCTATCTGACTTCAAATCATGAGAGACCACAATCTCAGAAGAAGAAAAAAATTCCAAGCCAATGAAAATATATATGGTGGGTTACCTATTTGGAGAGAGAGAGAGAGAGAGAGAGAGAGAGAGAGAGAGAGAGAGAGAGAGAGAGAGAGACAAGGTTTACCCTGGGGGCCTTGCTCAGTAATAATCTCTATAGCTTATTTTGCTATCACCTGGGATTTCCCCTAAGAAGACCAAATTTTACTCATGCCTCTTTTTTTTTTTTGCTTTTTGGAGGGGGGAGGGCAGGGCAATTGGCATTAAGTGACTTGTCCAACGTCACACAGCTAGTAAGTATATCAAGTATCTGAGGCCGTATTCGAATGCAGGTCCTCCTGACTCCAGGGCTTGTGCTCTAATCACTGTGCCACCTAGCTGCCCCAACTCAGGTCTTTCTGAGAGCCCTCAGCCTCCCTCCAAGCATTCAGGACAAGATATTAACTATTAAATAAGCTTTATTTCTATGGGAAGTTATTCAGTAAATCAGCAAGCATTTATTAAGGTCCAAACATGTGCCAGGCACTGCTCTAAGCACAGAGGAATACAAAGAAAGGCAAAAAAGAATCCTGCTAGGGCAGCTAGGTGGCAAAGTGAATAGAGCAATAGCCCTGGAGTCAGGAGGACCTGCATTCGAATACGGCCTCAGACACTTCACACACACACACACACACACACACACACACACACACACACACACTCACACACACAAAACTAGCCATGTGACCTTGGGCAAGTCACTTAACCCCAATTGCCCTCCAAAAAAAAAGCAAAAAAAAAAATCCTGCTCTCTAGGAGCTTCTCAGTCTAATGAAAGAGACAACATGAAAACAACTAATAATAATAATAGCTCACATTTATATAATGCTTACTATGTGCTAGGCACTATGGTAAGCACTTTATAATTATCTTATTTGAGCTTCACAACCTCCCTGAGATGTAGCTATTATTATTATGTGCACTTTACAAGTAAGGAAACTGAGACAAATAGAGGTTAAGTAACCAGGGCCATAGAGCTAGAAAGAGTCAATGGCTAGATTTGAACTCAAGTCTTCTTGACTCCAGGCACGGAATTCTATCCACTGCGCCCCCCCCCCCACCTAGCTGATTCAACCATGCACAAATATATGTTTGCATGTGCATGTACATGCATATATGTGATAAATTGGTAATAACCACTAGAAGTAAGGTACTTCAGGAAAGGTTTCTTGTAAATAACAAAGTTTTAGTCTGACACTTGAAGAAAGTCAGGTGAGTCAGGAGATAGAGAAAATTCCAGGAATGAGGGAAAGCCAGTAAAAATTCCATGAGATGGAGCATTGTAAAGGACAGCAAAGAGACCAGTATCACTGGACTGCAGAGTACATCAAGTGGATGGAGAGGTAGGGGAGTGGAAATAATATGTAAGAAGACTAGAAAGGTAGGAGGGTGCCAGGTTATAAAAGATTTTAAATATAAAACAGAGGATTTTATATTTGATGCTGGAAGTGGTAATGGAGTCACAAGAATTTATTGACTAGGAAATGACATGGTCAGATCTTCACTCTAAAAAGTTCATTTTGACAGCTAAATAGAGTGTGGATTGCAGAGGGGAGAGATTTGAGGCAGGGAGACCAACTAAAAGGTTATTGCAATAGTCCAGAATGATAACATTAGAGGAGAGAAGGAGATCATATATGAAAAAGAAGTTGCAAAGCTAAAATAGACATAACTTGGCAAGAGATTGGACTTAGCAAGTGAGACAGTGAGGAGTTGAGAATGACACAGGTTGTGACTGGGAGGATGGTGATACCTTTGATAGGAATAGGAAAATTAAGAAGAGTAGAGGGCTTGTGGGAATGGATAATGAGTCTTTTTGGGGACATATTAAATACAAGGTGTCTACAGGACATCCAGTTTGAGATGGGAAGTTAGAAATGTTAGAGAAGTTAGGGCTGGAGAAGTAGATTTGGAAATCATAAGGATATATACAATAACTAAATCCATAAAAGCTGATGAGATCACCAATCAAAATAGTATAGAGGAAGAAGAAAAAGGGCCACTACACCCACCGACCACAAAGCTAAATACCAAATAATTGTCATGAGTGGGCAGGTAAGCCCTAGAGGACTGGGAATAGCAGTGCCCTACCCAGACCAATCCTGCTCACCACAGGTATTTATTCAGGGGCACAAACCTCATGGAGATGCAACACAGTAAATGTCTTTGCCTTAGCTGCAGTTACCCTACCTCCTCAGCATCTATTGCTACTTGAAGACCCAGAAAGGAAAGCTGTTGTCATCAAAGTCTTTGACACAGTAAGGTGGTGCAACATGAGGAATAAAGGTTAAAAAAGATAGAGATGACATTAAGGATGATTCATTACCATTTGCTTTGCTACTGTACTTTAAGGAAACCTCTTGTAGTTTCTCCCTATTAGAAGTGAAATTCTTGAGAACAGGGATTGTTCTGCCTCTCTATTTGTATCCTGAGCACACAGTACAGTGATTTGCACATAGTAATCACCAAATAAATGCTGTCTTATCAATTCATGGGCAAATGACTTAATTACCTAAGCTCTGATTTCCTCATTTATAAAATAGGGCAATGAATACCTGTAAAAGCTATTTCACAATTGTTCTGAGGGTCAAATGAGATAATGCATGTAAAGCACATTGCAAAACCTGGAAACATTCCAGTATGTAAGTGTCTAGCACTGTTTATTAGGTAGGGGGCAGTTGTTTGGGGGTTTTTGTTTTGTTTTGTTTTGTTTTTTTACTAACAAGCACTTCTACATGAGAAGTGGCAAAAAAAAAAAAAAAACCACCATTGAAGATACTGATACCTAGAAAAGAAGTGGGAGGTCACATAACAAGTTAGGAACTGATGGGCAGCCACAGTGATATTAGAACATGCAGGATATTAAAATAACCAAAGGAAGGTCTCTATCACATCTGGAGGGTCCTTCATAAAGCAAAATAAATAGAATAATAAAGGGCAAGAAGGCATGGAAGGTTTGAGATCTGTGGGAGTATAGGCAGTACCCATTCTACTAAGATCACTGGTTCATCTCAAGCATTCAGTGATGCAGTTCCCAATGGGATTGCTATTTAGCCACACATTACTAGCTTGGTTCTGGTTAAGGCATTAACATGAAAAAATAAATTACATTTCTTTTAAAATACTATGTAATTCAGAAGGTTTTGTTTGTTTGTTAACTTAGGCTGCCCTTCTCAAAATTCACTGTTTAGTTTTGTTTTAACTTAGTATTATGACAGCCAACACTAAAAGTATTTTGACCTTATTTCTTTAGCACTATCCCCTTCCTTTTCAGACAGTGAAAATACTCATAGCTTTCAACTGATGAAAACAAAACTAATAAAAATAATAAAGCAACTAATTATTTGTTTTGATTAAGTCTATAATAAAGCCTAGAATAAATAGGTAGGACTCTTAAACAAGATAGAAGGTAAGCTTATTGAAAACAAGAAACTTAGTCTCTGTCTTTGTAACCTCCAAGTATCACAGTTCCTGGCCCATGATAGACATTTAATAAATTTATAGCCCTTCACTCTGCTTCATTCTACAAATTCATTCAACTGTCAAATCTTGTCATTTCCACCTCTTCAACATCTCTCACAGTCAATCATTTTTCTCTACTCATATAGCTACCACTCCAGTTCAGGCACTCCTCATATCTGAGTAGACTATGTAGCAACAGCCTCCTAACTAACTTGCCTCTCTCAAGTCTCTCCCCTCTCTAATTCATCTTATATGTAGCTGATAAATGATTTTTCTAAAAGGCAGGTCTTACCATGTCAATATCCTACTTAGCAAATTCTAGTGACTCCCTTTTGCCCCTAGCATTAAATACAAATTCCTTGATTTAGCATTTAAAGTCATTCACAACCTGGCCCCAACCTACCTTTCCAATCTTATTATATATTGCTCCCCTTCCTTCACTCTATGAGTCCTACTACCACCACTACCACCACTTTCCACAGGACTCCCACCAAGACTGAGATGGTGGAGGGAAGACTAGGACTTGGTTCAAAGGGAATGGTTTCTGGTTTGTCTTTTTTGGGGGGAAAGAAGTGGAATTTGTTACATTTCAATAAATATCCTTTTGTAAAAGTTAATTAGTATTAAGTGATATTGAGAAAAAAAGAAAATTATCAAAATGATATTGGAGAAGAAATAGTTGGATAGATGCTTTAACGAGATATTAAGTGTCAATTGACATTGGAGGAATGCACTAGAATAGGGGTTTAAGCCAACATTATTAGAATTCCTCAAACCCAAGAGGACTTCCAGGTCGCATAAACAAGATGGAGAACTAGACACTATGAGTTTTCAGATCTTACTAAAACAGAAATTATGTACCAAACAATAAGCTGTCTCCATGGTCTAGGACACCCAGAATCCAAAAAAAGATTAAAAGAAAAAAATTTTTTTTTAAATCCATGGAGTGATTTGACCTTAAACTCATTCAGCACCTATCCTCCCACACCTTCTATACGCCCAGTGATGCAGTGAGACTAGAAGACCAAAGGACCCAACATGGGCTTACAATAAACCCATCCTTACTTCCTAACCCCCCCCTCTCTCTTTCCAGTGTGGTGAAGACCTTGGCTCTAGGCTGTGTAATTTTGTGCAGGTCATGACAAACAGCCAATGTAGTCCTTTGGGCAAAAACCTAGACTAGTGAACATGAATTGCCCAGAAGGGGAGGACATTAAGAAGCTTTAAGATCTAGCCCCCAAGGAAATCACCATCAGAAGAGACAGAGTTAGAAAGTGTGCAGTAATGGAAAAAGACAAATTACTAAATATCTCAGGATGAAGAAATCTCAAAAACCTTGAACAGAAGCAGATAAATAAATAGAGAAAACATTAACAAGAGAAGGAAGTAGGGACTCCAGATTTAGTAAACAAATTCAGGCCTCTTCGAATAAATACTATGAAACAAAAGAAAATGACCCAATATTTAATGAGACAGAGGACCCAATGGAATGTGAATAGAACATGAAACCACAGCATACTGTTAACCTGAGTGATTCAAAAGAGAAATAAGAATTATGACAGTAGAATTCATGTCCTACCTAGCAAAAAATAATGGGCAGAATAAAAAATTGTAATCTGCAATGGCAAGCCTCACAAAAGAAAGAAAAGAGAGAATAATAGATTTGGAATGCAAATGTACATGAGTAAGGACAATTTAGAAGAGAAGCAAAAAAAAAAAAACCCCAATAACATTAAAGAAAATATGCTCACTATGTAAGCAAAACAAATGGATCCTGAAGACAGGATAGAAAAGAAACACAAACTAAGAATCACAGGTCTAGAAGAACACAACAGGACAAAACCCTTAACACTATAATGCAAGAATAAATAGAAGAGAATTGTCTAGAACTTCTGAACATAGGAAATGAAATATCATTTGAAAAAATTCACAAGTCACCTCAAGGGGAAAAAAAAGACTGCAAACTCCAAGACACATAGTAGTTAAACTTAACAATTCAATTCAGAAACAAATTTTTCAAGTGATCAGGGGGAAAAAACCCTTCCAATACAAAGGAAAGCAAATTCAAATAACACAAGACTATTTTTCACCCACCAGAAAAATGTAGGAGGGAATGGAATAATGTATTTCAAAGAGTAATGGAGCTCAAGACACAGCCCAGGATGACATAACCTGCAGATGTGAGTTTAACCATACATGGAAAGGGAAGGATGTTCAACAATAAAGCAGCATTTAAAACATTTTTAGAAAGAAAATCTGAACTGAAGAGATTTGTCTCTCAAACATCCTAAACAACAGAAATGCACAAGGAATGAATAAATGTAGAAGTCAAGGACAACAAAAGCGACAGAAAGATAGCAAAGAGATCAATAAGAAAATTCTTTCTGAATGTACACAAGGAGACAAGGGTGAAGGTGGAAATCTGGTTGAGACAATAGTAAAGAAGTGAACAAAGGACATTGTGGACAGAACCTGGTGACACTCCACCAACAGGTGAATCAATTTTTTTTCATGTGTGTGTGTGACTACATTATAATATGAGAAGGTACATGAAAGAAGAGGAAGGGAGCAGGAAGATAAAAAAGGGATTGTATGATGTGCTTAGGTCAAATCAATTCCCCAAATGAAGAGTAAGTGACCTCTGTTATCTCAGAAAGAAAAGAACTTACAAGACTGTGGTTAAAGAGGAGAGGGAAAGGATTGAAAAAGGAAGGAAAAGAAGGAAGCTTTGCTTTGGTGATGGAAAAGGGTACCACAACGAATGCAACTATGGGGGGAGACTGTGAAGAGATGGCTTATTAAGGGAGATCGGGACCTTGCAGAAGGGAACCTGAGGTATTCGATACTTTAAAAGTCCACTTGTCCTACCCTGTGGGGAGAGTTGGAGCTCCCAAAGGCATCTGGCACCTGGGAGAGAGCATCAACCTAGGGAGGAGATTTTTTTAGGCAAATGGGAGAAAAGATAAAAAGAGAAGGTTATAGGTAGTGGTGTGCTACATAATGACAGATGTGATAGGGAAGAGGCCCTACTATGGAGCAAAGACCTCCATGAAACCTACAACAATTGACATTGTTCTGTAAGTGAAGTACAATGGAAAAAAAAGAATATACAGGGCAAGCCTGAGAAGACTGGCAGAAAACCACCTAGAAAAGAGAGACTGGAATGGATATTTGGGAAACTTTCATTGCATAAGGAAGACAGAGAGCCAAGAGAGAGACCAGATAAATATAGGGATATAAGAGAGAGAGGATTATAAGGAAAAGAATGACAGGAAAAAAATTTTCTCTCACTTTTCCAAAAAGTAAAATTTCTCTTATTTCCAAAAAGGTTTGGAAACAAGCATAAAAATGACATTTAAAACACTAATGAACAAAACTAACTGAAGAGGAGGAAAGGACAGGGGAATCTACCTAACTAAAAGAGAGAAGAAAAGGGGAGGGGAGAATTATATAACCAGATAAAAGCTGGAAAGAAAAAGAAACTAATAAGCAAAACTCCAAAGGGAAAGGGGGAATAAATGGGAGGAGTGAATCTGGAGTAAGAGGAAGAGAGTCTGTAGAAACAGGACCATGTAAAAAAAGATTAAAGTAACTTAGAGAATATAGTACTGTATTTATTCAAGAGAAGGGAAAAACCACAAGTTAAAAAATATTAGATGCAGATGGAGGAAAATTTGAATGTAACTTTCATAACTTTACATGTGAATGGATTAAACAGTCCAAGAAAATGAAATGTGACAGATTGGATAAGAGTACAAAACCCCTATAATCTGTTGCTTACAAGAAACACATTTGTAAAACAAGTTGTTGTCATTGTTGTGTCATGTCTGACTCTTCGTGCTCCCATTTGGAGTTTTCTTGACAAAATTACTGGAGAGGTTTGCTATTTCCTTTTCCAGCTCATTTTACAGATAGAGAACTAAGGCAAACTGGGTTAAGTGGTTTGCCTAGAGATATATAGCTAGTCATACAGGCCAGATTTTAAATCATGAAGATGAATGAGTCTTCCTGATTTCACTGCTTTATCCACTGCACCACCTAACTGCCCCCATATAAAACAAAGACATATGCAAAATACAACTGAAGAGGCAGAAAAAAAAAATTGACCATGTATCAAGTGACTCCAAAAAAGCAGGAATTGTAATCACGATAACAAAGGAAAAAGAAACATTTAAAACATAAAAAGATATGCAAAAGGAAATTACAATATATTGAAAGGAACCATAGACAACAAACCAACATTAATAATAAACATTTACGTTCCAAATGCCTTAGCATCCGATTCATAAAGAAATATTTACTGAGTTCTAAGAATACATAGACAATAATACAATAGTGAGAGGAGATTTCAATATCACTCTCTCAGTTTGGAATAAGTTTAACAGAATGACAAATAAAAGAGAAAATATGGAACTGAACAAATTACTGGAGTGATGAGAGTTAAAAGACTTGTAGTATCTTGTAAATGGAATAGCACAAGAATATACATATTTCTCAACACCAAAAAGAACTTTTCCAAAAACAGACCAGGTGCTAGGCCACAGAAGAGTTGCAAACAATATAAAAAGGTAGAAGTAGTTAATGCATGCTTTGTAGAGCATATCACAATAAAAACAGTAACTGACTCTTCGTGCTTCCATTTGAAGTTTTCTTGACACCAGTATTTGATAAAGAGGAAAACATAAATTATCTAGGAAAAAAACACAATTTTTGCTTTAAGAAATATAAAAAAAACCAGAACGCAGTCTGGTAAAGGTTAGGCTTAGACCAATACCTTACACAATATTCTACAACATTCTAAATGAATACGTGACCATAATATTAGAGATCATATATCATATATCTATGCAAAAATTAGAAGAGAAAACAGACCACATACTTCTTAAGAGCAATGGATAGGAAATATATTCATAATCTAACAACAAATAGGCATAATCACAAAAAATAAAATAGTAAGAGAAGTGGAGAAAAAAATTGGGAAGAGAAATGAGAATGATGCAAGAAAATCATGAAAAATGAGTAAACAGCCTGCTAAAGGAGACCCAAAAAAATACTGAAGAAAATAACACCTTAAAAATAGACTAACTCAAATGGCAAAAGAAGCCCAAAAAAGCCAATGAGGAAAAGAATGCTTTAAAAAAGTCGAATTGGTAGAAACAGCATTTCCAAGGTGCTCTCCCAACAGACCTCCTCCAAACCATGTAAAAGGGGATTCTGAACAACTTCTGGAGCTCTAGCACCCACAGAATGACACAGAGAAGCTAACCTCCCGCTGAGGACAGCCCAGCAGCCCTGTAGGGAGGGCCAGCACAGTGCTCTGGGAGCCTACAGCATAGCGCATGGAGAGCCAAGCCCAGGCCTGGATGACCCGCAGTTTTAGCCCAAGGGCGACACAGCCAGCAGCCAGCTGGAGGGACCCCAGAACACCAGCAGCTGTGGCGATTCCAGAATTATCAACACAGACATGCCTAGGACAAAGTAAAAGGCTAGTGCCCTATGGACTTTGGGACCAGTAATTGGGGAATGCGTCGGCTTCCTCCCCTGGGGGCTAGAAGTCACTGAGGAGACACTCACCATTTTGCAGCTTCAGTGGAAGCATCAGCTCCTGCCCTGGTTAATCACTCTTGCTTTAACCTGCTTGGATCTGGATTGTAATCTGGGGGACATCTGGGGTGGGCATCCAACTTGCCAGAACCAGAAGTTGTGAAGACCCCAACGTTAGGGACAGAAGCTCCTGTCTGGTGGCAGAGTCCTACTGTGGCAACAAGCCCAAAAGTCAAATAATTAAGTGGCAACATGCCTAGGCAAAGGAAACAAAATAAATAGAAAAATGCAACATTAGATTCCTATTTTGGGGGCAAAGAGGATCGAAGTAGGGAATAGGAGGAGGACTATGTGGTCAGAAATCCTGCTCCAAAAGCCCCAAAGGAAAATATGAGTGGGCTACAGGCCATAGAGGACCTTAAGAAACAGATAAGAGAAGTGGAGGAAAAACTGGGAAGACAAATGAGAAGGATGCAGGAAAAGTATGAAATGAGGGTCAACAGCCTGACTGAGGAAAATAACACCCTAAAAATTAGACTATCTCAAATGGCAAAGGAGGCCCAAAAGGGCAATGAGGAGAAGAATGCCTTAAAAAGTCAAATTAGCCAGATGGAAAAAGAACTCAAAAGCTCACTGAGGAGATTCATTCCTTCAGAGTTAGACTGGAGCAAATGGAAACTAATGACTTTATGAGAAATCAAGATGCTGTTAAACAGATCCAAACAAATGAAAGAATAAAGGCAATATGAAATATCTCATGGAAAAAACCACTGACCTCGAAAATAGATCCAGGAGAGATAATTTAAAAATTATTGGACTACCTGAAAGCCATGATCAAAGAAAGAATCTAGAAATCACCCTTCAATAAATTCTCAAGGAAAATTGCCCTGATGTTTTAGATCCAGAGGGCAAAATAGTGGTTGAAAGAATCCAGCAATCACGTCCTGAAAAAGATGCCAAAAAGAAAACTTCCAGGACTATTATAGCCAGGTTCCAGAATCCCCAGATCAAGGAGAAAATACTGCAAGCAGCCAGGAAGAAACAATTTCAATATTGTGGAAACACAATCAGAATAGCATAGGACCTGGCAGCTTCTACACTGAGGGATCGATGGGCATGGAATATGATATTCCAGAGGGCAAAAGAGCTGGGATTGAAGCCAAGGGTCACCTACCCAGCAAAACTGAGTATTTTGTTTCAGGGGAAAATATGGTCATTCAGTGGAATAGAGAACTTTCAAGCATTCTTGAGGAAAAAAACCAGAGTTGAATAAAAAATTTGACATTCAGACACAAGAAGCAAAAGATGCTTGAGAAGGTAATCAGGGAAAAGAAATCAAAAGAAACTTATCAAGGGAAGGGAAAATGGTCACAATGGAGGGGAAGAACAGGAAGGAAAAAGGGAATTGGTCAACCTTATTCTCATTGAATTTGGCTTAGGGAGGGAATGACATACACACTAAATAGGGTATCTCACCCTACAGGAGACTAGGAAGGAAGGGGATAAGAGGGGGGATGATGGAAGAGAGGGCAGGCTGGGGTGGGAGGAGGGAAGTTGGAAGCACCCACTTTTGAAAAGTGACAGGGTCAAAGTAGAAAATAGATTAAGTGGGGGGGCAGGATAGGATGGAGGGAAATATAGTTAGTCTTTCACAATATAACTACTATGGAAACATTTCACATAACTACACATGAACAACCTATATTGAATTGCTTATCTCCCAGTTGGGGTGGGTGAGGAGGGAGGAAGGGAAAGAATCTGGAAACTAAAGTTTTAAAAATAAACCTTAAAAAAATAAAAAAATTTAAAAGTTTAAAATTAAAAAAAAAGAAGACAGTCTTCATATACCCTAAAACATTTGTACTAGCACTTTTTGTGATAGCTAAGAATTGGAAACAAAGTAAATTCACATCAACTGGGAAATTTCTAAAGAAATTGTGGTACATGAATGTAATAGAATATTACTTTTACTATCACATACCTAATGGGGTATGTGATAAATTCAGAGAAGCATGGAAAGATCTATATGAAATGATATAGCATGAAGTAAGAAGAGACGAGAAAACAATATATACAGTAACTACAATAATGCAAATGGAAAGAACAACATTAAAAATATCAAAAATAAATGTAACAAAATTATAAAATCAAGCAGGACTCAAATGAAGATATATGAGAGAACACTCCCACCTTATACAGTCATAAAAGTAGGAGAATCACACTGCACATGTTTTTGCAGTTTTTCAATGTATATTGATCAGTTGTCCTGATGTTTTTCTTTCTCAAAAAGTATTTGTTATATGGTATGGCTCAGTGTGAGTGGGGGGAAGAAGGAGGAATATTTGAGAAAACTATAATGATATAAGAAATAGAAAATATCAATAAAGATTATTTTTAAAAAAAAGAATTCCTCAAACTCTTTGCATTCACCCTAGAAACCCAAGAGGAAGGTAGAGTTTCTCTTTGTGACCCCACTAGTATGAACAGATTTGGAGTTGGAGTGTGGAGTTAAAGCCCACAGATAGTAAAGTCTATACAACTATGAATAGACCTATTACTACCACATATTATTCCCTTATGTAAGTCTTCTCCAACACCAAAGTTCAATATTTGCATATCTCTTATGCATCTAATAGAGTTCTCCTACCTTTTTAGATTAAAAACAAAACAAAACTAAGTTGTATGTCTCATTTGAGGGAAAAGAACATACCTACCTTAAAATGGGAAATTTCTCATGTCAGAATGTCCCACACAAGTATTCTCCAAGTCAAGGCCTGAGCTGACTTTTCAGGTCATATTGGCAAAGGTTAATGGCTCAATTAAAACCTTTAAATTGGAAACATATGCAAGACAAATTGGGTAACTAAAGCTCACTTTTACAACCTAAATTGAGACCAAAGGTTGAACACAAGGCCAAAAAAGGTCAAAAATTGAATCAAACAGATGAGGAACTGATTGAGACTCCCAAAGGTAAAAAAATAATAATAATAAAATTAGAATAAAAAGGAGTTATTCTTTATTGGCTATTTTGGTCATTTGAATGTATAATTTTACAAAAATACACTCTTCTGATCACCAAGATAACCTTTAACCTCCTAACTCAACCTGCCTGGCTTTCCTTGAGCCCTCAGGCATTTTCCATCTCTGAACCTGATTTATTTTTATTTGCTTTTAGTCTCTTTTTTATGTGTACTTATATTTTCCCAGTGTCTTAATCTTGTTCCCAACACCACCACTCCTTTAAATTGAAAACTTCTGAAGATGACTAAGCATTTGGTTTCCTATTTCTGCTTTTTTATTCTCTCAGGTCTTTTTTGTAGTAAGATCTTTTCTCTGGAAATAGTGCATAGTCAATAAATGTTGACTGACAGTGCAATGTGTCAGATCATTTAATAGTTATCAGTGGTCAGAATGTATTCATCAGTACTCTAATAATATCTATGATCTTATTGATTTCTTTATTACCTCTGATGATGCAAGTTGCAATTTGTCTGTACCAGCCCATGCTGGGGTGCCTGTGGGAAGACATTCATACAATAACCAACAGCTAGAGCCCAGAGTTCTGTTCAAATGAGCACACAGCTTCTCAACCTCGAGACCCATATTTAAATCTGTGTGTCTAAGGTTTACCTCTCCTTCTGCCTTTTCTGAGAGCAGAAGCAAGCCTCCTGGTTTGGGAGCAAAAAGAATTACAAAAGTTTATTTGTAAATTGCTCATTTGGAATTTCTAACACATTTTTGCACAGAAACAATGCTATAAATGGTAGATAGTTTCCCTGGATAGACAAAAAAAAAGTCCATTTAACCCATAAAGTAGCTTGATCTAGCACAAGAAGGAATAGAAGAAAGCATTTGTGTGTTATATGTGTTCCTGTCTGTTATTGGTTCTGTGAAATGCATGTGACTTTATTTATTACAGTTAATATGTGCTACTGTAGCAGCAAGCACCCCAATATCCCCAGGGTGACTGCCAACACAGGTTCTTAGATCTGCTTTTCAAAAGGAAAGCAACTCAAAATGGGTTAACAAGCTTACTAAATTTAATCAAACAAACACACATTACCTAGTTCAGGGAAAAAGGTCAGCACCCCAAACTTCAGAGTTACAGAACTTACAGATCAAACAGACAGGCTTCCAAACTGTCCTACCATTATATCAATACCAAATCACAGTTACCAGAGAGGGAAGCATCAACATCTGGGTTTTCAAAGCCGGGGGGCTCTCAACAACGGCTTCCCAGAGTCTCATCTGGTCAAATCACACAACTCTTCTCAAAGTGAGCCCCAAAGCCCTCTCCTCAGGGCTTATATAGCCTTCTCTTGGCTCAGAGAATGTAACAACCTCCTTGACCCACTGCCCAATCACAAAGTATCAAGGTGTGGGCTTTCCTGAAAAACAAGCCTCCCACCCCAAGCTCCAGGTGCACTTAAGCTAGGGGCAGGGAAGATCTTTAAATTTGCATTTCCATTACAGCTACAGAGAGAAAAATTATCTGACATTAAAAATATGCATTTATCATAATCATAGACATTTATGTTTTTTAACTGGACTTGTTCTTTCTTTAGTGTAGAAAAACTCCCAGGAAGGAACCCCATCTACCAATGTATACTAATTCAGTATATTCTCTGCAGATTATCACCTGAAAAGTTATAGTTAGCTAAAGTTAGAGTATTAAAGAGTTTACTAGGGGACTATGAGGTTAAATAACTTGTCCAAAGACTCACAGCCACTAAGCAGAATTTGAATTCAGACCATCTTTACTCTAAGGTTGCTTTTCTATCCACTATTCCATGACACCTCTTGAAATTTCTATGTTGTGCTTTTAAGTATGCAAACTATTTTATATACATGATCTCAACCCTCAAACGGTCACATAAAATAAGCAAATACAATATTTGCCAGTCTTTCTAACTCTGAGCCTATTAGATGAGAGAGAGAAAATTAGATGCATTGTAGATTTTGGGCTGCATTGTGTGTGTATATATATATGCATGTATAATGTGCATTCATGTACTCATATATGAATTATGTCCCTAAAGTTTTAGTGCGGTTTTAAGCTATCAATTTAAAACCACACTGAGCTTAAAATAATACTAAGATATTGGGAACACCATTCATGCATGTGCGTATGTATATTATGGGGCAGGTAGGTGGTGTAGTGGATAGAGTGCCTGACTTTAAGTCAGAAAGACTTATCTTCCTGAGTTCAAATCTGGCCTCAGACACTTGCTAACTGTGTAACACAAGGAAAATCACTTAGCTCTGTTTGCCTCTGTTTCCTCATCTGTCAAATGAACTGGAGAAGGAAATGGCAAATCACTCCAGTATCTCTGCCAAGAAAATCTTAAATGGAGTCACAAAGAATCAGACATAACTCAAAACAACTGAACAACAACTATATCTATGTATCCATCTAGATAGATGTAGATATTACAGACATGTTACATATGTGTATATAAATATATGTATATACATATACACAATAAATAAAAATCAGTCATCATGTTAGGCACTGGGGATACACAGACAAAAGCAAAACTTCCTGCTCTCAGGGAGCTACCATTCTGCAGTAGGCAGCAACACATATACATATAAAGATACAAAAAATATATATGACATGAATTCAAAGAATAGGAAAGGTCTTGTCTCAAAGATAACCTTGAACTGATCCTTGAAAGACACTAGGTGATCTAAAAAGGGAAGGGCTAGACGGAGTGCATTCCAGGCATGGGAGACATGGCAGATGGAAACTTATAGTTTAAGAGCCTCAAGAAGGCCAGTGTGGTTGGACCAAATAGAATATGAAGGAAAGTGAGGTACAATATGCCTGGAAAGGGAGATTAGATTTGGGTTGTGAAAAGTTTTAAATTTCAGACTGAAGAATTGATATTTGATCAGAGGTAAGGGAGATCCACTAGAGTTCATTGACCAGGGAATCAATGTGGTTAGAATGGTCATTTCAAAATATCATTGTGGCATGTGTATAGAAGGTAGATTGGACAAGGGAGGAACTTGAAGGAGGGAGAAGTTAAGAGGCAATTGTAATAGTCCAGGGAAAGGTTAACATGGGCCTGAAGCAGGGTGGAGATGGTGACTGGGGAAAGAGAAACAGATACAAAGAATATTGTAGAGTCAACAAGGTTTGGCAAATGATTAGCTATGTGGGACAAGAGAGTGAGGAATCAAGGTTGATGTGAATTTCCAACATGGGTGACTGGAAGGAAAATGAAGTCCAGAAGAGGAATGGATTTCAGACAAAAGGTAATGATTTCTGTGTTGTTTTTTTTAATTTTGAGTTTATCTATATAGATACATGTATATGTGTGTATATATATATATATATACACATGTGTATGCATATACCAGATATACCATATATATGTGTGTATATGGATATATGCATATGCAAATGTATGTATCAGGATTTGAATTAGAGGTAGCACCCCATGAAATATGTTGGAATGTGTCTATAAGGTTCATTCCATGGAGCCACTTCCAGGGAATACATGAGTTAGCACTTAGTCACCCTTACTAGTGACTGAGCAGTAAGAGCTGATGACTCAATAGATCTTAAAAAGAGGGTAAAAGGGGGTGAACCTCCCTACCTTGTCTTTTTCATTTCTTCCTGGCTACTGATCATGTCAGATCTATTTCAGTTGATCCCTAGAGTGAGTGGGGGAGAAGGCACCTGACTATATGTGTAGATAGACAATGGACAGATGAATGATAGATTATATACATGTATATGATTTACATGTATGTGATGTAAATTTATGCATTTATATGTGATATGGATATGCACATACACACAAACACATGCTAACTGACAGTGGGTAAGAGGCAATCAGAAGTGATGAAATTGTGAAAGTCCCACATGCAAAGTTGAAAGACTACTAAAGTTGAGCCCACAAGTGCCATGGACAACTAAAGGTTACCATAGGTCAAAACAATTGGAATAGGGTCCCCTCTTGGCAAACCCTCACTCACAGGTAAAAATTAGGGGCTAATGATAATTGTCTTCTCATGTATTACTACCTACAAAAGTAGTACAGGAAGAAACTCATAACCAGGGAAGCATCATGTACACCGGAAAAATACCCTACTTCCCACACATCGGCTAGCTCTTCAAATTTGTTCTAGCCTGTCTCGGGTCATTTGATTCACTTTAGCCAGTAGTCTATAAATTGGTTCTTAAAATTTGTTGTACTATGCCTCAGTACTCTTGGTTTACTTTAGTTTATTCATTTCTCCCTGCTTAAAATCTCTTCAGGTTATCAACTTGAACTGGCTTAGGAACACTATCCTAAATTGCCTCCAGTCTACATGTGATCTCCTATGGAGACAGTACATCTGACCCTTTCTTTTGCCTCATGCTGAGGCTGAATCCTTCTCTCATTTCTACCCAGACGTGTGCACTTGCCCAAACTTCAATCTCTGCTGTTAGGATTGAACATGTAACAAGAATTAGCAGCTCTTAGTTTTCTTTGTATAAAATGGAAATAAAAGAGAGTGCATGAGGAGAGGTCTGTTGATAGATATGGGCAGTCAATCCTGAGTGCTGCTAACCATTGAAGAATCAACTTTTCCTGCATTGCATTCCTTCTCTCTGAAGGGGGAGAAAGAAACTCAAAGGCGTTAGTCAGCTAATGTGAATTGCTTCCTTTCCTGACTCAGTCACAGTAGAATGAAATGTCTCTGAGGGAACAAGGGGGTCATAGGTCATCTCACCAAATATGGTTCACCTCAGTGCAGCAGCACATTTTTCCCCTGAAGCAACAGCAAAAAGCAACAATGGTCTCCCAGAGTGGAGGATTAGAAAGCAAATCACTGGGAAACCTGGTCTAAAGTGGAAGGTGACTCATACTCCAAGCTTTAATTCAGCTCCACTATTTTTCCCAGAAATATTCACAAAGCAGTCTTTGAATTGCTAGTTTCAAATCTGTCACTAGCTAGATTTTAGGGTAGTGTCTGCTGAAACATCTTATCTTTATGGTAACATGAATTACACACAAATCTATGCATTTATATGTAAATTAATATTTTAAAACACCCTTCATCCTATATCACTTCATGTTGTGCCCTAGACAACTAACTGCCTACCTGCCTACTCCTGGTTGAGTATGAGTACTCAATTATAAGTCCTAGTATAAGTCCTGGGTCCTATGAGCAAGAAATCAGGCAGTGTAAAGGGTAAAACAAAAGTTTCCCCTTTCCTGGGTTCAGGGTTGACCCATAACTTGGACTTTAGGAGGATGTGATTATTACCTCCAAATATTTAAAGAACTGTCATATGGAGATAGGATCAGATGTCTTTTGCCAAGCTACCAAGAAAGAAAGTGAGCAAGTTGAAAGATGATAGTTTGGGGTTTAACATGAGGAAGACCCCCTAATAACTAGAGTTATCTGAGAGTAGAATGAGTTTCTTCTTAAGATAATGAGTTCACCATGATTTTTGTTTTTATTCCTACTGACTTAGAAAATCACAAACTAACATTATCTGTGCTGTATTGAGAGTTTTCATTTGCTTTGCTAAACATTTCCCAACTACATATTAATCTGGTATGGGCAGCAAGTTTGACACCTCTGGACCCATCCTGCCATTGTTTTATAAATAAGGAAATTGAGCTCCAAGATTAATTTGCCCCAAGTCACATGGGTAACAAGTAAATTACAGAAGAGGGATCCTTCCTAATCCAGGTCATATGACTCCAAACTTCCTGTTCTTTTCACTTCACACTCTTTGAGTTGGTTTCTTTATTCAAAAAAAAATTTAGAATCATAATATTGGTGATAACTGGATGGCAATGAAGACCAAATGAGGTGAGATATGTAAGAGTACTGAGTTTGAACTTTGAAGGACTTAAGAACTCTGATCACTGCAATAACTCACCAGGAGTTTCAGTGATGAAACATGCTACCCACCTCCTGATAGACTTGCTTCAAATGGAAATACACATACATATGTGTACACGTGTATGCATATAAATATGTATACACATATGCAAACATATACATATACACATATTATGTGCATGTGTGTATATATGTGTGTGGATGTATACATACCCACATACATTTACATGCACACATGTACATGTTTTACATATGTATATGTATACATACAATTATATATGTGTGTGTGTTTGGAAATTGCCAATACAAGAATTTGTTTTGCCTGACTATATTTGTTACAAGGGTTTTATCTTTCTTCCTTTTTCCCTCCCTCCTTTCTTTACCTTCTTTCCTCCCTTCCTTTTTTTCTTCCTTCAGTCCTTCCTCCCATAGTTCCTCTCATCCTTTCTTTTTTCCTTACTTCTTTTCTTCCTTTGTTTCTTTCTGACTGGATCTCTTTATCTTGCCTAGGCTGGAAATATGGTGAATATTCAAGGTCCTGATCCCAAAACTGATTAGCCCAGAAACGTTAATTTGCTGTTTTTTCCCAATCCATGTCGATTTGCCCGTCTTTGGGCTTCCTGGTAGTTCTCTGCTCCTGGGGGCTCGACATATCAGTGCTGATCTTAAAATAAACATCCAATTGGTTGTAATTCTACTGTATTTCATAATACCGAGATGTAAGCAATCTACCAGCCTCAATTTCCTCAGTAGCAGAAATTATTAGAATGTGCCACCATGACTTGCTTTTTCTTTTTCAGTGGGGGTGGGATGGAGTGGGGTAAAGGAGAGGGAGAGAAGGTAGATTTTTGTTTCTTAAAAACTTTTTTAATTAACAAAGAAAATACTTTGAAAACTATAAAGTGTTACATAAACATACTTCGGTACTTTCCTAAATTTCAAATTTCATGCAGATTTTAACTCCTCCATACCTTCCCATTCTGGGCTATTTTTTTCTATGTATCAACATAGAGGATTTGCCCAGTGCTCTACAGACATAAACTATTGTTATTTTAAAGAAAAGAAAATGAAATGATCAGCCCACACTCAAGTCTGAATATATCCCCTATCCACCCACTACTATGTGTTTTTTTTCTTCTTTTTCTTCTGTTTTGTGGTTTGTATGTATATGGTAGGGGATAGGAAGAATGGAAGAACAAAGAAGAAAATGGTAGCAAAAGATGGGGAGGATAAGAAAGTCAAGAGACTCATTCCCCTCTGTTTTGACCTAACTTCACAGGCTAAATAATCACATTAAAATTGACTTAGTGAAAAAAGGTATGTATTTGGTGCCTATGAAAACCTAAATTCAAATCCTAATTGTGTAACTCTTTGTTTCTGTGGTCTTATATAAATCATCCAAACTCTGTGGGCTTCATTTTCTTTGTATGTAAAATGGTGTTAGATAAGATGATTTTCCAGTTCTACATCTATGAATCTCTCCAACCTTAAGCACTTCTATTTCCCAGGGTATCCAGATCTTCTTCTATGGCCTTAGGAATATTTGATGCATCAATATTCATATCAGGTAGAGAACTGGTAGGCTACATCTTACGGACAACAAGCACCTTGCATACTTAATACTAGCATTAGAACCATATTTCAAGATCATGATGGCAAAAGGTAACTTTTTCATCAACTCTCAAAAGTTTGGAGCTAAAATTCTACATTATCTATATTTATATTTTCAAGATAGATTCAGAGGTATAACCCCTTTATATTTGTCAGTTGCTATTTAAGTTAGACATTAGAATAATGTGGTATAAATAACACCAGAGAAAGGATAATATGTTGCTAAAGGCATGATGTCATAATTGACATCTTTGAGTAAGAGAGTCGACTATTGCTTGGTGCCTGGAATTCAAAGTAGCGACTCAGAAATGACCTAGTGCTTGAGTTGGAAGCCATTTATCTTTTTTAAAACTCACCTTATAACCGTCATAGCAGGTTAAGTTTGGAAGTAAATGACCTTAGTCATTTATAAAATGGAAACTTTAAATCCATCTGCTGGAAAAATTTAAAGAACTATCAGTAACCCCAGGACAATGAAAAACCTCCAATGTTAATTTCAACCCAGACAAATTAGCAAGTCCCACCTGTTTTCTCAATATTAGACTAAGATATAGATGCCCATAAAAGCCTAGCAAAAAAAGTCCTCACAAAAAGAGGCCAGAGGGAGATGAAAGGGTAGGGAGGGTAATACCTGATTTCCTGTAAGAACAGATATTGTTTATTAACATGGCTATTTAAAACCATGCTTGTGATTTCTCAGTCCAAAATCTAAAAATATTGTCCTGTGTTCTTCTGAGATTCCTAGTTCTGAACAGATCTGATAATTGCTTTCTCAAAACTAGAAGATTGCTGAAATATCTTTTCTAAAACTTTACTGAGCATCAATCCTGAGATCATCATAACTAATTTGTAGAAATAATGTTTGTGCTTTTTGGAGAATCCCCAAGGTATACATATACAGTCTGTGAAAGAACTGTTGTCCAGTTGTGTAAGATTTTAGGTTTAGTGTGACTTTGTAACAAAGAGTTTAAGTTAAACTAAATATCCAAATGTGGTTCATTTGTTTGTTTGCTTCTTTGGTGTTTCCTGAAAGCAGGAATAAGCTCCCAGAAATCAAGAACTCTGTCCTGCATACCTAGAATGTAAATGTTCCTCAAATAGACCTGAGAAAATTCTTTCCTTCAAAGCCAAGGTCAGTTGCCAACTCCTATGAAAAAGCCTATTTGGATCCCTTCAGTTACCAGTGACCTTCTTCCAGAAATGCCATTGTATCTTGTATTTGATTTTCTACACACATATTATTATCCTTATTTTTATATTTTAATATCCTTAATATTACTATTATTATTCACCATCATAACCAAATAGGATGCAAGTTCCTTGAAGAAAGAAAGGCCCACCATCTTTGTATCCCCACTGTCCAGCACACAGTATCTGGCACATATGTGACTTAGTAGGTGTTAAGTAAATATGTTTTAAAATTCAAATGAATTAAAATTAATAGAATTGAATGAATCTTCGCAGCTTTCTTACTTTATAAAATACTTCCTGAAACAAAACAGATAATGTGGGAATGAAGGGGTAAAAAGTAGGGATCAGGGGCAGTAAAAGGGATAAATTCAAACAAATTTTATTGTTTTAGGAACTCCTGGCAAAGAAAATCCCTTAAAAGATTAAGATTGGCAATGATTCTGAAATCTAAAATCTTAAAGATTTGACTAAGGCACTGAGAGGTTAAGTGATTTATCTAGGGTCACACAGCTAGTATGTGCCATCCAGTAAGTCAACAAGCATTCATTAAGTATATATTCTCATGGAGAAGATAATATATAAATAACAAGGTTCATCAAGATGATAGATAGGAAGAAAGATAAATAGAGAGATTTAGATGTGTGTGTGTGTGTATGTGTGTGTGTGCAGTTATAGATATATGAAGCTAATCTGAGAGGGAAAAGTACTAGTTGCTGAAAAGACTGGAAAGATATACTGCAGAAAATAGGATTTGAGCTGAATCTTGAAGGAATCCAGTTGTAGCACCTGTGGCTGCAAAGAAGCTGGTCAGAGTTCTAGGGGCAAGAGGAGCACAGACATCTGTGGCTGCAAGGTACCAAGGGCCTTTCCTAGGTAAAGACCAGAGTACAGACCAGGAAAGCAGTAACCACATATTTCCCCAGATCACATTCCTTTGGAAACAACAAAAACATGTATCCCTCTGAAAACAGCAGTACAAAAAAGTCTGAGGCTTGGAAAAGTGCCTTCTTATCCCCAGGTTGGCAGAGCCTAACTTTAACAAAAAATTCAAAGTCTAAAAATAGGCTGGAAAAATGAGCAAACAACAACAAAGAACTTTGCATTTGGATATACTAGAGCAGCAAGGAAGAGAAAGACACGAAATAAAAAGAAGAAAAGAATGTGAAAACAGGATTAAGTCAGGGGGCGGAGAAAAGATGGCGGAGTAGAAACAGCTACTCCAAGGCACTCTCCCCCCAGATTTCCTCCAAACCATGTAAAAGGGGATTCTGAACAACTTCTGGAGCCCCAGCACCCACAGAATGACACAGAGAAGCTAACTCCCGCTGAGGACAGCCCAGCAGCACAGTGCACAGTTTGCGGGGAGCCGAGCACAGGTCCGCCTGAGTCACAGTTTTAGCCCCAGGGCGGCAGGGACAGCAGCCGGCTGGAGGGACCCCAGAACACCAGCAGCTGTGGCAATTCCAGAATTATCAACATAGACATGCCTAGGACAAAGTGAGAGGTTAGTGTCCTATGGACTTTGGGACCAGTATTTGGGGAATGGTCGGCTTCCTCCCCTGGGGGCTAGAAGCCTCTGAGGAGACACGCCATTTTGTAGTTTTCAGAGGCAGCTCCAGCTCCTGGACTGCGAACTGTAGGGAGATCCAGCAATCAGTCTTGGGGGGTAATCACTCTTGCTTAAACATCCCTGGATCTGGATTGTGATCTGGGGAGGGAGGTCTGGGGTGGGTATCCAACTTGCCAGAACCGGAAGTTGTGAAGACCCCAATGTTTGGGATGGAAGCTCCCCTGTCTGGTGGCAGAGTCCTACTGTGGCAACAAGCCCAAAAGTCAAATAACTAAGTGGCAACATGCCTAGGCAAAGGAAAGAAAATAAACAGAATAATGCAACATTAGACTCCTATTTGGGGGGCAAAGAGAATCGAAGCATAGAACAGTCAGAGGACTGTGAGGTCAGAAATCCTGCTCCAAAAGCCCCAAAGGAAAATATGAGTGGGCTACGGGCCATAGAGGACCTTAAGAAGCAGATAAGAGAAGTGGAGGAAAAATTGGGAAGACAAATGAGAAGGATGCAGGAAAAGTATGAAATGAGGGCCAACAACCTGACTGAGGAAAATAGCACCTTAAAAATAGACTAACTCAAATGGCAAAGGAGGCCCAAAAGGGCAATGAGGAGAAGAATGCCTTAAAAAGGCAAATTTGCCAGATGGAAAAAGAATTTCAAAAGCTCACTAAGGAGATTCATTCCTTCAGAGTTAGACTGGAGCAAATGGAAGCTAATGACTTTATGAGAAATCAAGATGCTGTTAAACAGATCCAAACAAATGAAAGAATAAAGGCAATGTGAAATAGCTCATGGAAAAAAACCACTGACCTCAAAAATATATCCAGGAGAGATAATTTTAAAATTACTGGACTACCTGAAAGTCATGATCAAAGAAAGAACCTAGAATCACTCTTCAAGAAATTCTCAAGGAAAATTGCCCTGATGTTTTAGACCCAGAGGGCAAAATAGTGGTTGAAAGAATCCACAGATCACCTCCTGAAAAAGTTCCCAAAAAGAAAACTCACAGGAATATTATAGCCAGGTTCCAGAATTCCCAGATCAAGGAGAAAATACTGCAAGCAGCCAGGAAGAAACAATTTCAATATTGTGGAAACACAATCAGAATAGCACAGGACCTGCTGGCAGCTTCTACACTGAGGGATCGATGGGCATGGAATATGATATTCCAGAGGGCAAAAGAGCTGGGATTGAAGCCAAGGGTCACTTACCCAGCAAAACTGAGTATTTTGTTTCAGGGAGAAATATGGTCATTCAGTGGAAGAGAGGACTTTCAAGTATTCTTGAGGAAAAACCCAGAGTTGAATAGAAAATCTTACATTCAGACACAAGAAGCAAGAGATGCTTGGGAAGGTAATCAGGGAAAAGAAATCAAAAGGAACTTATCAAGGGAAGGGAAAATGGTCATAATGGAGGGGAAGAACAGGAAGGCAAAAGGGAATGGGTTAACCTTATTCTCATTGAATTTGGCTTAGGGAGGGAATGACATACACACTAAATAGGGTATCTCACCCTACAGGAGACTAGGAAGGAAGGGGATGAGAGGGGGGATGATGGAAGGGAGGGCAGGCTGGGGTGGGAGGAGGAAAGTTGGAAGCACCCATTTTTGAAAAGGGACAGGATCAAAAGTACAGAATAGAACAAGTGGGAGGTGGGATAGGAGGGAAATATATTCAGTCTTTTACAATATATCCACTATGGAAATGCTTTGCATAGCTACACATGTACAACTTATATTGAATTGCTTATCGTCCCAGTAAGGGTGAGTGACAAGGGAGAAAGGGAATGAATCTGGAATTCAAAGCTTTAAATAAAATGTTTATATATATATATATATATATATATATATATATATATATATATATATATATATAAATATAATTTATTTCCATGTAACTGGGAAATAAGATATACAGGCACTGGGGCATAGAGATCCACCACGCTCTACTGGAAAAGTCAAACGGGGTATGGGAAAACATATGGGAGAGAGAAGATAGTCTTTTTATGATATAAATATGGTTCTGATTCCCAAACCAAGAATAGTCAAAACAGAAATTGTAAACTAATTTCCCTAATGAATATAGATGCAAAAATCTTAAGTAAAATATTAGCAAAAAGATTACAGCAAATTCTTGTGAGAATAATGCACTATGACCAGGTAGGATTTATTCCAGGAATGCTGGACTGGTTCAATATTAGAAAAACTATCAGCTTAATTGATCATATCAACAACAAAGCTAACAGAAACCATACGATTGATTATATCAATAGATGCAGAAATAACTTTTGACAAAATACAACACCTATTACTGTTAAAAACCCTAGAGCAAACAGGAATAAATGGAGTCTTCCTTAAATTGATGAGTAGCATCTACCAAAAGCCATCAGCAAGTATTATATGTAATAGGAATAAACTAGAAGTATTTCCAACAAGATCAGTGGTGAAACAAGGATGCCCATTATCACCACTGTTATTCAGTATGGTACTAAAAACATTAGGTTTAGCAATAAGAGAAGAAAAAGAAATTGAAGGAATTAGGATAGGCAAAAAGAAACAAAGCTATCACTCTTTGCGTAGGATATGATGATATACTTAGAGAATCTTAGCGAATCAAGTAAAAAACTACTTGAAATGATAAATATCTTTAGCAAAGTTGCAGGATATAAAATAAAACCACATAAATCATCAGCATTCCTATATTTTACTAATAAAACCCAACATCAAGAAATTCCATTTAAAGTTACTGTCAACATTATAAAATAGTTGGTAGTCTACCTGCCAAAACAAACCCAGGAACTCTATGAACACAATTACAAAACACTTTTACACAAATAAAGTCAGATCTAAATAACTAGGAAAATACCAGTTGCTTGTGGGTAGGCCTAGCTAATATAATAAAAATGACAATTCTGCTTATATTAATTTAGTTATTCAGTGCCATAGCAATCAATCTACCAAAAAATAATTTTATAGAGCTAAAAAAGAATTATAACAAAATTCATCTGGAAGAACAAAAGGCCCAGAATATCAAGGGAATTAATGAAAAGAAATTCTAAGGAAAGTGGCCTTGCTATATTAAATATAGATATTATTGATATTGTTGTATTGATATCATTGATATAATTGATATAATATATAATATAATATATATCAATATATAATTAACATATTGATATAATAATACAGATATTAAATTGCAATCATCAAAACTATTTGGTAATGACTAAGAAACAGAGTGGTGGATTGGTGGAGTTGGTTAGGTACACAATACACAGTAGTCAATGACTATAGTAATCTACTGTTTGATAAACCCAAAGACTCCAGCTTCTGCTATAAGAATTCACTATTTGACAACAACTGCTGGGAAAATTGGAAAATAGTATGGTAGAAATTAAGCATAGACCAACATCTGACACCATATACCAAAATAAAGTTCAAATGGGTACATGATTTAGATATAAAGGGTAATACTATAAGTAAACTCAGAAAGCAAGGAATAGTTTACCTGTCGGGTCTATGGAGAATGAAAGAATTTATGACTAAACAAGCTATAGAGAACATTTTGAAATACAAAATGGATAATTCTGATTACATTAAATTGAAAAGTTTTTGCACAAACAAAGTCAATGCAACCATGATTAGGTGGGGACCAGAAAACTGGGAAAGAATTTTTACAACCTGTATCTCTGGAAGAGGCCCCATTTCTAAAATATATAGAGAACTGAATCAAAATTCCAAGAATACAAGTCATTCTCCAATTGATAAATGGTCAAAGGATATGAACAGGCAGTTTTCAAAGGAAGAAATTAAAGATCTCTATAGACATATGAAAAAATATAATCTAAATCACCATAGATTAGAGAAATGCAAATCAAAGCAACTCAGCTACCACATCACACCTGTCAGATTGGCTAAAATAACAAAACATGAAAATTATAAATGCTGGAGAAGATGTGGGAAAATTGCAACACTGACCCATTGTTGGTGGAGTTGTGAACTGATCTAACCATTTTGTAGAGCAATTTGGAACTATGCCCAAAAGGCTATAAAAATGTGCATACCTTGGGGCAGCTAGGTGGTGCAGTGAGTAGAGTGCCAGCCCTGGAGTCAGAAGGACCTGAGTTCGGATCTGGCCTTAGACACTTAACACACACAAACAAAAACCTAGCTGTGTGACCTTGGGCAAGTCACTTAACCCCAATTGCGCTTCCAAAAAAAAATGTGCATACCCTTTTACCCTGCAATACCACTTGTAGGGCTGTATCCCAAAGAGATTATACAAATGGGAAAAGAACCCACATGTACAAAAATATTTATAGCAGCTCTTTTTGCAGTGTCCAAGAACTGGAAATTGATGGGATGTCCATCAGTTGGCTAAATAAGTTGTGGTATATGAATGTAATGGAATACTATTGTGCTATAAAAAATGATGAGCAGGTGGAGTTCAGAAAAACCTGGAAAGGCTTATATGAACTGATGCTAAGTGAGGGCAGTAGAACCAGGAAAACATTGTACATAGTTATAGCCACATTACACAATGACTAACTTTGATAGACCTGGCTCTTCTCAGCAATGCAAGATTCTAAGATAACTCCAAAAGGCTCATGATGGAAAATGCCATCCACATCCAGAGAAAGAATTACAGAGTCTGAATGCAGATCAAAGCAGACTATTTGCTCTCTTTTTTGTTTTGTTTTGTTTCTTCTTCCTCATGGTTCATTCCATTCATTATAATTCCTCTTTGCAACATAAGTAATATGAAAATGGGTTTAATGTGAATGTATATGTAGATCCTATATCAAATTGCATGCCATCTTGGGGAGGGGGGAGGGGAGGATGGGGGAGGAAATTTGGAACTCACAATTGAATGTTGTAAACTGAAAAGAAAGAAAGAAAAAGACAGGAACAAAGGAAGGAAGGAAAGAAGGAAGGAAGGAAGGAAGGAAGGAAGGAAGGAAGGAAGGAAGGAAGGAAAGAAGGAAGGAAGGAAGGAAGGAAGGAAGGAAGGAAAGTGGAAGGGGGAAAAAGATAACATTAGAAAGAAATGAAAAGATCTAGAAAAGAACTTTGAAAATCTTCCCTGCCCCTGCCCCTTAAGCCTAAGCGAATCTGAAGATCTTCCCTGCTTTGAAGATTTTCCCTGCCCCCTAATAGGCTGAATGTAATGTGGTGGGAGGAGTTTGCTGAAGGGTGCCACAGGAAGCTGGAAGTCAGAGCATCTAGACAGTAGGGGAGAGAGAACACATCCAGGGAGACAGCTAGTTTTCCCCCTGCTGTAACAGCTAGGCTTGGGAGTTTTGGTTTGTGGGAAGGTTAAAGGATGGTATGGATCTCTGCTGTGTTATAGTGTATTAACTTCTGTGTTGATATGATGGATTTGGTTTCCTGCTGCTGGGATTTGGTTTTCTGGTATCTGAATAAATGTTTTGCTTCTGTCTTCTATATGGAGAGTCAATTATATTTTGTGACTGAGAACTATGCTGGCATATCTATAGCCACTGTTGGTGCTGTGAATATACTGTTGGTACTACAGACACCCAGAGTTAGTGGACATGTTACAGATGAAGAGTCAGAAAAGAAGACAGAGGAGTGGTTGTATATTCTGGAAGAGAACCAAGAGAGTACATTGTCACAAAAAACCAGAGAGACAAAACAGAAAGGTCAAGAAGGACAAGGATTGAGACAAGGCTATTAGATTTGGAAATTTACAAATCATTGATAACTTTGGAAAAGGCAGTTCATAAGCTTTTTGAGTTGAATTGAGTGTAGAGAATCTCTAATCCTAACAAAGACATATCCTCTGTCATGTAAACTTGTGGAGAACTTCGTGCCCAGTCCCTACAGATCATACAAAATTATAATTTAAGTCTTTTGACATCTAGGCCAAAGCTCTATCCCCTAGATGAAACATCAGTCAACTAAATGTAGCTTGATGTTCCTCTCTGCTGGCTTCATTATTAGATGTCAACTTGAGACACAAGCTTAGGACATCTATGAATGTATTGTTCAAAACAGAACTCTAAGAGGAATAAGAATGAATAGAAGATGGGGATTTCCGATGCCTTTTATTTTGTCATTAAATCCCTGCGTGTAAAGCCTAAAACAATACTGTTTTCATTCAGTTTCTTACTCTTAAGTCTTAATAATGCTGCTTACTGTATTTATAGGGCCCTTCTCACCATCAAAGTGTTATTCTAACTTTATACGCAAGCACTGTGCATTGTAACTCATATAGGGAGTATATTAAATATAAACATTAAGCTCACATGATGTGCAAGCTGGGAACTCTTGCAATCAAAAGTAGAGAAATTCCAATGTGACTTTCCCTGAAGCAATATTAGCTAGCTTTTGTGGAATATTTTATGGTCCACACTTAACAGTGTAAACTCTGAGTGGCAATTTTTTTTTTTACACCCTATCCAATTCAAAGAGGAGACAGGGTTCTGTTCAAACTTTTAGAAAGAGACTAGTCATGGAAAATGTTAGCCCCAGAGGGATTTTTGGATTCATTATTTCAGTTATGAGCAGCTGGAAGTAAGGCTTATAATAAAGGCTACTTTTCAACCTTAGCTGCTAGAACTATGACTAGCCCACACACTACTGAGTTTCCCAAAGTATATACCATGGGAATAAGCCTATCAACCTGTGGCCTTACTGTCAATTGTACCTTAGAAAAAGGCATTTGAATATGTTATCACATAATTAAAAATAATAAGCTATTCTTATAAGATAATGATAATTATTGTACAGATCATGATACTGTAGTTTTCCACATTAGGACCCTGATGGTCAGAGATGCATGCTCAATTTTTTTCAATATTATTCTCCTTCCAAAAAGAGTAAAGGAGTTTATACCATAATGAAGGTGGCAAGCAAGAGGCAGGGTAGAAACAACCCACTGAAGGCCCACTGAGGATTGATAACTGTACCTAGAGAGAGGTTATACTGGTAGCCAAGATTTGAAACCAGCATAAAATACCAGCAAGAGAAGCTGGACTCAGAAACTATTTTTGTTCTTTCAAGTTGCAGAGGTGCTAATCTGCATTAGCAAAGAGAATTTCCTCATCTGGGAGTTCACAATATCAGTGAAATCATAGATCTAGTCCCTATTACTGTAAGAAGATATGTTATTTATTTAACTCTGAGTACATACACATGACATAATGTAATGACTGACCCAATAACTTCAGGAACAATTTCTTCAGTCCACAAATTTGAAAAATTCAGGGAATATTTTCAAGGCCACAAAAAGTGAAATACTATTTAGTTTACTGAGTCCAAAAAAAATGAGATCTGGAAATCTGAGGGGAAAAAAATCACTTTAATATATTTTGGGAATGGCCTTGTTTTGAAGCTTCTTACTCCTAACATATTCTGAAAGGCAATGTAGCAGAGAGGATAAAGATCTAGACTAGAAGTCAGGAAAACGGGTTCAAATCCAGTTGCTGGTGTGGGAATGGACCTATTGCCTACCCAGGATAGGTAACTTAACCTCTCAGTGTCCCAAGCAACTAACTTCGAAGGTTGTAAGTCCATATGAGTTTTGAGATCAGCATAGTTTTGAACATTCATGAATCTCACTGGGAAGACTAACATTTGGAAGCTTGATGTATGTAGCACTGTCTCATCCACAAACAGGACCATTTAGCTCATGGGCCACATGATATTACACAGTACCATCCAAACCAACTTAAAATATAATTAAGAAATATTTCATAAAATAAACAAAAATACAATCAAACATAGGGAACAATACGTGGTTTTCCAAGTCAATATGCAGTCCACAGGGATCCTTGTGTATGGTTTAGTGGCCTTGTTTCTATTTTGGTTCATCACCCTAGAGGTTCATCACCCCTAGAGGTCCTTTCCATTTATAAAGAATCTCTCTTCCATTTGGGATCTTTTGTACCAGATCTTCCATGGCAGGAGCAAACACCCTTTGCAAGTATACATCTCCCTGACTGATGTTAATAATCAGATATTCAACACTTATCATTGCAATTGCATTTATTCAAGAATCTTAAATAATCAAAATATTCACTTTAAAGACTTCTTGGAGAAGAGACTTGAAAGCTATTTTTTTTTTTTGCTCTACCAAGTCAAATACTTTTGTTTTTAAAGCCACAAAGAATAAATATGGTGGAATTCTAAATTCTCTGCACCTTTCAGTCTATTGTGAGTGTAAAGATATTTGCAGCTGTTATCATGGGCTAGGTCAGTTCCCTAACAATTTACATTTGAAATTGGAATGAAATAAGACATTTGAAATTCATTTAACAGTTAATAAAAATAGGTTTACTTCAGCATATCAGGGAAAGGCTAAGCAGGGAAAGGATGTTCATCCAGGAAAAGACGTTGATTTAGGTCATGAGTTTCCCAGTAGAGTTCATGCTGGTGGTCTGTAGGCATATGGCTAAGGAAAGAGCGCCAGCCTCTGATATCCTGGCTATTTTGTACCCTGAGAAGAGGAAGCTGCCTCAACAGCCAGAGCCTTACTTATCTGTGTGCCTTAAATCTTGAGTATAGTTTCAATATCTTTTAGAGGTAAAATTAGCCTTACATGCATAGGGTTGGGAAGAGGGCTTCGGATATTACTCCCATTTCAGCTCTAGAGAATCATTTGCAAAGGTCTGTTTGTTCCCTTCTCATATTTAATAGTTAACATTTACATAGCATTTACTATGTGTCAGGCACCGTGCTGAGCAGTTTATAATTATTGTCTCATTTGATTCTCACGACAACCCTGGCAAGTAGGTGCTACTATTATCCTCATTTTATAGATGAGGAAAGACAGTCTACACTAAAGAGTGTGGCAGAAAAGAAGAGATGTTGAGATTTATGAATGACCTGAAAATCCAGGAAGAGATATTTATGTATTAGTTTGAGATAGAGCAATGGTTTTTTTTTTTTTTTTGAGGCAGGAAAGTAGCCTGATCTAATTGAAATTTTTAAGATTAGTCTTGCAGTAGGAAACAAATTGGCTCAGATTAAAGGCTAAAGTTAGGGGGGCTAACTAGGACATCAGCATCAGCAACATTAATGATAATAGATTTATGTAGAAAAAAATCTTCACTTGATCTTTCCATTCCTGCTATGATTCTATATCTCATCTGCCATTTATAACTAAACTCCTTGAAAAGAGTCTCTGTAATTGGTGCCTCCATTTTCTATCCTTTCACTCTTTTCTTAATCCTTACAATCTGGCTTCCACCTTATCATTCCATCGAAATCATTCTCTCCAAAGTTTCTGTTGATCTCTTAATTGCAAAATCCCATGACATTTTCTCAATCCCATTCTCCTTGACCTCTCTGTAGCCTTTGACACTTGACCACTCTTACTTGATACTCTCTTCTCTCTCAGTTTTGAGGACACCAATCACTCCTCCTACCTGTTTGATCACCCCTTATCAGTCTCCTTTGCTGGATCCTTCTCCAGATCACACCCTCTAGCTGTAAGCATCCCTCAGATTTCTATCCTGAGCTCCCTTCTTCCCTCCCTCTACTTTACTTCACTTGGGGATCTCATCAATTCTCACGGACTTAATTGATTTCTCTATGCTGATGATTCTCAAATGTATCTTTCCTGTCCCAATCTGTTGACCTCCAATCTCAAACTGAATGTCTAGTAGACATCTTAAACTCTACCCAAATGAAACAGAACTTATCTTTCCCCTAAATCTCCCCTCCCTGCCCTTCCCTGTTACTGTAGAGAGAAACATCATGCTCCCAGTCCCTCAGGCTCACAACCTAGGGGTCATCCTGGACTACTCACTATCTCTTGTCCAAGTTGTTTCCCAGCCTTGTTAATTTTACCTTTTCAACATCTTCTGAATATGCCTCTTTCTCTCCTCTGATACTGCCATCACTACTTTGGTGCAACCCTCATCACCTCATGCCTTGATTACTGTGATATCCTGCTGGTGGGTCTGCCTGCCTCAAGTGTCTCCCCATTCCAACCCATCCTCCATTCAGCTGCTAATGTGATTTCCCTAAAATGTGGAAATGATTTTTCACTACTCTACTTAATAAACTCTGATGACTTCCTATTTCCTGTAGGAGCAAATACAAAATACTCTGTTTGACATTCAAACCCCTTCCAGTCTTCTTACCGCCTAGCACATACTCTTCAGTCCTGTGACACTGGCCTCCTGGCTATTCCACAAACAAGATACTCATTCCCTCTCTCCAGGCATTTTCTCTGACTCTAATCATGCATAGAATGCTCTCTTCCTCCTCTGATCCAACCATGGACTCCCCTAGCTTCCTTTAAGTTCCAATTAAAATGCCACCTTCTAAAGGAAGCCTTCCCCAACCCTCCTCAATTCCAGTGCTTTCTCTCTTTGAATTATTTCCTATTTATCCTATATTCATCTTGCTTTGTATATATTTATTTGCATGTTGTCTGCCTCATTAGACTGTAAGCTCTTTGAAGGCAAGGACTGTCTTTTGCCCCTTTGTATATCCCCAGTGTGTAGCACAGCGCCTGGCACATAGTAAGCACTTAATAAATGTTTATTAAATGAATTAATATAGTGCCTACAACTTGCCAGGCAGTGTACTAACTGCTTTCCCATGACAACCATAGAGGTGGGGACTATTGTTATTTCCATTTTACAGAAGAGGAAATTGGGACAGACAGGCAGAGGGACAAAGGTGTCTAAGAAAGTAACAAGAGCACCTGACATTGATGTAAAGCTTTAAAGTCTGCAAAACATTTTCACTCATTTGAACCTCATAACAACCCTGTGAAGTGGGCATTACATTCATTTTACAGGTGAGGACACTGAGGTTTAGACATGTTAGGTAATTTATCTAGGGTCATACCACTCTTAAGAGTCAGAGGCATGATTCTATTCAAATCCAGGCCTTCTCTTTTTCTTTTTTTTTTCTTTTTGGAGGTCAAGTGATTTGCCCAGGGCCACACCGTTAGTGTTTTAGACAGAATTTGAACTCTTATCTTCCTAACTTGAAGTCTAACATTCTTATCTACTTTGCCAAAAGTAACAGGTCCCTGGTCTGAGATACAGAGGAAGGAACAGACATATGAAAAATGTATTTTCTTTTGCTTTTTATTGATATTTTTTGTTTTTATATCTCTTTCATCTCCTCCCCACCCAGAAAGTTATTGCTTTTAACAAAGAATAAAAAAGAAATAAAGCAGTTAAGTGAAACTAACATATCAATTAAATTTAAAAGAATATAAAGTTTTCCATTTTATATCCCTCAACTCTGCAAGATTGGAAGGAGCTGAATTTTCATTTCTCTTCTTTGGGAAAAGCTTGGTCATTATACAATATATACAGTAACTGTTAGCTTCAATTTGTTGTTGTTGATTTCTCCATTTATGTTGTCATAATTATGTATTCAAAGGCAGCTATGTGATACAGTGAATACAAGGCTATTCTTGGAGTCAGGAAGACCAGAGTTCAAATTCTATTTCAGATACTTAGTTAGCTGTGTGATCCAGGCAATTCACTCAACCTCTCTACACCTCATTTTCCTCATCTGTAAAATATATAAATATATAGCTCCTACCTTAAAGGGTTGCTGTGAGGATGGAATGAGATAACATACATAAAGGGTTTTAAAAACCTTAAAGTGCTACATAGGTGTTATTTTTTATCATTATCATTATTATTCTTTTTTTTTGTCTGGTTCTATTTATCTTGCTTTACATTAGTTCATGTGTTGTCTGATCTGAATGATGCTTATTGTAAATTGGGCATGTTGCTCTGTGGGTGAGGCGAACCAACCTAGTAAGTTAGCTCTTCCTATAAAGCAGTTAAAGTACATGAAATTCTTCCTTTCTTCTTTTCCCTCTTAAACCAGAAGGGGCAGAAAAGGGCACAATATACACTTCTGAAAAGTTTTACCTCCCTTTACCACCCTTAGGTGGCACTGATGGTCAATAGCTAAAACTATAATGTGCATTCAACTAATGAGGAATCACTTAGCTGACTACTCTTGCTGTTGGTCTTTTCAAACTGCTTTACCAAGTTTTTCTGACCCTCTGCTATTTCTTCCATCTTTACTTGTCAGGTTCACCCCTCTTTAGTCTTAGCCTCCTGTCTTCTATACTTCCTATACAACTTACATCTACCAGTAGATTAGATCAAAGTCTCCCGGCTCTCACTAGCCCGTCTTCCACTTAAAAGATAGTAATTCACCAAATTTCCCCTGGGAAATAAACAGACTTTTAAAAATCACACTTTAATCTAAAGTAGTTATATTTTTTCTCTTTTAAAAATTTACCCTCTTTTGTCAGAAAACATTTATTTGCAAATGAGCTGAGGGATCATAATGCTCTATAGTGATAAATTCCCAACCATGATCATCAAACTCATTTTGGGTCCTTGAAACTGTTGCTTTTCATCATATTTTTCCAGTTTTTAAGAAGTAAAAGTTCATTCTCTGTCCCTTTAAATCATTAAGCTATTCCCACACAAGTAAGATATCATCCTAAAACTTGTACTAGATCATTTGAGTCTTTATAATTATCCACGGTACATTTTATGTCCAAAGTCCACATGAAAGATGTCCTTCTTTATAAGTATATTTTAAGTTTTTATTAAAACTTTTTTTTCTATTTCCTTTCAGGCACCAAAGTATTTATCTATCTAAGGTTGGTTGTGTTTTGTTTTGTTTTGTTTTGTTTTACTTTCTATATCATTGCTGACCCCTTTAACAGTCTGGTAAAGCCTAAGAACCACTTCTTTAAATGATGTTTTTAAATGCATAAAATAAAATAAATAGGATTATAAATAAAACAAAGGTTAGCAAAAAAAAAAAAAGCTAAGTTTTCCCATCTAAGTTCATGGATCCCCTGACATCCAGCCCTGGATGCTACGTTCAGGACCCCATATATGCAATTTCAGTAAATACCTTTGCTTTTAACTAATTCTGTCCACTGCCTGACCAGAGTGATTTTAAATATAACACTTGGGGCTTCTGAGTTATAATTTTAGGAGCGTAGATCCAAAAATCATTGTGAACCTGATGTAGTCCTCCTCCTATGAGGATTTTGTGCAAGTTGTAATATAACCCTGAAGGAAGAAACTACATATTTCATTATCTTCTCTTTCCAGATGATTCCCAGATCTATATATCCAGTTCTGGTCTTTCTCTTTAGCTCTAATACTACACTGCCAACTTCCCATCAAACATTTTAAACTGGTTGTCCTATAGGCCATTTAAACTTGACATATCCAAAACATTCTTTCCATTCATACTCAACTTCATATTGCTTCTGATCTTCTCTATTTCTGTCAAGGACACCAGTCTCCTTCAAGGCACCCAGATTGTTAACCTCAGAGTCATTCCCAACCCTTCACTCTCAAAAATCAAATGAGTGGCCAAATTCTGTCTGCGCTCATCTACAAAGAGGCAATGATTAATGCCACAAAAACTAATGAGTCCTCATCCAGAAAGGGAAGAGCTTTAAAACAAAACCAAAAAAAAAAAAATTCTAAGAAGTTGCATAGGATGTTTGAAGGACCCAATGAGCTTAATTAAAGTGAAGCATATGGAGATTTCAAATGTGGAATTTTTTAATAAGAAAATGTGGGGGAGATTGGGCAGTAAGAGCTTAGCTAGACAAAGTGAGGGGGACATCTGGAATTAATTTTTTCCTTGAAGAATCCTGGGGGATTCTATAGGTGGAATTCTTTCCAATGACCCTAAATAAATGTTCATAGTGGCATTGAAGGACATTTTCCCCCTTAGACTTAATCATCTGTGAATAAGTTCTTAAAATTGAGAATGGTCCCTTTGTCTCTAACTATCACATGACAACATTCACTGTAATATTCTGTCTTGGTGCATTCATTTAAACCTTGGGGATCTTTCTGCTCTATCCATGACAGTGACAGTACTACAGTGGTCTCTTAGCTGCACAGCTTTATCTTGAGGAGGCAGCGGCACCATTGAAAAGTAATGTGTAAAGGGAAGAGGGCAAGCACTCCAAAAGCAGAGCCTGAATCTGTTAACCTTCAGAGTCTTTATAATTAGGCATATGCTTGAACTATTCTTGGTTTCATTGCTATCTTTTTGTACTATCAAAATGGGTTTTCTTCACTGAATAAGAACAGAGTGTTCCTATGGTACATTTACTCAGCTGCTTAGCACAGGATACTAATAAGCCTAAGGTCATAGGTCCAGGCCTCAGATGGGCCAGTTACTTTCAGACTATTTCAGGGCCACAGATTTTGCTCTAAACAATTCATCTCACACAGATGTGCCTTTAGAAAGGAAACATGGCAGATAAATAGAGTTCTGGATATTGAGTTAGGAAGATTTGGGTTCAAATTTTGCCTCTGACACTTATTAGCCATAAGACCATGGTCAATACCCTTTTATCTTAATTGATAAGTTTTGGTTTCTTCTAAGGTATTACTTACCTTAGAATTATTGTCAGGATCAATTGGGATAACATATATAAAGTACAAACTTTAAATCAATACATTAAAGTCAGCTATTATTATTGGACTCACCTCCATGAATGGGAAAACAATTCAAATCTAATAAATATATATGGGATATATTCTAAGACAATCAATAGAAAGTAGCTAAATGTAAGGTAATTTAAAAGAGAGGACACTGGCCATCAAGGAGATCAAAAAGTCTTCATATAGAAGAAGGTGGTTCTTGAGCTGAGTCATAAGTGAAAAGAAGGATTCGATGAAGCAAAGATAAGAAAGGAGTGCATTTAAAGCCATGGGAGAGGTAATACAAAAGTGTAGAGATGGGAAACGGTGTGTCATGTATGAGAAACAAATACATAGAAAGCCAATTTGTCTGAATTATTAAATATGGGAGGGGAAATAATGTGCAGTGAGGCTGGAAACAGGTTAATACAGTTATAAAAAGGCTTTAAGAGCAAAATACGGGAGTTTATATTTGATTCTGGGGGCAAAAGGGAACCCCTAGAGAGTACAAAGTAGAGAAGGTCATATGCACTTAAGGAAAATCACTTTGGCAGAAGTATGAAGGATGAATTAGAGCATTAAGAGACTTTAGGAAGGTAAAACAATTAGGTCATTGCAATGTTCTTGGCAAGAGGTGATAAGGGTCTAATTTTAAGGTGATGACCCTGAAGAGAAAGAAGGTGACAGATTTAAGAGATAAGAAGGTAAAAACAGCAAGATTTGGATATGTAAACATGGAGTGAGATAAAGTAAGGAGTCACAGACCTGGAACAATGGGAAAATGGTGGTGTCATTGACAGAAATAGGAAAGTTTGGGAAAGGCAGTAGGTTTTGGAGGAGAAATAATGAGTACTGTTATGGACATGTTGAATTTGAGGTATGTCTAGAATATCTAGCTTGAAATGTTCAATGGAAGATTGATGATATAAGATTGAAGTTGACAAGAAAGTAGAAGTGAATATAAAGATCTGGAAATCATTGACTCAGACATAATTAAACCCATGAGAGATGATGAGGTCCCCACGACAGAAGGTAGAGAGAAAATGGCCTAGAATAAAGCCAAGGGAAATAGTTAGAAGGTATGATGTAGATGACTATTGAGCAAAGGAGAAACAAGAAAGGAGTGTGAAAAAGTCCTAGAGAGGAAAGAATACCCAAGATGTGAAGGTAGTCAACAGTGTCAATTACAACAGAAAAGCCAAGAAGGATTGGAACCAAGAAAATACCCTCATATTTGGCAATTAAGAGATCACGGATAACTTCCTAAAGAGTAGTTTCAGTTTAGTAATGAGGTTGGAAATGAAATTACAAAGGAGTAAGAGAAGTGGAGGAAGAAAATATAGACAACTTGTTCTAGGACTTCGGTTGCAAAAAGGACAGAAATATAGACTGATAGCTTGGGAAGTTAGTAGGGTCTAGTGAATGGTATTTTGTTTTTCTTCTTTTTTTTTTAAAGCAATTGGGGTTAAGTAACTTGCTCAAGATTACACAGCTAGTCATTATTTATGTGTGGGTGCTCATTTTCTGAGGCCGGATTTGATCTCGCGTCATCCCAACTCCAAGGCCGGCGCTCTTACTGCGCCACCTAGCCGCCCCTTTCTTCTTTTTTTTTAAGGAAAAGGTAGATAAGAGCATGTTTGAAGGCACTGGGGAAGAAGTCTGTTGGTAGGAAGAGGTTGAAGACAGGAGGGGTAATTGAGGTTGCAATATGCTCAAGATAGGGGGCAGGGGTGAAATTGAAGGGACAGTAGAGGACTTGGCCTTGGCCAGGAGAAAGATCACCTACTTATCAGAAATTGGGAGGGGGGCAATTGATAAATGGTCAAAGGATATGAATAGGCAGTTTTCAGAGAAAGAAATTAAAGATATCTATAAGCATATCAAGAAATGCTCTAAATCACTATTGATTAGAAAAATGCAAATCAAAACAACTCTGAGCTACCACATCTCTCCAGTTAGATTGGCTAAGATGACAAAACAAGAAAATGACAAATGCTGGAGAGGATGTGGGCAAATTGGAACACTAATGCATTGCTGGTGGAGTTGTGAACTTATCCAACCATTCTGGAGAGCAATTTGGAATTATGCCCAAAGGGCTATAAATAATTTCATACCCTTTGACCCAGCAATACCACTTCTAGGGTTATATCCCAAAGAGATCATAGAAGAGGGAGGAAGACCCATATGTACAAAAATATTTATAGCAGCTCTTTTTGTGCTTGCAAAGAATTGGAAATTAAAGGGGTGCCCATCAATTGGGGAATGGCTAAACAAGTTGTGGTATATGAATGTAATGGAATATTATTGTGCTATAAGAAATGAGGAGGAGACAGTTTTCATATTTACCTGGAGAGGCTTATACAAACTGATGCTGAGCGAGAAGAGTAGAATCAGGAGAAATTTGTATACAATCACAGACACAACATATGTGTGATGACCAACTATGACAGACTGGACTATTTTCAGCAGTGCAGTGATATGAGTCAATCCCGAAAGACTCATGAAGGAAAGAAATGCGACATCCAGAGATATAACTAGAAAGAACTGAGCTTGAATCCTGATGGAAGCAAACTAATTGAACTTTTTCTTTTCATTGTTTGGTTTTATTTCTTCTTTACCATTTTTCATCCCACCTAGTACAATACACCTTTGTAATTGGACTAATGTCTAATATGAAAGTATTTGCAGATCCTATACTGTACTATATGCTGTGGTGGGGGGTAGGGGGAGGGAGGGAAAGGAAATTTGAAAATCAAGGAACTATGGAATTGAATCTTGTTAACTAAAACTAAACTAATAAATTAATAAAAAAGAAAAAAGAAATTAGGAGGGGGGGGTTAGATAATGGGAGATCATACCAAGAGATTTTGAGATGAAGAGAAGATGGAGAGAGTTCGCATCAAGTGACTTCAATTTTCTCCATAAAGAAACAAGGTCCTAAGTTGAAGGGAAGAAGGGGTAGCTTCTTGGGGGTGTCTTGAGGAAAGAAAAAGACTTGAAAAAGTTGGGGGGTTTTGTTTGTTTTTTTGTTATTTTTTTTTCAGGGAGTGAGATAGGGATACAGTTTATGTTTTGAGTGACTGATACTTGGATACATGGGTGTGTTCTTGAGCCAACTTACCCCAATTCATTGTCAAATGCATTAAATGCATGAGCATTTTCACCTCCAAAAACAGCAAATACTTCAAAGCAGGGATTGGTTTATTGTTTGCTTAATTGTCTAAACCTTAGAAAGTTACAGAGAAAATGTTAATGATGCATATTAAGCTTAAAAGTATGTCCTGAATAATTTTTCCCCAGAGATCCAGTTGTTAAACACCAGCACATTCCTGCTTAGATGAGTGTGTATTAGTTTCAGTTCATCATATTCAAATGATCATTGGCAATCTTTAAGAGATATGAGGGACAGTGTGGTATATTGGAAAGAATATTGGACTTGTTATCACAAGGTCTGGATTCATATCATAAGCTTCCAACTTACCATTTGTGAACTTCCGTAAAGGAGGATAACATAGGGTTGTTACAAGGACCAGATCGAGTGATAGTAAAATGCTTTGGCTGTTGCATTATCAGGAGCAGTGGGAAGTCCTTCTTATCTACATTCTGCTCCTCATTTTCTACCAAAGAGGAGAGGAGAGGATTTAAGAGCTCCATGATTCTTACTCTGATCCTATAGAATTTTCCTGCCTCCATTGCTTCAAACCCCTTCGTGGACACAGTGCTTCACAGTCATCTCTGGCAAAAAGTTAAGTAATCGATTGTTTCTTTGTTGTTGGGTTTTTTAAGTACCTTGCAAAGCAGGGACCTTTGTTATTGGCCATAATGCAAAGTACAAAGATTTGAAATTGACAGATGGGGGAGAAAAGGAGAGAATTAAATGTGGCATCAGTCAGACAATTCTTTTGATAGTCTAAGAGTTGAGTTAAACTCAAATAGAACTGGATCCTGGTTGGCTGCATACCAACTTAGAAAACCACCAATTAACATTATCTATGTTTCATTGTATTTTTATCTGTCCTGTTATACATTTCCCAAAAACATTTTCATCTGGTTCAGGTCTGGCTCTGGGGTTTTACAGGCCTCAGGAGGCCGCAGGGGACAAGTCTGACAACTCAGTACTCTTAGTATTTCCCTACTCCTTTATAGAAGCAGATGTTCATTTGCATTGAATAGCCTTGGGTTCATAGATGAAGAATGATTGACTGTCATATAGCCCTTTAAAGTTTGTGAAGCATTTTATGTATGTAGATCCCAAAAGGACTTGGGGGTTTTTTGTTTGGTTGATTTTTGTGAGGGTTGGGGGAGGGAGTAGCAAACCATTTCTTTATTGTAAATGTGACTCGAGGCTTAGACTGTCTGCCTGGCTAGGGCAGGCTTAATCACTAAAGACTACAGCTAGGAAGAAATATAACTCCCCAGAATCAGGAGAACTTGGTACACAGTAACAGCCACAGTGTACAAGTACTGATTTTGATGGACTTAACCCTTCTCAGCAATGCAAAGACCTAAAACAATTGCAAAGGACATGTGATGGAAAATGCCAACCACATCCAGAGAAAGAACCATGGAGTCAGAATGCAGAATGAAGGCAGACTATTTTCTTTTTTGTTTTGTTTTATTTTGTTTTTTTTTCTTTTTCATGGTTTTTCCTATTCGTTATAATTCTATGCAGCATGACTAATGTGATAATGTGTTTAATAGGAATGTATGTATAGAGCCCATATCAGATTGCAAGCCATCTAGACAGGGAGTGGGGAGGGAGGAGGAGAAAATTTAAAACTTTTGAAAGTGAATGTTGAAAACTAAAAATAAATAAATTGCATCTTCAGTAACTTCAGCCCCGACTGTTACATAGACATTATCAGATTTGGCCCATACTACCATTCCATTTTACAGACCAGGGACCAGGGACTAAGAGAGATTAAGTGAGTCATCCATCACATAACCAGTAATTGTCAGAAGCAAAGTCCAATGGCAGGCCAAAATCTTTCCAGTAAGTAACAAGTTCCTCTCCATAAAATGATAGGATTCATTAAATTCTTAAAAGAAAATTATCTGAATGGCATTCAATTTCATTCTCTTTCTCTTCTATCTTCCTATCTAAACCTCTGTGCCTTAGTTTCCTCATCTGTAAAATGGGAATATGTAATACATGTATCATGGGATGAAATGACATAATGTATATAAAGTGCTTTGCAGAACAATGTGTATAAAGAGCTATATAAATGTCAACTATGATTATTATGCCGTGGAGTATATTAAATGCAAAGTAAACATAGCCCCCATAGTAAGAGGTATCTACAAGCCAAAGGGCAAGATAACAATGTATAGATTTTAAAGAACCAGATAAAATATAAAGACAGTTAATAATATACAAATAAATACATATGGTAGTGTGTGATTGTGCAGTACATATTATGAATGCTATTAATAATTTTATTCGCCAAAAGCAAATAAGAATGGCATTTTGATTATTTTTCCTTTCCTCTTGTGTGTGTGTGTGTGTGTGTGTGTGTGTGTGTGTGTTTGAATGTGTATTCAGGTATAGAAGAGGATGGAGTGGCAATAATATTCAGTGATAGAGAGCCCAGAGTTGATAGGATGAGAAAAGTAGACAATAGCTATATACCTGATTCTCCGTCAGACTATGTAGGAAACAGGGTTATAATTTGCCATCCATTTCTCTACTGTGGGTACTTTTAAATGTTCAACAAACCTTACATACTCCAAAACCTGGCTCCATTATTTTGTTTTATGTCATCTAAGTTTGCAAAAGAATACTAAGCAAGCCATGGGGAGTCTGTTTTCCTGTGCTGAATAAGTAATCCTCATTACAAATGGTTAATAATAATAGTAATGGTTAATGGTCTCCATTGGCTGTGGAAATGTAATTAGTTTCACAATGGTGCATGATATAAATTGGGAGAGGAGGGAGTGAGGGTAATGGACTTATATTAGTTTTTCATTCAGGTCCCAACCCAAACTGAAAGCAGTCATGCAAAGATTTTACATAAAAGACCCACACTGTGTTTTGTTGTATGCCCTAATTTCATAACTGGAACCCACTAAGGGCCCCAGCTGCTCTATTTGATTAGATCAGTAGACTTTATCATGCCCTTGGGACCCTGATAGTGCAGCTAATATAGGCTTCCAAATCTACTAATACCTCAACACAAATCTGCTGCCCACCAGATAGGTTAAAATAACTGCTTCTTTTCCTAATATATTGCTTTAGAAAATCAAAGGTCTTGGACAGGGTTGAGTGAGGAGAGCTGATGGCAGGTGGCATGAGGAGATGGACTTACATGTGATCACGTAGGATTAACACATGTTCTGGTCACAACAGGGAAAACATGCTTTTTTTTTTTTTAAATCTTCCTAAACTTATGGCTGACTCAAGTCTTCATCTCTGTAGGAAGATGCCTGAAGAGAATATAGTATAATAGCAGAAGTATTTACAATTGTTCTAGAAGTCTTGGAGTGTTTTGTTCTGTTTTTAAAGAAAGAAGTTGGAATCATTCCTCTTCACCTATCCCTCTGTTGTTTTAGGTCTTGGAGAGACAGGAAGAAAGGGATAGAGGAAGAAGAGGGCTAGAGCAGAAGGATGAAAAGAAGGGAGGTTGGGAAGATATGTTCTAGAGCAGTTTGGTTCTAGAAGTAAAAGAAACACAAGAAAAACATGCTAGATTATTATATCCCCTACCAAATACTTTTATATAATCCACTAGTTTTCCAGAACCTTTTCAAGGATCTGGACTAATCTCAGCATCATCTGATCTTCTCCAAACAGTAAATTAAGATCAAATGCCCTTGATGTTTATCTGATAATTTGAACTTCAAATTTGCATCATGTTTGAGGTATAGTAAATATGCCACCATGCACATACCAATTTTATTGACCTACAAGGCAAGGAACTGGCATAGTCAATAATTATAGTGGTATTTAGGTGATTGCATTGTTCTAAATTCATTCACTTAGAACTGTTAGCACTTGCTACCCAGAATCAATATGCAAACTATTTTTAGAGTTCAGAAAGAAGCATATTCTATTAGTGTCCTTTTTCTACTATTGTTATTATTCCAAGTTCAAAGAGAAATCTTATTGATGTTCCTGCATATCATATTCTCTTTGTTCGCAATCTCTGCCTAGAGGTTAAGATGTAAGATGGACCCAATGCTTACACATAAAGAGAAAAGTATAATTAACGGTCCTGCATAAAGACTTTTTGTTCCTTACAATAACAGCCCCACCACATAAACAAGATTAAAGAATCTGAAAATTCTTCGTTCTGGGATTGGGAGCTGATTATATGAAAGTTAAAGGCTATGGCTAGGGTAGCAGATTATGAGGCCCTATTGAGTAACATCTTAAAATTCCAGAAGCAGAATTCAGTGTGTGTGTGTGTGTGTGTGTCTCCAAATCATCTGCTTCAAAGTTTGCCTATCCATAATATGCACACTCTCAGGGTGTGTGTGTGTGTGTGTGTGTGTGTGTGTGTGTGTGTGTGTGTGTGTGTGTCTCCAAATCATCTGCTTCAAAGTTTGTCTATCCATAATATGTACACTCTCCCTTCACCTCTGAACTAGACCAAGTCAAATGTAATGAAAAAGAAGAAATCTGTCTTAATTCATTTTGAAGAACATTGGCCTGAGTCTAAATAGACAAGATGAATTCGAGGGGATTCTCTCATTTTCTAAGCATTAATAGGCTGATATAGAGTAAGATAAGCAATATCATCCAAAGACATAATGGCCTGGCTTCCTTTTTTTGGAAATGCCTTATCATGATGCTCTATAGCTGATACAGTGTTCCATGCTCCTTGGAAAAGAATTACATGAGAAACTTGTTTCTGGCTTGCATGTCAGGAATCACGCAATAGGACTACTTTATGGGTGAAGTTACCTCATATCAAAGACCTTTTGAAGGCCCTAGGGGAACTTGGCTTCATACTTTATAGTTGTTGCTGTTCAGTGTCCAACTCTTTGTGACCCCAAATGGGGTTTTCTTGCCAAAGATGCTGGAGTGGTTTGTGATTTCCTTCTCCAGCTCATTTTGCAGTTGAGGAAACTGAGGCAAATAGGGTTAAATGACTTGCCCAGGGTCATACAGCTAATGGCTAAGCCAGATTTGAACTCTGGTCTTCCTGACTTCAGGCTTGTGTTCTATCTACTGTGCTACCTGTCTGTCCTCCCTATAGTAGATAATGTTATACTAGGTTTAACTCTCATCTCTGAACCAATCAGTCACCAAGCCCTACAAGTTCTTTCTTTATACCATACCGAAAAAAGCACTGAACTAGGAGTTAGGAAAACTAGATTATATTTCCCACTTTGCCAATAACTAGTCTTAGAAGCTATCTTGGGGCAGCTGGATGCTTAGTGGATAGAGCATTAGACCTAGAGTCAGGAATACTGGAGCTAAAATCTAGCCTCAGACAACTACTAGCTATGTGACCTTGGGTGAGTCACTCAGCCTCTGTTTGCTTTAATCTACTGGAGAAGGAAGGAAATGGCAAACCACTCCCACTCCAGTATCTTCACCAAGAAAATGCCATGGACAGCATAGTCCATGGGATCACAAAGAGTCATAAAATAATGAACAACCTTAGAAAAGCAACTTAACCTCCATGGACCTCAGTTTCCTCATCTATAAAATAAAAGTATTGGACTAAATAGCCTCTAAATTCTCTCCTTGCTCTAAAATATTCTGATTCTATGATTATGAAATATTTCATGTATCCACTCCTCCCTTTCCACTACCAAATCCTAATATAGTCCCTTATTAGCTCATATCCACAAAAGCCTCATGGCTTGTTTCACTGCAGTTCATCCCCAAAACTTTTATCACATTTATCTTCCTAAAATAATACTTTAATTGTGTCTAATTGTCAATGGACTCCCCATTACCTTTGGGAAAAGCCTAATCTCCTTAATTTAGCATCCAAGTCAAGTCTAGATCTAATCTGGCCCATCCAATCTATCTTTCCAACTTTATCTTTTGCTTCCTAACATGAATCTTCCAATCCACTTCTGACCAAAAGTCATGCTCATTCCTGTCATGTTCATGCTGTATCCACCCATCCAAAATGTTTTCCCTCATCCTCTCAGAATATTCAAACTTTGCTCTTCTATTAAGGCCCTGTCCTGAACTCCTCCATGAAACAAACCTTCCTAAACTATCTTAGTTCATATCAATCTCTCTCACCTTGATATACAGTCTACATAACTCATCTTGACATTTAATAATAGATTTGGGACTATGAGGGACCTCAGAGACCAATTAGCCTTTCAACTTCTCCACTCAACAACTCTCCCCAAAGTTGCTAATAATCTCTTAATAGTCAAACTTGAGAATTCTCTCTCTCTCTCTCTCTCTCTCTCTCTCTCTCTCTCTCTCTCTCTCTCTCACACACACACACACACACACACACACACACACACATTTAGCCACAGTTTCCCTGAGCTTCAAACCTTCATCACAATTGCCTATTAAACATTTTGAACTAGATGTCCTAAAAATATTAAACTTAATATGTCCCAACCTGATTTATCTTTCCTCCTTAAATCCTCCCCTTTTTCAAATGTACCTATTTCTGTTAAAAGTACCACCATGCTTCCATCTTCCAGGTTTATATCTTCAACATTATCCTTGACTTCTCACTCCACATATCCAATCAGTTGCCAAATCTTGCTATTTCTTCTCCATACTATCTTTTGTACCTGATCCCTTCTCTCCATTCACACAGTAACCATCTTAGTACAGGCCATCATTCCCTCTCTTCTAGATTATTTCATTAGGCCCCCAATTTTTCTCTTGGTCTTGGGTCCCTCCCCACTCCAGTCTAGCTGGTGGTACATTGCTGCCAAAGTAATTTCCCTTAAACATGAAGATCTGACTGTGTGTTTCATATTGCCTCTAAAACAAGATATAAATTCCTTTGCTTAGTTTCTAAATTCCTTTACAACCTGGTCCAACCTGACTTTCTTACCTTACTGAACATTAATACCCCTCTTGCGTTCTACAATTCAGTGTACCTGGCCTCCTCTCTGTTTTTCACATATAATATTTCATCTTGTCTCTGCACCTCTACATTGGCTATTCCCTGTGCCTCCTCACTGAGCTCCTCTCTTCCTTTAAGATACAGCTCAACCACCATCTTCCCCAGGAAGCCTTTTCTGACTGCCTCCCTTCAATTGCTAATGCCATCTCTTCCAAACTACCTTGCATTTAACAGCTTTGTATGTATGTGTTCTTTTTGTGTTGATGTTTTATGGCACTCATCTCACCCATTAGAATGTATGCTTTTTGAAAGCAGGGATCGATCATTCTGCTCTTTGTATACATATACCACACCCCAACCCTGTGGCTGGCACAAAGAAGGCATTGAACACTTAACTGATTGACTGATTTAATCCCACCTTATCGTTTTGAAGATAATAAAACTGAGGCCTGGGAAGTGAAGCGACTTGTCAGATTATCTTGTTTCTCCAACTGGATTGCAAGCTTCGTGTTGGCGAGGACTATTGTCTTTGATATGCCTTATACCCTTTATATAGTAGCACAAGTCTATATTTATATGTGTGCATATATGTCTATATATGTGTGTGTATATCTCTATGTGTGTGTATTTATATGAGGCAAATAGGTGGCACAGAGGATAGAGCACTGGTCCCGGAGTTGGGAAGACCTGAGTGCAAATCTTGTCTCAAACACTTATAAACTGTGTGAGCCTGGGCAAGTCACTTAACCCTGTTTGTTTCAGGTCCTCATCTATAAAATGAGCTAGAGAAGGAAATAGACAATAACTCCAGTATCTTTGCCAAACCCCAAAATGGAGTCATGGAGAGTCAAACATAACTGAAATGACATACCATATTTATATAAAATTGAATATATACATATAAGTGTATGTGTATATATAATACACATATATATGTGTATATGCATACATGTACATATACGTGTACCAAATGAATATATACATTTGAAATCATTGTGACAGCTTGTATTCCCGGAATATTTTTCAATTACAGAACATGTTTACATGTCCTTGTCTTCACAAAACTGCTGTGAAGTACATGGGGCAATTGCTGCTAACATTCTCATTTTAAAGGTGAGGAACTTTAGGCTAACTAACCTGCTAAAGCTTACACAGCTAGTAAATAGTGATGCCGGAATTCAGACCCAAGTCTTCTGACTTCACTTTACTGCTCTTTGTACTTCCTCATCCTCCCTCCTATAACATAATAACAGCAAGGCCTGTGACATTGATTGATGATATAAATAACCCCCTATATTAAAAATGAATAATTCTGACCCAGAACGGATATGTGTCATGCACTGTCAGGGACAGAGTCTGGAATACAACCACACAAACCATTCATACCCCAGTGCTTGAGGCATGAAATCTCCCTCATTCTCTCTATCAACTAGGATAGCCATGGAATATGGAAAAAGTCAAGTTTCTTTGCAACTAAGTAACTACCACCAACCATCAATACCAAGAAAAGAAAACACAAAAAAGCCTTTCAGTCTTAGTAGTCATATGTTTCCATCACAAACTTGGTCCCATTAACAACCACCTGATCATCAAAGGCTTTAGTAGCCTATTATAACTCAGGCACAAGATTCCAAGAAGCCAATAACTGTCCTACTCAGAAACCTCATGAAGTGCAGAGTAGAAGCAAAGAACAGGGATATGAAAGGATATGAAACAAGAAAGCAGTGATTTTAAAATAGGGCAAAGTAATGTCTCTGCTGTCTGGCTCCTTCTGTTTTCTAACTCTGAACAGAATGATTCCATAAATAAAACTGAGGCATAAGTATATCAATACAGCAATAGTTTTCATAGTCTTTGCTCAGAAGTTCCTCTGTGCATTTAGCTGCAGAGTATGTGTGTGTGTTCCTGTTCTCACTGCCCAGCTGGAAAAATGGCAAATGTGGCTTCTATTGTGATCGCCCCCTCCTTGCCCTCCCACCTCTTCTTTCTACCCATGCCGCGTTCATACTCAATCTGCCTCCCTTCTGTCTTTGGAATTAGGTCCTGAAGATGAAAATTGTATAATCCTTGGCAAAAACTGCCTGAGTAATTTTTAAACAAAGCATATTGTTCTGGGTTATCATCCCTATGATTATCAAAAAAGTATATGACACTATGTAGAACACAGAATGGACAAAATTAAACAGAATACCCCCAGAACTACAATCTGATTAATCTTAATCAATTTTTTTTGAACTGGTCACTGAGAACTGTCTTTGTCATTATCCTGAGTTGTCATTATCTTACACAAACCTGGAAAGATAAGTAACACTATACTTACAAATGAGGGGTTATGTTGGATATGACTTTCAATAAGTCCAAGTTATTAAAAATAATGATGATAATAATAATAGCATGTTTTACAACTTGGAGACATCCTTTGAGATAATTATCAAGAGTTATCCTAGAATGTCACAAAACCAGGACTGGAGATCAGTGGTATAGAAGCAGGGGGCTACATGACATGGCAACTGAAGTTCCGTCCAGTTCCACAATTCTATTACAAGCTGGAGTAGGTGCTATCTTACAGCATCAGGATTGTGCCTGTGTTTTGCATAGGATGGTTTAAGCTTCACTTCATTGTTCATGATTTTCCTGATACAGTCCAAACAAATTTCTTCCTCCTGAGCATTTCCCTCCAAACCAGAAATTAGGACTAGCACCTGCCAAGCAAAATTATTTAAATGTATGTATAGTGCTTTGAGGTCTCAGAAAAGAAAGGCATTTTATAAATGGTATTAATATGAGACGTGAGAGGAAAAGTCCCACTCACTTGTAGGCCCTAAAGACCACATCCATCATCATAAGGCAGTTTTATCACCCTAGTCAAATGGTAATTGTGAGATTCACATTGCTCCAACACAGCCCTACCCCTACCCATCCCACCACTATTTCCTTCTCTTTCATCTCCTTCCTTGTTTCCAGTAGCCATAGATTTATACAGCTTCTTCTCTTACTTAACATCCCACGTCTGTCGCCACACTGGTTAAGTAAGACTCATTCTTTTCCTCCCTACCCCAAGCTGGGTGCAGATAATACCTCTGGGAATGCTCCTATCCAGAATGGCTCAGTTGGTAGAAAAGCAATGTCAGAAGTCCTAAAAAGAGAACCACAAGCAGCATCTTGCCCTCTAGGCAGAGACCCTGACTCTGGTATAAGCCTGGCCTTGTAAGGCGCTAATCTTTGGCAGAAGATGTCAATCATGAGTTTCTTTGATTAACCACATTTCTACCCATCAAGAATACTATCACCTTGCGCTGCTAGATGCTGCCTTTGAAAAATTTCAGTGGGCCTCAGGATGGGCAGGAATGGTGAATAGTAACCATTTTCTTATACTCACCTGGCAAGGTTCCCAACCTTCTGAAATGGATTGTTTTTTTTCTTTTCTGTTCTCATATAGTCAGTATCTGTGTCATAGTGTAGACTTTGTTTAAGTTTAAACTGAGCCAAAGTACTGCCTTTAAGGTTTTAATCAGGATTGAATCCCAGGTTTTTTTCACATGATTGCTCAACCACTAGTTTGGGCTTTACAAGTCGAGGGAGCTATAGACCTTAAGCCAGAAAAGCCACCACTACACTTTGTGTTGAACAGACTCCACTTCCATTACTCTCAAAATCATTCTGTCCTAAGATTGGGTTACCTTATTTCTTTCTTACTGCCCTGCTCATCTCTGGCACCCTCAAAATAAAAATCATTTCTATCATGATAAAGATGATAGTGGCATTAAAAAAAAGAATATATTAATAGTTATTTGCACACTGATACTTAGTGGATCTGTGATATCAAAGATGTGGGTATCCATTCAGTGATGCAGATTGAAGTCCATCCATGCCATCTTATCCTGTTGGACCCTTGACCATGACTTCTCATAAATCCTCCCTCAGGGAGTTGACCCAGTGTGCTTGGGGCCTTCCTTTAGATAACAAAGATAGTTAATCTTTAGGCTTTTCTCTTGAGAAGTTTTTTGGTTGAGTACATTAGTCCATTTCAGGGAACTGCCACTTGCAAAAATACTCATAATTGGAAATTTCAGTTTGAGAAATTTTAGCTACATTGCAACACTATATTGACTCATTTAACAGGATTGTAAGAGATTATTTTGATTCCATTGTTCCATAGGAACATATCCATATCCATTACAGTCGTTATATCCAAAGGGATACATCTATATGTACATTATATATGCATATAAATGTATATATGGATCTTTCTCGACATATATAATTACTGTTATGGTTCTGAAGTTTAGTAATTATGCTTGAGCCAAAGCACAAAGAATAAGGCATCTGGAAAGGCCTCCTAGTTTCCATCTGCTTTCTCTCATCTTTTTTTTTGTTGTTGTTCAGCTGCCCTTTTATCAGCATATAGCTTATGTATCCTCAAATTGCTGGATATTCAGTGTTTATGTTGTCAGTCCCAACATGTGATATGCTCTTTTGAATGGTTTATGAATGCAGTACATAGATTTTATGTGAAATGTATATAGCTTGAATTAAGTTTTCAGGGAGCAATTATTTATGTAAAGATAAAACAATGCAACTTTTATCTTTTATTCTGCTATAAGATATACAGTTATTTAGGTAGCAAACAAACTGATACTTGGTTTGAACAACACTTTCATATACTGTATGGTTTTTGGAATTATTCCCCCCCAAAAAAACCTGAATTTCCTAAAGACAAATGATAATTCCCTGTTTAATTCTATGTCAAAAAGAAACTGATAAAACCAATATTGTGCCTCTTCCTTCATTTTTTTTCCTCATAAACCACCAAAGCTGATTTTTCAGGTCTTTATTGTGGCACTTTGTAATGGAAAATTCATGGCAATGTTTCTAAATGTACAAAAATGAATTTCAGAGAAAGATCATGGGGTCAAAAGATATCTTTATTCCAGCATCATCAGCATAGCCTTTTGCTATTTTTTTAAAGCAACAAAAACCTAACCTTTTGTGATATGTGGAGCCAGTGAGATAAGTTTTGTTCACTCACAGAATTACCTTCTAAATTTTCCTCTTATATTTAAATTTATTCAAATGCCAAGCTTTTAAAAACTTTTCAGTCCAACCTTATTTCCTAATTGCTGTGGTTTAAGTTATAGTCTTGTTATGTTATAAAGCCTAAGTAAAAAAACAAAAACAACACTAAGGAACAGTTTTGTTGAATGCAAAGCACTGGTGCCATTGACTGTCCACATTCAGAAGGCTCTTCACCCTTGTGCACACACCATGTATACTGGTTGTAACTCAAATCAGCTTACCCCTTTGTATTAAGATTATTTCACCAATTGCTACAGTCAATAAGATCAAATCTTTGTATGAGAGAAAATAACTGAAATTTTATTTTTCTACTGACATTTCTAATGCTGTTGTCAATGTTTACCAATAAAAATTAATTACATTAACAAAAAAAAAGAATACTACCACCAGAAACCCCATTTTTGTAGCCCAAAAGTAGCATGATGTAATGTAGTGGTATCAAACTCAAATAAAAACAGGGGCCACTAAGCCCTATGGGTTACATTTTAACTTAGTTATCTATGTTTTATTGCATTTTTATTTATTTTGTTAAAATTTCCCAATTACATTTTAATTTGTTTGGGCCCCACTTGAGAGTGTTACAGGTACATGTAGCCATGGGCAGGTGTTTAACATCTCTGGTACAGGAGATAGAATGTTAGAATTTTTTTAAGAATTATACTTTAACATTTTTTTAAAAAATTTTGAGTTCAAAATTCTGTCCTTCCCTCTTGCCCTTTCCCCACCTATTGAGAAGACAAACAATAAGATAGTCATTATATATGTGAAATCATGCAAAACATATTTCCATATTACCTATGTTAGAAAAAAAAGGCAAGAAAAATAAAGTGGGAAAAAAACAAGTTTCAATCTGCATTCAAAGTTTATCAATTTTCTTTTTGAAAGTGGATAGCATTTTTTATCATGAGTCCTTTAGAATTACCTTGGATCATTGTATTGATTAGAGTAGCTAAGTCTTTTCACAACTGATTATTGCTGCTATTGTGTACAATATTCTCTTGCTTCTGCTCACTTCACTTTAGAATGCTAGACTTGAATGCAGGAAAAGCTATGACCAAATCTCACCTCTAAACTTACTAGCTATGAGACTGTGGACAAGCGACTTCATCTCTCTGAGACTCAAGCAAAAGTCTAAGTCATATACTGTGAATGATCTGCATTGGTAGAAGGAATTCTTACACCAAAGAATTCACTACTCCTCAAAGTATTGACAGTACACACTAAACATTAGCCTCTACATAGTGATAATTTGACCATAAAATTGTGAAATTAGCTTTTCTTGTATGAACATGACTCTGGTTTCTAGAATTCAGCTGCATCTCATACAACATTCCAGAGACGCTGGACAAGTGGGCTTTCAAGAAGCTAAGGCATCCTCCCATCTCTCAGTTGTTATTTATGCAGAAGTTTTTCCTCAGAAACAACACATTGTGCCTTTGTGGCAGAGAAGGAAGGATGAGTTCTCTGTGAATAACAAGCCCTGAATAGAATCCTATAATTAGCACAACTATTATTCTCCCTTACTCCAAAATTATTTCAGAATTTACATGTTATAGGCATGACTACACTTCCTAGGTACTTCCCAAAAGGAAACTAAACCTTTCTGACTTCGTTTCACATAATTTAAAAACACAACTGATTAGTTTGGCATTCTGGTTACACATCTAGTACAGTGCCGATAGCTTGCTAAATAAAAAGCTAACTACTGACGTTCATGGAGATGAGTTCACTACCAAATGAGAGTGCAGCTGTGAATCCCCCCCTCAAATGTTTCAGTCCATACATTGAAGCTTTGATGGAAACCTGGTGGGCCAAGGCCACAGTAATTTGTGAATTCATCTTGTAAATTACCTTCACAAAGGCTGCTCTAATATAGGCTGCCTGATGGTTTTATCTCTCCATATACATGCCATTTCTTTTCATGTATTAACTAATTATTCCAGTGCACATCCTCCAGTCCACACCTCCAACAAATTTGCAATAATGAGCTATTTACTGAAGTGTGTGTATATCTAGGCTGTCAGCAAGAACTCAATGGAGCTTGTCTTTGTAGCTGCAATCCTCACCCACAATGATTCTTCCTTATCAGCAGCCCAGGTGGCTTCAAATCAGAAGGCCTGGTCCCTATTATTATTTTATTTCATTTTTCTTCTTCAATAGAGGAAAAGGATCTTGGGAAGAAAACAAACAAAAAAAAAACATTCTACTTGGGAAAGTGGGCATATATACTTAAGATTTCAAAGCTTTCTCCTAATTCTTAATTTTAACTTCTTTCCCACAAAACTAATCTTTCCTAGGGGAAAACAAAGAAGAAAAGAAATACACAATTATATAGTAACTTATAGGCTCAACTCTGTAAGAACAATATAGAGAGGATTCACTCACCAGAAAAGAAACTTGTCTAATATCAAATTCAGCTACCTTTTAAAAAAATACAACCTAAAAAAACCTAAGGTCCAAAAGAAATTGAGTCCATCTAATTCCATGCCTTCAAAGGTTAGACAAAAGCAGGTATTCTAAAAAATACATCTGTTGTCTACAATTAGTTTGTTTAGGTTTGCTGGCTCAGTGCTACTATCCTAACATGACAAATATGGAAAATTTGACTCCTTTTTCATGTTCTGATGAGGTATACTTTTATGAACTTGTCTAATGACAAGTTCAATGACTCTGATCTAAGCTCTGGTTCCTTACGGGGTTGAGGAAACTTATTCACGGCAGACACTTCCCTTGCAAATGTACTGTACTTGCTTTGGGGATTGAATGCTGATGGGCCATCATGAGAAGCTTGAATTAAAATCTACTGCAGGAATCAAGCCACGATAATTAACATTATTTCAACTTTTAAGGAGTAGCAGACAGAATGTTTCTTGCGCCCCACATTCTTGGCTGAGTAATTTGCCCAGGGGATAGAGTATAACTTGGACATTATAGACATTCACGAAAGGCAAAATTCGTTTTTTTTAAAAAGAACTGGCAAATAGGAAACAGTAAAAATTATAATAAGGGCAATATTACAGCAGGGCTTTGACTATGGAGAGTACTTCATTGATATTTTTATGGCTCACTTTAGCATGCCTGTAATTTTAAGAATTAAATCATAACTATGCTTTTCAAGCGGTTATATCAATCTTGAATTTTTCCAGTTGGATGACCTAATTGCAGGTCATGTAACATGAAATAAGACTTTAAGATATGACCTAAATATGGCTGAGAAGCAATTAGAAATCTTAATTATCAATGTCAGTGATTCTAACATTGACATATTTTGTTTCAACCTGTATTATTAAGTATTTATTATGCGCAAGACTAGGATTACAAAGATCTTAAAAATATCTACTTCCTGGCATTAGGGAAAGTTTTTAACCTGGGGTCAACTGATATCCCCCAAGGGGTTCATACATAGATTTCAAATGGTTTATATACTTAATTTGGGGAAAAATACAAATTTATTTTCACTAACCTTTTGGTTTTCTTTGTAATCATATGTATTTTATTTCATTTATTTAAAAATATTCTGAGAAGGGATCCATAGATTTGATCAGATTATCAAAGGAATCCATACCACACAAAAGAACCCCTACCTTAGGTAGTTTAGAATCTAACAAGGGGTATAGTATGTATACATAATAAAATATTAGGGACAAAAGAGAGAGGCAAACAATGTAATAAGAAAATCTGAGAAGGGAGAAAATGCTTTCTTCCTCAGGGACCAGAAAAAAACCTCACGGAAGAGATAAGATTTGTGCCAAGTTTTAAAAGAAGATAAGATTTCGAGAAATGAAAAGGAATTATATTCTGGGAATACGGTATACTGGTAGATTTTGAGACAACTATTGTTATCAGAGCAATGCCTTAGGAAAATTACTTGGGGAATAGGGATGAAGAATAGATTGGGGAAAAGAGAGACTAAAGGCAGGAAGACCAGCTGTTGTGATAGTGTAGGTGAGAAGAAATGAAAGCTTAAAATAGGATAATCACGATGTGATTAGAGAACAGGGAATATATTTGAGAGCTATGGCAGAGAAAGAGTTGACAGGATTTGGCAGTTGCTTAGTTGCAGGACATCAGAGAAGAGGAAGAATCAAAGTTGGCTCAGGTGTCAGAAACCTAGAACTAGGAAGATGATGATGCTTTCCATAGAAAAAAATCAGTTAGGAGGAAGGGTATGATGAGTTTAAAAGTACATGTTGAGTTTAGGTACTGGCAGTACATGTAGGGAGACCTAACCAATGCCAGTTGGAAATGGGAGACCAGAGCTCAGGGAAGAGATCTAGGCTGGGTATATGGATGTGTCAGGGAAGAAGATAACACTGCCAAAGGAGAAAGTAGGCAGCTAGGTAGTGCAGTAAGACCCAAGTTCACATCCTGCCTCAGACACTTCCTAGCTGTAAACATTCAACAAGCTGCTTAAAGTCTCAGCCTCAGCTTTTTTCATCTGTAAAATGGAGTTAAAGGAAATTTCATTAAGACAGGGATTCCCTTCCAATGCAGATTACAACTTGTCTATAAACTTACAGATAGGTCAAAGAGCCTAATAATACTAACAATGAATAATAATGAGGAGGAGGAGGATGATAACATATGTTGCTTTAAAGTTTGCCAAGTGTTTTATGTAAATTATCCTATTTGAGCTTCATGACAATAAGCCAGGTCCTATAGGTATTATTAGTCTCATTTTATAGAAGATGAAACTGAAAATCAAAGAGGTTTGGTGACATGGTCACACAGATAAGCATTAGTGGTGGGAATTTGAATCCAATTTGAGAATTGGTAGTTCCTTTAGTTTACTGGATGTAGCTTTATTATTTTTTTAATTAATTATGTTCTTTATCAGAGTTCTATACTGCCTTACTGTGCCATAAAGGTGACTCTGGACTCTTTAAAGTTACACCAGTGGAACAAGGTTGGTAGGTCTCACAACAGTAGAAAGGCTTTGAGTATGGAACCATTAATGGACTGCCATCTGAAGACCAATCTAACCAACTTTGGTAAATCTCCTCTCTAGAGAGATAAGCATCTGATGTTTACAGTCATAGTGATTAACAAAAACAGCTTATTCAGGCACAGAAGGATTATAATCTGCATTGGTTGAGGAATACACACCAATAAAATCAGGGATCCTTGAAGCACTATAATTATCTGCTAAACAATTGTCTGTTTTTTAGTGGGCCTGGGTACTTGGGTCATAGTTCCACTCTAGATGTGTGATCCTGAGCAAGCCTTTTAACTTCCGTGATTCTGTTTCCTCATCTATAATGATAGTTAGTAGGCAACAGTGTGTTGGTAAACGTTTAACAACTGGTTCTCAAAAAAAAATCCCAATTATTCATCACTTTCTTAAGTCTAGACAAGTAACAACACAATAAATCAAGCCCTTACATACAGCATTTGCCAATTTCTGAGGTGTAAAGGTTCATGGTGAAAATGTAATGATCAGCTCTTGTGAACCAGGTCTAGTACCTACCTGGCTCCAGTAGTCTCCAGGACTAGGTCACTTTCATCTTTAACATCCTAGGTCTAAGAATCTTTAATACCTCTGGCAGTGGTCATCAAGACCATAAAAGGCTGCTGGGAAGGAAGAAACTTAGGGATGGAGAATATGATAGGTAATGCATTAGAGAAGATATTCCAGAAAACAAGGATCAGGGGCTGAGATTCCTGCTTGGACAGAAAAAAAGGGCCCCTAAGCACTTTGGAAGAATGAAAAAACTGGCACTGGAATGAGAAAAATAGAAATGATAGATAGATAGATGATATATATCATATAAAATAAAAGGGTTGCAGTAAGGACCTAGATACAAAGTGGGTACACATCAGATGGGGAATGAATAAACAAATTGTGCTACATGAATATAACGGCAAACTGATGTGCAATAAAAAACAATAGATATAGGGAAATTGAAGAAACAATGGAATCTCAAAAGAACTTACACAGAGTGAAGGTAGTAGAATCAGGAAAAAAAGTACATAATAATTACAATATCAAATGAGTAATAAAATAAAATGGTGAAATTATAATTACTAACCTTGACCCTAGGGAAAAGATGCTAAAATGTAACTAACTTCTTGCTTTCCTTGAAGAAATGGGAAATACAGGTATATAATGTAATATGTACTGTCAGATAGGGTCAGTGTATTGGCTCCTTTAATGAGCTTTGTGTTTTGTTTTGTTCTTCCTTCATTGTAAGAAAAGGTTCACTGTTTAGGGGTGGAGAAGGTGCATATTCAGAAGTGAACCTTATCGAAAAGTAGAAAAAAAAAATTTCAAAAGGAGGACTATTTCCTCAAGAAAGCCCCTTATAGATTGAGACAAACAAGTATCACAAGCAACTACTAACTCAAGTTATCATATGATTATTTCAGGTCAAAGCAAATGAGTATAATTTTTTTATCCCACAGACTTTACACTGAAGACCACTGAGACTCAAAGATGTCCAGGGACTTTACTAGTCCCTCAGCTAGCAAGTCGAAGTGTCTTTGGGATGTAGGTGGCTCCTGACTCCAGATCCAAAGCATTTTTTATTATATTGCCTTCCTTCCCTTAAGCATATTAACAAAACTATGCTAAAAACATCAATTGTGCTTACTTAATTTAATTTTTGGAAAACTCAAAAGACTAATATTATTTTAAGATGTTGGTCAATTCCCATTTGAGATTACCTTCAATCTTACTCTGTATATATGTAGGCATATGCCTTACCTGTATTTAATTACTTCCATGTTGTTTCCCCCATTAGAATGTTACCTCATTAAGGGTAGGGGCTATTTTTGTCTTGTGTCCCCAGTACTTAGCAGAGTGCCTGCCACTGATTGATGGGGCACACAACTCTTTTCATTTAATGTTCTTTAGTTCTTTCATTAGCCATATAACCCCTAGAGAGATAGTGGTAAGATGGTTTTAAGGCAAATTGTCAATATGGCAACACACTTATGAAGCTCATTATCTATTAAGAGGATTATTCAATGTTTAATGCAGAGCTCCATCATCAAAGGAGAAGTTATTACAGATTCTTGGAAATCAAGATGGTACAATTAAACAAAAGTGATGTCTAGTAGCACTAGAACTGTATCTAATGAATGTTTTTATCATTCCTTACATAGTCAAGTAAGTGCTTTTCTAGAATACTAAGAAATATTCATCATAAAATGTCATCACAAAGAAATAGACATCAGCAAATAGAAATTCTGTAATCATGCCAAGTAGACAAAGAGTAAGAAGATGAAAATTAAAGGAAAGGGCCTAGCATTACTAAGCCAAAACTGACAGGTCAGAGGAGCAAAGGCTTTAATTGCTCAAAAGCCCCTGCAGACCACCTTCCCCAAATGATCCTTCAAGTCTCTCAGGTGTATCACAGAGTGTGAGAAGGGGGAAAATGTCCAATGAGACAGGAAAGATAGGTTGAGACCAGGTTGTTTAAGGCTTCAAAAGTGAAACAGAGGAGTTCATACTTTATCCTAGAAGCCACAGTATGTCACTGGAGATGAGTGGGGGATTCACACGCTCAGATCTGTAATTTTAGGAAAATTGCTTTAGAAGCACTATATAGCACTATATACACTGGAGCAGAGAGATATTTGAAAGCGATTAGGAGATTATTACAATAATCTAGGCAAGAGGTGATGAAGGTCTGAAGCAAAATGGAAGTTTTGTGAGTGGAGATAAGGAGTCAGATTGAGAGATGTTGTAGAGATAGAAACACTGAGATTCGGCAACTGACAGGATATGAAGAATGAGGTAGAGTGAGGAGCAGGGAATAATGCTAAGGTTACAAACCTGAGATACTTGAAGGATAGTGGTTCCTTCAACAAAAAAATCAGGAAACTTGGAAAAGCATAGGATTCAGGGGGAAAGCTTTTAAAAAAAACAGCTCAGTTTTGAGCATATTGAGTTTAAGATATTTCCAGGACATTCAGTTTAAAATATCAAGTAGGCAATTGTTTTGGTTTTGTTGTTGTTTTTTGCAGGGGGGGAAGGCAGGATAATTGGGATTAAATGACTTGCCTAAAGTCACATCAAATGATTATTTCAGGAAAGTGTTATGTGTCTGAGGACAGATCTGAACTCAGGTCCTCCTGACTCCAGGGCTGGTGCTCTATTCACTATACACAGGATGTTCAAAAAATCTTAGTGCAGTCATAATCTGTAAAAATTTAAGACTAAAGTCTTAGATGCAGTTTAAAGCTATAAAAGCTTTAGACAAAAGATTAAAATCCTAATGCATTTTAAAGCTATTTTATAAAGCTTAAAACTGCACTTAGATTGTTGGTACACTGTATAGCTCTGTTGGTTATCTGCATAGAGATGATGGTTAAATCTTTGGTATCTGATGAGGTTAAGAAAAGAAGACAAATCTGTAGAGGGAGAAGAGACCCTAGGACAAAATAGTGAGGAACACCCCAAATAAGGGATCGCAATATGGATGATGAGCTAGCTAAGGAGATGGGGAAAGAATGAACCAAGAAGCAAAGGATTATAGCCAAGATTGAAACTGGGACAGAGAACCAATGTGAGTAGATACATCAGGCTTGAAAAACAGGAGACTTAAATATAGATGGAATCAGTCTTGTTGCCCAGAAACTACTAAGGGTAGGATCCATGAGGGTAAGTAGTAAATTTCCCAATATGGAAGGAGGATGAGGCAGCTTTGTAGTCCACCATTAAGGTGAAGAAGTCTGAAAGTAAAGCACAAGGGATATATTAAAAAGGCTAAAAACCACCAAAAATTTCAAAAGAAAGAATATTCACTTAAAAACCTACAGAATAAGCAGATAAATCAACAAAGATACAAACATTATAAAGAATAAGTGCTTTAAAATCAAAATTATTATAAACTTCTCTAAAAAATATTACAAGACAAAGTAAATTGAACTATTAAATGATGTGGAACTGAACAGAGCATGGAACAAGAAGAAGATGGGAGGTGAAATGACAAGCAAAATTTTTGCAAAGAACCGGAAGACCTTCCATTATAAAAGAAAGAAAATGCAAATAGTACAAGACTATTCTATACCCACCATAAATCACAGAAAGAAATGGAATGATATAGTCGAAAAGGCAAGAGAACTCAAAATGCAACCCAAATTATATACCCTGGGAACTGGAACCTAATCATCAATGTAAAAACATGGATATTCAATGAAAGAGAAGCATTTGAAAAAGTCCTGGAAAAAAAAAGAGCAAATTAATAAATCTTCAAAAACCCAAAAGAAAAACAAAAATAACTACCAAAGAAAAAATAATGAATTGTTTTCCCATCTCTGGAGACTATTAAATTTTTAAAAATGCAAAAAGAACACCTATTGGATTACAAAAAACCTTAAAAACAACAGGGTACCATTAAAGACAATTCATTCTAAAAGGACATTAGGAGATCAAGATGAAAGCAGAATTTTTTTTTTCAGTTTATTTTAGTTTTCAACCTTCACTTCCACAAGATTTTAAGTTCCAAATTTTCTCCAGATCCCTCTTCTTCCCCCAACACATGACAGTATGAATTCTGATTACCCCATCCCCCAGTCTATCATTTCTTCTGCCACCACCTCCCCTTCTCTTATACTGAACCCCTTCTAATTTTCCTGTAGGGTGACATAGATTTCTATACCCCATTGCCTGTGTACCTTATTTCCCAGTGGCATATATAAACAATTTTTAACATTCTAAAACTTTGAGTTCCAAATTCTCTCCCTTCCTGCCTCCCCACTCACCCTCACTGAGAGGGTGAGAAATTTGATATAGATTATACATATGTAGTAATGCAAAACACTTCCGTAACAGTCATGTTGTAAAAGGCTAGCTATATTTCCTCCATCCTATCCCACCCTCTCCCCATTTATTCTGTTCTCTCCTTTGACCTTGTCTTTCCTCAAAAGTGTTTGCTTATGATTACCTCCTACCCCAATCTGCCCTCCCTTCCATTACCCCCCCCCCTTCCCTTCCACCCTACTTTCCTGTAGGGTAAAATAGATTCCCATATCCAATTGAGTGTGTATGTTATTCCCTCCTTAAGCCAAATTCAATGACAGTAAGGTTCACTTACTCCCTCTCACCTCTCCCTTCTTTCCCTCCACTGCAGGAGTTTCTTCTTGACTCTTTTATGTGAGATAATTTACCCTATCCTACCTCTCCCTTTCTCCTTCTCCCAGTATAATTCTCTCTCACCTTTTAATTTTATTTTTTTGATATCATCCCTTCATATTCAACTCACTCTGTACCCTCTGTCTATATATATTCCCTCCAACTACTCTAATAATGAGAAAGGTCTCATGAATTATAAATGTCATCTTTCTATATGGGAAAGTAAACAGTTCAACTTTAATAAGTCCCTTATGATTTCTGTCCTATTTACCTTTCCATGCTTCTCTTGAGTCTCATATTTGAAAGCCAATTTTTCTATTTATTTTTGGCTTCTCAAGAATGCATTAAATTCCTCTATGTAATTGAATGTCAATTTTCCCCCTTATTGATTATACTCAGTTTTGCTGTGTAGGTAATTCTTGGTTTCAATCTTAGCTCCTTTGACCTCCAGAATATCTTATTCCAAGACCTCTGATCCCTTAATGTGGAAGCTGTTAAATCTTTTGTTATCCTGACTGTGTTTCCACAATACTTGAATTATTTCTTTCTGACTGCTTGCTTTCTGACTTCTTTTTTCCTTGACCTGGAAACTCTGGAATTTGTCTAGAATATTCCTGGGGAGTTTTCATTTTGGGATCTCTTTCAGGAGGTGATTGGAGGATTCTTTACATTTCTATTTTATCCCCTGGTTCTACAATATCACAGGGTACTTTTCTTGGATAATTTCTTGAAAGATGATTTCTAGGCTCTTCTTTTGATCATGGCTTTGTGGCAGTCCAATAATGTTAAAATTATCTCTCCTGGATCTATTTTCCAGGTCAGTTGCTTTTCCCATGAGATATTTTACACATTGTCTTTTTTTTCATTCTTTCAGTTCTTTTATAATTTCTTGATTTCTCATAAAGTCATTAGCTTCCATTTGCTCCATTCCAATTTTAATAATTCCTTAAGGAATTACTTTATTCAGTGAGCTTTTGGACGTCTTTTTCCATTTGGCTAATTCTGCTTTTTAAGGCATTCTTCTCATTGGCTTTTTGAACTTCATTTGCCATTTGGCCTAGTCAATTTTTTAAGGTGTTCTTTCTTCAGACTTTTTTGGGGTCTCCTTTAGCAAATTGTCGACTCATTTTTCATGATCTTCTTGCAATCACTTTTATTTCTCTTCCCAATTTTTCCTCTATTTCTCTTACTTGATTTTCAAAATCTTTTTTGAGCTCTTCCATGGCCTGAGACCACTTCATATTTTTCTTGGAGGCTTCTGTTGTTTGACTTTCTGTTGTCTTTTTCTGATTGTATATTTTGATCTTCCTTGTTACCAAAGTAAGATTCTATAGTCTAAATTTTTTCTGCTATTTGCTCATTTTCCCAGTCAATTACTTGATTTTTTAACTCCTTATTAGGATACAGCTCTGCTTCTAGGAGAAGGCATACTGTCCCAAGCTTCAGAGGTTTTGTGCACCTGTTTTTGAGATACATCTAGGGACCAGTAAGTTTTCAGTTCTTCTAAAATGTTATGATCCTAAGGAGAGGTGTTTACTCATCTCCTGGCCTGTGCTCTGGTCAATCAATGACCACAAGCACTTTTTTCTACGCTGGAATTGTGAAGAGTGTTCACTCTCCCATTGCTGCCACAAGCTCTGCTATGCCAGTACTCTTCCTTGCCCTAGGACTGCCACCCAGGACTATGACCCAGATCCAAGTATGGGCAAACCAACAGAATTCTGCCTCAGTGCCTGCAAAGAGATCCCTGTAATCTCCTTCTGATCAGTTGTTTGATCACATTACTGTCTGTCAACTGAGAGCTCTGGAAGCAGCCGCTGCAACTACTGCTGCCACCACCCCGCTATAGGGCTGCACTAGGGCTGGAGCTAGTCTCACTCAGGTCCAACATACCTTTCTCACTGACATTCTAAGTTGCCTCTGGCTTTTGTGGGTTGAGAAGTCTGGAAACTGCCTCAGATGCTAGTGATTCGACTGAATAACTGAGGGCCCTGTGGCCTGTGCCAGGCTGTCTTGGGCTGAAAATTTGTTTCACTATCTTTTTGTGGGTTCCGCTGCTCTAAGATTTGTTTAGTCATTTTTTTACAGTATTTGGAGGGGTTTGGAGGAGAGCTCAAGTGATTCCCTTTTACTTTGCCATCTTGGCTCCACCCCCAAAAGCAGAACCTAAAGAAAGAGAAGTGATGGAACAAGTCTGAAATGAAGGAACAGGTCTGAAATACCATGGAATAAGCCCCACAAGGTCCCTTGGAGGTGAATTAATGTATTTTGTAGGATAACAATGCAAATTAAGAAGACGCATAAAAGGGGAGAAAAAAGTGAAGGATAGAAAGGAATATGCCATGTAATCTAATCAATTTCATGGATAAACAATGAAGATAAGCATGTTCCAAGGGTGGATCCAAGATGGTGGAATACCAGAAGCACTATAGCTGAGGTTTCCCAACATTCCCCACCAAACGACTTTAAAATAACATCTCAAATCAAATTCTAGAATGATAGAGCCAACAAAAGATTAGAGTGAGAAATTTTTCCAGTCCAAGACAATTTGTAAGGTTTCAAAGGAGAAATTTATGACATTGCATTGGGGGATAGCCTGGAGCAGCAGCCTGGGAGGTGGCAATAGCAATAACAGTGACTTCGGGAGTTTTTAAAACAGAGACAGTAAGAGAATCTGGGTGCAGGACAGGATTCTATATAGCAACTCCATTGCCTATACCCTCTTCTGGGTCACAGTTCAAGAGCAAAGAGGAACACTAGCAGAAACAAAGGGTCAGGGACCCTAAGGAACTGTATCAATTGTTGTCCCATGGTATTAGGGGCACTGATAAACAATTTGAGGCTGCAAGGGAGCAGTGACCACATTTCTCCTCATATGACATCAAATTGGAAGAACTTAAAACTTCCAAGAACTAGCTCTGAAAACAGCAACTGGAAAAATCCTGAAGATTGAGACAGTATCCCACCCTCACCCTGGAAACAGAGCTAAACTTTAACATAAAGTGCAAAGTCAAGAAACAGACTGGGAAAATAAGCAAACAATTAAAAAAAAAAAAAGAACTTGACTATAAAATGCTACTGTGGTGACAGGGATGATCAAGACACAAGCTCAGAAGAAGACAACATTATCAAAAAAGCTATACACAAAATCTAAAAGAAAAAAAAATGTGGATTAGATACAAGCCCAACAAGAATTCCTTAAAAAGGTTTGTTTGGGTTTTTTTAAGGCTTTCAAAAGTCAAATTAAAGTTGTAGAGGGAAAACTGTGAGGGTAAAGGGATGTAATAGAAAAATATGAAAAAACAAATAACAACTTGGTAAAAAGAGGGAGGAAAACAACACCTTAAAAAACAGAATTGACCAAATTGTAAAAGATGTACAAAACATCACTGATAAAAATAACTCCTTAAAAAAAAAAAAAAGAATTGGCCAAATGAGGAAAAGAGGCACAAAACCTTACTGAAGAAAATAATTCCTTAAAAATTAGAATTGGGTAAGTGGAAGCTAATGCTTCCATGAAAAATCAAGAAGCAGTAAAACAAAGGAATAAAAAAAATTTTTTAAATGTGAACTGTCTCATTAGAAAAACAACTGAGGTGAAATACAGATTAAGGAGAGGTAATTTAAGAATTATTTAGCCAACTGAAAGCCATCATCAAAGAAAGAGCCTAGAAATCATAATTCAAAAAATTATAAAGAGGGGCAGCTAGGTGGCACAGTGAATAGAGCGTCGGCCCTAGAATCAGAAGGACCTGAGTTCAAATCTGGCCTCAGACACTTAACACTTAACTAGCCTTGTGACTTGGGCTAGTCACTTAACCCTAATTGCCCAACCTTCCCCCCTCCAAAAAACCAAACCAAAACAAAACAAAAAAAGTTATAAAGGACAACTGCTCCCAATAGCTTAGAATTAGAGGTAAAACAGAAATTAAAAGAATACACTGATTACCTCCTGAAAGATATCCCAAAATGAAAACTCCCAAGAATATAGTCAAACTCCAGAGCTACCAGGTCAAAGAGAAAATACTTCAAATAGTCAGAAAAAAACCATTTAAATACTATAGAGCAGGGTGGCTAGGTGGCACAGTGAATAGAACACCAGCCCTGAAGGCAGTAGGACCTGAGTTCAAATCCAGTCTCAGACACTTAACACAAAAACTAGCCATGTGACCTTGGGCAAGTCACATAACCCCAACTGCCCTCCAAAAAGAAAAAAGAAATACTGTAGAGCCACAGTCAGGATTACACAAGGTTTAGCAGCTACCACATTAAAGAAACATAGGATTTGGAATATGATATTCCACAAGCAAAGGAGCTAGGATGACAACCAAGAATAGTCAAAATTTAATATAAACATTCAGGGAGAAGAAAATAGATATTTAATGAAATAGAAGATTTTCAAGAATTCTGATGAAAAGATTAGAGCTGCATAGAAAATTTGACATTCAAAGATGACTCAAGAAGCATAAAAAGATAAATATGAAAGCATACTCATATGAGATTCAATAAAGTTAAAATAAACAGCTTACATTCCTATTTGGGAAGATGATACAGGTAACTACTAAGAACTTTGTTATTATTAGGGCATTTAGAAGGAGTATACATAGACAAAGGGTATGAGTGTGGTTCTATTATGTTAGTGTGATTTCAAAAATATAAAGGGTAAAAAGAGGGATGTAGTGAGAAAAGGGGGAAGGAGAGGCAGAATGGGGAAAATTTTGTCATATCAAATCAGTGTGTAAGGAAAAGCTTTTATAATGGAAGCAGAAATTGGGAGAGTTAGGTGAGGTAGCAGGCAATGCTTAAACCTCACTTTTCTTGGAACTGGTTCAAATGGGGAAAATTTGACAGACAGACAGACATACACAAAACACACACACACACACACACACACACACACACACACACGCTCAGTTGGGTATAAAAATCTATCTTACCCAATAGGAAAATAGGAAGGAAACAGGATAGAAGATTGGGGGGGGGGGGGATAATGATAAAAGTAACAAGAGATTGAGAGGCAGTGGTCAGCAGCAAAAAAGACTTTTGAGGAGGGACAGAATAAAAAGAGAGAAAGGATAAACAGAAAAAAAAAGAGGATAGAAGGAACTGCAGTTAATGATCATAATTGTGAAAATGAATGGGATGAGTTCATCCATAAAATGGAAACAGATAACAGAATGTATTAGAAAAGAAAATCCCATATTATTTTGTTTATAAGAAACACATTTGAAACAGAAAGACACAGAGTTAAAATAAGAGGCTAACGCAGAATCTATTATGTTTCAGCTGAAGTAAAAAAGAAAAAAAAAGGAAAAATCATGATCTCAAACAAAGCAAAAACAAAAATAGACCTAATTAGAATAGATAAACAAGAAAACCCCATCTCACTAAAAGGTACAATGAAGTAACATCAATACTAAACATACATGCATCAAATTCCATAGGTTCCAAATTCTTAAAGGAAAAGTTAAATGAATTATAGGAAAAAATTAACAGTAAAACTACACTAGCAGGGGACCTCAACTTTCCCCTCTCAGAACTAAATAAATATAACCATGAAGTAAATAAACAATAATTTAAGAAGAATAGGATTTTAGAAAACTTGGATATGATTGATATCTAGAGAAAACTGAATGGGAATAGAAAGAATATACCTTTTTCTCACCTATGTGTACATGGCACTTTACTAAAATTTGACCATGTATTAAGGCATAAAAACCTACAACCAAATGCAGAAAAGCAGAAATATTAAAAACATCCTTTTCAGACAGAATACAATAAACATAAAATTCAACAAAGAGCCTTGGAAGCAAAGATTAAAAATTACTTGGAAACTAAACAATCTAATCCTAAAGAATGGATGGGATAAAAGAGTAAATCAGAAACAATAATTTCATTAAAGAAAAAAATAACAATAAGATAAAGTACCAAAATTTGTGGGATGCAGCCAAAGCAATACTTTAAGAAAATATTATGTCTCTAAATGCATATATTAATAAAAAAAAAAGCACTCAACTAAGAAAAAAGAAAAATAAATTTAAAATCCCAGTTAAACACCAAATGGAAATCATGAAAATAAAAGGAGGTATTAATAAAACTGAAAGCTTAAAAAAAATTAAGCTAATACATAAAACCAAGAATTGGTTTAATAAATAAAATAACACTGTAAAACAACTAGTTAATTTCATTTGGAAAAGAAAAAAAAACAATTCTAGTATCAAAAATGAAAAGGGTAAATATGCTGTCAATGAAGATGAAATTAATGGAATTAATAGAACTTATTATGCCCAGTTATATGGTAATAAAATTGATCATTTCAGTCTGACTCAGCAATACTACTTCGAGGTCTGTATCCCAAAGAGATCATAAAAACAGGAAAAGGACCTACATACACAAAAATATTTTTATCTGCTCTTTTTGTGGTGGCCAAGAATTGGAAATTGAGGGGATGCTCATCAATTGGGGAATGTCTGAACAAGTTGTGGCATATCAATCTACTGGAATACTATTGTTCCATAAGAAATAATGAATAGACAAACTTTAGAAAAACCTAGACTTACATGAACTGATCCTGAGTCAATCGAACAGAACCAGAATATTTTACACAGGAACAGGAACATTGTGCAAAGACTAACTTTGATAGACTTATCTCTGCTTAGCAATGCAAGGATCTAAGACAACTCCAAATGAGTCATGATGAAAAATGCTATCCACATGCAGAAAAAAAGAACTATGAAGCATACTATTTGCATTCTCTTTTTTTTCTTCTTTCTCATGGTTTCTCCTATTGGTTCTAATTCTTCTTTACAAAATGACTAATGTGAAAATATGTTTAATATGAATATATATGTAGAACTTGTATCCAATTGCTAGCCGTCTTGGGGTGGGGTCTGAGGGGTAATCACTCTTGCTTAAAGCAATCCTGCTTGGATTTGGTTTGCAGTCTAGGGTGGTCCTGGGGTACATGAGCAGTTTGCCAGAGCATGTGGAGGCTTCAGAGAGGGCACCCAACTAATACCTCCAGGAGCTGTGAACCAGTGTCTGGAATAAAGCTCCCATTTCTGGTAGCAGAGTTCTACTGTGGCAAAAGGTTCAAAAGTCAAGTAATTGAGTGGCAACATGAGCAAGCAGAGGAAGCAAAGCAAACACAGCAATCCAACTTTACACTCCTATTTTGGGGACAAAAAGGATCAAAGTGTGGAAGAGGAAGACAGGGAAGTGAGAATTCCTGCCCCAAAAGCTTCCAAGAAAAATATGAGCTGGTTACAGGCCATAGAGGAGCTTAAAAAGGATTTTGAAAATCAAATAAGTAGAGGAAAAATTGGAAAGAGAAATGAGAATGACGCAAGAATATTATGAAATGAAAGTCAACAAACTGAAGAAAATAACACCTTAAAAAACAGACTAACTCAATTGGCAAAAGTGGCTCAAAAAGGCCTTAAAAGGAGAATGAATGAGTAGAAGAATGCCTTAAAAAGCTAAATTTCCCAGATGGAAAAAGAATCTCAAAAGCTCACTGAAGAGAATCATGACTTCAGAATTAGACTGGAGCAAATGGAAGCTAGTGACATTATGAGAAATCGAGATACTATTATACAGATCCAAACAAATGAAAGAATAGAAGGCAATGTGGAATATCTCATCAGGAAAACAACTGAACTGGAAAAATAGATCCAGGAGAGATAATTTAAAAATTATTGGACTTCCTGAAAGATCAAAAAAAGAACCTAGATGGGCACTAGGTGGCACAGTGAATAGAGCGTCAGCCCTGGAGTCAGAAGGACCTGAGTTCGGATCCGGCCTCAGACACTTAATACACACACAAAAACCTAGCCATGTGACCTTGGGCAAGTTACTTAACCCCAATTGCCCTCCAAAAGGCAAAAAAAAGAACCCAGAAATCATCCTTCAAGAAATTCTCAAGGAAAATTGCCCTGATGTTTTAGAACCAGAAGGCAGGAGGTTGAAAGAATCCATCCATCACCTCCTAAAAAAGATCCCAAAAAGAAAACTCCTAGGAATATTATAGCCAGGTTCCAGAGTTCCCAGATCAAGGAGAAAATATTACAAGCAGCCAGGAAGAAACAATTTGAATACTGTGGTAACACAATCAGGATAACTCAGGACCTGACAGCTTCTACACTGAGGGATGGAAGGGTTTGGAATATGATATTCCAGAGATCAAAGGAGCTGGGATTAAAACCAAGAATCACCTACCCAGCAAAACTGAGTATCATGTTTCAGAGGAAAATATGGTCATTCAGTGGAATAGAGGACTTTCAAGCATTTTTAATGAAAACCAGAGTTGAATAGAAAATTTGACATTCACTTATAAGAAGCAAGAGAAGCATGAGAAGGTATTCTTGTAAACAGTAAAAAGAAATCATAAGGAACTAATCAAAGTCAAACAATTTACATTCCTACATGAAAAACTGATAATTGTAACTTATGAAACTTTTCTCAGTATGAGAATACTTGAAGGGAATATTAATGTGTGTGTGTGTATATATATATATAGATAGATAGATAGATAGATAGAGAGAGAGAGAGATTTGTGTATGTATGTATATACATATATGTATACATACATATATATGTCTATATAGGAGGGTATATAGGCATATGAATACATATGTGAGTATTTGTATATATGTCTACAGGTATACATAGATAGAGGGCACAGGACCAATTGAATAGGAAGGGATGATACTTAAAAGGTGAAATTGAGAGGTGAGAGAGGAATATAATGAGAGGAGATGGGGAAAGATAGAATGGGATAAATTATCTCATATGGAAGAGGCAAGGGAAAATTGTTAAAATGGAGGAGAAGAATAGGAAGGCAAAAGGGAATGAGTCAACCTTATTCTCATTGAATTGGCTTAGGGAGGGAATGATATACACACTAAATAGGGTATCTTACCCTACAGGAGAGCAGAGGGGAAGGGGAAGAGAGGGGGAATAATGGAAGGGAGGGCAGGCTGGGGGGGAGGAGGAGGGAAGTTGGAAGCACCCACTTTTGAAAAGGGACAGGATCAAAGTAGAAAACAGAACAAGTGGGGGGGTGGGAAAGGATGTAGGGAAATATAATCAGTCTTTCACATTATATCCACTATGGAAATGTTTTGCATAGCTGCACATGTACAACCTATTGAAGGGAAAGAATCTAGAATCCAAAGTTTTAAAATCAAATGTTTAAAAATATATATACACTGTTATTATTATCATCATCATCATCATCATCATCATTATTATTATCATTCTACATGTAACTGGGAAATGAGATATACAGGCACTGGGGCATAGAGATCCACCATGCCCTACTGGAAAGTCGAAGGGCGAATGGGGGAAGATATGGGAGAGAGCAGATTGGGGGAGGGGATATTCAATGGGATCACTGTTTTGGCGTGTTGGGCAGGGAAAATTGGGGAGAAAATTTGTAAACTAAAAAATAAAAAAGGAAAAAAATTGCAGACAATATAAAACACTTGAGAATTTACCTGCCAAGAAAAATACCAAAGATTATATGAAAACAATTACAAAACACTTTATACACAGACAGATCTAAATAATCAGAGAAATATTAATTGCTCATGAGTGGGCTGAGCCAACATAATAAAAATGGCAATTCTACCCAAATTAATTTACTTATTCAGGGCCATACGGATCAAACTACTGGAGAATTATTTTAAAGAGAAAAATAATAAAATTCCTCAGGAAAAACAAAAGGTTAAGAATATCAAAGCAATCAATGCAAAAAAAATGTGAAGGAAAGTAGAGCTGAGAAGTACCAGATTTCAAAGTATATTACAAAATAGTAAAAATCAAAACAATCTGGTACTGGCTAAGAAATACAGTGGTGATCAATGGAATAGATTAACTATACAATATAGAGTAGTAAATAACAATAGTAATCTAGTGTTTCATAAACAAACTGACACAAATATGGCTCACCATTTGGGGGCAAGAACCTCACTATGTGACAAAAATTGCTGGGAAAACTGGAAAGCAGTTTGGCAGAAACTAACCATAGACCAACAACCCATACCATATACCAAAATAAGGTCAAAATGGGTACGATTTAGACCATTCAAAAAGCCACACTTGAGGACCTAGAGGGCCACATGTAGCCTCAAGGCTGTAGGTTCCCCACCTGTGATTTAGACATAAAGGGTGTAAGTAAATTATAAGTTTTATAATTTACTTATAAATCATAAGTAAATTATAATTTACTTATAAATCATAAGTAAATTAGAAGGGCATGGAAAAATTAATCTTTCAGATCTATGGATAAGAGAAGAGATGACCAAACAAGAAGTAAAATAGATAATTCTGATTACATGAAATTACAAAGTTTTTGCACAAACAAAACCACTGCAGCCACAATTAGAAGGAAAGTAGGAAATTCAGGATTTATAGCAAGTTTCTCTGATAAGTCCTCATTTCTCAAACATATAAGGAACTGAACCAAAATTTTTTTTAATGTTATTTTTTTCCTTTTTTTTTTTTTATTTGTTTGGAGGGCAATTGGGGTTAAGCAACTTGCCCAAGATCACAAGGTTAGTTTTTGTGTTACATAGCTGAGGCTGGATTTGAACTCAGGACCTCCTGACTCCAGTGCTGGTGCTCTATTTACTGCGCCACCTAGCCGCCCAAAACTAAACCAAATTTATAAAAATTAGAGCTATTCTCCAATTGATAAATGATCAAAGGAGATGAACAGGCAGTTTTCAGATGAAGAAATTAAAGCTATCAATAGTCACATAAAAATGCTCTAAATTACTGTTGATTAGAGAAATATTAATTATAACAACTCTGACATACCACCTCACACCTATCAGATTGACTAACACAACAGAAAAGGAAAAGTCTTAGAGGAAAATAGGCTTAAGCTAGCATCTTACAATATATTGTACAATAAATTCAACATTGGATTTAAATTCAATGTGACCTGATTGTTAAAGATCATATATATTTTTTAATCTAAAGAGAAACAAATCACATACATTTCATAGCTATAGTGGGGGGTGAATTGTTGATTAAACAAGAGATAGACACAATTACAAAAGATAAAAATAAATCATTTTGATTACATCAAAATAAGTTATTTGCCCGAACAAAATTAACGTATGTAGGATAAAGGAAGCAGTAGCCTGAGAAAAATCTTTGTATCAAATATCTTTGATAAAGGTTTAACACCCAAGATACATAACCAACCAACAAACACAGAAGACTAAAAGCTGCTATCAAAGTGATCTTCCTTAAATGCAGGCCTAACCCTGTCACTCCCTTTTCAATAAACTCCAGCCAATAAACCTCAACAATCCCAGGGACAAATACAAAAACCTCTGTTTGGCTTTTAAAGCCCCCCATAGTCTGTTCCCTACCTTTCCAGTCTTCTTGCTCCCACTCATGGGGTCCATGGTCCCTCGATTCTGGACTTCTTATGGTTCTTCATGCCAGACACTCAAGCTCCCAACTATGCATTTTCACTGCCCGTCCCTTAGGGCTGGAATTACGGTCTTCCTCTCCACCTCCTGATTCCCTTCAAGTCTCAGCTAAAATCCCATCTTTCTTAAGAAGCCTTTCCTGATATTCAATGTTAAATGCCTTCCCTCTGAGATTATTTCCAATTTATCCTACATATATATATGCACACACACACTTTATTTGTACATGTTGTTGTTGTCCAGTCATTCAGTTGTGGCCAGCTCTTCATGACCCCAGGGACCACAGCACTCCAGGTTATCCTCCACTCTCAAAATCGGCCCCACTCCATGTTTGTTTTTCCCATGATAATATGTCTCATCCTCTGCCATTCATTCTCTTTTCCTTTTGTCTTCAATCTTTCCCAACATCAGGGTCTTTTCCAATTGAGTATCATCTTCACTTTATGTGGTCAAAATATTTAAGCTTGAGTTTCAGTACTTGACATTCCAGTGAATAGCCTGAATTAAGTTCTTTAAGTACTGACTGATTCGATCTCTTTGGGGTCCAAGGGACTCTCAAGTCTTCTCCAGCATCACCATCTGTATATAGTTGTTTGCATGTTGTCTCCCCTCATTAGAATGTGAACTCCTTGAAGGCAGGGACTGGTTTCACCTTTCTTTGTATCCCCAGAATTTAAAAGCACAGTACCTGGAACATAGGCATTTAATGAATACTTGTCAATTTGATGTTACTTGTTATTCTTATAGGAGGATGAGACAATAACTAAGGTTGATTTAAACAAAATTCCAAAATACTTTATTTTAGAAACAAATAGAAATGTTGCCAACCTTATACTGCAGAAACCATTAGTACCATATTCAGAAGCAGAGATGAGGATAAATATGATCATATGTTTGAGGTAATGCTGATGAAAAAAAAATTCATTTTATAACCTCTACCTTGAATTAATGATTACCATGAATAGAGAATTGTTTGAGTTGTTTTTTCCATTGGGGTGAGGGTAAGGAGGAGGACAGGTGGTAATCCATTAATTACCACTCCCTTTTATAACAACCTGTACAAATAACTAGATGTGGATATGCTTAGAAGTTCTACTATAAGCATCTCAGGGGGAGGCAGATGGTGTTGAGTGGGAAAGAAGTTTGGGGAACAGCATTCCTCTGTCAGTATGATATAGTTATTCAGCAAGAAAATCCACAGGGTTGGCTCCATCACCACCATGATGTCCTTACTAGCCAGAGATGAAAGACTTTACTTCATGATCTAATTCAGTGAAAATTAAAGTGAACATTAGTATATTCATAAACAAATACCCACTACAAACACACATTAACAAATAATTAAAATCATTCTTATATAGCAATTTGATTTGGGTCCTGAACATCACAAGAGCTAAAGAGGATCCTCAAGAAGGCCTTCAAAAACACCTATGAATACAAATGGCACTTTATAATCAATCCAGTACACAATAACAAGACTTTCCCATAATTAAGAAATAACAGGGGAATGGTTAAGAGCTTAAAAAATAATTGAGGTAATAAGGAAATTGGGTAATTAGGGTAGAGCTTATAAAATCTATAGTAAAGAAGGATCAATAGGGGCAACTAGATGGCGCAGTGAGTAAGAGCGCTGGCCCAGGATTGGTCCCGGGCTCAGAAAATGAGCACCCACACGTAAATAATGACTGGCCACGTAACCCTGAGCAAGTTACTTAACCCCAATTGCTTATATAAAAAAAAAGGTCAATAGGAATGCTGCATTCATGCCGTAGAAAGGGTATTTGTTAGTAAAAAAACTACCGTGGAGTTGTTGGAATTAACTCCCTATCTATAGCACTTTGCAGATTCAAAAAGCATTTTCCTCAAAATAATCCTATGAAGTAGGAAGTGTTAGCATTATCCCAATAACATACTAATTTTACAAATGAGAAAAATGAGACTCAGGGAGTCTGTAGCTTCCATGATCACATGGCTAATAAGTCTGCAAATTGATTTGTCATGCAATTGGTACTGATGTCTGTCAATGCCCCATCTAGCACTAGTCTTGAAGGTTAGGATCCACTAAGTTTCATTATAAGACAGTAAAAATACAGTGGAAAGGATATTGGATCTGGAATTTGGAGACCTGGATTCGAATTCTGGATTGGCCACTTACATGTGGCTTTGGGCAAGTCAACCTCTCTAATCCAATATTTATACTACCTTGCTACTCAGAGTTGTCATGGAGATCAAATCAGATCATAAATATTAAAGTTCTTTGTAAAATCAATGACAAAGTAGAATGTAAAGGGAAAGAAACTAAAGTTCAGAGAGGTTAATAAGGAGCCAGAATTCAAATTCAGGGCTTCTATCAAATAAAGGACTCTTTCCAGTATATCACTGCGCTAACTACAATGCCTAACACATCAAGCTGGACAATGATTGAGGCTGAAAAGGTTTGACCAACAAAAGGGAAGCTGACAAAGCAATCATTATCCTCACAAATGAAATGTGCATTTTGGTAACTTCAAAGGTAAAGGTAAAAGTAATTTTAATTACTATTTTTTCCAAATTCTTCCTATCTGTGATTTTTCCCCTCCTCTATCCGTCACCTTCAACTTAGCAAGAATCTGAGTGACACTAACACCAATACTCTTATGAAACTAGAACCTACAACTAAACCTAGATAAGTAAAACCCACACACAGATTTCACTACCAAAATATACTTGGTTTAGCAGGAAGGGCTGGTTTTGAACATAAATAGAAAAATTACTAGAGTGTTTGTTTTTCTTTTGCTAAGCACAAACTAGAGAAACCACACTCTTAAGAGACAAATCAAAGCTAACTACATTAAAACAGAAACTGACTAGGTATTAAAGTGACATCCTTTTCAGAACTACATAAGAAGTAATACCTTCAGGACTTACTACCTAAGTAGTACCATCAGCAAAATAAACTTTCTGAATCTTTCAAGTAGTTATAGTGACAGAATGTAAACTGACCTAACCACAAGTACTCGTCTGCATTTATTCCCCCTAAAACCAACATCAAGTACATTGTATAAAAGCTGGCTGGAGTAGATGTACTAGGATCAAATCTGAATGCATTATACTCTAACAAAAAGTACTAACCAGAATATAAATAATTACAGTACAACTTCCAAAAATTAAATTACTCAACAGGTCTCAAAAAGGTATGAGTACCACATTGTCAAAGTATATTAACATGCTTAATAATTTTTTTCAACTGCAAATCACTCTAACCTAGTTAAGTAATAAGCTGCTTTAGAAAGCAATCTCTATATGAACAGCTTACATAAAATGTGAATGTGACTTGAGATTTGGCTAGCTAAAACATTTCTTTGCTTTGACATTCTACTGACAAGAAATTATCTCAAACTGTACAGTTGGATGTTTAACCTTTTTCCAATAGACATAATCAAGGTTGAATTTGACAGTTCAAGAAGTATATGCTACAATAATCATAAGTTTCTACTTCTAGCATACCTCTCCACATGTAGCGTAAAATTTAAGTCACTAAAATAGAACAATTTTAAGACTGTCTTGGTCAATATTTAAGCCATTTCCTATGATAGTAATTAAGTTAGTACATGTAGCAATGGAAATAAATTAGGATTTTAGACTTTTTGTTGTTGCATGTTGACTGAATATTAAAAGGTGGAGAAGAAAATCCTTGAGATATGTTTTCAGATGAAGTATAGGAATATTATTAAACAAGACAAAAATGGATTGAATGCTTATAAAAAAGAATACTATACTATAGACTGTGGAAACATTACAAAGGAAAAATTAAATGAATTAGGTAACAGTATCTGTAAATATTTTATTATATATACTTGGCTTCACTGAAGTAAATGTAAATATAGTTCCACTAAAAACTTCAGTTATGCATCAAAATTAAACTATACAAAATGCAAATACCACTAATCACACATAAGCCACTTCTAAAACGGACCCCCAATTTTTTACAATGAAAAATGGAATGGAAAGTACACAAAGGAAAAAAACACCACCAGGTCAAATTTTTAAGTCTTCCACCTAACTGTGCTTGGCCATGTAAAAAAACTAGTTGACAATGACAGTTATTTCCCATGGTGACCTTTTCTCCTATGTACAGTTTCCCCACTGAATGTCAATTCACATTGCAGAGATCATGAACCATTAATACTCCAGCACTTGACAATAAAGACTTTCATTTTAGTCCTAAGAAGTACCATTCATGGAAAGAGAAATGATAGTTGGTTCTACATATCCTTTATAACAAAGAGAAGGCGCCAATGTCCAGTGAGAGTTCTTTTAAAACATAAAGATCTTGAGGGAGAATGTAATGTCCTTGAAATAACTGTTCAATATTCACATTTCAAGAACACTTTTCATTTTAAGTGTTATATCCTCGGAACAAACATTTCAAAAAGGCATGACAATTCAGTGAAAGTTGTAAACAGGCTTCTTCAGACACAATGAAAGCAAGTTGTTTAAGAGGGGGGATGATCTTCACCTCGGATGCTTCGATATTTAGCCATGTCTTCTGGAAAAACTTTGGAAAGTTCTTGAATCAACAGGCTTTTAAATTTCTGTGAAAAAAATATAAAATGTCAAAAGATATCTATTTTTGATCTATCATCTAAGTCAGGCCTGTACAACCAGTGGCCCATGACAAATCTAGGAGATGGTTTTCTCTACATTTTTCTCTAACCATACAAAATCCTTTAGCATGTTGTAAGTGGCCTACAAGTTGTAAGCCGTGGGGGGTGGGGGGACCACAGGTTATGCAGACCTGATCTAGGTTAAACTTTACACAAATCATGAATGCTACACAACACTTATGAACTGAACCAGATCTACTCAAAAGTATTCATACAAAATTGGCCTACATTTCATTTAAGTTTAACATGCATAGTTTGTTAGTGTTTACTGATGTATTTGACACAAGATTTATTTAAGCCTAGAAAAACTGGTTTCAAATTAACCAATTTAAAAGTTTCTTTCAAATTTACCTCAATAATGCATATTCATTCAAATGATGATTCCCCTCCACTTCACCACCCCTACAAACACACATCCTTCTTGCTTCGTGTAAAAGTACTACCTTCTTCCTGAAGGGAAACTCACAGCTGGAGTTAATTTTGGTAGACAACTCACGTAACAGGATTCCACAAGTACGATCTAATTAAGCAACTGTACGTTCTAACTACACCAAACTTACTGTTTGCAAACAGTTCACAGAAAAGATCTTCAGAACACCTGGGAATCTACTACAAACATCATGACATGAACTAGCATTATTTTAACTAAATTTTCAATAGCTCTCCCTTTGTAAAGTAAATCAGTTATTTCTTATATACTATCCCAAGAACTAAAATATTTTAACTTACATTTGTATAGAACTTTAAATTTTGTAAAACATATTCCTTACAACAAAACCCTCTAACACAGACACTACAAATACTTTTATCTCCATGTTGTAGATGGGAAAAATGAAGATGGGGAAACAAAGGCTTTGGGATGTTAGATGGCAGGTGGGATAACACAACTAGTAATGTCACTAGATGAGGTGGGTATCTAGGTAATTTAAATCCAGCATTCTATCCACTCTGCCACACTGCAACAAGGTTCAAGTAATATAATCCAATTCTATAATAATTATTTAAAATGGAACTTTTGATAAAAATGTCTTTTATAACAAAGATCCACATTTGAGAAAATAAAAATAACAGAACCATGAACTGAGACATAATAGTCAAAAATAAATAATAATTTGACATAATAGTCAAAAAATAAAGAAAATTAAAAACTGTGATGAAGAATGCCACAATGAAGACAAATGAATAGTCATAAACATTATTGCCTTCAGTGAATTTTCTGAACTGTCCAAAGACAACTAAGAATAAAAATTGTCACACTGGCGCATAAAATCACTCAGTAGATGTCTGGACAGATACCCAGCAAATGCTTGGGCAATAGTAGTCATGCTGGTTTACACTCAAAAGTTTGGAGTTGCCAAGCCCCTTTCAAGCTCTTCTGAGGCCAGGGACTATTTCATTTCTATCTTTGTCCACACAGAACCTAGCATATGACTTGTGTAATGGAAATGCAAATTTAAAAATCTTCCCTGCCCCTAGCTTAAGTGCACCTGGAGCCTGTGGTGGGAGGCTTGTTTTTCAAGAAAGCCCACACCTTGATACTTTGTGATTGGGCAGTGGGTCAAGGAAATTGTTACAATCTCTGAGCCAGGAGAAAGCTATATAAACCCTGAGGAGAGGCTTTGCTTTGGGGCTCACTTTGAGAAGTGTTGTGTGATTTGACCAGATGAGACTCTGGGAAGCTGGTGTTTAGAGCCCCCCGGCTTTGAAAACCCAGATGTTGATGCTTACCTCTCTGGTAACTGTGATTTGGTATTGATATAATGGTTGGACAGTTTGGAAGCCTGTCTGTTTGATCTGTAAGTTCTGTAACTCTGAAGTTCGGGGTGCTGACCTTTTTCCCCTGAACTAGGTAATATATGTTTGTTTGATTAAAGTAAGCTTGTTAACTGATTTTGAATTGCTTTCCTTTACAAAAGCAGATCCAAGAACCTGTGTTGGCAGCCACTCTGGGGATGCTGGGGTGCTTGCTGCTACAAAATGGCGACGAGGGATGGGATCTGCTGAGTAAAAGGAAAGTATGGGGGCTGGGATACTGTTTCCCAGTTGTGGTAGCTGTGACTCTGTGGAGCTATGGAGCAGGAGAGAAGAATGGCCTGCATGCTGACTTCACTGAGCTGAGAGCAGGAATGGTGAGCTGCCTGCATGGAGACTGGTGGATAAGCCTGGAGCTGCTGCCTTCTGCTGGAGGAGAAGGAACCCAGGAGTTTGGAATTCAGCCACAGGACAAGATAAGGACTGTGAGGCAAAGCAGGGGCACTGAATGTGTTTCCTTGCTGCATCCCACAGTTTGGGACCCAGGGGGATGATGGACTTGCAACTTGGTGGGTGGGGTGAAGTGCCATGGACCCCAAGGACCCTACTTTGGTTTTGTTGCCCAGCCCCCTCTCTGGACTTGAAAGCAGGGGCTGGAGCAGTGTTATGGGAAGGACACCCCCCCTTCCCAAGAGAACGCTATGTGATAATGCTTTGTATTTTGTGTTTAAGGCCCAGTGGCCACTTTGATAATTTTAGATGTACCTTGAAAATATGACTTAAGAGATGGTTAGTGCTAATTGTCTATGCTATGGGCATACTTAGTAAGACTTTACTGAATAAGTGACTAATTGTACTTTGAGATACTGTTACAGATAAGAGACTAATTGAGTTAATCAAGACTTTGCCCCACAAGTGGAAGACTTGTACTTTGAAAACTGATGTAACTGATTGAGTTAACTTAAGAGTGACTATTTTTTGATTTTACTGATAAGTGACTGAGTTAACATTTGCCCCATGAGTGGAAGACTTGGACTATAGTATTTTGAGATTATATTGTGATTTTATTATGTACATGGAAAATGTGACCTAAGAGATGTTTTAGTGCTAATTCAAATGCAAATTGTGTATGCTATGGGCATGAAAGATCTTGGGGCCGAATGTAATGGAAATGCAAATTTAAAGATCTTCCCTGCCCCTAGCTTAAGTGCACCTGGAGCCTGTGGTGGGAGGCTTGTTTTTCAGGAAAGCCCACACCTTGATCCTTTGTGATTGGGCAGTGGGTCAAGGAGGTTGTTACATTCTCTGAGCCAGGAGAAGGCTATATAAACCCTGAGGAGAGGCTTTGCTTTGGGGCTCACTTTGAGAAGTGTTGTGTGATTTGACCAGATGAGACTCTGGGAAGCCGTTGTTGAGAGCCCCCCGGCTTTGAAAACCCAGATGTTGATGCTTCCCTCTCTGGTAACTGATTTGGTATTGATAATAATGGTTGGACAGTTTGGAAGCCTGTCTGTTTGATCTGTAAGTTCTGTAACTGAAGTTCGGGGTGCTGACCTTTTTCCCCTGAACTAGGTAATATATGTTTTGTTTGATTAAAGTAAGCTTGTTAACTGATTTTGAGTTGCTTTCCTTTTGAAAAGCAGATCTAAGAACCTGTGTTGGCAGCCACCCTGGGGATGTTGGGGTGCTTGCTGCTACAACTTGCCACACAGGTGCTTAACAAGTGATTGCTGCTTGATGTATAAACAACAATAAGGATGGCAGATATATAGCAAAGCATTTGAAACAAACTATCCTTAAGTTCTATGTTACAATCATGTAAGTTATATATGGCCTAATGAGGAGGAAAGATCTAAAGATCGACCCTTAATCTTGTGAATTATGTTAAATTCTAATACATGAAATCAAATTGATTGCACTACTATCCCCTAAAAAAAAAAAAAAGAATAAACAGCATAGTTCCAAATTTGGAAGAATGAAAAAACAGGCCTGCAATTGCACCTATTCTTTAAAAAGGAAAAAAAAAGCTTATTCTCCATTCTTTCCAGGTAAATTATTCAAAGTATGTGATTATCACTAGTGTCAGAATTTCAACAAAGCTTCTGCCAACATTTCTTGAAGAAACACTGCAAAACAAACAACAGCATATTGCTGAGCATTCCTTCGAAGCCAAGAGGCATAAGAAATTCAACCATCGGGGTTCAAACATTATTCCTCCTTTGACTTGTTCACCTTTGCTCAGTTTTTTCAAGAATTGTTACATTTGGATCTGCTATGGGTTCTGCAACATTTTGAGCTTGATCTACAAATCTAATTTAAAATAGATTACATATTACTGGTTTTTTCCCTCTTGGGAAGAAGTCTAAGTAGTGTTAATTCTAATACTTTCAACAACTGTCTCTGATTAAGAGACGAGACATAAGCAAAGAATTTCAGGTAATCTGAAATTTTGAGGTAATCTCAGATTAGCCTATCAATTTTTTTCTACAGGAAGAGAAAAAAATCTCCATCCTTAGATATAGAATTCAACACACAGTGGGTAGTAGTTTAAGTATTATCAATTACCTACATAGCACAGTAGATAAAGTACCAGACTTGGAATAGTGAAGACATGAATTCTAATTCTGCCTCAGACATTTACTGGTTGACTAACCTGAGGCAAATAACTTAACCTCTATTGTCCTCAGTTTCCTCATCTGTTAAATAGGGAGAGCATCCATCTTTCCCAGGGTTATTGCCAGGATCAAATGAGACAGCACATGTAAAGTGCTTTGTAAACCTTAAACCACTATATAAATATTAGCTATTATTATTGTAACTATTTTTAAAACAAAAGGTAAAAGTTATACAAGGGAGCTGGGAATCATGACAAGTAGGAAAAAAGCAGTTGGAAAGAATGTTCAACAAATATGCAATGAAAACAAGCTAGAGACTATTATGGGAAATACAAAAGAGTAAGATATTAAGGAATATAATACACCTGGAGAATATAAATATGAAGGTAATTCTTAGCAGGATAGCCTAGAAAATAGTCAAAGAAAATACAATAAGCAAAATGGATAGTGCTAGACCTACAGTCAATTCAAATCCAGCCTCCAATACTTAGTAGCTATGTTTGTCATGTTCCTACAAATAACAATTTAACAACAGTGAAAATGATAATGTTGATGATAATAATGATAATAATAGCATTTATACAGCACAAATTCTGCAAAGAGAAAATATTATGTCATTTTATCTTCACAACAACCCTGGGAGGTAGAAGCTATGGTTCCTATTTTACAAATGAAGGAATCGAGGTAAAAAGAGGTTAAATGATATACCAAGGGTCACATAGTTAATAGTTATGTGAGACCAGATTTCAATTCAGATCTTTTTGAATGCAGATCCAGTATTCTATCCACTGTTCCACCAAGATGCTTGAAGACAGCTAAAATTAATCTGGATTTTGCTGAGTTGTGTATTTTCACCTAACAGATAAAATTCAAAAATCCTAACTGAAGTATTTGGAAATACAAAATTTCAATTCTTCCTACACTGAAGGAAAATAAAAAAAAGATTAAAAAAAAGCAGACTCTTCTCCTCAAATACAAATTTATACAAATATCCTCCTTTATTCAAATCCTGAAAACTTTTTTCACCATATCATGACAATCTTACCTTCATAGTGTCAATTTTGCCTTTAACTTGTTCATTTTTGGCTAGAGCCCTCTCTAAGCACTCTTTGGTATACAGTTGGGGATTGCGGCCTTGATCAATATATCTGAAAACGTGAAATACTTCATGTTAAATTATCATTGAGGATAACATACTCTTAAAAACAAAGTAATTAAAACATTAGCTATATGAAAAGTATAGCTGCTAAGGTACTCCCTGTCAAAAGAATTCAATTTGCAAAATGATTTAACCTATAAAAGCATTAAAGATATATTTACATGTTTTTAATTTGAGTGTCAAATCAACTATTTCTTACACATTAGACCAAGAAGTAGATCTGCTACCAAGCTTCTGCTAATACCAATAACTCAAGAATCAATATATCATTTCTATGTTAAATAAGTACCAAAACTCTATAATGATTATTTTTGTCTGGCATTTTGATTTTTCACAATGCTTATACTTGTTACCTTATACTCAGTGTAAAAATACAATGTTGTGAAGTAGAGTATACATTATACCCATCTGTAGTACCAACACAATATTCATAGCATCGACGGTGGCTGTAAATATGCTGACACAGCTCTCAATAGCAAAATATAATAGACTCTTTGTACAGAAGACAGAAGCAAAACATTTATTCAGATGCCAGAAAACCAAAGCCCAACACTAGAAAGTCAAATCCATCATAGTAACAAAGACACACATTATAGCCCAACATGAAGCCACATCATCCTTTAGCCTTCCCACAAACCAACACTCACAAGCCTAGCTGTCTCCCTGGATGCCCCTTCTTCTCCCTCCAGTTTTAACTGCTCTGACTCCCAGCTTCCAGTGGGCTTTGCTCCACCCTTCAGCAAATTCCTCCTACCACAGGCTCCATGTGATTACATCCAACCAATCAGGGAGCATGGAAAGTCTTCAAATCAGGGAAGATCTTCAAATTCCCTTAGGCTTATTAAGGGGCAGGCATGTGACAAATAAGAATGCTAAAAACTAAAAAGATTAAGTGACAAGATACATGGTAATTATGCTAACAAAGGGTAGTAGAAAAACTGAGCCTATGATATAGGACTCATAAATTTGGACCCAGCCCTATGCTAATGTTATTATTATTGGCTTAAGTTTAGCATAAATTTCAAGGATACTCTCCAATTAGAATTGTCTGCTGTACTGCTTCTAAAAATTAACCATTATTTCCATAAAAATAATTTAATTCTTCTACTTTTGGAGGATTCCATCAAGACCCACAATTTAAGTCTGTACACATATTTTAACTTTGCCAAGAATTCACTTTTTCACATGTGAAATAATTTGGCCTTATCATCTAAAAGTCAAGTTAAATTATCCAGTGATAAATGAATAAATTAATAAATTATGTTAAGCCCAATTCATATTGTGCAGGATACAGTTAAAGTTACTTCCAAAAGATTTAAATGTTACAAAAGTTATTGTTTATGACAAAAAACCTGGTCTTGAATTATAATTATATAGGGCAGCCAATTTTCTGCTTCAAAAATTGGCATATTCTATAAATTCCACTTAAGCTACATTTCAGGGAGCAGGTGGAATGAAAGAAACAGAATTAACCAACATTCCAAATACAATCAGTCAAGTTCCAAAGGAGAAAATGGGCAGCCTTGCATGACAGGGTCAGTAATAACACATGGCAAAAAGTTTTGTGGTAGGTGCAAAGAGAGTTCAAAGGCTGGGGAAACAACAGGAGAGAGAAAAAAATAACATGCTCCTTTGAGGGTAGGAAATGTTGTATTTTTGTCTTAGTATCTCCCAGTTCCTTGCATTCAGTTGGTACTTTATTTCTACATTCAGCCAAGAGTGCTGGGAATGCAAATACAGTAAGATAGTCTCTGCAGTGAAAGAGTTTATATTGTAATTGGGGGAAGGGCACAAAAGGAGTGTTAACATGTTCAGATAAGTAAACACAATACATACAGTATATACACATCTTTTATCCAGAGACAACTGGAGTCAACTTCCATAAATCACTTATATTATAAGCAGTTCCAGAACCATTTTCAACAGAACTTTTTGTTGGCTTGTTTCTAAATCTAAGTGCTTACTACTGTGTTATTATTTGCTGAATGAATTCCTGATCACCAGATGGATAACCTTTCCACACTGTGACTTTTCCCCATTAAGGTTTCAATATATCTTGGATCAGCACAAAGAAATTAAATGGGAATTTTGGGGGAGTTTTGAAGAAGCCACAGAAGACATGCAAAGGCCAGCAGAAAACACAGAAAAATACTTAACACTTAATGTGGATTTTCCAGATGGGATGTTCCAGATCAAGGATCAACGTGCCCCTAAGACCCATGATGTGGAAGGGATAACTGTATAGCAATCATCTTTGTATCCACAGGTAGTTGAAAAGACTAATTCTAAAGCAGTAGTTCCTTCCCCATAACACATACATACCAACATTTTGCTACAATCCCATTTTCACTCTTAAGTGCCTACCCCTGTTTCTAACAGCCTTAAAGACTGATCACATGCCCTATGTAGCTACTTGAAGAGCTAGACTCAATCTTTGTCAATCTGTTTTTGTTTTCTAGTAGTCTGGTATCATACCATATTTTCAAAGCTCTACTTCACTTTAAGAGGGATCTTTCACCCTTATTTGCTACAGCACCATTCTTCATCATCACTGCAGGATACAAGTTTCTTCAGCTACACTGTTTCTACAGCATTCTATGCCCTCAGCCACAGGAACGGGCTCAAAATTCCCATGCTGAAACTCTACTGTCAACTTCTTAGACTACAGGAAGGGGGAGAAATATGAGCCAGCAGTGATCAGAACTGTCAGTTCTATTCCTTGTGCTTAGTGATTAGTTGCTAATCTAGGATGTTTCCAGCATAAAATGTAGGACAACATAATAAATTTCCACTTTTGTACTGTAACATTCATGGAAAACCTGCTATCTTAATTTTTAAACAGTAATTTTCTTTTCTTTTCTTTTTTTTTTTTTTTGCTTTTTGGAGGACAATTGGGGTTAAGTGACTTGCTTAAGGTCACACAGCTAGTTTTTGTGTTAAGTGTCTGAGACTGGATGTGAACTCAGGTCCTCCTGACTCCAGAGCCAGTGCTCTACTCACTGCACCACCTAGCCACCCCTTAAACAGTAATTTATTTTTTTTTAAGCAATTGGGGTTAAGTAACTTGCTCAAGGTTACACGGCTAGTCATTATTTATGTGTGGGTGCTCATTTTCTGAGGCCGGATTTGATCTCAGGTCATCCCAACTCCGAGGCCAGCGCTCTTACTCACTGGGCCACCTAGCCGCCCCTTTAGGGCAATTGGGGTTAAGTAACTCGCCCAAGGTCACACGGCTAGGTTTTTTTTTTGTTTGTGCGGGTTAAGTGTCTGAGGCCGGATCCGAACTCAGGTCCTTCTGACTCCAGGGCCTATTCACTGCGCCACCTAGCCGCCCTAAACAGTAATTTTTAAAAAATACATTATTACATACTTGTTCCTCTTAAAGAATATTTATTCCACTAAAATTAATATCTAGCCTCTAAAACAGGGGTAGAGATTAGAGCTATGATTTCACTGGTATAGGGAACTACTAAGTGAGGAAACTCTCTTCACCAATGCAAATTGTCACCTTCTCTACAATTTATAGTCTTAGAGAGCTACCTAGAGTACTGAGAGGTTAAGTGACTTGCTCAGGATCACACAGCCAGTATGTGGCAGAGGTGGTATGTGTCTAACCATTTATTCTATGTAGACATAGGATATATAAAGAAAGGTCTATAAGAAGAAAATATTAGCTCTCACCATAAAGAAGTCTTAAAAACTTGTGAGAGTAATCTTTATGTTTTTAATAATCACTACCCTACACGAATACTCTGTCAATTTTTAAAGATTCTAGAACCTGGCAATTTTTTGGAAGAGGATTATTTAGATTATTTTTGTCCATGTATCCTAGTTACTCAAAAGTTTCAATATTAAATTAGTACCAAAAATCATACTTACTCAAAAACTTCTAAAGGAACACTAATATCATGAAGTTGCTGTCGACACTTGTCAATATCCTGTAAGCCAGTCACAATAAAATTCCTAGGCATGAAACAAAAATTAAATCCATTGTTAGATACTCGAAAGGACTAACAACAAAGCCCATATTCTACCAAAATATACATTCATACATACATACAAGAACACACACACCATTTAACCAATTTGAATTCAATTAGAGTACTTTCCCTCTTGAATCAATGCCTTGTCATGCTGGAGGGGCTTACACAGCTCAATGAAACTATAAATTATGCCCACAGAGTTACCCAAGATGGACAGGTCATAGTGATCCACTGGAACAGGAAATGGCAAATTACTTCAGTATCTTTGCCAAGAAAGCCCAGAGACAATGGTGGAGAACAGAAGGGCCTGATGTCCATGGGGTCATAAAGAGTCAGACACAACTGAACAACAACTGCCACTCTGGGGTCACTTGTGTGACCCTGAGCTTGTCACTTAATCTTAATGGACTCAGTTTTTTCATCTGTAAATTGAGGGGAAATGGACTAAATGACCATTATGAACCATTCCAGATCCATATCTACGATCCTGTTTTTTCTACTCATATAGTCACATATGTGTATGTATAAGTGCACACACATCTGTATAGGCACATGAATATCTATAGGTGTACATGAATATATTTATATATAACCATACTCTTATCTCCTACATAAGTATATTTAATAGCGAGAATATAAAGTGCACATATACATGTATGTATAACATATGTATAAAATGATCCTATGGAGGTTGTATTCTCTGTTCTCTAGAAGAGTATAAGAGATGAATAGACATACATTCCTATTACACATAGATATATCTACGTATACAAACCCCTCTACATATTACTTCATGTCTGAAACGTCTTTTCCATCTCTTCACCATGCTAAGAGCACAAAATTAAAATGCTCAAGAGAAACTTGTAGATGTAATTATCTTCTCTCTATAAGATGCGGATTCTTGGACTTTAGGAGCTGTATTCAAGTCCCATAGCTGACAGTTCCTCCCTTTACAGCTCCTATGTCAGCCTAAACTTTCAGTGGAGAGTAACAACTCACATTTACAGAGTAATAGAAGGTTTACAGAATGTTTTACTCTCAACAACCCGAAGAGGTAATGTAAGTATATGTATCCCCACTTTACAGAAGAGAAAGCTGAGCCTGGGAAGTTCCGTGACTTGCCCAAGTCAGAGCAATCTGCAAATGAGACCCGAACCCATGACTCCTGACTTGAAACCCAATGCTTTCCCCACCAAATCGAGATATCAGTTAGGACACCTCCCTAGTTTCGTTTTAGAAAAACGTAAGGGTGCAGTTAACTGTGGGGAAAGCCCGCAGAGAAGGCTCCCCGGGGGCTCGTCTCCTCGAGCCCCAGGTGCTTTCTCTGTTTCCTCCACGCAAGCTCCCGCAGCTGCAGCCCCAGGCCCGGGCAGGGGGACCCCGGGAGAGGAAGGGGTAGGGAAGGGGTGGGTGACCCTCACAGCTTCTGGTTGAGTCCCGCCTGGCTGCTGGGCTGGAAGTCGCTGACGATAATGCCGAGCTGACGGATGTTCTCCACGAACTTCTCCAGATGTTCCTCCAGGTGGTCAAACTTCTCCGCCATCTCCAGACGCCGCGAAGCCGCCCCTTCTTTGAACCGCACCAAGGAGACCGCAACGCCACCTCCGCCCCCGCCGCCGCCGCCACTCCTCTTCCTACTTCCGGCCAGCTGCCAAAGGGACTTCCGTTTCCGTTTACTGCCCCGCCCCTCTCGACTCTCTTCCCCGTCCTCGGGAGCCTGGCCGGGATGCTGAGCAGGCGCGTTGGGGGAGGGGTGCTGGTTCTAGACCGACCGGCTCCTCCGCGTCCCGCCCCACCCCCACTCCTCCAGTCCCTTGGAAGCCCCAAGGAAATTTGAGTCCCCAGGCCCCATGTCATGCCCACCTGATGAAGGGCTGTGGGGAAAAACTTGGACTCCTAGGTGTGCGGCTTAACTCTGTGTGACCTTGAGCAAGTCACTTCACATCCCTGATGCTAAATCCTCTGCTAATGCCAAGGTTGGACTAAACTAGTCTTTGTGGCAGTCTGTTAAAGCCTAAGGACCTGTCTCAAACTAACACTTTTAAGTGCATAAAGAAAAATACACAGGATTACAAAGGAAACCAATCATGTTGAAATAAGGGTGTTTTTTTTCCTATCCCTAAGTTCACAGGACCTCCCTGAAATCTTCCCACAGACCCCACTCTAAGAACCCCTGGGCGTGGATAATCTCCAAGGATGCTTCCAGCTCTTTACATCAGATGATCCTATGACCTTTCCTATGCCTTATTGCTACTATTCTCATTAGAAAAACCCCAAATTATTAATAATAAGCAACTCAGACACGACGAAGAGCATTGGAGGCAGAAGGGATCCAAGGCAACATCCACCAAATTATGTTATTAGGTTCATGACCTTTTTATTCAAAAATTCCCTGAATATAGTAAGGGATGATCCCAGGTCTTTCATGCAGTAAGCACTTGTGTTCTCCAATTAATAATAATTTAGAGTATTTTTATATGACTATAGATAGCTTTGATTTTTTCTTTTGAAAACTGCCTCTTTATATCCTTTGACCATTTGGAAACACAAAATTTCTAAGGTTCCTTTCAGCTCTGAATTCCTGGATCTAGAGTAAGTCATAGAATACTGAGTCCTCCCTCATCATGACTCCTCAGTACCATCCAACATCCTTCCTAGCCAATTAATTAGCCATAAAATCTGAAAGAATTAATTAATGAACAAGCATGTATTTAGTTCCTACTCTATACCAGGCACATAAGAGGAATCTCTGCCCTCAAGGAAATTACATTCTAAGGAGGATGTGGTGTACAACTTGAACATGCAGGAATAATAATTGAATAAATATAGAAAAAATAAATACAAAGCAATTGGAAAAACACTAGGAGTTAGGGGTTTCGTAGAGGTTTCACAACTTCATAGAAAAATTTGTGCTTGAACTTTCTCTTAAAAGAAGGACACCAAAGGTGGAAAGCAGCCTTGAAAAGGCTCAGCAGTCATCACACCAGAGTTACTCATCTTCCCTGAACACCCTACAGCCCATTCCATATGGCAGGGGTGAGAGGGAGTGCATGCTAGGCAAGGAGATCAGAGAAGGAATTATGAGAAACTGAGAGATCAGTTTATTCAGAAGTATTTTTTTTGTTCATCACGTCCAACTCTTTGTAACCATTTGGGGTTTTCTTTTCAAAGATACTGGAGTGAGTTGTCATTTCTTTCTCTATCTCGTTTTACAGCTGAGGAAACCAAAGCAAGTGGCTTGCCTAGGGTCACACAACTAGTAAGGACCTGGCCTTGCTTGCCCTGAGGCTAGTATCCAGGCAAGCAACTCTTGGGGAGATGGGACCTGGTAACTGCCTCTGCAGATGCTATAGTCTCTACCTTCTTTCTCAGCAACCATAATCAGAAGATCCAATAAAGAAAGTTCTCCATGACAAAATCCTTGACAATATCGAAGTTCAAATAAGAATTTAGGTCTTCCTGACTCCAGGCCCAGCACTATCCACTATACCACCTGGCTTCCCATATGAAATACATGAGTATAGGCTATCCACATATAAAGTATAGAGTGCAGCAAAGCTGAAAGATAGATAACTGCATGTATGTACAAGATTTTAAAAACTAGAGAGTGGAATTTATATTTTTTTTCCAAGAAGTAATAGGGAGTTACTATAGTTTATAGAGTAGGGGGATGACATGGTCAGACCTTTGCTTAAAGATAATAATTTGAGATTTTTTCTGATGAAAGTAATAGCAATAGGGCAGTAGGAGAGGTCATAGTATCATAAAATGTTAAGACTTGGAAATTACCTTGGAGATCATCTCATCCAGGTATTCTTAGTCTGAGGTTTACTGACAGATATCAGGGGGTCCCATGAACTTGAATAGAAAAAAAATAACACCTTTATCTCGATATGATTTATTTCCTTTGTAATTCTATGTATTTTATTTATTTAGCAACTTTGTGGCAGATGTTCTGTAGTTGGGGAAACACTTGAGGGAGAGCTCAGATAAATTAGGAGGTCATTGTGATAGCCCAGGTGAGAAATGATGAAGGCCTGAACTAAGTGGTAGTTGCTGTGTGAATAAAAATAACGGAAGGGGGAGGGACTAAGTGGGGCAGTGAATAGAGCACCTGGAGTCAGGGGGACCTGAGTTCAAATCCAGCCTCAGGCACTTGACACATACTAACTGTGTGATTTTGGTCAAGTCACTTAACCCCAACTGCCCTCCAAAAAGAAAGAAAAATTAATAATTTATTGATTTGAGAGATGCTTTGGAGCTAGAAATGTTAAGATTTGACAATCAATTGGATATGTTGGTTCTTTGAGAAAGCGAAATGGAGGATAACTCTGAGGTTACAAATCTAGAAGACAAGAAGAATGACAATTCCCTCTACAGAAACAGGGAAGTTTGGTAAAGGGATGGACTTTAGGGCAAAGAAAATTAGTTCTGTTTTGAATATGTCAAGTTTAAGATATCTCTCAGATATTCAATTAGAAATTCCAAATAGTCCCTTGGTGATATGGACCTGTAGCTCAAAAGAACCCAAGAATAGTATTACCACCAAGACAATCTATCAGTTCTGCTTTCAGCCTAACCTCCACTTCCTTCATCCCCTAGAGCAACACCATAGAAAAGGGATGCCTGTACAGTTTCTGCCACCACTGATACCATCTGTCAATCAACTGTGAGAAATGAGCAGTTAAAGCCAAGGACCCCAGGAACAGCAGCAGCACCCACAGGACTTGACCTTGCTTGCCAGGAAGCCAATATCCAGGCAAGCAACTGCCTCTCCAGGTGCTATAATTCCCACCTTCTCTGCAACCATAGTTGGAAGATCCAATGAAGAAAGTTCTCCATGCCAAAGTCCTTGACACCATCAAATTTCAAATTAGAAATTAATATTTTTTATTAATTGAAAGAAGACATACACCATCTACTTTGCTATTATAATCAGCAATGGAAATGGTCCATTCCATGTAGCATACAGTTAAATCCTCTAAATGTGCTATCTACCCCTATTAGAATATAAGCTCCTTGAGCTTAAGGATGATCTTTCTTTCTATTTGTGGCTCTGGAGCTTTGTACATACGAAATATTTAATAATTGCCTTTTCATTTATTCATTCATTAAATGTAGCTCTAGATATAGATATGGGAAGTGAGGAATAGCCATGAATGACTCTAGGATTGTGAACCTGGATAATTGAAATGATGGTGGTATTCTCAACAGAAGTAGAGAAATTTGTAAAATTATGGGTTTGTACAGGAATATAAGGTGGCTAGGTGGCATAATGGATAGAGCCCTAGGCTTGGAGTCAGGAAGACTCAAGTTCAAATCAGTCTTCAGACACTTACTAGCTGTGGGACTCTGAACAAGTCACTTAGCCCTGTTTGCCTCAGTATCCTCATCTGTCAAATGAGCTGGAGAAGGAAATGGCAAACCACTCCAGTATCTTTACCAAAAACAAACAAAAAAGCAAATGGGGTCACAAAGAGTGGCACATGACTGAAACAAATGAACAACAACAACACCACAAGAATACGAGTTTTCCTTTGTATATGTTGTATTTGATATGCCATACAACATGGCTCCAAACTACCTTCCTAGACACCTCACACTATTTCCCCCTCATGTACTTTATACTTAAGCCACTCTGGACTTCTCATAATCCCCCAAATATCCTGTCTTTTCCCATCCTTTATCTTAATGTTCCCTGTGCCCAGACTATCCTCTGTCCCCCATCTCTGCCTGTTGACCTCTTACTTTTCTTTCAAGGCCTAGTTCAAATGTCAATGATGCCATGGTTTCCCTTGTTACTCCAGTTAAAAGTAGCTTCTTCTTCATCCATACATATAGCACTGTGTAATGCTTTAATTCAACAAATATTTATTTTCCACTATGGCTGTTGAAGTAGGCATTAGAGAAAATAAATAAGATAAGGTACCTAAATCTAAAAATATGTACAAAAATAGATGTAGTACAAATTTGAATGCAAAGTTTAATTCAGCTTTCCTAGTCTTAATTTGTATTGTATTTAATCTATTAACATCCTGTCATCTCTACAAGACTGTAAATTCCTTAAGGACAACAACTATGTGTCATTTATCTGGGTATGTTGCCCAGTGATCAAAAGAGCATTCATTGCACTTAATGATGTGTGGCTCACTGCTACTTCTTCATTGACAGTCACAGAGCAGCAGAAAATAATAAAAATTAACACTATAAGTAGCACCAAGAATAACAGTTTTTAGACCATATCTAGCCATTAACCTAATTTGGCAGGTGACATGGTACAGTTAAATGAACGCTGGATTTGTAATTAGAAAACCTGGGTTCAAATCTCATCCCTTCCACTTAGTGCTAGTATGAGCTTAGCAGAGTATCTGGCACATAGTAAGTGCTTTAATGTTAGTTGAATGACTTATTGATTTTAGGAAAGTTATTTAACCACTCTAGGTCTGGAGCTGCAGAAAGGGCACTGAATTTGGAGTACTGGAGAAATGTTAGTTACTATGTTTATCTTATAATCTTCCCTTTTACATAGTGTACATTACAGAAAAACTGAACTAATCAGTTCCCATTCTTGATCTGCCCTCTACTGTCTCTGCCTTTTATCCCCCATGCCTAAAATGTTTCCTCTCCTCTCCTTTTTCCCAGACAAAAAGTATCTGTATTCCCTCAAAGTTAGCACAGCATTTTGCCTTTACCCCTGAAATTTCACAATCTCCTTTCTATCTCCTTATATTTGTATATACATCTCACTGCTTTCCCATTGAATCGTGAGTTCTGTGAGAAAAGTAATAGGTCTACGTCAGGAGAGAGGTTTCAAGTATTGTCTGGTCTTCATCGACCCATTTGTATGGCTCTTTACTCTGGCATGGATGATGTTTTGCAAATTGTGCATTTCTTGCTATGTCCTGGGTACTTGTCTCCCTAGTAAGGTTATGCTGATGATGATTGATGTTTGATTCATGGCTGGTTTATAACCTTGCATTTGGCAATGACAGAGGACAGAGAGGAAAAGGGCTACCCACAGATGCTGACTGGCTGGCCAGCAAGGAGATAAGTAGATCTTAGGACCTCTCTAGTAACCCAAAAGACCCTTCCTCTCACCTCCCTAGGAGAAGAAAAACTGTGACCCCTGCACAGAGTAATGCTCACTGAAGAATCAGCATCAAATGAAGAGGGCCAAGTGAAGGAGTTCTTGGACCACAATGAATCCCTGGGGCAAATGGAAGCTTAGTCATCAAGAGTAAGGGGCAAAAAGCCGTAAGAGGGCTAGGGACAACTCACGTGATTATGCTGATATAGGGAATTAATTCCCAGAAGAGGAAGCTCTCTCTACCACTAGAAATCAGTACTTCCTTTGTCTAGGACACTGAAGTTAAATCACTTGCCTTGGGTCACACAACTAGCATATGTCAGGGGCAAGACTTGAACCCAGGGCCTTCCAGACTTCTAGGCCAGGGGTCTATCATGCCACACTGCTTCTCCATGTTACAATGTAAAAGATAAAACCCCCAAAGCCAGACCTTATCCTTCACTGATACTGTAAATTAAATGAACTGTGAAGGTCTGAGGGAGCTAGGGAGATGTTTCTATTAACTTTAAATACTTTGTATGTTCCAGGAGACCTACTCAGGGTACCACTATAAGTTTAAAGGACTAGGCTATAAGTCCTTGGGGAGATGAGGTTCACTAAAGGGATGTTTGCTTAACTCTCAGGCAACCACAAGTCATTCCCTTTTGCAGGTGGGATGATGGCACTCACAAAAAGACTATAATCTGGAGAATTACATAGATTCTTAGAAAGACTGGGTTCACTGAAGAGGGAAGAATTGGCAACTGCTTGGTTGTATGTTCTTTGTTTTCTCTACTGTTGTTAAATAAATCTGGTGCTAAATGCAACATCTCATTATCCAGCACACTTTCATGGAAGTTGAGGACTTTGTTCCTCTCTTATTCAGACCTTGATATGAGTCAAATTCTGATTTTCCTAGGGAAAATCTTGGTAGAGGTGTGAATCAAAAAAGATTTTGGAAGAAATCTTCAAGAAAAATCCAGCATTTATAATCTCAAGGTGTTGATTGTGGGCCCCAGATTACATATTACATCTATCTTTGCATACCCAGAGCCTAGCACAAAGCTTTATGTCTAGTATATGTTTAATAAATATTTGCTAAATTAAATTGAACTGACCCAAGATCAAGAACTAAAATTACAAATGCATATAAAGTTCAAATGTGGCATTGTCTCATAAATGCCTGTCTAGTCCTTTGACTTAAACATAATTAATCTTCAGCTCCAGTTTTCGTTTATTTCAATATTTTCTTTTTCTACATCCTTATTATTGTCAAGCAGAATAAAGTTAATTTTATGTATACCAGACTGACATTGGCTAGAGTGACAGCAACTGGAGATTTAGCAGCCTTATTTGCAAAACCTTCTAGAATGTAGTAATTCAAGTCCCCTTATCAAGTAGGAGCCTAAAATCCTCAGTCACTTGTGCATAATTACTGCTCCCTGGTGCTGTTGGTTTTTTATTATAGCTTCCTGGAATATTGTTATTTGACCATAGTAACAATTTATTATTAAAAATCTAACATTTTGAATCTAATCAAACCAACTCTTAAATGCCCCTTAGATCTTTTTTATGCTTGCTAAATGGTTGCCGGCTCCCTTTAAATAGCATTTCAGATGCCCTCCAAAATATATGATACAGGTTTGTGAGAAACTTTTTTAAGCCTTGAACTCATGATTTCTAAACTTGAGCTATGTTTATGGAGGGCTGGAAAGAACCCAAGCAGGGTTGTATGGTCTTCATGCAGCAGTAAAGAGCCTGCCTTCTGGAATACTGCCATTCTTCCATGACATGTATACAGTGTCCTCTTGTTTTCTCTCTGATGTTGACATACACTGACATTGGGAAATTTCCTAACCAGGGAATTTTCATGTCCTTGTCTTCACAAAATGTGTTTCTCTCTCTCTGTCTCTGTCTCTCTCTGTCTCTCTCTGTCTCTCTCTCTCTGTCTCTCTGTCTCTCTCTCTCTCCCCCCCTCTCTCTTCCCCTATCTTCTCTCTCTTTTCTCCTCTCTCTTTTAAGTTATTACTTGTCTATCAACTGACATGTCCCTGGGAACTGTGATTCTGGACATTTTTGCTGTTCATTCTAATGAATAAATTAGAAAGGCCATACTCCATTTAAGGTTGAAAAAAATCTATGCAGGTATTTCCCCAGCAAGAAATCAGCAGCTGGTTGATATGTTTCATTTTATGCAGATTCCCTATTGTTGTCAGGGTTAGCAGAGGGGAATATATTCTACTCTGTACTTTGGATGAACTGCACAAAATGTATCAGCCCAACTGCTGTATAAGCCAGATATTTTTGCCTAAATATAAACTTTCTTCACATTCACACCCTCGTCAACCTATTTCTTACTTATTTATTCCCCAGTTCTTTAAGCCTCTATTTAGATGCTACTAGCTGGTGAAAAAAGGCCTAAGTCCTCCACTGCATCCTGGGCCATCCCCAGTTATCCTGATCTATAATCTTGCCACTGGACCCAGATGACTCCAGAGGAAGCAGTGAAGCTGGTGACTTTGCACAGATCCTCCTTCACTTAAATCCAATTCACTTACTAGTCATGTCATCACCTTCCTGATGTCATGGTCCTCTTCAAGAATGAAGGACAAACAACAGCAACAATAACAAAAACATGTTTTAAAAAGTTAATCTGAAATAAAAGTATATTAAATACTCTGAACTGAAAAAGCTAACTTCAGATATGCCTTTCTAATCATGACAGGAAAGAAAGTACAATCTTTTCTTACTGGTATGAAAAATAACTCACATATGTAGCATTTTAAAGCTTGCTAAACAGTTTTATAGATGAGGAAGTTGAGACTCAGAAGTGATTTGACTTGCCCAAGGTTATACATGTTACATATTAGTACTGGGTTTTGAAAGCATCACTCTTGACTCTAAGTCTAAGGCTTTGCCCACCAGACTGTCTTATTAAAAAATCGTAGTGACCCTGAATCAGGAACGTGGCATATAGCTCTGGTCAAAAAAAATCAAATAAAGGTGCAAACATTCTGCTGAAGGGCAACTAAATGACCAAGGAAGGTTGGGGTAATGAAGCATATCTGATTGAGGGTGGGTTAGAATGCTAGAGCTCTTCTGTTTGGATGAAAGCTGATAGGGGATGTGTAATGCATCATGTATACTTACAGTCAACTTACCATTACATATGCTAACTAGTGTGATAGAAACACCAATTTGATTTATGCTTCTCAGTGCATGCAATCAAACTTTACTAATCAATAGTGAAAACAATATAAACATCACTCTCTCTAGGAACAAACCACCAACCTAGTTCTTAGCGACCACTGGAGGCCCCCATGTGTCTTCCTCTGGGTTGGTCCTCTGGCACACTGTGACACATCTCTTTCAATAGGCAATACTTGAGGCCTGCTGAAAAAGGAAGTATGAAAGACCTTATTTAAGAACCCAGGTTCCAAATGACTATTTAAGGCCAGGTAGACACTTAGCTGTGAAGTTATAATTGTTGAGGAAAGAGGAACTGGTTTTAGAAGTGAAAGCAAAAGATAACAAAGAATAATCATAACTCCAGAGGTATATAGGATAGAGACTAATGAGTGAATATCCCCAAAGATGTCTACTTCTAAATTTCCTGAACATTTCTAGGAGAATCATCTGGGAGTGTTCTTACATATGAGGAATCAAACGCCCTTTAAGAGAAGTGCTTAAATGACACCACAGATTCTACAGAGAAGGGAAACAGGCTTCCATACGCAGTGATCATAACTGGGGTAGGGGGCGGGTTGGGGAAGAAGGGAGGACAAGGTAGGAAGAGTAAGGAGAGGTCTTACTTCTTAATACAGGTATACAGAAATGTCTGTATGTCTATGTGTACAATTACAATCTCTAGCAAGCAATATCAATCCATGTGTACTGTCAGGGGGAAATGGCATTTTCAGTAACAAAAATTTTAAGAAGCAAACGTATCTTCATGCACACAAGAAGTAGCACAGCAACTATAAGCCAAATATCACGAAGTGAATGAAGGCAGGCTAATTTATGGGATCTGATAACATCCAAGTATGTGTTGTCTCACCAGTTAGAATAGAAACTTCTTCAGGTCAAGGATTGCTTTGTTTTGCTTTATATTCCCAACACCTAGAACAGTGCTTGACACAAAACAGGTAATTAATGAATATTTGCTGATTAATTGATTATTTAAATAATCAGTGCTGAATATAATGGATCAAAGACTCTGATTGTGTGTACTGAAGAAAAATGAATTAAAAAGATATTAAGTATTTACTCTGTGGCAGGCTCTAACCTAAGCACTTAGGATTCAAATACAAAAACAAAATAGTTCCTGCCCTCAAGTTCACTTTCTATCTGATGAGAAAACCTATATATAGGAGTGGGAGCCAGAGAAGGAAATGGGGAAATCAATCACAGGAATAGTGATTTGATCAACCGGAAAGTCAATTGAAAAGATGCAACATCCAGGAACAGTGATCATATGGTGATATCAATCTGATTACTGAGCCTAGAGCAAAGGGTACAAGATAGGGGCAGTTAGCTCAGCATGGTGGGGTGAATGGCAAGAAGACAGGAGTTAGAGCTGATGGGATGCAGGATTTTTGGTGGTCTGAAGTCAGTTAGGTAGGGTAGTCTCATATTGGTTGTGATCACTCACCCATCAAAACAGTTCAATCCAGAGATCCATGATGAGAAAGAGATTCAAAGCAAAATGATTTGTTCTGAAAGATCAACAGCTAGGAGGGGAATCTCCTTTTAAGAATGACAGGTGAGAGAGACAGACGGGCAGAAAGAGAAAGAGGAGGGAGGAGAAGAGTAGAGGAGGGGAGCAAAGGAGAGAGTAGAGTAGAGAAGAGAAAGGAAGGAAGGAAAGAAGGGAGGAAAGGAGGGAGGGAAGAAGAGAAGGGAAGGGAAGGAAGGAAGGAAGGAAAGAAGGAAGGAAGAAAGAAAGAAACAGTAATATAGGAAATAATTTTAAGCTGCTTTTTGCTCTGTGAGAAGATTTTTCTTCAATAATTTGTTCATCCCTATTAGAGTATTTTAATTCAAGATAATATGCCTGGCCAACTGCTGGAAAAACTGAAAATATCATTGAGTTTGTGGACTCAGTATTTTCATGTATAAAATAAAAAATTATGATTTTTAAGGTCATTATAACTCTAAGAGTCTATGTTTATGTTGAAGAATCTCATAAATTTATATTGTTTGGTATATATACATATGTGTGTATATAGATATGTGTATGTATTGTATATACTACTTATATGTGTATATAAATTGAGTTAATTTATATATGTACCATATGTGTATAGGTTTGTGTATACATACATCTACCTATATACATACACACACACTCCAACACTAGTGGGCACATGTAATTTATAGTCTTAGAGGATTGCCAGGGCTTAATTGACAGGTTAAGTGACTAACCCAGGATCACAAAGTCAGCATGTATCTGTGATGAAATTTGATCCCAGATATTCTTGACTTAGGCCAGCTCTCTATCCACTATACACACACACATACCCATTCATATGCATAGACACACACTTATGCATATATGTGTGTATATATATATATATATACACATGCACATATGCAAATATACATGTTATGTGTTTATATGCCTGTGTGTATATATTATGTGTAAATGCGTATATGTTCTCAGGCATACATTGTCTTCCACATTCCTTCCTGTTCACATCCCCTGGGTTCAACTATTAAAGCCCTTTGAGCAAACAAATATAAGGAAATAAAATCCTTTGTATTTTTATAAAGAACATTTTTTACTAGGGGCTGGCCTACATAGCTAAAATAAAATTATTATATCATTATCCAAATAATTAAAAGAAAAGGAAAAATGCATTTTTGCCTGAATTATTTGGACTACTGCTTCCATTTCCTCAGGCTGCATTTTATTTTAATGGAATCAAGTGGAATTAAATGTTACCTTCTAGGTAACATCCTGGGATGACTATCTGATTCTCCCATGAATCCAGTCAATTCTGTGCTTATTTTGATGGCTGAATCCTGCTTTTGAAATCACTCTTGGACATCAAATCCCTGAGGTATAGCAATACCAAGCTCAAACAAGGGCATACTTTCACTCTTGTCCCAGATCTTCCTTTGGAATGTCATCTTTTACCAGCAATGAAAAAAGGCTCTGTTCAGTCTCAGTACAGACAAAATGATTCAATCAAGGTCTTTGGTGGAAACAAAGAAATCTTCATCACCTCCACCAGTAACTATGTATTTGATTCATGACTCAGAACTTGATGGAGTCAGTCTTACTATTTCATTACATATGTAACAATCCTGGTAAGGCTTGGACTGATTGCATTGCAAGGGGGGGGGCAATGATGGTAGGAGTTGTATTTTTTTTTGTAGGGTAATTGGGGTTAAGCCACTTGCCCAAGGTCGCAAGGGCTAGTAAGTGTTAAGTGTCTGAGACCGGATGTGAACTCAGGTCCTCCTGACTCCAGGGTTGGTGCTCTATTCACTGTGCCACGTAGCCGCCCTAGGAGTTGTATTTCTTCCATGTTTAGGAAGAGAGGACACTAACACAAGATCAGGAGTTTTTCCCCTTTGAGGAAAGTTTTGAATATCTTTTGAGAGGAGGAAGTAGCGAGCAGTGTTGGGGCATCCTAGACATGTGAAGCAACAGTGCTACTCTGATTAAATAATCTTTGCCTATTTCTTGAAGACCAGAGAGGCAAAAGGACTGAGCAGAAGAAAAAAAAATCCACAGGAACTAGAGGCCTTGATCCCATTTGCAGGCCTTACTTCAGATGGGCACCCATTTCTAAGCATTTTTTAAAAATTCTGTTAAAGGTTATATCTGACAGAGCTAATCTCATTTCTCATAAATACCTGCAATTGATATTGTCATTTATATTTCTTTGTGCCCCTTTGTTCATGGCATGAGGGATGCTGTGAGATAACTGTGGAGGCCTCATGGAGGATAATGACCTTTTCTAGTATAGGGCTGGGATCCCAATCCCCATCTACTATCACAGAGATTTCCTCTCTCTTTAGCTAGGGGTCTCATCATCATAAGTCATTCATACATTTCATAACTGTTCTTTAAAGTAGAATTTGAACTACTTTGAAGTAGAATTTGGGGCCCTTAAGTCAGCCTCATAAGGTCACAAGTTAAACACAATAAACCCCTAAAGTTACACATTTTAAATATTTAAATATTAAGAATATCATTATCTCACAAGCTATATTTTCTCAAAGTTTAACATAGATGCTTTAGCACTCAATTGATGAGTTAGACTGTTGGTTATCCATAGCCAAATTCTTGTCATGTATGAAGGCTGAAAAATCATTTTTGGTTGAAGGAATTAGGAATGTTTAGCCTGAAGAAGAGAAGAATTAGAGTTCTGTTTACCCCAAAGAACAAAACAAGGAATAGTGGGTAGCACTTAACAGAGAGACAAATTTAGCCCCAATTTAAAGAAAAAAATTCCCAATAGAATTCTCCCAAAGCAAAATGGGTTCTCTTGGTGATGGTCAATCCTCCATTTTAAGTCTTTAAGCAAAAGCTAGATGATCATTTGTTAGAGGACAATTCCTGAGAGAGTACAGTGGATAGTTCTAGGTCTAAAGTCCTTGTTGGCTCTGAGATTTTGTATCAGAAGCATTGTTACACTGGAATTTTGAGGGCCACCCAACTTTTGAACACACATAAACCCATAAATCAACATCTTTATGAATCATCCTAAGAGTATAAACTATATTAGTGAACTTTCGACCACCAAATTTTTAATAGAAAAGCCTTTATTAATGCATAAACAACTGTGGACAAAAATCACAGGAATAAATATTCTCCTGGTCACTGCAAATAATTACTGACTTCAGAAAATCCATATTTATCAAAAAGCAAACATATTTCCCCTACCCCCTAGGATTGTGATGTTATGCTTCACGATGGTTAGCACTATTTACAGATGCCACGTTGTCATAGAAGGATCTGAGAAATCTGCTTTCCCATTTGTAGTGGGTCAGTATCTTCTTTTCTGTTGCTTTATGTAGCTTCATGGCCTACTTTCTCTCTTTAGTTTAATGTTCTTCTTTGCTGTAGAATGTCTCTGTTTCTTCACCCTATAGCACTGTTGCTAGTGAAAACAGTGTATGACAGTCACTGACTTCCATACAACACAGAATTGCCAGAACCTTTTTTTTAAATGCTGAGGTTGTAAAACTCACTGTTGATTAATTACTGCAGTGGCGGCTCTTTAGTAAACCTGACTGTGCAGCTTCTCTCAGGCAACAGAAGCTAGCTGTCAGCCAGGTGCAATTCTGGAATCACTACTGGCAGGCAGGACACACCCTGAAGACATAGGACATGCATTCTGCTCTGTATGCAAGACCAGTCACTAGGGGGAGAATCTTTATTGCCATGTTATACCATACAGTTGATCTCTTTGTTATAGCCATTATTTAGGGTAAAACACTTTTATACAATTCAATTCAATTCGATAGACATTTATTATGCAGCTATTCTGTGCCAGACACGGGACAAAATGCTAGGAATACAAATAGGAAAAAATAAAGATAATCTCCTTCTTCAAGGAGTTTATAATCTAATGGGAGAAGATGACACATAAAAGGAAGTTGGAAAAGGCCCCAGGAGGTACGCAGGGGCATGATGTTTCATGGAATTGTTTAGAAAGTGGTAACCTTGAAAATTCTGCAAGTTCTGAACCCATTATAAAAGACAGCTGTGGAAGGCATTTACAACTCTACCCTTCAGTCTTCCAATCATAGGGGAGAAGCAACTAAAGTGGCTGAGAAGGTGTTCAGTATCAAATATTAAATCAATCATCAAAGTGACAAGATTTACAGTGATCAGCTCATCCTAGATGAGGCATGATATTCCATGGAAACCAAGCAGAGCTATTGATGGAAAGTGGAATGTTACCTAGAAAGTTATTTTACCCTCTTAATGATTTTTCTATATAGAGGCTTAAAATAGAAGAGAGTCTTCCTTTTCTCAATTAAACTAGGGAAGGAAAAAATGATTCCACAACCAATAAGATATTGGGGAGGCAGATGATTTTATTACTTGAAATGAAGGAGGACTATATAACATATGCCCCATGACAGTTCTATTAATGTCAAAATCCTGTAAAGGTAAATGATAGGCAGATGTGGAGCTAAGGTAAAGGAGGAATTTCCCCTTTCCATCTCTATTGATAAAGTCATGGAAGGCCTATAACATAACCACAAGATGATAATATGGTAGTAAACTGATTGTAGAGATGTTTCTAATCACATATAAATTCTTCTCTGATTAGGTTGAGAAATGAACACTGTGATTGCCTAAGCATTCAGGATAACCACACCTTGATGTGTGTGATCAGCTGATCCCTGAATGAGTGAGAGGAAGCTACAGAGAAGAACTTTGTGCCTATAGAGAGGGCAACAACAGTAGACAGGGAAATTCATCTTCCCTTCACACACACATTAGTAATGCAACTTTTAAGGAGAGCTTACTAGAACAATAGGAGACACTGCATCTTTCAGGGAGCAGAGGCACATTCCAGATAGATATAGATACAGAGAAATGATCACCCAAGGGAGGAAGCAGTTTCAAAGATCACAACCACTGGCTATCAAAAGTTAGGCAATTGAGAAAAGCAAACTCTCAGGACCCAGTATAATGGTGTTATGAAGAGAGAAAAGACTTCCAGGTCCTGTAGTATGAGGGGATGTGAACCACCTTTGTGAATTGCCTTTGTATCCTACATGTGTGCCTTACCACCAGTGTCTTCCAAGTTTAAACCCACTTTTTCCAGGAACACTGAGAATATTTATGGGAGAGTATGCCCCCATATTTATGGAGTGAATGTTTTGAAACAAATTTTTCTATTATAGAATCTTCATAAATAACCTTTGCTAAGAACTAATTGTATCTACAGGATGGTTTTTAATGGGAAGCATGCCAGGGAGAGCTCATGAGCAAGAGTGAAGACTCATAGGATCACCTCTAGATCTCAAGGTAGCAGCTAACCTCTGGAGATCCACTCCTTGAATGTGAATTCAAGTTAGGGGAATACTCCAGATGGAGTGCTTACTAAAAATGACTGAGGGGGTGGCTAGATGGCAAAGTGAGTAGAGTACTGGCCTTAGCGTCAAGAGGAGCTGAGTTCAAATCTAGCCTCAGATATTTAACACAAAAACTAGCCATGTGACCTTGGGCAAGTCAACCCCAATTGCCCTTCAAAAAGCAAAATAAATAAATAAGATTGGGGTCAGAGACTCAAACAGAACTCAAACTCAGACAATTAATTGTCCTATTTTTTTCTCTTCCTCAAATTTTAACTGTCTGAATTATTGTCTACAAATGAGCACAAGTCAGAAACGTTGATGTTTTCCAGCATGCGCATGACTTAACTAGCTTGAACTATAATTAAGGTTTAGTCAGTCCTAAAGTGGTCATTTTAGTTGGTTATCGTTGCTTCTTTCTGTATAGAACTAGAAAACGTTGCATGCTAGTAAATATAGATTACTCATTACACAGCAGTTCTTATTGAGAATCATGGTTATGGATCCTTCTTGAGGAATCTTGAGCAGTTTCTTAGTACTCTGAAGCTCTGAACATCCTCAGACCCTGAAAAGTTCCAAGTAAAGTGGAAATTTCCAGCTGCGACAAGAGACCTACAATTCCTTTCATGCAATTCCCTTGGAAATCTACTCTGCATTCCAAAGCCTTATGTGTACTTTTTTATTATTCTACTCTATTCTATTATTAACTTTCCTTTATTTTGTTTGCAGTGAAATTCAGTAGGAAAAAGATAACTCTGCCCAGCATTTAATTTTATGTATGCAGCTTTTTATTAATACTATTCATTATACATTCACACAAGGCATTTTTTCCATATAACTTTGAGAGTATTATTGATTATAGAATAAGTACTCATCATGATATGGAATGTTATAAATATTTATTTATTAGACATGAGCACAAAAATTACATAAAGAAAAAATACTTCCCATTGTTAGGTCTAACAGCTTCACATGATTTCCACTTTGATATATCTAGTTTCAAAGCAAGTTTTATTGGCTATAGATTATTTAATGTTATTAATATAAATATTAACTAATCATTTAACAGTCTAGCCTGACTTTTTTTTTTAATCACAATGGCTAGGAAGGAAGTTAATGTTGATAGAATGCCAAAAAAAGATTGAAGGTACAGTATTTCAGGCAGAGTTGGGGGTTTTTATTTGTTTCTTCTAATATAGGCTCCTGGATATATAATTCTGAGGTGTGTGTCTCATTGTAGAAATCATCTTTGGTCAGGAAACACCTCCTTCCTCCTCTCCCTACTGAAGTGTAGTGGAAAGAATGTTGGCCTTGGAGTTAGGACACTTGAATTCAAATGTATCTGCAGACATTTACTAGTTGGCTGACCTTGAGCCAGTCATTCTGAGCCTTGGACTCCTTGACTACAAAATGAAGGCAATACTATTTGTACTACATACCTCACAAATTTGTTATACTTCTTCAATCTTAAAGTGCTATATAAACACAAGCTATTGTTACTGTCTACCTTTCTATCATAATCACTATTATCCTTTAAAGCCATGCCACTACCACCAAACCTTCCCTGTTTCCCCATGGAAAATGGTTTTCCTTTTGTCACACCTGTCACTGAACTTTTTAAATACTTCTTTTACAAGTTTATCATTATCTATTTGCTCCCACTGCATCGAGGGCCATTTCCAGTAGTCCTGATCTATATCTTGCCACTGGACCCAGATGGTGCCAGAGGAGAAAATGGGACTGGTGACTTTGCACAGCCCTCCAATTCACTTATATGTCATATTATCTCTTCTCTGATGGCATGGCCCTTTTTGAGAACGAAGAACAACAATCATATTTGGATTTTTAATTATTTATGTACATTTCATGCCCCCATCAATTGTAACCTTGGTGAGGAAAAAAACTAGGTCTTTTTATCTTTCTAGCAGTAATAGTCACAGTCATAATAAATAAAATTTAATAATGTCTATTATATGCTAGGCACTGTGCTAAATGCTGTGAATAAAGATAGGAAAAAGAAAGACAGTCCCTTCCCCTAAGGAGCTTAAAGTCAAATGGGGGAAGATGACATACAAAAGAACGTTGAAAAGGCGGTGGATGGGGGCGGCTAGGTGGTGCAGTGAATAAAGCACCGGCCCTTGAGTCAGGAGGACCTGAGTTCAAATCCTGCCTCAGACACTAACACAAAAAAAAACCTAGCTGTGTGACCTTGGGCAAGTCACTTAACCCCAATTGTCCTACCTTACCCCCCTCCAAAACGCAAAAAAAAAAAAAAAGAAAGAAAGAAAGAAAAGAAAAGAAAAAAAGAAAAAAATGGGGGTGGATGGAAACCAGCCTGGCATTGTGGTGGAGAAGCCACAGGAATTCGGAATGAGTGCAGACAGATGGAAAATGAGGAAATGTCTGTCCTGTTCTCTCTCTTTAAGTGGAGGAGTTTGGGGCTCTACCCTCCATCAGAGGGGCAGAGGGTACTGATGGAGTGTGAGTAACAAGGCTATCACTCTTCCCCACTCCCTTGCCTTGCACAGCGCTCTGCATATAATGGTTCCAAAATATATTGACTGGAATAACTGTCAATTAATAGAGAATACCCATTCATCTTAGTTTCCTCACCCATAAAGTGAAGGAATTCCACTGACTGCTTTTTCTAAAGGTTATTTCCAACCCAGTAGTCATAGGATCAGAGATTAAGAGCTGATAGGCATTTTATAGGCTGTCTAATCCAATTTATGAATGAAGAAACTGAGTCCCAGAAAGGATAAATGACTTACCCAAGGTCATACAAGTGGTAAATATTAGAGAGGGAATTTGAAACCAGTACCTTCCGTTTACTTGATTGTTTGAGTGAGGACCTTGTAGCATTAAAGTTGTCAGTTTCAAGAAATAAACCTTTTTTTTAACATCTGTCTTCAGTTTTGGCAACAGCGCTGTTTTAAAATTCATAACATGGAGTTCTTTGAGCTTTATGCACATGTTGAATTTGTTTCAGACACTCCATAAAATTGAAGATTTTAAATTTCTTGGTGCAAAGGGCCATAAACCCTTTTTTAAAGACCCATTTTTCTGTGGGCCCTTCTGTATCTTAGACTCATATTTTATCTCCAATTGCTATGTTGAATTTCAAATCCTATAAATGCAGAATACAAAACATTAATTTACCTACTTATATTTTTGTCATATGACAGTGTTTAAAACAAGTTTTCTAAGCATTTTAAAGAATGATTTATTAACATTAAATTAGAACAATACATTTCATCATTAAAAATGGATAATTAATTTTATGATCCTAAGTAATGGAGAATAAGAGACTATGTATTAAAGTTGATCCTGATCTTATGGCTAGGTGTAGAGAAGTTTTGGTGTAATCTTAGGGCACTAGTTGGATTGCTACAATCTTTTAAATTCCAACCAGAAAATGGATTGTATTGTAGTTTAAGTTGTTTTTTTTTCCAATCTTGATTTCGTGGCACTGATTACTAAGTCATCTAAAATAACTAAACTGATCATAGGAATAGAGATAAGTGCTGAATCTGTGATTTTATTAATTCTAGGAACTCCTTTTCCCAAGGCAGACTGGCACTGTCTCTACATTCCTGTATTCCTAGGGAATTGCCTAACAGCACTTCTTAACCTGTGGGTTGTGACCCCATGTGGGGTCACACAGCTGAATGTAGGGTTGCAAAAAATTTGGTAACTGTAAAAGGTTTTTGAATACACAACAACCAAAAGTTAATTCAAAATCAAGCAGAATTCAAAGGGTTTCTGGCAGCTCTTGCCCACGTTGCCTCATATAATTTCACTGCAGCCTTGGTTCTGAGTACATGACATGTACACTTTGCCCTGTGCATGCTGTCATACCACAATGCCAACAGATGCTGTCAGAAACACCTTGGCTCATGTTCAAGACTATTGTATGTTATCAATTGCAGTGTTTTTACTCTATGTACAAAATCATGACATGAATTTTGACTTGGGACCCTAAACATACTTCTGCCATTTCGTACTGTGTATTTAGGCAAAGTAGCATTCTCTTTGATTATAAAATCAAAATATCAATCAACTCTGAAAAATGTTGAAGGTGCTCCATATCCTGCAGTATTAAATAATCTGCCATGATTTCATTCTTTATGTAAAAATACAAAGCATACCCATATCATTAGTATGAAAATTTGCTTTCATCTTCAACAGATAATAAAATTATATGTATACCAAAGAATTGTTTTAAAATAAACTTCTTTGTGATTTATTATCAGTAAATGTCTGATTTGTACACCTATTTCATATGCCTCTATACCTGGTGTCACATAAAAATTTTGGGGGTGAAAAAGGGGTTACAAATAGAAAAAGTTTAAGAAATCCTGGTCTAGGGCACTGAAAGGTGAAATGACACTCATAATCAGTGTGGGATACAGACAAGTCTTTATACTAAATCTTCCTGGCTCTGGAGTTACCTCTTTCTATACTTTATCACAGCTACCTCTATGACCATCCTACAGAATAATCATTTTATTACATAGATGTGAGTTTCAAGACATGGCTACAAAACATGAAACACAGAGGTCCTTGGAGAATTGAACTTGAATATCACACAGAAGACAAAGGAAAGGACCATGGTATGCACACTCAGGCAACAACATTTAATCAAGGAGGAACTTTAAAGACTAGGAATAAAAGGTGTCTTGAAGGAAATACAGATGTGGGAGGAAAGGTTAGCTAGTAATGTGATGAGAACAAGAGATGACAGCTAGAGTGTTTGTTCACTGGTATCCTCTAGAAGTCAGGAAAAAACTCAAGAAACACCTCTTGAATGTTGGTGGATCCCCTTCGGAGAAGTCAAAGTGGGACATGGATAAGAAAAGCCAAAATGGGCAGACATGGATGGGATTCAACCTACTTGATTGGAAGGAATATCAAAACAGATGTGTTCCTTGCTTCATTTGAGCCCATATAAACTGATCTGTTTAAATCAAATCCAAAGGAGGAGCACTGTCTAAGCAGAATTGATGTAGTGGCTTTCATTTATGTCCTCTAGACACTCCTGTAGGGGGATTCTAGTCTCTGCCCTCATCCATTCCCTAACAATACCAGTATTTGATAGGAGCACAAGCATTCCTGGAAAAACCCAGGTTAAATCAAAGACAACTTAAACTTTTTTTTTTTGCTGTAACAGTGTAACATAAAGGCAAAACCCATGCAAGCCAAACAAAGGCTAGGCTAAGAATAACAAACACACCAGAGAGTCACTGAGCTTGATGATTTCCTTCATTCCCTTTCTGCATCTCATTACTCAGCAATGATCATAATGGATTTCTGGGTTCACCCAATTCATCTTTGAGGAAAGAAGTGGTTCCTAAGAGCGAAATTGCTCATCTTTAACTCTAAGCCAGAAACAATCCTAGAATGATTCAATTACAGCAGTGAAGAAAAAGTGTGTGTTTTTAGGCGAGACGTAATTCAAAATGTAGACTTTCTGAGTCATTGTTTGCAAGTCATCTTCCCCTTATAATATGAGCTCTTATGAAGGCTTGGCTCTCTGCTTGCAGTCCCTAGCTTCTTCATCAGCAACAATGTAAATAATATGTTTTTTCCACTAATTCTGAGAACAAAAGAAGAAAGGGGAAAGGGAAAATATATTGGGAATATTATTCTCACCCCAAAAAAGGGGACAACATAGATATGAAAGAGGGGTCAGATTATCTTACAAAACCAAGCATTTGGAGAAGTTTATGACTTCCTCAAATAATCTTCCAGGGTGGCAATTGTAGATTACCTCACACTATCTTGTTTAAAATGGATTTCTCTCAGTATTTCCATTCAGTATGAGTAAAAAAAAAAATCAGAGCAGATGAATAACATTGATTTTGCATTGACTCAGATTCTACTCCTACTACTTTTATCATATTTAATATATATTGAATGTGTGCCACCAATAAATGGTTAGTATTATGGGAGCAAAGCTATATACTTGATGTTTTGACATCAAGACAATACTACTACCTTGCAATAAAAGAGGAAATAATGGTTCAATACTGGGCTGGCACTCTTAATTGAATGCAGGTTTTACTACTCTCCCTTTCATTTTTAAAATAATTAAATGCACAGAAACAGTTGTCTGGTTGTGATAGGGGAAAATAGAGTATTTCCCTACCAACCTCCAATAGAATCAGATATAAATAAATATCATTCAGTGAAAGTCACTCCTTTGAGAGATTTTAAACAGTCAAAAGAAAACATCAAACTACCTAGACCAGTTAATAAGTTCCAGACTTTGAGTCAGAGCTCTTTCCAATTTGTCCAGTGTGCAAAATTTTAGCTAATCCTATAGTGGCCTTTTTCCCCCTAACGGGAGAAAAAGATAGATTTTAGATAAGACTGTTTGCCAAGCAAAGGAAGCAGTATAATTTATCTTTTAAAAAATTAAATTGATTTATTATTCTTTGAAATATCTTCCCTCCTACAAAAGATTTGAATTTCCTTTTAAAGACACAATGAGCTATGTTAGTGAAAGTGCTTAAAAGAAAAGGTAAAATAAATTGTCTATGGGAGCATGTATATCAAAGTGATGAACTGAGACTTAAGGGGGAATTTAAAAATATGCTTTTGACAGATATGTTTGAATATGCACCATTGGAAAGATAACATTTTTCAACAACTTCTTTAAGTCTTTTTTAATGGTAGGCTGTCAGTCACACCTCCATTCAGTAAACTGTCTTTTGATGTCTTCATTAACTATCATGTGTCTTAAATCTTCCCATAGTATGATAGAGAAGCAAGTTGTTAAGGGGAGAAAAAGGAGGAGAATCTATTATTTATTGTCTAGAAGGTCTAAAATACCCTGACTTTCTTGATTCCTTATAGTAGGTCTCAGGATAGAAACAGAGAAAGGAACTTGACTCATGTTGGTTGGCGATGATACTTCCCAAGAGGAGAATATAATTCAAATGTCCCTCTGTCCTGACTCTGAGCTCCATCATTTGTTTTTGATTGTGCATTCATGTACATGCAGGGATTCGTGGTTATTTCTGTAGCACTTACTGCCTTGGCACTGAAGCAGCATTCATCACAGATATTGGAGAGGACTTCTGACTCACCACTTTTTTTCACCTTTGTTTGACAATAAATAACTTAAGTGAAGACCTTGACTATACCTCCTCCATAACTTTATTTTTGCAATATCCTCTGTAAGACATGAGACCATAGCATTTTATCACCAGGAAGAAGGTGAAGGAAGAATATGGCATGCAATATACAGACCTAGGTAGACAACTGAAGGCCTGTGGATATGAAGTATCGGGTGATCTACCTGTATGTTGGGCATGCTGGATCAAAAAATGTCTCTAATCTCCAAGGTCCTATAGGGACTGACAGAATCCTGAGAACAGTGGCACACCACTATAGTTACCTGAAGTTATTGTGGATGCTGATGATAAAATCAAACAATTAAAGTTTTCATTGGGATGAAAAAGGATTTGTACTTTTTAAGTACTTGCTTGATATAAGGAAAAATATATGAACTGGTTCAGTGAAGTCCATAAAACTGGGATAGCAATATACATAATAACAACAACGATGGAAATAGAAATAACAATAATTTTTTTAATGTTATTTATCTTTAATGACCAAGCCTGGATTGGAAGAGTAAATTCACTTCCTTGTCTTAATTAAAGTGGTAGGGGTCCATGGAGGCAAACTGAATATAGAATATTGCATATTCAATGATACATAACTAATGTTTTGATTAATTTTTCTAATCAACAAATATATTTATAATAGATGTTACAAGTAACTGGGTACAGAAAGGGGGAGTGATATATTTGGAAATTAATGTGATATAAAAACAAAAAGTGACAATAAACATAAGAGAAAATTAAAAAGTAAAATCTTCAGCTTAATAGAAAGAATAGAATAATAAAAAATGCTAAGGATGACTGCCTTCCAATAAAGTATGTATTAGAAATACTTTCCCCTAGTTTCAAAGATTTGGATTAAGGTTGATATTTCACCATTTTAACCCCCCTTACAAATCAACATTTTGGTAAATGATATTTTAAAATTTGAGATAAATTGTTGTTCACTTACTACTTGCTTAGATCTAGCAGCAGGTCTGTCTGTCTATGAGGGAGGAAAGGAGGTGATGCTTGGGTATAAATTCTCAGTTCCTTGGGGTTTTCTTCAAAGCAGAATGTTTTGTTAAATGGATGGCAGCCTTGAAATCATTTTCATAGGATATTTAAGAAGACTTTGAGGCTCACTGATTTTTATTTTACTCCACTGAAAATGACTGAGTTCTGTTCAACTGGTAGCTGATAATCATTTTAGGGACTTTAGGAGTGGAGGACAAGGAGAGATAACTGATTGGTCATTCTTGCCATTGTTGACTTATATCAGCTTTAGTCATGGCTCAGTAAAATAGACAAAATGATTCAATTGTGTGTGTGTATGCACACACACACACACGCACATATATATATATATCCACATATGTATGTATTACATATAAATGATATGCAAAATACATATATACATATCCAAAACACAATATACACATACACAAACAAAATTAAACTTTCTGTGTGTAGAAGGCCATCTAGGAATTATTCATTAGAAGTTCTGGGTAAAGTTTTACTAATGCACAAATTTATAATTTTTAGTCTAGTAGAGAAATATGGCACCAACACAGAAACACAGAATTTTAGTATATGCAAGGACCTTAGTGACCATCTAGACCAAGTTAGATCCAAAAGGTATCTCTAATACAACATCCAAGGAGTCATTCAGTCTCTACCTAAAGACTTCCAAGGAGTGGAAGTCAATATTTTTTAGGTAGCCTGTATTGGGGCAACTCTAATTATTAAGAAATTTTTACTGATATAAAAACTAAATTTCCCTCATTGCAACCTCTACCTATGGTCCTGATTCTATTCTTTGAGGGAAAACACAAATCTAAAGAGTCTTCCACAGGACAGTTACCACTTGAAGATAGCTGTCATATCTCACCTGAATATCTTCTTCTACAAGCTAAACAATCCCATTTTCCTTCATTTCCCATTTCATACCACATTTCCTCATGTGACATGATAGTTATAATAAAAATATTACATGATAAGTAATTTAAAAGGTTACAAAACAAAGTGGAAGTAAGGTCCAAGGAGGAAAGTGGTTAAAAAAAGTGAATGGGGGAAGGCAAGAACCAGGGCACGCTTCCTGGATGAAGTTCCATTTGAATTTGCTTTTAAAGAATTTGCTTCAATTAAGCTCACATTAATTTAATGTCTACTATGTGACAAGCATGGGTAAGATTCAACAGGTAAGAAGGGATGGCAGGGAGAATAGTGTTAGCCAAGGCTAACATGTGACCCAGACTAACTCAGAGACTAAATGACCACTTTCCCATCAGCCTGTGAAGTAACATATTATGAGGTCTTTTTTGTTTGTTTGTTTTTACATTTTCAGATTGAGTGAAGTATAGCCATAGCCTCCTTATCCCTAGAAATTCTGCCTAACATATAGCATCACTGGAACTTTTCAATAGTCTTTTGTTGAAAACCATATTTAACTTAATGCTAGTTCAATCAATGACCAGGACAACCTAGAGTGAAGGAACCTGAAAGAGACTGATGAGGTATAAGTCCCATTCTACCCCAGCCTGAGGGAAATATCATTCTAATCATGAGATGAGAATCCAGCACAATTCCCACAGGGGAGTTCTTGAGGCAATGGACAAAACTGTACCTCCTCATTCACCCTGAGGTGAATGCAACACCACAGAGGATGGCCTTGGAATGTTCCCAGACTCTGGAATCCTTTAGACTAGACTTGGGTGATGATTCACAATAGGATCAGAGAGTACCCATGAGCCATATATAGTTCAAGGTGAATTTGTAAATGCATTGTGCTCTAGTTAGCTTATAGATTGCCTCCCTTGATTTACAATTTAGATGAACCCATTGCATTCCTGTTAATGATGTGGAGATTTATGTCACCAAGCTGAAGGCAGAGAATTTCCTATGGAATGCTTTTAATTCATTTTGCCTCTTACCTTGACAAAGTCATGGTATTTTGACCTGATGTGGAAAGCCATCAATTCGTTTTAGTCTTATTGATAGGAAATCTTAGTTTGGTAAAGGGAAACAAAAGCCGGCCTTTTCTTTTCCACTTTAACACACTCCTCCTATGATTGGCATGTGAGTAGGGGCATCCATAACAGGGGCAATTATATCCAAATTTCAAAAAGTAAATAATCATAATTGCACATTGCCTGTTGTCAATTCGGCAATTGGAGCACTGTTGTCTTCAGATTTTCAGGTGTGAAACACCTAGGAGAAATAAAGTTTTCCATCCTAAGGAAAAACAACAACAACATTTATTGAACTGTTACTGAAGACCAGAGGGATTATTAGAATATTAATTAATTAATAATTTGAATATCTAACATTAGAATATTAGAAGGTTGTTCATTAATTCATTCTTTCATTCTCCCATTTCAGCTCACTTCTTGATAAAATACAAAGTTGAAGCATTGAATGACTAATGAAATTTACCAGGGCTAGGAGATTTTTTTATGTTAATTTCTAAATCAGATGTTTAAATCTAGGCCAGTGAATAAAGTGATTTAGTGTTTAATTGTCTGTCATTCATGTTACAAAGGAGGTTAGCTATACTTTCCCTATGTTGCATCTTTCTCAATATAGTAAAAATCATATACCCTCTCCCTCAGTCTGGATTTCTTAATGGATAGATTTTCTTAATGGATAGATATTCAAGTGGATTAAATTTAAAAAAACAACAACAACAAGAAAGTTGTATCACTCTTTGGCTTTTGTCCATGACAAGAAAGTCTGAGAAAAACCTGACTTTTTATCTCTCCAGGTTTCTAGCATGTTTCTCTGCATACAGTAGACATTTTAACAAAGATTTGCTGACTTAATAAATGATAGTCCTACAGAAATCAAGTTCAGAAGAAGTTTCTTTTTCTTTTCCACTACATTTAATACTATTTTAGTGATTTCATTCTGAAAACAACCTTAAATAATAAAATAAATAAACCATTCTTAACATGGCATGATATATGAAAAGAAGCCTAGGTTGTACTCTCCTGTCTCTGTCACTAATTCAACCTGTGGCTTTGAAACAGATGGAGTATAAGCCAATATCAGTGATTCACATTGTTGAGAGAGGAGAAAGATCCGGGGTTCCTCTGGCTTCTAGCTTCAAGAGAGTAGATATGCAATTTCAACCTCCCTTGAAGTCAAGGAAAGGAAGAAAAGGACTCTAGCAAGAAAGTGGACATGAGAGGAGTTTGCTTTTGTTGTTTAGTCATTTCTTACTCTTGATGACCTCGTTTGTGGTTTTCTTAGCAAAGATACTAGAGTGGTTTGTCATGTCCTTTTCCAGCTCATTTGACAGATGAGGAAACTGAGGTAGACAGGATTAAGTGACTTGTCCAGAGTCACATAGCTAGGAAATGTTTGAGGTCAGATTTGAACTCAGGAAGATGAATCTGCCTGACTTTAGGCCTGGTACTCTATCCATTGTGCCACCTAGCTGCCCTAGAGAAGCTTGCAGTCTCTACCATATCCCTATACTCAATTTGTAATCCTAGAGATTTGGGGGAATTTATCACTTTGATAAGATATGGGACTCTATTTCTCTCACCTTGGGGGAGGTCTTTCATTCTATATATACTTTCTCTGATTTATGTTTTGTCATCCACTTGAATAAATAGATTTCTTTGCCATTTGCTATGTATATGCATTGTGAACTTGGTATTTGGTGGAAAGGGCATCAAGCCTTGTATATAAAGTTTGAGTCCCCTTCCAGACTCATTAATGAATAGTGATCAGAAGTTTGGCATGAACTTAAAAATGATATCCCTTAGACTAATAATTAAGAGAGTAAATAGATATAATTCTAGCCTAGTAGATCCTCTTTCTGAGATGAGCAGAACGGACAGACTCTGACCCCAATCTCTTGCTTCCCCTCCTGATGAGAATTAAAGTCTCCCCTGGAGAAGGGTGAGTGAAAGATATTCTAGAGATGTCTATTCTTGCCTCCCTGTGAGTCATGTCGAGACAAACACATCAAGACAAACACATTACAATAGAATCATAGAATTTAGAATGGGAACAGCCTTAGAGATCAAGTCAAATCCTTTGATCTATACTGAGCAACTTGAGACCCAGAGAGGAAATAACCTGCCCAAGTCACATTGACAATAAATGAAACTGGGTGAATGAGCCTAAGTCCTCACATTGAAGTTTAACACTTACCCATCTACTCTTTTGGGGTCTGTTTCCTTGTGTGTATGAAAGAGGATGAATTTGGTGATTTTTAAACTCCTTTCCAGATCATTTCAATCAGATCCCCATGGGGAAATAGCAGCCAAGGAGATCAGGGAAAAATGAAATCCAATAGTGTCATGCCCTCTCCCAAACATAGTAAAATCAGTAGTTTTAAGTCAGATGTTCTTTCCTCTTTCACCTGTTTCCAAGAGAGAAGCGGTAAACCAGGGAATTGCCAGAAAGCTATCAACAGGAGAAAAGGAAAGAGCAATTGGCACAATCTATAAACTGGATAATTAATATTTATTATTGTTAATAGTAATACTAGTTAGCATTTGTATAATACTTCAAGGTTTGTGAAGCACTTTATAGTACTACATTGGTTTTTTTCCCCACTATAACCCAGGAAGGTAAGTGCTATTTTTATCTTCATCTTACAGATGAGGAAACTGAGGCAAATAGCAATTTAAGTGTCACACAGCTATTATCTACAGTGAGACTTGAACTTGGATCTTCCTGACTGGAGGTCCAAAATTAAGTTCTATAGTGGTACTTTATAGCATGTATGATAATAGCATTCTTCAGAAAGTGAATTGAGCCTTGGATCTAATCAGAAGGATATACTTAATGAAACACCAAAAGGTCTTCCCTGGAAAAATAATCTACTCACTATGGGAGTTAATCTTGGAGCTGAGCTAACCTAGATGGCAATTGGAAGGTGAATCCTTCAAATGTGGCTCACCCTTCTGTAACCTTGGAATCTTATGATTTCAAGGACTCTTAACTTGATCTCCACGTGGGGACAGAGACTATTCTCTATATACAGACCCCATCCTCACAAACCCAATTTCCACATCTTCCTCATATGCAAATCATAGAAACAATATTTCTGCCACTTCCATCAAGTCACAGACAATTGTGAGAAATGACTTCCTTCAGGATCCTACTGATTCTAAGTCTAGTTGCTGGATGTCTAGAAGGGAAGTTTTTTGCTTGGCCACAACTCTTTATTCCTTCAGAGAGGCAGTGAGATACACTGATCAAATTCTTCATCTGTCACTTTGTATTACCTGTGTGATCTCAGGCAAGTCGTTTTACTTGGGACCTCAGTTTCCTCAAGAACAAAATGAGAAAGTTGGACTAGATGGCTTCAAAGGTTCCTTCCAATTCCAAATCTATACTTATATGTCAGACCCATCACATTCTCTTATGTCCTCCATATTAGTTAAAGGTCCTTCATTTAAGCCATATTCCTATAGATTTTCATTTAATTTTTTATGTACATGTTGTCCTATATCTCTCCCTCCAATATAAGTCCTTTGAGGATAGTAACTGTTTCATATTTGCCTCTGTCCCCAGAAACTGGCGCAGTACCTAGGATGTGGTAGGCATATTAAATAATAATACTTAACCAATTGAATTGATAAAAGTGATTTTACCTATAAAGGCAATCTTATGGCATAGAGTTAATCCATTTTATCGTTGTTGATGAATCATAGATTTAGAGCTAAAAGGCATTCTTGAGGTCATCTAGTTCAGTTCCCTGATTTTACAGATGAGAAAACTGAGACCCAGTTAGATTAAGGGATTTGTCCAAGGTTACCCTAAGAATAAGAAGCAGAGCTAACATCAGCTGCAGTAGCAAGCTTAAAAATGACAATATATTATTCTCATCAATCTCTAAATGTTTTACAACATGCATCTCAAAAGAGATTGGAGTAGATATCCTCTAAATGTCCATTCTAACTTAAGATAGAAACTCTGCATTTCTATCTTATCAATTACTTGGGTAATTCTGTTCCAATCCTTTCAGTAAAACTGAAAAAAAAAAAGTTCTCTTGAAATCAAGAATAGTCCAGTTAAAAGAAGGGATTTAAGCAGAATTTTTACCTCCACAGGAAAAAAAAAGGAAAGGGATGTGGTTTGGTGTACACATAGCATAATTTTGACAAGGAGGCAGAATCATGAGGTAATATAGAAACACAGATCCACGTGAAATTCAGTCTGGGATTCAACCCTTCCAGTTCTGACTCAGTCACAAAGAGGCTATGCAGCACTGGGCATGCCACAGCGCTCATAATCAACTACCTCATAGGTATGTGTTGAAACTTAATTGAAGTTTATGTGAGTTCCTTAAGATCTTACATCAAAACATCAGCATCATAGAGTTGTAAAAGTGCCAAGCATTATCTCTCCAGAAGCCCTATCACCTACTTTCTTTAGTACCAGTAAGCAAATGGTGCTAAGACAAGTATTTTCTTTTTTCTCTCAATTTGGAAAGATACACAACCTTCACAAAGATACACAAAACTTCAATAAGAAGTTTTCCACTCAAGGGCCAATGAATTGCCAAACAATTCACTTAAGGGTTTATACTTCTAATAGGAAGTGACTACAATTCATTCATACTGATTCGTTTGAATTATAGGTAGAAAAATGAGACATAGAGTAAGGGAGATGGCATTTAAAAAGCAAATCACATTTTAAAGGGGTATGGACTCTGAACCCTTCCTTCCCCTTTGAACTTTCAACCCAGCCCCGGAATTTCCCCAAGGTCAAGTCTCTGGCATTTGCACAGGGCCCATCCCAGTATAATACTTTTTAACTGCACTTTCATTGTGGCCCTCATTTTCTGCACTGACCTCATCTCAGACAACTTTGCCTCTCCTTAATTCCAGCTAGACCCCTTCACTGTTACCTCCGAGTCATCTCAACTTATTTGTTACTCTTTGACCACATCCAGATCTGCTCACTGTCTTTCTGTATATGTGTCCATCTTTCTCCCATCAAATTTCCTTAGGAAATCACAAATCTCATCCATCCCAACCAGTATTTTAATAAACCTCCATCTATTACTGAAAATAAGCTTGAGTCAAATTCTTTCACGGACTTTTGCCCTTGAATTTTGGGATTCTCAGCACCCCTAGACCACAAAAATTTAAGATCTCTTTGCTATTACCACAGCTATATCTTTTATTACTGAGGCCTAGATTTACCAGAAGGATTAACACAGCCTAGGAATAGGGGAAGCCCTCTCTCCCTCTATCCAACCACTATCTAACAAAGGGGAAAGCACTTTGGCCTACTTCTCACACCCTTCTAGAAATAAGGTTCAAGTTGCCTGGTGGTTACTCCTTTTCCATTTCAAGGTGACTATTTGATAATTATAAATATTTTTTTTTACTTCATTTCACCTATGTAAAAATGTGGAGTGGGCACAGGAGAAGCACAGGGTGCTTTATGCAGCAATTCTTTTCCTTGCATTTGAAATATCTTGGATTCTTGGACTTTCAAATTATCACCTTGTGAACAGCATTACATTAACTTGAGAGCAATGCTGAGCTATTGAGAGTAAGGTAAACAAATATTTTCCATTAGAGTAATTTAATAATTTTGTTGAAGTTTAGGGGTGCTTGGGACCCCAAAATACCGACACACCAGGTCCTGCCTGAATGAATTCAACTCAAGCCTTCTTTCAGTTAAAGAAAAATGAAGTTTATTAAAGATCCACCATATTGGCCAGACTCTTAAGAAATCTTACCATTGGCTAGACTCTTAAGGAATCTGGGCACCTTCATGGAAACAGAATGGATCTTATATACAGAAAGATTGTGGGAGGGATCTAGGGTTGACCAAGTACGCTGGGTGACTAGAAGAAGGGCTAGGGAGGGTCTTGATGGGAATGGCCAGTAGCAGAGTAGTACTCTGGGGTGACTAGAAGAAGGGCTAGGGAGGGTCTTGATGGGAATGGCCAGAGGTCAGACACCTGGAACCAAGAAAATGGGATTTTGATGGGATCAAGGATGGGAAGTAGCTGGAAGAAATCTGGAGGTGACAGACACTGGAGGATTAGTCTAGGGTAAGGGAAACAAATTTGGGCATGAAAAATCAGATCAAGGGGGCGGAGCCAAGATGGCGGAGTAGAAACAGCTCATCCAAGCCACTCTGCCCCCAGATTCCCCCCAAACTATGTAAAAGGGGACTCTGAACAACTTCTGGAGCCCCAGCACCCACAGAACGACACAGAGAAGCTAACCTCCCGCTGAGGACAGCCCAGCAGCCCTGCAGGAAGGACCAGCGCAGTGGTCTGGGACCTGGCAGCGCGCAGCGCTCAGGAGCCGAGGCGAGCCCAAGTCCTCGTGAGCCGAGGTTTTAGCCCCAAGGCGGCAGGGCCAGCAGCCGGCTGGAGGAACCCCAGAACACCAGGATCTGTGGCGACTCCAGAATTATCAACATAGACATGCCTAGGACAAAGTAAGAGGTTGGTGTCCTATGGACTTTGGGACTGGTATTTAGGGAATGCGTCGGCTCCCTCCCCTGGGGGCTAGAAGCCACTGAGGAGACAAGCTATTTTGCAGTTTTCAGAGGCGGCTCCAGCTCCCAGCCTCCAAATCGTAGGGAGATCCAGCGATCAGTCTTGGGGGGTAATCGCTCTTGCTTTAACCTCCCTGGATCTGGATTGTGATCTAGGGTGGAAGTCGTGGGTGGGTTTACAGCTTGCCAGAAACGGAAGCTGCCCCCCACACGTTCGGGACGAAAATTCCTCTATCTGGCCTTAAAGCCATAGTGTGGCAACAAGCCCAAAAGTCAAGTAATTAAGTGGCAACATGCCAAGGCAAAGGAAACAGAAAAATGCAACCCTAGACTCCTATTTTGGGGGCATAGAGCGGGAAAAGGACTGTGAGGTCAGAAGTCCTGCTCCAAAAGCCCCAGGGGAAAACATGAGCAGGTTGCAGGCCATAGAGGACCTTAAGAAGGACTTTACAAATCAAATAAGAGAAGTGGAGGAAAAATTAGAAAGAGAAATGAGAAGGATGCAGGAAAAGTATGAAATGAGGGTCAACAGCCTGACTGAGGAAAACAACACCTTAAAAAATAGACTAGCTCAAATGGCAAAGGAGGCCCAAAAGGGCAATGAGGAGAAGAATGCCTTAAAAAGCCTACTTTGCCAGATGGAAAAAGAATCTCAAAAGTTCACTGAGGAGATTCATTCCTTCAGAGTTAGACTGGAGCAAATGGAAGCTAATGACTTTATGAGAAATCAAGATGCTGTTAAGCAGATCCAAACAAATGAAAGATTAGAAGGCAATGTGAAATATCTCATGGGAAAAACCACTGACCTGAAAATAGATCCAGGAGAGACAATTTAAAAATTATTGGACTACCTGAAAGCCATGATCAAAGAAAGAACCTAGAAATCACCCTTCAAGAAATTCTCAAGGAAAACTGCCCTGATGTTTTAGATCCAGAGGGCAAAATAGAGGTTGAAAGAATCCACCGATCATTTCCTGAAAAAGATCCCAAAAAGAAAACTCCCAGGAATATTATAGCCAGGTTCCAGAATCCCCAGATCAAGGAGAAAATACTCCAAGCAGCAAGGAAGAAACAATTTCAATATTGTGGAAACACAATCAGAATAGCCCAGGACCTGGCAGCTTCTACATTGAGCGACCGAAGGGCATGGAATATGATATTCCAGAGGGCAAAAGAACTGGGAATGAACCCAAGGGTCACCTACCCAGCAAAACTGAGTATTTTGTTTCAGGGGAAAATATGGTCATTCAGTGGAATAGAGGACTTTCAAGCATTCTTGAGGAAAAAACCAGAATTGAATAGAAAATTTTACATCCAGACACAAGAAGGAAGAGATGCCTGAGAAGGTAATCAGGGAAAAGAAATCAAAAGGAACTTTTCAAAGTTGAACTATTTACATTCCTATATGGAAAAGCAATAACTGTGACTGATGATATCTTTCTCACTATGAAAATAATGGAAGAAGGGGTGTGGTCATAAGAATACATATGTGAATGTGTGTGTATATGGTTACAGTTATATATGGATAGAGGGCATAGGTTGAATTTGTTGGGAAGGGAGAATACTCAAGGGATGAAATTATGAGGTGAGAGAGGAAAGTAGCAAGAGGAGATGGGGAGAGACAGGGTAGGGTAAACTATCCCATGTAGAAGAAGCAAGAGGAAGTGGTTGCAAAGGAGGGGGAGAATAAGGAAGGCTAAAAAGGCAAAACCACATTCACATTGAATTTGGTTCAGGGAGAAAATGACATACATACTAAATGGGATATCTCAACCTGCAGCAGGATAGGGGAAGGGGGATGAGAGGAGGGATGATGGATGGGAGGGCATCCTTGGGGGAGGGGAGGTTGGAAGTACCCACTATAGAAGAGGGACAGGATTATGTAGGGAATGGACCAGGTGGGGGGTGGGATGAGTGGGAGGGAATTATAAGCAGCCTTGTACAATATATCTACTATGATAATATTTTGCTTAGCTAGACATGTACAACATATACTGAATTACTTATCTCCCAAGAGGGAATGGATGACAAGGGAGGAAGGAAATGGATCTGAAATTCGAGGTCTTAACATTAAATGTTCCAAATATATATAAATACTATTATTAATACTCTTTTGCTTGTAATTGGGAGATAAGATGTGCAGGCATTGGGACACAAAGATTCACCTTCCTCTAATGGAAAAGTCAAAGGGGGTATGGGAGAAGGCATGGGAGAGAGCAGATTGGAGGAAGCGATATCTTGTGGGACTACTATTCTGGGAGGTTGGGTAGGGGAATAATGGGGGGGAAAATGATTGTAACTCAAAATCTGGCAGAAATGAATGATGTAAAACAGAAGTTAATAAAGCATTTGTTTAAAAAAAAAGAAAAAAAGAAAAATCAGATCAAGTGGGAAGATTCAGAAGAATTCAAGGTAGGGTTTCCCAGGGCCTATAGACAAATGGGACTCAAATTCTTTTGGGTTAAGGGGTGAAAGTCTGAGCTTGGGCCTGTACCCCATAATTTTGACATCCTGTCCTAGTTGATGGAACTTTCTTCAACACATTGAGTCTAATTTCTTCACCTAAGTCCCTGACTACCTTTTCTCCTTTGAGTTTCCTTTCTTGTGTTTTCATAGTAGGTCTTGAAATGGACCTGTCCAGTCTTGGAAGTGACCTTGTGAGAATGAGAGGTCCATAGGACCTGTGTCCAAGGAGTGGAGCTGGTTTCTGGCAGAGTAAACTTCTGTATCACAGAGGATTACCAATAGAAGAGTTGACTCAAGTCTGGACACTTTACCAGCAGACATGTCCTGGGATTTGTTTGGACAGTGTTGAGGTAGAGATAAAATGACTAATTAGCAATCCTACCAAACTGCTTTATGTTCAAATGAAGTATAACTATTAACAAGCCAGAAGATTATAATAGAAGTTACAAGTGAAGTTTCTGCAGCCTGTTTTAAGTTTGTATTTTGTCAAATGAACACTTATGAGTGTTTTGTGTTTAGCATTCCTTTTGTGTGTGGGAAATAATTACCTGCCCCATATCTGATTCATATTGTACAGTGAGTACAAAAAGTACACTTTTAAGCTTTCCCTTTTGAAGAAATGCTAGCTGTGAGCCTAAATATAATCTTTAAATAATTTTTCTGTAGGGATGGGGGAGGGGCAGATTAAAGCTCCAAAGAGTGTGAGAAAAAGGAGCCAAACCCAGCTCTGATTAGAGTCCAGGTTCCTCTGGGTCCAAGCCCAGTTCAGATTGCGTGCAAAGATACCCTATAGGGAGTGTGGGTGGGTATAGTGCTCCAGCCTTTTGGTCACAGAAACCGTTTTTTTTTTCTTCTTTTAAGTTAAATTTTATTTTATTTTCAAACAAAGATTAGCCTTCTCTCTCTCCCACTTTCCTTCCCCTCAACCCAATTAAGAAAGTGGGACAAACAAAACCTCTCTTATAAACATGTAAAGTCAAGGAAAACAAAATTTCTCATTGGCGATGTCCAAAAAAAGGTCATAATCTGCATTCTGAGTCCACCACCTCTCCATCAAGAGGTAGGCAGAATGTTGCTTTCTAGGTCCTCAGGAATTGTGACTGGCTCTTGTGTTAATCAGAGTCCACAAACTTCCCTTTAATTTTTTGCTTATTATAATCAGCAAAATATACCTTCTTCCCCCAACCCCCCACTTCCCTTTAAGAACACCAGAAAAACAAAACCCCTTAAAAACATATATAGTCAATAAAAACGCCCAAATTGGCTATGTCCTAAGAAATATTTGTCTCACTCTGCATTCTGAGTCCTTCACCACTTCGTCAGGAGCTGGATAGTATGTTTCATATTAATCCTCTGGTAGCACCTCTTCTACCCTACCCCAGATTTTGTTTTTCTTTTGAGAAGAATATCTTCTTTTTTATATATAAATTTATTTATCTATACTTTTCAACAAGATTCCTATTTTTGCCACTTCAAAAAGAGCTATAAATATTTTTGTATGATTTAGAATTTGTCCTGTTTGGAACTATTCCCTCCCTTAATCTACCCTTTCTTTAACGCTCTTCCCCTATTTTTCCCCTTTCCTCCTACTTCTTGTTGAGTGAAATGTATTTCTGTAACCAACTCTGTGTCTGTGTGTATATACTTTCTTCTTTTGACTAGTTCAGATGATAGTAAGGTTCAAATGTCAGCTGCTCTTTCTTGACCCCCTGCTCCTTTTTTGTATTGATGCCTACCTGTGAACCCTGATTAAGAAGGTGAATTTCCTCTAAGTTTCTTTTCCTTCACCATTTTCCCTTCTCTGTCAAAGTGTATTCCTTTTCCCCCTCTCTTTTCACTCTTCAGATCTTCAAGACATAACACAACCATTCCCAGAAGTTGTCTAAATGGACTCTCTTCTATGAACCATGATGATTATAGAGTTCAGAGGAGACACTTGTATCATCTTCCCATATTTGAAGGTAATCAGTTTACTCTTGTTTAGTCTTTTTATCATTATTCATCCTTGTTTATCTTTTCTTATGTTTCTTCACTCTTGTATTTGAACTTCAAAGTTTCTCTGCAGCTCTGGTCCTTAAATCAGGAATGCTTGGAAGTTCTCTATTTCTTTAAATTTTCCCCAGTAGCATTATATTCAGTTCTACTGGGTAAATTATTCATAGCTATAAGCCTTCTGGAATATCATATTCCAAGTTTTCCACTACTTTCTAGTTGATAGGTTTTAGTCTCTGGAAATCCCCTTGAATCTTCCCACTTGATGAGGCATTTGCCTGAAGCCATAAGCCTCTCATTATAGCTAGGCCCAAATCTCTGTTTACTCTTAACCTAGCCTATCCCTCTGTTGTCCAGTTACTTCCCACCTTTGTTCCTATGAAAATATCTATACCCAAATCTATTACCCTTAAACTAGCCTAGCCCTCCACTGTGTGTCATCTCCAGGTAATCTTCAGCTATTTACCACCCTTAATCCCATTCCTGGATTCTGACCTCAATACTCAAGATCCTCCTTAGACTCCTCAAGACCCTCTCCCAACCCCTCTTCTAGACCACCCCTAGATCCTTCCCACAATCTTTTTTTTAAACAAATGCTTTATTAACTTCTGTTTTAAATCATTCATTTCCGCCAGATTTTGAGTTACTATTATTCCCCCCCCCGTTTTTCCCCTACCCACCCTCCCAGAATAGCAGTCCCACAAGATATCGCTTCCTCCAATCTGCTCTCTCCCATACCTTCTCCCATACCCCCTTCGACTTTTCCATTAGAGGAAGGTGAATCTTTGTGTCCCAATGCCTGCACATTTTATCTCCCAATTATAAGCAAAAGAGTATTAATAATAGTATTTATATATATTTGAAACATTTAATCTTAAGACCTCTAATTTCAGATCCATTTCCTTCCTCCCTTGTCACCCATTCCCTCTTGGGAGATAAGTAATTCAATATATGTTGTACATGTCTAGCTATGCAAAACATTATCATAGTAGATATATTGTACAAGGCTGTTTATAATTCCCTCCCACTCATCCCACCCCCCACCTGGTCCATTCCCTACATGATCCTGTCCCTCTTCTATAGTGGGTACTTCCAACCTCCCCTCCCCCCAAGGATGCCCTCCCATCCATCATCCCTCCTCTCATCCCCCTTCCCCCTATTCTGCTGCAGGTTGAGATATCCCATTTAATATGTATGTCATTCTCTCCCTGAACCAAATTCAATGAGAATGTGGTTTTGCCTTTTTTGCCTTCCTATTCTTCCCCTCCCTTGCAGCCATTTCCCCTTGCTTCTTCTACATGAGCTAGTTTACGCTACCCTGTCTCTCCCCATATCCTCTTGCCACTTTCCTCTCTCACCTCATAATTTCACCCCTTGAGTATCCTCCCTTCCCAACAAATTCAACCTATGCCCTCTCTCCATATATAACTGTAACCATATACACACACATTCACATATGTATTCATATGACCATAAACCCTTCTTCCATTATTTTCATACTGAGAAAGATTTCATCAGTCACAGTTATTGTTTTTCCATATAGGAATGTAAATAGTTCAACTTTGATAAGTTCCTTTTGATTTCTTTTCCCTGATTACCTTCTCAGGCATCTCTTGCTTCTTGTGTCTGGATGTCAAATTTTCTATTCAATTCTGGTTTTTCCTCAAGAATGCTTGAAAGTCCTCTATTCCACTGAATGACCATATTTTCCCCTGAAACAAAATACTCAGTTTTGCTGGGTAGGTGACCCTTGGGTTCATTCCCAGTTCTTTTGCCCTCTGGAATATCATATTCCATGCCCTTCGATCCCTCAGTGTAGAAGCTGCCAGGTCCTGGGCTATTCTGATTGTGTTTCCACAATATTGAAATTGTTTCTTCCTGGCTGCTTGTAGTATTTTCTCCTTGATCTGGGGATTCTGGAACCTGGCTATAATATTCCTGGGAGTTTTCTTTTTGGGATCTTTTTCAGAGGTGATCTGTGGATTCTTTCAACCTCTATTTTGCCCTCTGGGTCTAAAACATCAGGGCAATTTTCCTTGAGAATTTCTTGAAGGCTGATTTCTAGGTTCTTTCTTTGATCATGGCTTTCAGGTAGTCCAATAATTTTTAAATTGTCTCTCCTGGATCTATTTTCCAGGTCAGTGGTTTTTCCATGAGATATTTCACATTGCCTTCTAATCTTTCATTTGTTTGGATCTGCTTAACAGCATCTTGATTTCTCATAAAGTCATTAGCTTCCATTTGCTCCAGTCTAACTCTGAAGGAATGAATCTCCTCAGTGAACTTTTGAGATTCTTTTTCCATCTGGCAAAGTAGGCTTTTTAAGGCATTTTTCTCCTCATTGCCCTTTTGGGCCTCCTTTGCCATTTGAGTTAGTCTATTTTTTAAGGTGTTGTTTTCCTCAGTCAGGCTGTTGACCTTCATTTCATACTTTTCCTTCATCCTTCTCATTTCTCTTCCCAATTTTTCCTCCATTTCTCTTATTTGATTTTTAAAGTCCTTCTTAAGGTCCTCTATGGCCTGTAACCTGCTCATGTTTTCCTTTGGGGCTTTTGGAGCAGGATTTCTGACCTCACAGTCCTCCTCCTGTTCTATGCTTCGATCCTCTTTGCCCCCAAAGTAGGAGTCTAAGGTTGCATTTTTCTGTTTAATTTGTTTCCTTTGCCTTGGCATGTTTCCACTTAATTACTTGACTTTTGGGCTTGTTGCCACAGTATGGCTCTGCCGCTAGACAAGGGAACTTTCATCCCGAACATGTCGGGGGACAGCTTCAGTTTCTGGCAAGCTGGAAACCCACCCTCGACCTCCACCCCAGATCACAATCCAGATCCAGGGAGGTTAAAGCAAGAGCGATAACCCCCCAAGACTGATTGCTGGATCTCCCTACAGTTTACAGGCCAGGAGCTGGAGCTGCCTCTGAAAACTACAAAATGGCGTGTCTCCTCAGCAGCTTCTAGCCCCCAAGGGAGGAAGCCGACAAGTTCCCCAAATGCTTGTCCCAAAGTTCATAGGGCAGTAACCTCTCACTTTGTCCTAGGCATGTCTATGTTGATAATTCTGGAATCTCCACAGCTGCTGGTGTTCTGGGGTCCCTCTAGCCAGCTGCTGGCCTGGCCGCCCTGGGGCTAAAACCAGGACTCAGGCGGACCTGTGCTTGGCTCCCTGAGAACTGCACACTTAGCTGCCAGCTCCCAGAGCACTGCGCTGGTCCTTCCTGCAGGGCTGCTGGGCTGTCCTCAGCGAGAGGTTAGCTTCTCTGTGTCATTCTGTGGGTGCTAGGGCTCCAGAAGTTGTTCAGAGTCCCCTTTTACATAGTTTGGAGGTGATCTGGGGGGAGAGTGGCTTGGACATGCTTTTTCTACTCCGCCATCTTAGCTCCACCCCTCCCACAATCTTTCTATAAGATCCACCTTGTTTCCATGAAGGTCCTGAGATTAATCTAGCTCAGACTCAGTCTGTGTCAGATTGTTCTGACCTGCTTGTCAAACAAGTTTCACAAATTAAGAGTTTACCCATTATGGTGGGTGATAAGAGTCTACCCATTATGGTGAATCTTTAATAAACTTTGATATACTTTGAGAGAAGGCTTGAGTTGAATTCATTTTGCAGGACCTGGCTTGTTGGCATTTTGGGGTCTTGGGTACCCCTAAGCCCCAAAACCTCAACATATGGATGGCTGTTAAATTGTGCGTGATTCTGACTGTACCTCCTTGGTATTTGAGTTCTTTCTGACTGGTTACATTATTTTTTTCTTCAACCTAGAAATTCTGGATTTTGGCTATAGTGTTCCTGGGAGTTTTCATTTTGGGGTTCCTTTCAGGAGATAACCTATTTCCATTTTGACTTTTATTTCTAAGAGATCTAAGTGTTTTCTTTTTGTTTGTTTTTGTTTTGTTTATTAAGATTTTTTTTTGAAATAAGATGCATAGGCCCTTTTTTTGACCATGGTGTTTCAAATAATTCTTTTTTTTTTAAGATAAAAAAAAAACTTATTTTATTGATTTTGACAATGGATCATTGATTAATTTGAAATACAAAAGTGTGAGGTAATAAATAGAAGTCTAGACTTGGGAAGTCCTGGGTTTAAGTCTTGTCTATATCACATACTGACTGAATGACCCTGGACAAGTCACTTAACCCATTAATAGTAGGCTAGCCCACAATCAGTTAAGACTGTGGACTAGTCTACTTTCCCCTGAGGTAGAGCATGCACCCAAATGCCAATGACAATGATTTCTAAAAACACTGAACAAGGTCCTGACTACCTAGTAGTAGAATTTGTGGCTGTGACTCTCGGAGATGAGAGTAGAGTCTTCCCTGATGGCTCAAATTGTGGAAGCTTTTACATTGCTGGGGGGGAGGACAGGATAGGGAAAGCAGAGTTAGGAATGTCTGTGTTGGTGTCTGAGGGAAATTTGTATGGGGATGTGATTGGCTCTCCAAGCTCTTTGGTCCAGAAAAGTTGTCCTGGGGCATGCTCATCTGGGACAATGGGTGATTTCATCAGAGGACTTAAAAAGGTGCAACACGTTGACCAGAGGAAACATGAGTACGGCTCCAAATGCAGAACCCAGCTGTATTGCTGCACCACACCACAGGAGGGCGCTCTGGCTCACCTTGCGCAAGTACACTCCAGTCATCACCTTGACATAGGTCAGGATCCCACCACAAAGCAACCAGGAAGTAATAACGATGACTTCTCCCCAGCGCGTGCCCTTCAGCAGAGGGCAGGGACTCATGACAGCCATGGCCATGTTGTAGGTTCCCAAACCAGTAGCCACCAGTGTGGTGACCCCCAGCCACGAGAGAGGCCTAAAGACTTGGTACTGGGAACTCTTCTACTCCCCAGTCCAGCATCTGGAGAAGTTTGTCCTACTCTTGAGAAGGTTTCTCCACAAGATTTTTCTAGCAGAAATTCTTTCTGGCTTTAAGCCAGCCGTTGGTAGCCTCAAATAATTCTTAAAGTTTTTCTCCTTGATTTGTTTTCCAGGTCAGTTGTTGTTATAAGACACTTTACATTTTCTTCCATTTTTTTTCAGCCTTGTGACTTTGTTTTAATATTTCTTTTTGCCTCATGTAGTCACTAGTTTCTATTTGACCCATTCAAATTTTCAAGAACTTTGTTGCTTGTGCAGCTTTTGTACCTCTTGGGCCAAGCTGTAAATTTCCTTTCCAATTCTTTCTTCCATACATCTCATTTCTTTTCCAATTTTTTTTCCTTCTGCACTCTCATTCCATATATAAAAACTTTTAAACTTAAAAAAAACCCTTTTCTTTCACATTGGATTTTTTTTCATAGCAAGTTTCTCTAATTAAAGAACTCATTTCTCAAATACATAGGGAACCCAGTTAAATTTATAAAAATAAGACTCCTTTCCTAGTTGATAAATGGTCAAATGATATGAAGGTGGATTTCAAAAGAAGAAATAAAAGCTATCAATAGTCACATGAAAAAAATGCTCTAAATCATTATTAGAGAAATGCAAATTAAAATAATTCTGAGATACCAAGTCACATCTATCTAATTAACATGACAGAAAAGGAAAATAACAATTGCTGGAGAGAATGTGTAAAAACCAGTCCAACTATTCTGGAGAACGATTTGGCTATGAAATTGTACATACCCTTTGACCCAGCAATACCAGTACTAGGTCTGTGTCCCAAAGAAAGGGGAAAAAGACCTATTTGTACAAAAATATTTGTAGCAGCTCTTTTTTTGGTGGCAAAGAATAAAAAACTAAGGGTATGACCATCAACTGGGGAATGACTGAACAAGTCGTGATATATGATTATCATGGAACACTATTGTGCTATAAGAAATGATGAGCAGTATGGTTTCAGAAAAACCTGGGAAGACTTATATGAACTCATGCAAAGTGAAGTGAGCGGAACCAGGACAGCATTGTATATAGTAATAGCAGAATTGTAAGGATGACTAACAGTGAAAGAATTAGTTACTCTGATCATGACAACGATCCAAGACAATTCCAAAGCACCCATGATGAAAAATACTATCCATCTCCAGAGGGAGAACTGATGAACTTTGAATATAAATTGAAGCACACTTTTAAAAATATTTCCTTTTTTGTCTATATATCTTCTTTTGTAACACAGTTATAACATGGAAATATGTTTTGCATGACTTTACATGTATAACCAATATCAAATTACTTGCCTTCTCAAGGAATGGGGAGAAAGGGAGAGAATTTGGAACTCAAAATTAAAAAAAAAACTTTTGTTAGAAAAATGTTTACATTTAATTGGGAAATATTTAACAAAATAATAAAACTATATTATCTAAATATCTTCCTTTATCTGTTCCAGTAATTCTAGTTGAGTTTGTGCCTAAACATTGTCTTTCTCTAAGATATTTTTGTAGATGTTTTGAAGTCAGTCTTTCTAGTGGCATTTTTTCCATGTTAGATTTCATTCAAAGTTCAGTTCAATTGCCACCTTTCTGGAACAGGTATAGATATAGACATAAATACAGTTATAGACATAGTACAATGTGTGTACATACACACAAATATATTCTTATACACATACAAACATATATGCATATCGCATACTTGAATGCTTAAGTTTTTCTTTCCTCTTGTAGAATATAAGCACTGTGAGGACAGAGACTGTATTAATTTTATCTTCCTACCCCTGACTCTGATCACAAAGCCTGACATATAGGACAAGCTTTAGTCCCTTTATTAGAAATAGCATCAGAGGTGGGGGCGGCTAGGTGGCGCAGTGAGTAGAGCGTCGGCCCTGGAGTCAGAAGGACCTGAGTTCTGATCCGGCCTCAGACACTTAACGCACACACAAACAAAAACCTAGCCTTGTGACCTTGGGCAAGTTACTTAACCCCAGTAGCCCTCCAAAAAGCAAAAAAAAAAAAAAATAGCATCAGAGGGTCATAAGATTAGAGATAGAAGAGACAGTAGAGGTCTCATAGTTCAAACCCCTCATTTTATAGATTAGAAGACAGTGCAAGAGACATAACTTGACCTGTCCAACAAGGGTTACTTACTTGTAGTGAATCGCAGAGTTGGGATTCAAACCTAGGTCTTCTGATGAACAATTAAGTATACTTTCCACTAGACTATAACACAGAATTTATTCCCTATACCCCTAAAAAACACAAAAGAGCTTTTATTTTTCTCCTCTTCCCTGTTCAGCAAAGGAAACTGAGATCTTCTTTAACAGAAGAGATTTATAATCACTATGGCTTCTCCAATACATCCTCCACCCTAAAAAGGGCCTGATCATGTTATTTCCCTTCTTTTAAAAATATTCAGTGGTTCCCTATTGCTTCTGGGATAAAACAGAATCTCATCCTGGTATTGAAGGATTTCTACAATGTGACTCTGGGCAGCTAGGTGGCACCACCCTCTCCTTCCTAGTACTTAGTGTATATTGTGCATTTAGCAGACTTTTGTTGAAATGAATTGATTGTGCATCTGAAACCTTGGAGCAGAATAAATGACAAACTAATCTATGGGATTCTCCCAAGACACTGAATAATGAGGCTGCCAGGAGCAGTCAGAGAGGGCCCAAGTGATACATTTACATCATTCTGATGCATCATCTCTTACCACCACAGCAATAATTATCCAATGGAAAGTTGCTACTAACTCCAGGATGTACCTAACATTTATTGGAAAACCTAAGACAAATCCCTAATGGGTATGACTTAATTGGAGAGGGCTAAAGAGGAAAAATATGTTTAATACAAATTTCACACAGTCCAGTTAGATGTAGAGTTGGAAGGGACCTTAAAAATCATGCAGTCAACTCCCTCATTTTGCAGATGAAGAACCAGGACTCAAAGAGGTTAAATGATTTCACTAAGGTCATCCAGGGAGAAAGGAGTAGAGTCAGCATTTAAACTCAGATCTTTCACCTCCAAATTCAACATTTTTTCTACTGTACCTCTCCGCTTCTGTTAATTGGAACAGTGGCTAGAGTTAGGCAAGTGGTTAGAGTTTAGTGCTAGAGAGACAGTATAGTGGAATGGAAAGAGCACTGGGTGGGTTATCAGAGGTATGGAGTTCAAATGCCACCTATGCTACTTACTCCCTGGGTGATCTCCAGCAAGTCACTGAATCTCTCTGGGCCATGGTTTACTATTTTGTAAAATGAAAGAGTCCATTCTGATGGATTCTTTCCTTCTCCGTGTGTACCATTTCAATTTGTGAGATTTGGAACATAAACAATGCCACAGGCATATATGTCTTTAGACATTCTTTGTCATCAAGTATTAATACACACCTCCATTGTGTGTAAAGTGCAAAGGTTTCACACCAAATCTACCTTACCTCTATATCATTGCTTAGTCTCTTAGGCCTCTTAATCTAGCCCTAAATCAGAAGATAATAAGACCTGAAATTCTGGAACTTCAATCAAAGAATTCACAAAGGCAGTATTTCTAAATTAACTCTGGAGAAAATCTTAGAAACTGGCCATGTTTTCAAGTTCCAGATTAATTTCTCTAACCTAGCCATTCTTGCCAAAGTCTTGAAATAACAACATCACTGGACAAAATGATCTAGTACAAAAACAACAACACATAAGTTGAAAGAAGGAGAATCAATAGCAAAATTTGCAATTAGCATTGGCTAAATTCGTTTATATCACATCAGACTAGAAATGGAAACATCCATGCAATAAAATTCACTGTTTCTTTACTATGACATTGTAGTCTTGGCATATTAATCATTATTATTTCATTTCAGCAAAGACAGCAACAACCCAGACATCTTTCACCTGTATATATATAGAGTGAACCAAAGGAGAGGCAGATAATTATACACAGGTAGTAGACACCAATTTACCAATTATATGTTTTTTTTTTCTAGCCTTGCATTTATCATATAATTATACCATACATTGTTAAAGGACATGATGTCACAGACATATTTAAAGCTCCTCTTAAAAAAAAAATTCAGCTGCCACACTAAAGCAAAACACCTTGCCATCCATCAAGATCTTCTATTTATTGACAAAACTATGTAAAGAATGGCAACTTAACTTCACACTTTAGGTTGTTTGCATTTTTCTGATATTGAAGGCATATTCTGAAGTCAGAAAACCTGAGTTCAAATCTATCCTGTCACTTATTCCCTGTGCAACCATAAGCAAATTACCTAACTTTTCTTGGTCCCAATTTCCTCACCTGTAAAATGGGGTAGCTGGACAACTAGATGGTACAGAGGATAGAGTGTGCAGCCTGGAGGAAGTTAGGAAGCCCTGAGTACAAATGCAGCCTCAGATACTTACTAGCTGTGTGATCCTGGGCAAATTGTTTAAGCCTGTTTTGCTTCAGTTTCCTCATCTGTAAAATGAGCCACAGAAGGAAATAAATGCTATTCCAACAACCCATTGTTGTCCCATGACAAAACACACACATTCACACACACACACACACATATACATATATACACACACATATATACCCATATGTATATATGTATATATATATATACACATACATATATACATATATGTATATATAACCAGTAATTATTGAAGGACAGTGGGAATACATTCTACTTTTGTATTTCAGATGCTAAATATATACTAGTCAACCTTGTAATTTTATTCTTCTAAAAGAATATTTTAAGGCACCATAAATACAACTGTACATTCATTTGTTTTCTATTTCTAAAACATACAGATTCTTTGGGTCTTAGAAACACATTGTTTAAAAAAAATGAGGTGACATCACTGCTTTATTTCTTTCTTGCTTCCTCTAGCCTTGATAGGATTAGCCTTCTTAATCAGACAGAAACCTGACTTAAAGAATGGGCTTTTCATTATGCCCAGTAGGCCAACAAATTTTAGTTCTAGCAGGTTGTAGACAAAATATGATATATAAAAGTGAGATAATATATTCCTGCTGTCCTTCAATAATTTACTGGTTATATACACACACACACGTGTATGTCTATATAGTGAATGTGTATGTGTCATGGAACAACAATGGTTTGGTGGAATAGCAATCATGGTAAGGGCTTCCATTATAAAAAATAGATACTTTTCTTCCCAATCTTTATTTTAAAGGGAAAAGACCTAGTATATAAACTCCTGTGAAGTACTTTCCGACCCCTACTTCATTAGACCTTTGAATTTATATCTTTGGTGTAGTGTAGTATAAAACTCATTACTTGAAATCCTACTACATGTCACAGGATCATAAATCTGGAACTGTAAGGCTAGCACAACCCCCTTGTTATATATATATATATATATATATATATATATATATATATAGCACAACCCCCTTGTTATATATATATATGAGAAAACTGAGACCCAGGGAGGCTAAGTAACTAACTCGCAGAGCCCACAGTGGCCTTTCCACTCAATAAGAAGAACTTGGATTCATAGGCCATCACCATCATCAGGGCTATCCTTTCTATTGGCTTTGCAAAGGGCAAAAGTCACACTTTGTCCTCAACTACACTCCTACATTGTTATACTTATCAAATTAAAATGAATGTAAATGGCAACTCTGTGGAGGATAAGGGCACAAAAATACAATCTAATGGTATGTGTATTAAGGGGAGTGCAGAATACAATAGCTTTATACCTTTGCATGGATCACAGTGGGCTACTAAGGCAACAGAACAGCTATTGTGCTGTGAACGAGCTAGGAATGAGGTCTAACCCTAATCTTCAGAAACTTGATTCATGTGTCTGGGTTTTACCTTCTTTAAAATGGTGGGATTAGACTAGGTGTTCTCTAAGAGTCTTTCGAGCTCTAACTGGCCATATTTATGGGCTGATTATCTGTCTACAAACTACAGTCCCACTGACAGCTACCATGGCTTCCCCTTTATTGTGAGAAAACTCCCCAAAAGCTACATCTACAAGCACTGAGTCCCTCTGTCATTTTTCTGTTCCTTAGAGTCCATGAGTCCCATTGTCTCTGGATCCCCTCAGACATTGGCTTGACTTACGAATACATTGGATAGTAAGTTACTAATCTTGGTTCACTTGTTCCACCTAATTAAAAAAATTGGAAAATTCTGAAGTCTGAAGTTCAGGTCCAGGTATTGCTCACCATGTTCACAAGTCAAAGAAAGGAACAACATTTAAATAGTCAAAAAGGAATGATTTTATTCCCTTTCCTTCCTGAGAATTTTGGAACTTGGGCTCCCATGGCTTTAATTATCATCTCTGAGCAGATGATTCCTAGTCCTAAACAGTCTGTCTTATGATCTCTAGTTCCACTTAACCTTTTGTTTATATCAGACCATATGTCCTGTAAGCATCTCAAATTCAACATGTCCAGAACAGAATTCGTTATCTCTCTGTCCAAATCTTCCTCTCTTCTAAACCATTCTATTACTGTTAAAGGTAACACTATCCTCCTAGTCATCCACACTCATAACCTCAATGTCATCCTTGATTTCCCACTTCCATAAATGAGAGAGAGAGAGAGAGAGAGAGAGAGAGAGAGAGAGAGAGAGAGAGAGAGAAAAAGAGAGAATCAAACCATCATGGAATACAAGTTTTATATAATAGCTAGCATTTATATAGCACTCTAAGGTTTGCAAAGCATTTTATAAATATTATCTCATCCTCATAATAACCTTGAAAGGTAGGGTGTTAATATTATCCTCATTTTATGGATGAAGGACCTGAGTCAGTCAGATAAGTGACTTTCCCAGAGTCACACACACCTAGTAAGGGTCCAAGGAAGGACTATAACCTCTGCTTTCCCAACTTCAAAGCCACCATTTTAGTTATTATACTACCTGCTTTTATGGGTCTGTGACTAACCACTATAAAAAACCTGAAGAAAGAGAGTGTGTGTGTATACATATACACACATATGTACACATATATTTATATACATACATATATAAAGAGTGATATAGAAAGATATAGATACCCATATGTGTGTATACACATGTGCATACACACATATACATATAAACATATATATACATATATTTATGCCTTATCTGAAATGAAACCTAGGAATATTCCTGCCCCATAGAAATTAATGAATATGAAGAATCTAGGGAGTATGGGAAGACAAAAACCTGTTGCAAAATAATGTAAGCAAAGCCAAGAAAACAATAAAAAAGTGAACAAACCAATGTAAGTAGAAAGAACAAAAAAAAATTAATCATCCTCAATGTAGTGTTGCTGGGGATTCCAGATATGAAGGGCAGGAGTAGTGCAAAGGGAACAGTGCTAGATGGAAGTACTCAGACCCAGGTTCAAATGTCAGCTCTTCACTTTCTGCATATGTAACCTTGAACAATTTACTTAAACTCCCTGTGCCTCAGTTTCCTCATGTATAAAGTGAAGGGGTTGGACTAGATGATTTCTAAAGACCCTCCTAGCTCTAAATTTATGATCCTATGAATTTGCTCCTTCCTTATGAGGAGACATCATAAATGCCAGGACAAAGTTCTCATCAGTGGAGGCAAAAAGGAAGCAGGACAATATCAGGGTGTACCCACTGCAGTAATGTACACTATTCCAAAACAAGTACATTAGAGAGTTTCAAAGCAAAGCATAATATGAGGCCCCAGGAGCAAAATCATGGCCATTCAGGAATAAATTAACTAGCTTTATAACACTGGACAAATCACCCTGGCCTCAGTTTCCTCATCTGTAAGATGAAGGGTTGGAACATATGATCTCTAAATTTCCCTCTACTATTCTATTGTTATCTAATATGTGAACCACTGGGGGATTGGACCTTTTCCCTTCTCCCCTGATAATGTAGTTGGGAAAACTTGAAAATTTCCAGGGAATACATATGACCTCACTGCTTATAGGCACTCCCTCTAGCCATGCATGTCACAACCCTACCCTACTTTCCCCATTTCAGGTAATTCTTGTTCACATTCTTCCATATATCCTCCATAGAAGATCTGGCTGATATGAGAGAGGACTCCTTCTAGGCTATTTAATATTTCCAGTCTACCAGCACAGTACTTGTTGTGTACATCTGATATCCCTTGGTCTTATCACATGGCTGACCCACCTTCTCTTGCAATCATAGATTTCCTTGATAATAAAAAATTTTATGGCATTTTTACACACATCTTTATGATGAAATGAGATAATCTATAAAGTGCTTTTCAAATCTTAAAGCTCTCTATAAATTCTAGCCATTACCAATTATTACTATCCTGAAACCTACTAATGTCTTTCATGGGTCTCTCCATTGCTATCTGGTTCACCTCCAAGCTTATTTCTTTAAAGGTCATGATGTCCCATGACTCTTAGCCATAAGCATCAGGGAGAGAAGACTGATCTCAAAAGATGGACTTTTGTGTCAAAAAGCAGCTCAGGATGGTTAGAAATGCTTCAAAATTTCAGAATTGAAGGCCAACCCAGTCTTCCTTCTTTTCAGTTCTGGGCCCAGCTTATTGTCCAACTGCTAAGTCTGCTCAAGGTTCATATACTAATGAACTAATTTGTGGGCTTCCCACTTAACTGCTTTTCATGATCTGGGTAACCCATGAAATACTTAGGACTATACCTTTGTAAATCAAATAAAGTTGGGACAAAGGGGTTAGTTCGGTGAGCAAGATTAGAGGGGGATTCATGCTTTAGATAGGGAAGCTAGGTGTTAAAGTGGATAGAGCTCCAGAGTCCGGAAGGCTCATCTTTCTGAGTTCAAATCTGACCTCAGACACTTACTAGCTGTGTGACCCTAGACATGTCATTTAACCCTGTCTGCCTCAGTTTCCTCATCTATAAAATAAGTTGGAGAAGGAAATGGCAAACCACTTCAGTATCTTTATTAAGAAAACCCCAGATGGGCCATGAAGAGTCAGACATGAGACAACATGTTTAAAGTGGTGACCAAATTAGACAACCTCCAAGGTCATTTCCAAGTTGAAGATTTATAATTCTGTGAGTGTACTCTGTAGTGAACACAGATACGTGTGCTATCTTTTTCCAGAGATAATACAAGATAGTCAATACTGCTGACCTTGCCTCTTCCCTCAGGGCAGGTGCTTTAATTAGTTTTTCTCTTGGGAGCAGTGATGGATTTATGCTAAGCCTTTGTCACTGTCTAGGTTAACTCTCCTGTTAACCAAGGCTGCATTTTTGAGATGGCTTGTAGGGTTAGTCTAGCATTGAGTGACCATGAGAGATGGTGACGCCCTTTTAAAGACTGAACTCTTGATTAGCCTCACTATTACCATGCATCTACCTCCTGAGTTAGCCAAGCAAGACATTTTAAGGTAACGTGGTATAAACATATTGTGCTATCTTATTTTACTCCACAAAAAATACACATAAAGTCTAAAACAAAAACCTTTCAAAAACTGTAAAATGCATTGTGTTACCAGTATGAAGAGCTATGATTTTAAAACTTTTAGAAAGTTTAGAAAGAACAAACGTTTAAAATTCAAATTTGTTCTTTCTGGATTGATGTATTATTGCCCTGCCAAATTTCACTTCCTGAATTTAGTCATTGTAAACTGGCACAGAGTCAATGGGGAGGAAGGAAAAGGGTTAAAAGAGAAGAGTGAGTTTTTCACACCTGCAAAATTAACTAACAGCTGAGCTCATTTACCTCAGATGAACCAAAAGTAATTTGCGTTTGCAATGGGATTGAAAGTGGAGAGTTGCATCTATAAACTTTATTTTTAGGAAAATGATGAGCAACTGAAAAATGGGAGACAAGTACAGGGTTTCCAAGGAAAGGGTATTTGTAACCTTGAATATCCATTTGACATCCTTGGGTCCTCTTTGGGTTTTTACCCCTTTTTGTTGTTGTTGTCATTGCAACTGCGTGCCAAAGGTAGAACTCACTTTGACTTTAAATAGCCCTTTATATACTAGCACCTTGAATAACTGAAACCTGGACAATCAGAGCCCTTTAAAGGGTAGGATGTCTCAGACTGAAACTGGAGAAAGGTACTGACGCCAAAATTTAAAGAGGTATGCTCAAAGTTTCCTTTTTAAGAGTAGGGAGGGAGAAGATGTTTCCCCTCTTTAAAAAAAAAAAAGGCTGTAGGGGCAGCTAGGTGTTGCAGTGAGTAGAGCGCTGGCCCTGGAGTCAGAAGGACCTGAGTTCGGATCTGGCCTCAGACACTTAACACACACAAACAAAAACCTAGCCGTGTGACCTTGGGCAAGTTACTTAACCCCAATTGCCCTCCAAAATGCAAAAAAAAAAAAGCTGTAGATGTCATTTAGAAAAATTTTCCACATATGAATCAAACCATCATGGAATTCAAGTTTTATAATAATAGCTAGCATTTATATACCACTCTAAGGTTTGCAAAGTATTTTATAAATATTATCGTATCCTCACAATAAACTTGAAAGGTAGGGTATTAATATTATCCTCATTTTATGGATGAAGAACCTGACTCAGTCAGATAAGTGACTAGTCCAAGGTTACGCACACCTAGTAAGTGTAAGATTAGTAACCTAATCTGAGGAAGGACTATAAGCTCTGCTTTTCCAACTTCAAGGCCACCACTCTATTTATTATACCACTTGCTTTTATGGGCCAGTGACTAGTCACTAAAAATCCTGAAACCTGGACAACCAGGACATTTTCTTCCCAAACCAGGAAAATAAGCTCATTTTTCTGATTCCTAATACAAATTTTGATTTGCATAAGTGGATAATGCTGTGAATAACAAATGAAGTTTTTAGACCACAATGTATATTTTACCTTCTCCAGATGTAGTATATATACTCAAAGCATAAGGTAATTTCTAGACTACAAGTGTATATTCTCTATTTTTATCCATGTACCATCTAAGGCTATTATGGCCAATGGCCCATTGGAGATACCTGCCTAAGTGTAGGTAGCCCTGTTAGACAGTTTGATGGGCCCATAGAAGACAAACGTTAAAGGTTCATTTGAAATCCTTATGGCCATTACTTTTTGACTTGAATAAAGCCAAATAAATAAATCCTACCCAAATAAGAAGGGAAAACCTAATTCTAAGGCTTTGCTTTGCCCTTCAAAGTCACTAGCATCAAATTCTCAGACTTAGAATGTCTCACAAATACCTTCTAATGGGTTTGTAATTTTGTCTGTTTTGCCAGTGGGAGGCAATTTGACATTTATATTAATATATTTCTTCTTTGAAAATGAGTTGATTTTAGTTTTGAATGACCCTGTGTCTTTCTGTACTTGGGCAATATCCAGCAAGCTGTTTGAAGCTAGTTGTACCTCCTTGTCCATGGACAGGTTTCCTGTACCTCGACTCAAGTGCCACAGGTAATCTAGTAGCCCTTGTTGACCTTACATAGGGTGCTGTTTCACAGTAAGGCAGTTCCCAGACCTCTGGCTGCCTTGTTTTGAACCCATGCATTGTGTTAGTGGCCAGAACAATGGAAATGTGCCGAAGTTCTATCTTGTTCACACTTTATGTTCAGGGTCCCTATTTATATTCCTAACTGGATAGCTCCTCACCATCACTACAAAGCAGAACAAAAAATCCTAGACATCTATATTTGAATGGAAGTGTGACAAAGGAGAGTGGTGTGACCAGAATGTTGATCTGATATTACAGCACTGGGGAGAGGGTTGGAGGAAAATGCATAAGGCCTGCCAGACCTTGAACTACCTTTGGATAAGCTCAGGTACCCTAAAGGTGCTGTTGTTCTGGATACACTCTATCAGGGTCCACCTTCCCCCAGTGCCATGTCCCCATTCCTGTGCTCAAGGCAAAAGCAGTTGAATAAGATGGGGTATAGGAAGAAAAGAAGCAGAGAATAGTTTGCCCCAGTATAAGTTGGAGAGCTTCACGTCAGGTAAAGATTGCATAGGTAGCCAGCTATGGAAACATGGATAGTCTCTTTTCTCCAGTGTTTAATTAGAGAATAGAATAATGTAATATTTAGATTTGTATGACTGTAGAATTGATAACTGATTTGTAAATTCTAGTCCCCTTCCCAAATGAATTTGCCCCACGTGAAAGCATTCCTATTTATGGTTCTGATGGAAGGTAGATATCAACTATATGGTTAATATGGTTTTAGGCAAAGTCATTCTTCACATATAGGCAAAATCTCAGTGGCTCCCTATATTTTGTGATTTGAGGCCTGAAAGAAAAGTTCTTAAGTTAAAAAAAAATCTTTCACATAGTCCTGCTACTGTGCCTGAAGTTCCACCATTTAGTTTGGTGCATTGTATTCATAGAGTCCTCTGTTAAAATGTATATACCACTGGAAAGAAATTTTGATAAGCAATTATCAGATGTTAATATTTTCCATTGCAATCATCAGAGAAGCTTTCTACAAGCAACTGGAACTGGTAGCAGTAGCAAGGGAGTCCCAGGTCTAGTGGGGAGCTAGCTCTGCAGCTGAGTGACTTGTTTGACCAGCTGAGTCATGAATGGACTTATGAGCTGATACATTGGTGCCCTGAAACAAGGCAGCCCAGTTGAGTAAGAGAGCATTTTGTATTGAAGGGAACTTGAAGACTCCCCCAAAAGAAGAAAATTATGCACAGGGTCATGAGTTAAGAGGCTTCCTTTGAGGTCATCTCCAGACTATGTGGCCTTCCTTCATCACATCTCCTCCCTACCAGGAACTAGGACTATGCCCCTGAAATCACTCTTGATTTCCATAGATGAACTTTTGCTTTATCTTTTCCAAATTACTGTCTTTTACCTCACTTCTCTACCATCTGCAGCTCATAGCAGCATGTCTTCCATCCCATGCACTTCTTTCCTTTCCAGCACATCTTTTTTATGTGTCTTCTCCCATTAAAATGCAAGCTCCTTGAGGTCAGGAACCTTCTTATTTGTATTTGCATTTCCAGGGCTTATCTCTGGAAAGGAGTAAGTGCTTAGAACATATTCTATTTATCTATCTACATACCTATCTCTACCTTCTTCAAGAATCCATAAATTCATTGATATAATAGCCCCCTTCATTTTAGAAAAATGTTTTTGTGAGGTAGCTATAACTTAAAAGAATCATCCTGCAGTGGCTAACCTTAAGGTAATAATCCTCTCCAAGTTTATGTAAATTGGACATCTTACTACAGTCACACAATCTCTGGACAGGATCTTGTTCTCTCCCTTTGCTAGGTCTTGTCACATGCTTTTGAAAATTGAAAGTCACTTATATGCCAGGAGGAAGCCTAAAAGTAGAAAGCTAATGGAGGATTCATACTTTAATGGCTTGAAATGGGAAGCAGACAGGGAGTGGTGCAAAAAGTGACTGGTCTGGAATTGGAAGACTTGGATTTAAATTCTGGCTCTGACTCTTACTACCTGTGACTTTGCTCAAGTGACTTAACCTCTCTGGGCCTTAGCCTCTTCTTTAGAATAAGGAGGCTGGAACAAATGGTAATAATTAGTCCTAATTTTGTGTTGAATTACATGCAATTATTTCTTGAATTATTTATAGTTATCAAAATACAGGATCCCATCATTTTCACACTTATCTTTTCCTCCCCTCCATGATTTTTTTTTCATTTTTGTTTTCACTGAGACCCATGAGAAACAAAACCACTAGAAAAGACATGGAAGGTGGGAGGGAGAGAATCTACTTGTTGCTAAACTGCATTGACTATATGTATGTTATCTCCTGATTGAACTAGTTTCAGGGAGGATAGAGAGAGGATAGAATAGCATCTTGTTTCTAAGATAAACTAAAGCCACCAGAATACCTTCCGCAAAAAATGTTATTTCTTGGGCAGGTAGGTGGCACAGTGAGTAGAGCGCTGGCCCTGGAGTCTGAAGGACCTGAGTTCAGATCCAGCCTCAGACACTTAACACACACAAATAAAAATCTAGCCGTGACCTTGGGCAAGTTACTTAACCCCAATTGCCCTACAAAAAGCAAAAAAAAAATTATTTCTATCCATTCTACCAACTGGAGGAGTTAAAAAGCCCCCTTCCAGGGCAGATGTCTTCTCTAGCGATCAAGATAATCTGTTTAGTCATTTACACTTTAATGTTCACTGCTTTAATCAGCCAACTAAGGTAGTCTAAATGTTCATGGAAGACCTTTTGTACAGTGACCTTTTACCTGCTCACCTTGGTTCTTGGCAAGTGAGGTAAATGAACATAAAAAAAAATGAAAACAAGATTTTTATTTTCCCTATCAAGGCTTATTAAAATTGCTTTTGAATTCAAGTAATGGATTGATGAATGCCACATGATCTGGAGATGGGGAAGCAGTTGCTGTAGGCAGAGGGAGGGCAACTCAGGTATCACCTGGAAGAGACTGGTGAGTAACAGAGAAGCACCTGCTCTTTTATGCCTCTGCAAAGCAGTTAACAAAGCTCTGGAGCAATCAATGGGTGAGGAAGAAGAGGCGTCCCAGAGAGACATCCAGCCATCTTAATTGACAAAGGAAAAGTGAGTCTTTTGCAATAAATGGAATTTGATGGTTAATACAATGACTGATGTCAATCAAAAATTAACCCTCCTTGACCTTAATGAGTTCTCTCATTTACAATATCCTTGGACTATGGTTCTTCATGGAATTATTTACTTAAATAATTATACATAAATGTATATATTGTGTTTGTGTGTGTATATAATAAAAAATTATTCCATGAGAGGCAGCAGTTAAAAATTTCTCTAATCAAAACTGTCATTGTATATTTCCATATTAAATATGGAAAAGATTGTCCATGAATCCCAATAAGGATATTATTTTGGTCAGATGCATCCTAATTATAAAACTATGCAATAAACTTCAATTTCAACAGTTATTCTTCTTTATCAGGCAGGCTATAATTGCATTTTTAAAAATATACAGTTCCTGTCTTATCAGTTTAAGTTATCTGTATCAAGTAGGTGTTATCTATCTTTTAAAATTGCCTAATTACTTATTCAGCAGAGGCTAAAACAGCTCTGAAGAAAATCTTTTAGTTTCTCAAAGAAGATATTGCTGACTGAGAAAAAGCAAAACATAATAAAAATAGAGTGTTTTCTTGGGGAAGATGAAAATGCATAGTAATGAGATCCAGAGGGTAAGATTTTAACCATATTTCTCCTATCATCTTGCTCTTTTCCTCCTTCTTGATGGAAGGAGGTAGCATAAAGATGGAGAAGACTGAGGTCATTTTATTGGTGGTGTCTCAACTTCTGAACAGCAGCATCCATTCTTCCTATCTTTAGAAAGTGCTCAAGAAAAGGCTAATTTCTCAACCATTGTCCTTGATTCCATTAACCTAAATTCTTTGTCTGGGATCAATAGGTATATAGTCTGATTATAGTGGAATGTGTGCTCCTTGAAGGCAGGAGCTGTCTTGTTGATTTACTTTTGTATTTCCAAGTTTGGCATAATGCTTTGCAGACAGTAGGTGACTAGTAAATATCTACTGAAGTCAATTTGTTTACAGTCTTTCAGGCTTCATTTCCATGGGTATGCTAGTAAACATTTAACAACCATCTCTCCTCCCCAAAAAGGGTACACTTTTAAATGTAATCTCCTTTACTAATCTTTCCCCCATCACTTTCTTAAGTCTAAATAATCAACAAAACAATGTCATGTCCCACCTGATTTGTATCATTTGCCAATTTCTGAGGTGCAAATGCTCACACTGAAAACTTAACTGTCTCTCCCTAGCTGGTTGTATCTGTCTCCAGAACATCCCTGCTTATCATACTTCTACCTTCTACATATATTACACTCCTGCTATGCTGGACTACTCTTTATTCCTCTAACATATTCTGAATTTTTCCATCTCCATGCCTTTATTCATGCTATTCAAGGCCCTGGAAATGTCCTTCTTCTCCATCTTAGCCTGCTAAATTCTTACCCATTCTTTAAAACCCAACTTAAAGGCCCCCTCTGCTATAAATCCTCTGGATTCTTAGTGTTGATAATAGTGACCTTTTACCTGCTCATATCCAGCACTTTCTTTTGCACCTCACTAATGCATTTGTATTGCTTTATCTTGTAATGTAGTTATTTAGGTATGTGCCATAGAACACTTCCATTTTTCATAGTGGAGAAGGGAAGAGGTAAGGGGAAGGGATGTTGATGGGGAAATTATGGGAGAAATGGACCCTTCAAGTCACACATGATTAGAAGGTATAGATGGGTTGAGACCTGCACCATTAAAAAGAATGTGGTTGCTGTTGTTTGTCTTTCATTCCTGAAGAGGACTATGACATCAGGAAGGTGATGTCATGACTTACACATGAATTGGACTCAAGTGAGGCAGGGCTGTGCAAAGTCACCAGCCTCACTTTCTCCTCCAGAGTCATCTGGTACCCGGGGCAAGTTAAAGATCAGGACAACTGGAGACAGCACTCATTAGAAGGAATAGCCACATCAAAGAGATCCCCAAACCACAGAAATATAAAAGAAGTGTACCTTGTTCAAATTTAGCAGTGTCTCTGCTTGTTGAACTGAATTTAATTGTATCAGAGTAGTTATAAGTATGACCTTCCTAAATACACTTTCCAATCCCCCAGCTCCTTACATTTTCATAGTTTTTGTCTAGATTTTTCCTTTGCTCTTATCATACAGCATCTTATATTTATTTACATACATCTTTGATTTCCCGGCCCATTAGACTATAACCTTCTTGAGGCTAGGAATTGTGTTGCATTTCATCTTGGCTCTCCATTGGCTAACACAGTGTCTTACACATAGTAGTTGCTTAATGATTTTTCTAATTGAATAAAATTCTGACCAAAATTGATATATTGATATATCATATATTTATATATCAGTTGATATATAAATTGAGAATTACTATCCCCCATTTGTGTCTTCTTGCCTTTGGTATAGGGCCCTGTGATATCTCAAAAGAGATGTCTTCTTCTTTCTCAGTTCTGAAGCAGCAGGGTCTCTCTCACCTACCAGACTAGTAGCCATGACAAAAATAGTAAAATCAGACTGGCCTTGAGGCAAAGAGTCACCAACAGAAAGAGAGGAATCACCAGAAAGAGTGAGCTCACTAGGGCGGATCAGGCTGTCCTTATTGGAAGTCAAATAAAAACATGCAGCCCTTGCAGTTTTCAACTGTCCAAATGAGCCTTGGATATTATCAACTGATTGTAAGTCTCTATGCTTCTTTTTGGCTTTAGCGTTCCCTTTTCTGTCCATACCTGATTCATGTTTGTATTCTAGGTGCCATTTTGCTTCATGTCAAGGGCTCCTTAGACTAGATCCCCAAATAGAATTGTTTCTCAGGAATCTGGGGTAGGAGGTAGAATTAAAACCCTGGAGCACCCAGTTATTTCACTGAGTCCACAGTCAACGCCAGAGGAATGAACCCAGAGGAATCCACAAGGACAGATGAAAGGCAGGGATTGGCGAAAGTCACCAGCACTAATGGACTCAGCCTCTTGAAGATTGTCTAGACATTCTAGTAGGCTGTCAAAAGGTAAAAATGAAACACTAAGATAATGTATGCACCTTTAAAAGGTGATTTGAAAAAGAAATGTGTAAAACCCATTCTTGCTTTTGGAGCAGTTTCACCATCTCACCATTTCATCAGATCTTTTACTTAGCATTGACTTTCTGAAAGGCATTTAAGTTTTGTTTTGGTTTGGGTTTTGGCCAATAGAACACAACTTCAGAGAATGCTGTGGCAAGTGACTAAGCGATGCTTTATGTCTAGGCCTGCAAGAGTTAATGCTTCTCCAGAGATGCCAATTTTATTCTCAGAGAGTAGGTAAAGTGAAGAACTAGCAGATGATTTAACAGAACAAATATCAGACTGGAGCAAGTCCCAAACAGTCATATCTGATAGAACCAGAGAATCATAAAACTGGATTGTCTCTCCTTATCTGTCAATAGAACAACAAACATGCTATGTCTTTGTAGCTTATTCATTTCTGAGCTGTTTTCAATGAAGGAAGCTGCAAATCTGCCACAAAGGTCAAAAAAGAAAAAGAAGGGGACATCTAGATGAATGTTTGGTATCAATGTGTATCATAAGGTGTCATATTTCTAAATATAGACATGAAAGTAGGCATACAGAATAAACTACCCACATTTTCTATTGAATTGTGTAGCTTATATTTGGTGTCATATTTATACATAAGACTACCCAGAAATGGCAGTGCTGTGTCTATATGTACATAGTAGTTTCTACTGGTAGAAACAAAAATCTGAAAATCTGATTTTTTTTTCTTTTTTGCAGGGCAATTCCTAATCAAAATGTTCATTTCCAATAGCATAACAAAAATAGAATTAAACTTAAGAAAAAAGTGAATACAGTTGAGGTACCACCTGATCAACCACTGAGCACAGTCAACCTAAAAATGCCATCTGTCCCTTGAATTAATGTTTGTTCTCTCCAGCCCACTCCACATACCCTAAAACAATTCATTTTCATTTAGCTACACAAAAAGTCTCTAACAGCTGTGAGAACATACCTAATTCTATAATATTAATGCTATGATAACAGCAGTGTGCCTTAATTATGACCTCTGTGTGCTATCAAAATATTCAGGACATTTGACTGACATTCATTTATTTCCCTTTTCTTTTTCATTCAATTATCACTTAATCTTAGTTAAGCAATGTGTTCGTTTACTGTTCAACCGCCTCTGGTTTAGATGACAGCATGCCATGGTCTGTCCTCCTGAGTGATCAGCCTATGACAGGTGCTTATGTGACACATACACAGAAGAATAAGCTCTTCATTAAAGCCCAAACCCTGAATATCAGGGCAATGCATGAACTCAGAACATGACAGAGCTGGCAGCATCTACACTGCCTGCCAAATAGCAGTCACGACAGCACCCCATTGCAGCATAATCAGCACTGATTTGTCCTTTCAAGGTGCAATAATATCCAGTTTAGATAGCAATAGAGCCCAGAGGTGAGTGCTGGAAACTAATGCTGCATTATGATTGTCTTAGCCTCTCCATTTTAAAATTAAAAATCTGTGACTACTTTGGCAGTGTGAAATCTAGCTCAAATGGCAAGCAAGGCTCAAGCTGGCAAAAGAATTTCTCTAGTCATCACAGATCCAGGTACATGTGTGCTGGGGGAGGGGGTGATCTTCATAAATAATTTAAGGTACTCTTACCTCCTAAGAAGCAATGTTATAGGTTCAGGCTTTGGTTAGTGATAATGACTTACAGTTGTAGAGTGCTATATAATTTAAAGTGCTCTCAATATTAGCTTATTTGATCCTCACAATTACTTTGTAACACATTCCAGTGCATACTGCCAGCACCCTTTCCTAGGGATAGGAGAGTAAGCTTGCCTATACAGGTAAGAGTCTGATCAGCAGATGAATCCATGAATTCTGTGCTCAGTTCCTCTTTCTGGTAGGCTTTGTATCCAGGTACCCAACCACACAAATACCCCAGGAACAGGCATACATGTATTTTTCTATCACCTCCTCCAGAGAGTACACATTCTGGTACATGCACCAGAACACAAAAGGAGAAAGCCTAGAATTATCAAGCCACCATGGTAGGGGTGAGGGACGATGGAGAATGGGAATGAGGGGGATGTTATTGTATTGGTTTGTTATTGTATTGTTACCTGCAATTGTTCTTTTAGCCTTTCTTGGCTTTGGTCCCAATTCCTCTTCTAGGCATAGGTATGTATAGAATAATACAGGTGTGTCCAGATGTGCTGGAACATCTGGTACACACTGTTATCATGCCTATGCTTAGACTGAATTTCCTGATACAAGACCTTTTTGTCATAGATCAGGCCTAATGAGACCTCCTGGGAGCCACAGGGGAAGCCAGCAAAGAGAACAAAGTCAATGATGTCCTCTGGGAGTTAGGCAGAACTGCTTGAGACTTCTCAACAAGGAGAGTTGCCTAATGCCAACCAGAACTGGAGGAAGAGATGATATAGGCAATTGTTTAGTTCTAAGGACAAGGGACAAGGCTGCTATGCAGGTCCTGGGGAGGGGGTTGCTCAGGAAAGGGTGTCTTTATTTTCTAAGAGCTCATTCAAGGATTTGCTTTGTTTTCCTCTTGCTAATAAACCTCATTCTGTAACATTGTGGGCTACAAGCCTAGAAGTACATAGTCAGTCAAGCTGGTATATTGGAGGGTTGGGAGCGGTGTGGGAAAACACCCATACCTAGGCCACAAGTCTAGAGAGGGAGGAAATTTCTAAATCCCCCCAAAGTATATATGTGTCCTCTGGTCATCACAAAGTCTTTGACACAAGGATTAAAAGTACTTTAATCAACCTCCCCCTCAGCCCTATTATCAGCCCACTCCAGAGCCAGTCCAGCTCAGCCTTAGGGCCAAGTTTGAGCTTTGTTTTCTTTGGCAGCATTCTGATTCCTGCAAATAGCTACTAAGACAAACACACACCTCCCACATTAAGATGTGAAGACTGTGGTTTTGCAGATAACTAAAGAATGCCTCTATAGTGGATTTCTTTTCAAAGAATCCAGAGACATTTAACATTTGTACAAAAGGTTCATTAGTAAGGATAAAGCCCTCAACATTAACCTACAAGTCCGATTCCCATTCAAAATGAAGATGTATCATGTTAATGCTCTTTCTAGGTCCTTCTGAAACAAGATGAAGATATAATTATGTGTTGGTTTTTATTTATTGTGTAACATTTTAAGCAGAACACACAAGATTCAGTCTCCCCATCTCTAGGTTTAGATCAGCTTCTTCAATAAGGTCAATTCTTCATTGATGGTTGTTTTCCTCTAGTCACAATAGGTTATCTCACCCAACCCATACTTGAGTGATAATTCTTTCTGCAGGAATCTACTACCTCCTGAAGGAGCTCTTCACTTTGGAATAACTCTAATTGAAATAAAAACATTTTCCCCTCATATCTAATTTCTCTACTTCCACCTGTTATTCTTAACTCTGCCCTTTTGAGGCCAAGCAGATAAAATCTAATCCCTTTTCCACTTGCCAGTCAAATTCTTTAAGAAAGATGTCATGTCCCAAGTCTTTACTTCCCCAAGATAAATATTCCAAGTTCCTTAAGTTGATTCTCATGTAATATGGTCTCCTGAAATTTCACCCTCCTAGCTACCCTCCCATAGATAGCCTTAGGCTTATCAATGTCCTTCCTAAGTTATAGCACCAAGAACCAAATCCAGATGGGATCTAACCAAAGGTTTGTCCCCTTCCTTGTTCTGCACTCTGTGCCCCTCTTAAAGTTGTATAAAGTAGCATCAGCACTTTTGCCTACCATATTACATTGTTGAATCATACCAAGCTTTTTGTCTATTCTTCTTCCCATGAACTGCTATCTAGCCACACCTTCCCTATTCTATATGAGCCCTCTTGCTAAAAACAAATAATTCAAGTATCATTGAGCTACACTCAGAATTACACAGGATTTAGCAACTTCCACATTAAAGAACCAGAGGGTTTGGAATATATAACAGAATAATATAACAGAAGATAAAGGAGTTAGGATTATGAACAAGAATCACCTACCCAGCAAAACTGAGTGTAATTTTTCAAGGGAAAAAATTGACATTTAAGGAAAAGGAGGACTTTTGAACATTTCTACTTAAAGACCAGATCTGAATTTTTTAAAAATGACCTCTAAATACAAGACTCAAGGGAAACGCAAAGAGGTTAAAAAAAAGAAGCAAGAGGAGAAAACATAAGAAATTCAATAAGGTTAAACTTTTTGTATTTCTATACAGCAAGATAATATTTGTAACTCTTAAACATCTTATAAGAACAATTAGAAGGAATATTTGTAGACAGAGTATGTGGATATAAGGTGACTTTGATGGAATGATACCCCCAAAAACAAAATAAAGGAATGAGAAATTGCACTGGAAGAAGGAGGGGAGGGATTGAATGGGGTAAATTATCCCACAAAAAAGAGGCATGTGAAAAAGCTATTATAATGGAGGGGAAGATGAAAGGGTGGTGGCAAGCACAGCCTAAAACTTACTCTCATCAAAATTACCTCAAAGAAGGAATAATATGCACTCAAAATTGGATATAGAAACCTATCTTGCTCTATAAGGAAGTAAAAAGATAATAGAAGGGAGAGGGGAGACTAATAAAAGGGAGAGCATATTGGGGAAGGCAGTGATCAGAAATCAAAAACTTGTGAGAAGGGATAGGGTACCAGGTAAGAGAAAGAGGGGGATAAACAAGGGGAAATAGTATGGAAGGAAATACACAGTTATCATAACCATAAATGTGGATGGCATGAACTCATCCACAAAACAGAAGCAGATAGCAGAATGAATTAAAAACCAAAATCCTACAATGAATTTTTGTTATTGTTTTTTATTTTTTTCTTAAATTTATTTATTTATTTTTAGTTTACAAAATACAGTTCCACATGCTTTTGTATTCCAATTTTTTTCCTGCTCACTCTCCTCTCCCCTCCTAAAGACAGCATGCAGTCTAATACAAGCTCTACGTATATATTCACATTAAAGATATTTTCACATTAGTCATGTTGCAAAGAAGAATTATAACCAATGGAATGAATCACAAAGAAGAAACAAAACAAAAAAGAGAGAAAACAAATAGTATGCTTTCATCTGCATTCAGACTCTGTAATTCTTTCTCTGGATGTAGATAGCATTTTCCATCATGAGCATTTTGGAGTTCTTCTCTTAGAACTTTGCATTGCTGAGAAGAGCCAAGTCTATCAAATGTAATCATCACACAATATGGCTGTAACTGTGTATAATGTTCTCCTGGTTCTGTTCCTCTCACTCAGCACCAGTTCACATAAGTTCTTCCAGGTTTTTCTGAAATCCTTCTGCTCATTATTTCTTATAGTACAATAGTATTCCATTACATTCATATACAGCAACTTGTTCAGTCATTCCCCAATTGATGGGCACCCCCTCGATTTCAAATTCTTTGCCACCACATAAAGAGCTGCTGTAAATATTTTTGTATATGTGGGTCTTTTTCCCATTTGTATGATCTCTTTGGGATACAGCCTTAGAAGTGATATAGCAGGGTCAAAGGATATGTACATTTTATAGCCCTTTAGATATAGTTCCAAATTGCTCTCCAAAATGGTTGGATCAGTTCACAACTCCGAAAACAATGCATTAGTGTTCCAGTTTTCCCACATCTTCTCCAGAATTTATAATTTTCCTGTTTTGTCATGTTAGCCGATCTGATAGGTGTGATGTGGTACCTAAGAGTTGTTGTGATTTGAATTTCTCTAATCAATAGTGATTTAGAGCATTTTTTCATATGACTATAGATATCTTTAATTTCTTCTCTGAAAACTGCCTTTTCATATCCTTTGACCATTTACAACTGGGGAATGACTTGTATTCTTAAAAATTGGAGTCAGTTCTCTATATATTTTAGAAATGAGACTTTTATCAGGGATACTTATAAAAATTATTTTACATGTTTCTCCTTCCCTCCTAATCTTGGTTGCATTGGTTTTCTTTGTACAAAATTTTTCAATTTAAAATAATCAAAATTATCCATTTTGTATTTCATAATGTTCTCTATCTCTTGTTTGGTCATAAATTCTTTGTTCTCCATAAATTTGATAGGTAAACTATTCCTTGCTCTCCCAGTTTATTTATACTATCAGCCTATAAATCTAAATCATGTACCCACTTGGACTTTATTCTGGTATATGGTATAACAAATTGGTTGATGCCCAGGTTCTAACATATTATTTTCCAGTTTTTTTCCAGCAGTTTTTGTCAAATGGTGAGTTCTTATCACAGAAACTAGAATCTGGGTTTATCAAACAGTGTATTACTATAGTCATTGACTACTATGTCTTCTGTACCTAACCTATTTTACTGATCCACCACTCTATTTCTCAACCAGTACCAAGTAGTTTGGATGATTGCTGCTTTATAATACAATTTAAGATCTGGTTAGCATGACTACCTTCCCTAGCATTTCTTTTCATTAATTCCCTTGATATTCTGGACGTTTTGTTCTTCCAGAAGAGTTTTGTAATTATTTTTTTTTTTACCTCTATAAAATAATTTTTGGTAGTTTGATTGTTATGGCACTGAATAAATAAATTAATCTAGGTAGAATTGTCTTTTTTATTGTATTAGCTAGACCTACGCACAAGCATGTTTTTCCAATTATTTACATCTGGCTTTATTTGTGTGAAAAGTGTTTTGTAACTGCATTTATACAGTTCCTGGGTTTATTTTGGCAGGTAGACTACCAAGTATTTTATAATGGTGACAGTAACTTTAAATGGAATTTAAATGGAATCTTTCTATCTCTTACTGCTAGGCTTTGTTAGTAATATATAGAAATGTTGAGGATTTATATGGGTTTATTTTATATCCTGCAACTTTACTAAAGTTATTTATTATTTGAAGTAGTTTTTTTTTCTTGATTGTCTAGTATTCTCTAAGTATATCACCATATCATCTGCAAAGAGGCATAGCTTTGTTTCTTTTTTGTCTATTCTAATTCCTTTAGTTTCTTTTTCTTCTCTTATTCCTAAAGCTAACATTTCTAGTACCCCATTGAATAACAGTAGTGATAGTAGACATCCTTGTTTCATGATCTGTCTTATTGGAAATGTTTCTAGCTTGTCCCCATTGCATATAATACTCGCTAATGATTTTTGGTAGATGCTACTTATCATTTTAAGGAAGACTCCATTTATTCCTATGCTCTCTAGGGTTTTTGGTTGTTGTTGTTGTTTTTGTTTTTGTGTTTTTGCTTTTTTTTTGGAGGGCAATTGGAGTTAAGTAACTTGCCCAAGGTCACATGGCACGGTTTTTGTTTGTGTGTGTTAAGTGTCAGAGGCCGGATCCAAACTCAGGTCCTTCTGACTCCAGGGCCGCCCCTCTCTAGGGTTTTTAATAGTAACGAGTGTTATATTTTGTTAAAAGCTTTTTCTATATCTATTGATATAACTAGATGGTTTCTGTTAGTTTTGTTGTTGACATAATCAATTATGCTGATGGTTTTCCTAATATTGAACCAGCCCTGCATTCCTAGAATAAATTCTACCTTCCCAAATAGTCCATACAGAATTGGGATTAATTAAATTAAATAAATACAATTAAAATTTTATTCACTTCCTTAACTTCTTTCTTGTTTATTTTGTGGTTAGAGTTATCTAGTTCAGAGATGGGGAGGTTGAGATCCCCCACTAGTATAGTTTTGCTGTCAATTTCTTCCAGCAATTCCCTTAACTTCTCCTCTAAGAATTTGGATGCTATACCACTTGGTAAATGCATGTTTTGTAGTGATAATTGCTTCATGGTCTATGGTGCCTGTTAGGAGGATATAAGTTCCTTTTTTATCTCTTTTAATTAGATCTGTTTTTACTTTTGCTTTATCTGAGATCAGGATTGCTATCCTTGCTTTTTTTTTTACTTCAGCTGAAGCATAATGTATTCTACTCCAGCCTTTTACCTTTACCCTATGTGTATCACTCTGTTTCAAAGGTGTTTCTTGTAAACTACATATTGTAGGATTATGATTTTTAATCCATTCTGCTATCCACTTCCATTTTATGGGAGAGTTCATCCCATTCACATTCATAGTTATGATTATGATCTGTGTCTTTCTCTCCATCCTATCCCCTGCCTGTTTATGCTTTTCTTTCTCCTTTCTCCCTTTCCCTTATCACTAGAGTTTTGCTTTTGACTGCCACTTCCCTCAATCTGCCCTCCCCTCTATCAGCCTCCCTCCCTTTTCTTTCCCCTTTCCCCTCCTACTGCCTATAGGGCAAGTTAGATTTCTATACCTGAGTATGTTATTCCCACCTTGGGCCAAAACTGATGAGAGTAAAGTTAAACAATGCTCATCACCCTCCCTTCTTTTCCTCTACTGTAATATGTTTTTGTGCCTTTTCATGTGGTATAATTTACCATTTTCTGCCTCCTCCTTTTCACCACTTCTCCCACTACAATCTTTTTTGCAGCACTTAATTAGGTTTTTATCTTCACATCAAAATCAACTTAAATTCACCCCCTCCTTCTATGTATTTCCCTTCTATATGATGTAAGAAAGATACAGTTCTCAAGAGTTGCATCATCTTCCCATGTAGGGATGTAAACAGTTTGTCCTTATTGAATAATGTGGTTTCCCTGCCTTTCCTTTCCTGTTTACTTTTTTATGCTTCTCTTGAGTCTTGTATTTGAAGATAAAATTTTCTTTTGAGCTCTGGTCTTTTCATCAGGAAAGTCTGGAAGTCCTCTATTTCATTGAATGTCTATCTTCTCCCCTGAAAGATTATGTTCAATTTTGCTGGGTAATTGTTCCTTGGTTGTAACCCAAGTCCTTTGCCTTATGGAATATCATATTCCAAGGCTTCCACTCTTTTAATGTAGAAGCTACAAGGTCCTGTGTAATCTTGACTCTGGTTCCATGATGTTTGAATTGTTTCTTTCTGACTTCTTGCAGTAATTTCTCCTCCATCTGATAGTTTTGGAATTTGGTCACAATATTCTTTGGTATTTTCAATTTGGAACCTCTTTCAGGAGGTGATTGGTGGATTCTTTCAATGACTACTTTACCCTCTGTTTCTAGGACCTCAGGGCAGTTTTTCTTGATGATTTCTTGAAAGCTGCTGTCCAGGGTCTTTTTTTTCATCATGGTCCTCAGGTAGACCAATAATTCTTAAATTGTTTCTCCTGGATCTATTTTCCAGGTCAGTTGTTTTTCCAATGAAGTATTTTATCTTTTCTTCTGTTTTTTCATTCTTTCAATTTTGTTTGACTGATTCATGGTGCTTCATAGAGTCATTAGCTTCCACTTGCACAATTCTAATTTTTAACAAATTATTTTCTTCAGTTAACTTTTGTATCTCCTTTTCCATTTGACCAGTTCCACTTTTTAAGGAGTTGTTTTCTTCAGTGTACTTTTTTCCATTTTGTCAATGGTATTTTTAATTATTCTTCTACCTTTCTTACTTGACTTTTAAAATTCCTCTTGAGCTCTTCCAGGAAGGTTTTTTGAGCTTGAGTCCAATTCATATTCCCCTTTAAGGTTTTGGATATGGGTCCTCTCCTGAATTTGTATTTTGCTCTTCAGTGTCCCCAAGATATTTCTCTATGGTCACTGATTTTTTTTATTCTTACTCATATTTTTGCCTTTGTTTTACTGGCTTTTAAATTTAATCTCTGTTTCTGTATCCCAGGAGCACTGTCCCAAACTTCTTGTGCTCGGGGCTGGGGACCTGGTTACTTATTTACTGTGCTGGGGCCTCAGGTGCTGGCAGTTGGATATTGTAGTGGTCTGGTAGTTTTACTTGGTGCTGAGGTAGTGTGTGCCTGGTGTTGGTACTTACCTGTACCTCCATCCTGGGGCTCAGGATCTCCTACTTGTCCACTGAGGTGGGGCTTACTGCTGGCTTTCTGGGATGCCTCTCATCCTGTACTGTTCCCCTTTAGCATAGCAAAAGGGACCTTTCCCATTAATCCTCCTAGAGTCCTGAGCTAAAAGACTGCCATAACCCACCTTTCTGTTAGCTCTACTATTCCAGGATTTTTCTTGGGGAAATATTCTCTGGGTTTTTCAAGGCCAACAATGGAGGATAAAAGTGACTTACTACTTACTCCGCCATCTTGACTCCCAGAAGTTTAAGTAGGTGACTTTCAAACATCCAGTCTACTGTAGCTGTTGTCACTGCCACAGGCCCTGTGCAGGGCTGTGCTTCTCTCCCACCCAGTTCTGACAGACCCTGATTCTGCACTGAGAGGTCTGAGAATTACCATTGCTGTCAGTGAGTCAGTCTGCTGGCATCTGCTCTGACTTTACTATGGTTGAGTCTGTGCTGGCATAGCCTGTACACTAGACCAAGCTTTTCTCCAAGTCTGGTGCAACATATCCTTCCTGTTGATCTTTTAGGTTGTCTTAGGCTGGAAATCTGCCTGTCTCTTTGTGCATTCTGCCACTTTAAAATTTGTTCAATTTCATTTTTTAGAGGTATGTGAAGGAGTTTGTCTGAGAGCTTATGTGAGTCCCTACTTCCAGTCCATCATCTTGGCTCCCCCCCCACTTCCTATGTATGGTTTACAAGAAATACATTTGAAGCAGAGAGACACACAGAGAATAAAGGTAAAAGGATGGAGCAGAATCTATTGGTGTATAAGAAGTCTTTGTTTTTGTCAATGACCTCCTTGTGATATATGCCTAGTGATAGAACCTCTAGGCCAAAAAGGTATGAACATTCTAATCACTTTACAGCACAGAGAAAATTATAGGGGACACAGAAGAAATAACTGATAAGTTGTGGTATAGATTGTATATCCTGAAATTGACTTATTAAAAAATATAAATATTTATAAAACAAGTTTAATTAGCTGTGTTTATATTAAACACTAAATTCTTTACAAGTCATTAAAATAACAAACCTAGTAATCCTACCTCTTAAATTAAAGGCAGTATAATGATTACAAAGTAAGCATATGCCATTTAAGAATCTCTTATTAAATATATAAAAAATTATAAAAGTTACTCTATCTGAGGTTTTTACTTTCCTCTAAACTTGATTCTGAATCCCTTCCCTTTAAGCTCAACTTTGCTTATCTCTCCTCAGTATACAGTTCCTGTGACTTCAAAGGAGGGCTATGTACACAAAGATGTATAAGGTCCTAAGAGATGGAGAATTGGGCCTAGAATGCCTAAACTCACTATTGATTGATTGCTTTCAGGGGAAAAAAAGTTGCATCCAAAAACATTCCTATCTTCCTTTCTTGTACATTTCTGTGGTACTGTGGTGAAAATAGCACGTTGCTAAAGCAGCCAGGTTCAACCAAGACTGACCGAAGGTCTGCTATATACCTTTTAAGACAAATTCTTGAAAATGTAAAAAAATATTCCCTAAGTGTTCAATCCCTTCTTCCAAAGATGAGATTTAGGCAATGTGACTTAAGATGAGGACAGATATTTGCCAGGAAAGGTAGAGGCAGGACTATATTTTGCTTTTTTGACACTGCTTACTTCTGGGCAGCCACAAACCACCCCAACTGGCCCATCTACCTCCTCCATTTCGTGCTATTCCCTCAGACCTCCCTTCCCACTCACACATACTTCTCTCTTTCTAGTCTTAACTATTTTTCTTTCTTCTGTTTCCTCCTCTTCTCTTATCCCAAAATCCAAAGAAGGCAGATGGGCAAAAAGAACAATTAGTGCTGTGGTGGTAGAGAGAAAGGAGATAGATTATGGTCCTTTTTTTTTCCACCTCAAATCCTGATTTTATGTACATGTGCTATGTTTCCTCTCAGGAAATAAATCAACATGTGCTTTGCAATCCTGTTTTTCTTTCCTTCCATGCTTTCAAGAAGTTTGTTATGCAACATGTTCTGGTTTTTCAGGCTGCTGAAAAGGTCTATTTGGCTTGGGAATACATACCTTCCCAAATTACTTAGAGAAGAGCTGGTTGTTTCTCTTACCCCAACCCTCTGGACTTAGAATCCCAATAAATACTTCTTGGTCCCCACCCCAACTACATGCTTAGACTAGGTTCTACTCTTCTCTCTCACCCTTGAAATGGGTTTACCTTTGAAATGTATATGATATAAATTCTTACTGTACATTCATAAGCTAGATTAGTTTCCCTGTTTTACAACATGTATGTCCTGTACATCTGTACCAATCTCAGAGTCAATCAATGGCAAGGACTAGCTTCATTTAAACTCTTTTATGAGAGCAATTAATTAATAATTAGATCATTATGATAACAGCCTAATAACTCCCTCATCTTTGAGATCAATGATGAAGTATGGAAAGCCTGAGACATTACACATAAAAATAAAATGTGCTATCTCGTCTCCTAATTTTCTTCTAGCAAATTATTTCAGTTTGCATTTAATTAACACATGAGTTTCTAGTACCAGGTAAGTTTTCCAGGGCCACACCACTGTACTAGGAGACCTTTTCTCAGATATTCGGGTAACCTCAGGATGCTCTGTCCTCAGCACCTTCATGATTCTGAGTTTCCTATATCACTATGCTACAAAAAGAAACCAATATTTACTCAATTTACCTTGGCTTTTGCCCTCCATACCAAATAATTCATTCAAAATTTGGTGACATAGGATCATATTTCATAGGACAGGAGATTTAGAACTGAAGGACACCTTGAATGTCATTAATTTCAATCCCTTTATCTTGGAGTTGAAGAAATTCAGACTCAGGTAAGGGGAATTGCACAGGTTCACACAGCCAGTGAATGTCTGAGATGAGATTCAAACCCCAATCTTCCTGACTCCAAGTTCAGCAGTTTATCTATCACATCATGCTATGGTTGGTGAGGAAGAAGCACACACCAGGACGTCTTGAATGTTGTGGGTCTGAGGTATCCCTGGTTCTTCTTCCCTCATCACAAGCAAGTACAATATCAGTAATTGATTAGACATCCTGAGACCTCTGCTTCCTAAAACTGAGAGTAGAGGTATCTTCTTATCTTTTAGTAGACTCGCTGAGGAGATGTGGCAACAAAAAATCGGGGGAGGAGAGCAAGTCTTTGCTGCATCATTAGTTGCATCAGGACTTCCAAACATCGAGAGATTTAAAATATCTTCATCAGTAACTTGGTCAAGAGATAACAAGGTCTATACTAGAATGAAGACTGGTAAGCATTGCCTAGAAAAAAATTCTGTCTCATTTGTCATTTCATTAACTGAAATGCCCCATTAACTAATAAGTCCATGGTGCCATGCAGTGTTCATATTGTTTTTGATTTATAATATTTGTGACTCCTCAGTATGAAACTGATCAGAATTTATCTTGAATGTTATCTTTGAGACTTTTATTATGTTCCTAATGATAAAAGCTCATTTTTTCAGTTTAAAATTGTTTTTCTCACAATTTCCTATGAAGTAGTCAGTGAAAGTATTATCCCCATTTTGCAGATGATGTAACTGAGCCTAAGAAAGAATTTGAACCCAAGTCTTTTGACTGATAACCCAGAGCTCTTTCCAGGATCTTGAATCAATGTAAGAGTCTTGTTTTCCTTCTGAATTATAAATGAAGGATTAATAATAATAGTTAGCATTTATATAGTACCTACTAGACATTATGCTAAACACTTTGCAATTATTATCTCATTTGATACTCATAATAATACTGGGAGGGAGGTGCTATTACTATCCCTACTTTACAAATGAGAAAAATGAGGCAAAGTTAAGTGACTTGCCCAGGGTTAGACAGGTAATAAGTGTCTGAGGCTGGATTTGAACTCAGGTCTTCCTAATTCCAGGTTCAGCAATCCATCCACTGTACCACCTAGCTGCCCACACAGCTAAATTATCTTCACTACAGATTTAGTATTAAGTTTATTTGATAATTGATATAAAGTAGATGTGGTAAGTATAAACTAAAATATCATTTGGTTGAAACAATATTTCTCAACCATGACAGAGAACAAAACTCTGATTTTTAGTACTTTAAATGTATAGCAATATATTTAGATATTTCATTAAAAGAAGCAAGAAGGTTAAAGCTGACACAGAATAACTCTACTTCTTTGCCACTTAGCATTAGTTGTCAATCATTTTGTGCCTCTGTACAACCAGACAGGAGGCAATTCGTGTACTTTGGATGAAGTTCAGAAGGGGCAGAAGAAATGAGAATTACTTTCTCTAGGGAACTCCCTGGGATGAAGTATTTTCATTTTCAGATATGCATGACTTAGTTCTCTTTATTTCAAGCTACACTTAAATTCCACAGGAAACATGGACTTTTCAATTCTGAGTGTAATTCCTAGTGTCTTCTTTTTCTTTTCTTAGCCATGTACTTAAGAAAGCTAGTGAAATGCCTGTGATACCAGTGATTTTTTTTAATAGTTGTTATTTCAAAGGGTCTTCCAATTAGTCAATCAACCAATTAATAAACAGCTATTCATTGCTTACCATGAGCAAGGCACTGTGCTTAACATGGAGATACAAAGGCAATAACAGTCCATGCCCTCATGGCATTATATTCTAATGGGAAAGACAACACATACATAAATGGCATGTATAAGATAAATACAGAGTACATGAAAGGTGGTGGTTGTTGTTACTAGTCCTTCACTTTTGAAGAGGACCAATGACATCGTGGGGTAATGTCTTGACTTGCCAATGAATTAAATTTAAGTGAGACACTGTTGAACAAAGTTGTCAGCCTCACTCTCTTTTCCAGAGTTGTGTGGCAGGACAAAAGTCAAAATGACTTTGGGCCAGGGATGCAGTGCATGACCTTGTCTTTAATGTCTGACCAGGCTCTAAGTGTTTCACAGCACCTGCTTCAGCTGCCTTCATGGTTGCTATAACAAATTGTTCTTATCTGCCAGTTCCACATTGGGAGTCTTCATATGCTTGGGGTAGACAACCCCCTAACTCAACAATGGATTTGAGGCCTGTTGATTACCCTCAACTTGGCTTAGCCTATCTACCAAGATGGTTTTACTGGGGTGTGACTGACGGGCATGCTACAGCTTCTTGGAGCCACAGGTGAGAGTTGGGTGACAGGTGGACACCAAAGATGTGAAAAGGGCTTGGTAAGCCCTAAGACCAAAGGTGTTAGTCTTCCCTGAAGACTCCATACTCTTCAGACAGGTAGGCTTAAGACAATCCTTCTGCAGGAGGTAATACTTAAATTTTTAATTGGCCTCCAGTCTCTCCACACTCTAATTCATCATTCATGTAGCTGTCAAAAATGATTTCCCTAAAGCTTAGATCTGACCACATCATCTTCCTATGCCATGAGTCCTACTGGCTCCCTGTTGCTTCCAGAATTATATATAAAGTTTTTGGTTTTATGATGTATAAAAAGTTTGAGAGGCATAATTTCTGGATAATTAATCATTTTATTAATCATGCTAGCAGGTAATTAATAAAAGGGGTCAGTGGCCCTCTTGAATGCCAAAAACCTCTCATGGAACAACTCAATGCTTGTATGCTCTTGGAAGAGTGGTATTCCTAAGGGTAGTAATCAACTCTCATTAGTTAGCAATTAATGAGAAGAATGAATATTATAATCAGAGGTAAAACTATCCTAATGAGGGGCTGGGGGAATGTGACTCTGATCACTCTCCTTCTCAGACTATCCCTATATCTACACCACTGCCGATAGAGTAGAGCACAGTGGACCAGAATCTGCTCTTTGTAAGTTCTGTCTAGTTGGGTGGGACAACAACTCCCATCTAGGACCAAAAGGTACTTAGCCTGGGCATTTGGGCAATCTTATCCATCAACAATGTCCTTAAGATACTGGCTTGGCCTAGGAGAGAAATGAGCATCTAGGAAGGGAAAAAAAACCTGTGTCTCCCCAATAATTGGTTATTTAATAGTCATTTCTGTTAGGTATGTAAAGCTCTTTACAACCTGTGCCCTTTCTACTTTTCCAGTTATACTCTTGTGTATCCTGTTTCTCCCATACATATTCCATCTTCTGACACTGTGTGGTGACCCAGGCTCATCTCCTCACTTTTGCTGCATAGAAGCCATGGACTTCTTTAACACTCAGCTCAATGCTACCTACTGCTATAGGCTTTTCTCAGTCTTCTAGGTGCTAGTACTCTTCATTCTAAGGTTACTGTTTATCTACTCTGTATATATCTTACCTGTTTATTTACATATTATCTTCCTCATTAGAATGTAAGTTCCTTAAGAGCAGGGACTGGTTGAGGATTTGCTTTGCTTTTTGTTTTCCTTTCTTTGTACCTCCAAATCTTAGTACAGTGCCTTTCACATAGTAAATGCTTAATGGAGGCTTGTTGATTGATAGAATAAAGTCCCTTAGATTAACGGCAGGGGTTATGGTGGAGAAGATTGTGACCTAGGCACTAAATTCATTGAGAAAGGAGAAAGAATGTCTCTCTGGGAGTTCATAAATACCAGCTATTAGAATCTGGATTAAATGATACATTTGTATTGTATGAACTTCAAAGGAGGAAAGGTTGCTGAGTGATAAAGTAGTGGGAAAGTCTGAAAGTGGCAATGAGGTGATTCTCTGACTAGTGGGGCAGATAAGAATGAAAGTTCTCCCAGCTCTGTAAAGGGTAGACACAAATGCAGTGACTTGAGGGGAAAAGGCAGGGGGTTGGGTCGGGAAGAGTGCTATAAGATGGAAGGAGCAAGAGAGAAAGGGCTTAAAGTGAGAGAAAGTTTGTTCATTATCAAATAGGTATTTCAGAGGATACAGTGAAAGAGGATGACAGAAAATAGAGTGAGATGTGAGAGGAGTATAGGGTCAATAGTCAATAAAAGTTTTATTAGCCTTCTATATACTAGGCACTGTACTAAGCTTTGGGGATACAAATATGAAAAAAAGACAGTTCCTGCTGTCAATTTGTTCATAATCTAATGGGGGATGACCACACACAAAAGGAAGCTGGAAAGAGAAGGGGAAGGAAAAAGGAGACAAGACTTGGTACAGAGGCATGGAGGAAAAGTCAATCAGAGAAGTCCCAAAGTAATGCAGCCACGTAAGAAACAAGGAGAGTTCCTAGCACCTTCCAATCAGAGAGATAGGGAGTTAATGGGAGAAAGAGACTCAATAGCATGGGTGAAAAGAGTTTATTCTTAGATTCAAAAAAATCTTAAATTTAGGGCTAAAAAGGACCTCAGGAGACATCTAGTCCAACCCCCTAATTTTACAGAGGAAGAAACTGATGCCCAGAGAGATTAAGTCATTTTCCCAGAGAGACAGAACTAATATATAGTACAAAAATAACTAAAAGGGAACAAATAACTAAGGTAAATAAGGACATAGTAAGAGAAACCCTACTTTGTCTTATTACATTTGATTCACTTGGCCCAGAGGTACTACCTCCTCTGGTTCTGAAATAAAAGACTAAAGTGATTGCTAAGACACTGTCATTACAGAGATGATTGGTGAGCATTTGAAAAGGATGCTGTGATTCTAAAGAACCATCATTGTTTCGTGATCAACAGATAATACTAGACTGATGGTAATTGCTTTTTTTTACATAATTATTAAGTTCATATGTGAGGGAAATATTACTTAAATTTCAGAAAAGTTTTTGACAATGCATCTTATTCTGTTTTGTGGAGAAGATGGGGACATATGGAGTAGATAATAACAGAATAAAGTGGATTCAAAACTGTATTGGACAGATTCAAAGAATAATTGTCCCAATACCAAAGTGGGCAACGAAGTTCAATGAAGTATCCTCAAAGTATATGTATTTGTTGATTCTCTAGGATTCTCTAAGAATATGTAATGGTAATAGAAATTTGAAGATCTTCCCTGCCTCTTAATAAGCCTAAATTGAACTTGAGGACTTTTCCATATTTGAAAATATACTTTGCCCCCTAATAGACTGCATGTTCTCACCTGGAATCTGTGGTGAGAGGCTTGTTTTTAAGGAAGGCACAACTTTTGTTACTTTGTAGTCAAGTGAGTCAGGAGGGTTATAATGTTCTCTAACCCTGGAAAGGGCTATATATACACCTCTGAGGCAAGGTTTTGCTTTGGGGCTCACTTTGGAAAGAGTTGTGTGATTTGGCCAGATAAGACTCAGGGCAGCCGTTGAGCCCCCCAGCTTTGAAATCCCAGATGTTGGTGTTTCTCTGGTGATTAAGTAGGGATGTAATAGTCAGACAGCTAGAAGCCCTGTCTGCTGAATTGTGTTATTTTCTCTATCTGAATTTTTGTCTGCTTATAATTTCTGTTTGTATTCTCTGAAGTTCGGGGTGCTGACTTTTTACCCTGAACTAGATAAGTGATATATGTTTGTTTGATTAAAGCAAGATTGTCAACCCTTTTTGAGTTGCTTTCTTTTAGAAAAGCAGATCAAAGAACCTATGCTAGCAACCATCCTGGGTATGCTAGGGTGCTTGCTTCTACAGTATACCATCACACCATCTGCAAAGACTGATAGTTTTGTTCCCTCATTGCCTATTCTAATTCCTTCAATTGCAATCTGGGAAAGCAAGGAATAGTTTACCTGTCAGATTTGTGGAGAGAGAAAGACTTTATGACCAAACAATAATTAGAGAGCATTATAAAATGCAAAATGGATAATTTTGATTACATTAAATTGAAAAGCTTCTGTACAAGCAAAGCCAATGTAACCAAGATCAAGAGGGAAGTGGGAAACTGGGAAAGAATTTTTACAACCTACGTCTCTGATAAAGGACTCATTTCTAAAATATACAGAGAATTGAGTCAAATCTAAAAGAATACAAGTCATTCCCCAACTGATAAATGGTCAAAGGATATAAATAGGCAGTTTTCAGAGAAAGAAATTAAAGATATCTATAAGCATATGAAGAAATGCTTTAAATCACTATTGATTACAGAAATGCAAATCAAAACAACTCTGAGGTACCACATCTCACCAGATTGGCTAAGATGACAAAACAGGAAAATGACAAATGCTGGAGAGGATGTGGGCAAATTGGAGTACTAGTGCATTGCTGGTGGAGTTGTGAACTGATCCAACCATTGCTCTGGAGAGCAATCTGGAATTATACCCAAAGGGCTATAAATAATTTCATACCCTTTGACCCAGCCATACCACTTCTAGGGTTATATTCCCAAAGAGATCATAGAAGTGGGAGGAAGACCCATATGTACAAAAATATTTATAGCAGCTCTTTTTGTGGTTGCAAAGAATTGGAAATTAAGGGGGTGCCCATCAATTGGTTGAATGGCTGAACAAGTTGTGGTATATGCATGTAATGGAATACTCTTGTGCTATAAGAAACGAGGAGCAAACAGACTTCATATTTACCTGGAGAGGCTTATACAAACTGATGCTGAGTAAGAAGAGTAGAACCAGGAGAAATTTGTATACGATCACAGACACAACATATGTGTGATGACCAACTATGACAGACTGTACTCTTCTCAGCAATGTAGTGATATAAGTCAATCCCAAAAGACTCATGATGGAGAGAGATGCCTACATCCACAGAAATAACTAGAAAGAACCGAGTTTGAATCCTGATTGAAGCAAACTACTTGATCTTTTTCTTTTCATTGTTTGGTTTTATTTCCTCTTTACCATTTTTCATTCCATCTAGTACAATATGCCTTTGTAACCTGACTAATGTCTAATGTGAAAGTATTTGCAGATCCTACACTGGACAATATGCCGTCATGGGGGCGGGGGGAGGAAGAGAAGGGAAATTTGAAACTCAAGGAACTATGGAATTGAATCTTGTAAACTAAAAGTAACAAACAAATTAATAAAAAGAAAAAAAGGAAAAAAGAAAAATACAGGTGATAATGGGCATCCTTGTTTAACCCTTGAACTTATTAGGAAGACTTCTAGCTTATCCCCCCCCCTACAGATAATGCTTGCTGAGAGTTTTAGATAGATACTACTTATCATTTGAAGGAAAGCTCCATTTATTCCTATGCTCTCTTGGGTCAAGAGGAATGGGTGATAGATTTTATCAAAAACTTTTACTGCATCTATTGAGATAATTATATAATTTCTGTTAGTTTTGTTATCGATATGGTCAATTATGTTGATAGTTTTCCTAATATTGAACCAGCCCAGCATTCCTGATGTAAATTCCACTTGGTCATAGTGTATGACCCTGGTGATATAGTGCTGTAATTTCTTTGATAATATTTTATTTAAAATTTTTTGTATCAACATTCATTAGGGAAATTGGTCTATAGTTTCTTTCTCTGTTTTGACTCTTCCTGGTTTAGGTATCAGCACTATATTTGTGTCATAAAAGGAATTTGATAGGACCCCTTCTTTACTTATTTTCCAAAATAGTTTCTATAATACTGAAATTGTTTTTTAAAACATTTGGTAGAATTCATTTGTAAGGGGCGGCTAGGTGCGCAGTGAGTAGAGCGCCGGCCCTAGAATCAGAAGGACTTGAGTTTGGATCCGGCCTCAGACACTTAACACACACAAACAAAAACCTAACCATGTGACCTTGGGCAAGTTACTTAACCCCAATTGCCCTCCAAAAAGAAAAAAAAAGAATTCATTTGTAAAGTCATCTGGCCCTGGACATTTTTTCTTAGAGAGCTCATCGATGGCTTGTACAATTTCTTTTGCTAAAATGAGGTTAAGTATTCTATTTACTCTTCTGTTCATCTGGGCAATTTATATTTTTGTAGATATTCATCCATTTCACTCAGATTGTCATATTTGTTGACATACAATTGGGCAAAATAGCTCCTAATTATTGCTTTAATTTCCTCTTCATTGGTGGTGAATTCCCCCTTTTCATTTTTTTTTTTATATTGGTAATTTGGTTATCCTGGTTTTTTTTAAATCAAATTAACCAAAAGTTTATCTCTATTGTTGTTGTTTTAACATAAAACTAGCTCTTTTTTAACTATTAGTTCAGTGGTTTTCTTACTTCCAATTGTATTAATATCCCCTTTGATTTTCAGGATTTCCAATTTGGTGTTTAATTGGAGATTTTTAATTTGTTCTTTTCTAGGTTTTTTAGTTGCATGCCCAACTTATTGATCTGCTCTTTTTCTATTTTGTTGATGTAAGTTTAAAGAGATATACATTTTCCCCTTAGACCTACTTTGACTGCTTCCTATAAATTCTGGTATGTTGTTTCATGATTATAATTATCTTTGATTAAATTACTGTTCTATGATTTGTTGTTAAACTCATTCATTATTTAGTATTAGATTATTTGGTTTCCAATTAATTTTTAATCTTTCTCCCAATGGCTCTTAATAAGTATAATTTTATTGCATCATGATCTAAAAGGGCATGTTTATAATATTTCTTCTTCTCTGCATTTGATTGTGAAATTTTTATGCCTTAATACATATCCAGTTATTGTGTATATGCTATGTACTACTGAGAAAAAAAGTATATTCCTTTCTATCTCCATTCATTTTTCTCCAGATGTCTATCATATCTAACTTTTCTAAAATTCTATTCACCTCCTTAACTTCTTTCTTCTTCATATTGTGGTTAGATTTATCTAGTTCTAAGAGGGGAAAGTTGAGGTCTCCTATTAGTAGGATTTTACTATTTCCTCCTGTAAGTCATTTAACTTTTCCTTTAAAAATTTGGATATTATACCATTTGGTGCATATATGTTTAGTACTGATATTACTTCATTGTCTATGGTACCTTTTACTAAGATGTAGTTTCCTTCCTGGCTTCTTTTAATTAGATCCATTTTTGCTTTTGTTTTGTCTGAGATCATAATTGTTACCCCTGTTTTTTTTTTAATATAAACTGAAGCATAATATATCCTGCTCCAGTCTTTTACCTTTATTCTGTGTGCATTTCTTTGCTTCAAATGTGTTTCTTGAAAACCACATATTATAGGATTCTGGTTTTCAATCCACTATATTACCCGCTTCCATTTTATGGGAGAGTTCATTCCATTCACATTCACAGTTATGATTATTTACTGTGTATTTTCATCCATCCTATTTTTTCTGTTTGTACTTTTCTTTCTCTCTCTTTTGCTCTGTCCCTCCCCATCAGTATTTTGCTTCTGTCCACCACGTCCCTCAATCTGCCCTCCATTTTATCATGCCTTCCTCTTTTCTTGCCCCCCTTCATTGCTATTTCCCTATAGCATAAGCTAGATTCTATACCCAACTAAGTAGATATGTTTTTCCCTCTTAGAACCAAATTAAATGAGAATAAGGTACAATGCTCACCTCCCTCCCTTCTTTCCCTCTACTGTAATAGGGTTTTTGTGCCTTTTTCATATGATATAATTTACCCCTATTCTGCCTGAAATATAAAATTTTCAAGCATTCTTGATGAAAAAACCAGAGCTACACAGATAATTTGACTTTCAACTACAAGAAACAAGAGAGGGTAAACGAGAGAAAGAAATCATAAGGAACTTAGTAAAGTTGAACTATTTACATTCATACATGGAAAAATGATAATTGTAACTCATAAGACTTTTCTCAATATGAGGACAGTTGAAGGGAATATAGGTGTATACATACCTATATGTATATATAGGAGGGTGTATGTGTATATAAATATATATGTGAGTGTGGGTATATATATGTACATGTATACATAGACAGAAGACACAGGACGAGTTGAATATGAAGGGATGATATCTAGAAAATAAAATTAAGAGGTAAGAGAAGAATTTATTGGGAGAAGGAGAAAGGGAGAGATAGATCGGGGTAAATTATGTCATATAAAAGAGGCAAGAGAAAACTGTTACAATGGAGGGAATGTGCAGGAAGGTGAAAGGGAATGGGACAACCATACTCTCACTGAAATTGGCTTAAGAAGGGAATAACATACCCACTCAATTGGGTATCTTACCTTACATGAAAATATTGGAGAAGGGGTAAGAGGGAGATGATAGAAGGGAGGGCAGATTGGGGAAGAGGGTATTTAGAAACAAACATTTATGAAAAGGGATAAGGTCAAAGGAGAAAATAGAACAATTGGGGGACAGGATAGGATGGAGGGAAATATAGTTAGTCTTTCACAATATAGCTACTATGAAAATGTTTTGTGTAACTATACATGTACAACCTATATTGAATTGCTTATCTTCCCAGTGGGGGTGGGTGAGGAGGGAAGAAGGGAAAATATCTGGAACTCAAAGTTTTAAAAACAAATGTTTAAAAAAATTGTTTTTTACAGGCAACTGGGAAATAAGATACATAGGCACTGCGGTATAGAAATCCATCTTGCCTTACTAGAAAGTTAGAGAGAGGATGGGGGAGGATATAAGAGAGAATGGATTGGGGGAAGGGGTATTCAGTAGGCTTGCTATTTTGAGTGGGGGATAGGGGAAAGATGGGGAGAAAAATTTGTAACTCAAAATCTGGTGGAAATGAATGTTGGAAATTACAAATAAATAAATAAATTGGGAAAAAAAAATAAATAAAGGGTAACTTAAATAGCTGGGGGGAAAAAGAAATCTGAGTACCTTCATGGAAATGGGATGGGTCTTATATATAGAAAGATTGTGGGAAGGATCTAGGGGTGGACTGGTAGTCTGGGAAGAGGTATCTAGAGAGGGTCTTGAGGAGGAATCTAAGGATGATCTTGATGAGACTGGGGTGACTAGAGGTTAGACTCCAGGAACCAAGAGAATGGAATATTGAAGGTCACAGTGTCCAGTCCACCTCAAGTCCTTCACAGTTTCTATTTCTGGGAAGACAAAGCTTAACAGAGCCAAAACAACATTCATGCACACTGCCAACACCATCTGTGAAATCAACAAAGACCCACAAACAAGGTCTGAGAACTCAACACAAATCATCAGGACAGTCCCAGGACCTCCAAAACCTTCCTCCAGGAATTCTGTAAACAGACAACCAGAAAATCCTCTTTCAGTAAGGTCCCAGGGCTTCTGTATAAAGTATCACAAACATCAACACAGACAGAACAGACAAACAGAGTGCTAGGATACTGTCATTTTTCTCCTTCTCAACTCTGCCACCACAAGAGTCCTCTTCTCAGCTCTTCTCTCAGTTCTGTTTTCTCCAGCCTGGGCCTCTCCTTATATATGGTCATTAGCTGCTCCTCTTCCTGTTGCATGAGCAACAGGAGTTCACTAGGATTCACAGGTTGTGGGTTCACAAGTTCTGCTTCTCAACAACGATTTGATACAATCATGGGCAAGAACTGAAACAAGATAACTAAATAGCTGAAACATGGTGTTTACTTCTTTGCTTGCCATTACACTATGGCAAAACCAAAACATCAAAGGGTATGTTTGAGAAGGAATTTTTTTTGCTGTGATATATCCCCTTTCTTCCCGAATTGCTGTGGACATGTAAAACACAGAAAGCATATTTTTGAGTCAGTGAAAACTTTTACTCTTTTATTTTCCCTAGCTCTAGGGTTCTGGCAGGTGCTAACAATTCTGCTTTCTGGGCAGAGGTCCCAGGGGGCAGGTGTTAGGCCTTTATGATCTGGTGGAAGCTGACCTTTGTATACCCAGATTCTTTAACCCCTTGTTCAATAAAGCTTGAACCATCTGTGTACCAAATTGCTATGGGGTTCAGGAGAGGAGAATCTTTTAGATCAGAGCAACTGGCAAAAACATAATTCAAGGTCTCCTTGAAATCATGAACCAAGACATCTGAGTGGGCATTGTCTGGGAGGAGGGTTGCCGGGGTTAAGTGTGCAACACACCCAAAGAATTAGATCAGGGGTATCTAAGAGCAAGGCTGGATATTTGGTGAGCCTGCCACTAGCCAGCTACTGGTGGCCCTTTGCTTCCAGGATGCTCTAAACTCGGTGGGGAGTCAGAACTTCCAGCGATTGGCCAAGTATAAGTTTAGAAGCTTCTTCAATTAGAATGGTGGTAGCAGTTACTGAGTCGAATTGTTTTGAAAAATAGGCAAACAGCCTGGGGTCAGGTCCTAAGGGCTGTGTTGACTCCCAAAGCCTGTCCTCTCCTTTCATCAACAAACCAAGTGAAAGGTTTTTCTAGACTGGGTAGAACTAATGCTGGAATATTGTGGTCAATTTAGTTTTCAAACTCTCAAAAACTCTAGCCTGGTCAGGCCCTACTTTCGTGGGAGTGAGTCAGGGTCTTGAGTAAGCAATTAATGGTTAAAATCCCTCCCGGGCCTTGGGCTTAATTGGATATTGATGTCAATGGGGGAATACCTTTGAATCTTAGAGCTGAACAACAGCTGGGGTGGCAGAAGTAGCTTACCCAGGAATTCCCTGATCTCAAAAAATTGGCTCAACTATCTCCCACACTTCTGAGGGAATATGGAGAGGTCTGATAAATAGAGGGAAATGGGGGGAGTTGGCTAGGTGGTGCAGTGAATAGAGCACGGGCCCTGGAATTAGGAGGACCTGAGTTCAAATCCAGCACTGAGACACTTAACAAAAAAAAAAAAATAGCCATGTGGCCTTGGGCAAGTCACCTAACTCCAATTGCCCTCCAAAAAGCAAAATAAATAAATAAATAGAGGGAAACAGGGGACGGGAGACTTAAGTAGAAAAAATATTGGCTCCCCAGTTTAACCATCAGGTCCCTTCCCTACAAGGGAGCAGGGCAAGAGGAGATGGTAAGGAAGGAGTGTTCAAACAACAGATCCTCAAGTAGGCAGGGCAGGGGGTATTCGTGGAGACATCCCTTAGTTTCCCTGCCCATGACCTAACAGGTCAAGGGGCAGGTAGGGCCAGAGTAATTGGTTAAAACAGATAGCTCAGCCATGATAATGTGGATAACCTTACCTTTGACCTAAATTTTTGCCCAGGGCTCAGTATGAGAGATAAAGTGGGAGCACTGCCAAGCCCCAGGCTCTCCTGTCATTCCAAATCTTGAGTAGACTGGAGGACAGGGTAGGGGTGGGGTGACTCTACCACTTTCCAAAACTTGGGGACAATCCTTTCTCCAATGTCCCTCTTGGTCACATGGGCATGGTCCCACAGGTGACAGTTCCTAGGGCTCCCTGGGGGTGGCACCTTAGGGGGCACTCTTTGGACCAGTGACCCTCCTTGCAGCATTGAAAGAAGTTTCTCCACTGCCCAAGTCACCAGGTTTCCTCCTCCTTCCTTGTCTCCTTCTGAAGAGGGAAAGGTGATAAGGAGGGGGGAGGGTAAGAGGTTCTGCCAGGGACCCTGATCACTATCAGTGACCAGAAACCCTGCCATTCAGTCTGGAAGGAATTCACCAGGCTCAAGCAAACTTTGAAGCCGAAATTGTAAAGTTTATTGCTATGCTGCACAGCACCGCTCGTGGCACAGCGGGAGAGGATTCTTAGGGAAGCTGCAACCTTCCAGAAGTCACAGGTATAGTTTTATGGAGTTAAGACTTTAAATCAGGTGCCAATTATGCTAACTAGATGAGTAAGGGTAGGATCAGGGAGGAGTTAAGGAGTGGTCAGTGCTTAAAGGACCATGCACTTTTAATATCAACTGCGCAGGTGTATTGCCCATGATTCACTGGGAAATAGCCCAAGGTGGGGCTAGCTGGAAGTGTGGTTTTAGGCCTGACACGTCACTAAAGCCAATCCTCGGTCACGGCCTAAGGAGTGCCCAGTCTGCCACCCATCAATGTCAAGCTTGACAAGATAGATGTTGGGAACCAAGGCCATCAGAGACACAGTAAGGGTATAATTGGCTAAGGAGTTACCCTATAGATAGGGTACTGAAGAATTCGTGGTGCAGCTGGCCACTAACTAAGGGAGATAACATTTGCCTAAGCTAAAAATGTTTATAGATAGTTTTGTGAAGGATTCATAAGTAGCTTATTGTTTCAAGCAGAGATAAACAGTTCATGAGTTATTGCTGGGCAGAGTGCTGGCAGGGGGAAGGGGCAGAGTTAATGCTTTGAGACTGGGGCGGGGGGAGTGTGATTTTACAGACTGGTTTTACCAATTGATTTTACAGACAGATCCCAAAATAACCCCATTTACAAACTGATGTTACAGATTGATATTACAAACTGATGTTACATACATATATACATCCCAAGGACCCCATCACTTCCTCCCAGGGAACCTGGGAAGGGTACTCCTTGGGTCTTTTCCTTGGTGTGGAAGCAGCCAAGAATTGAACATGTTCTCTTTCTCTAGCCCATTCCCTTCACTCTCTTTCCACTGCTTTGGCTAAGTCTCTGATGTTAAAGACTCCAAAGGCCTTCTCCAGTAATTGGGCCTGAGGTGTTTGGAGTCCCATTGACAATTTCTGCAGTTTCCTCCTAACATCTGGAGCATGGTTAATGAAATACATGCTAAGGATTACATGTATTTTTTAAAGAATAGGATCTTTAGAATCAGGATCCAAATTTGTATACTTCTTAATAGCTTCTAGCCAGTCTTGGAAAATGTCAGGGCTTTCCTTTTCTCCCTGAGTAATTTTCCTAATATTTTGAAAATTTATTTGCTTTTGAAATGCATTTCTTAGGCCTTCTAACAAGCAAATTACCATATGATCCCTCTCCTGTCTTCATTCTTTTGATAGAACCATCCCAAGTCACTGGTGGGAACAGCAGATGTTGTAGGGAGGTATTTTGTGAGGTCATTACTAGCCAGGTGATCCCCAAATTTTTGGATTTGTTCCCAGATTCTCCTCTTCTTCTCAGTGGTACAATAGGTGGAGAAGAGAATATGTAAGTCAGCCCAAGAAAGTTCGAATTGTAGGGATATATCCCTAAAACCCTCATTAAACTTAGTGTGTTCTTCCAAGTATAGCCCCAGTTTCTCTTTAACCACCTGAATGAGATCTGAAATGGAGAATGGAAAATGTACTCTAATTGTCCCTTAGATAAGGCAGGCACTTCCCTCAGGAAAAAGCCCTGAAGGCACTGTGGGGAGGAAGACAGGAAATCCCACTTCTTGTGAGGGAGGGGGTGGAGAGTGTTGGCTGATCTGGATTAGACAGCAAGGCTGGGAGATCCAGCTGGCAAAGTGAAAGATCAGCTGACACATGAGGAAGGGTAGGGGTCAGAGGGGGAGAAACCAACTGAGTAGGGGTTACCTGGGGGGAGGGGGCACAGGAGAATATTCAGGGTAGGAGATGTGGAAGGTGGAGGAGGCAGGAAACAAGGGGGGTGGGTTAGAGGAAAAGGTAAGGGAAAGAGGGTGTGGACAAGGATGGGGGGGGCATGGAAAGCAAGGGGATTCAGGGGAGGTTGGGGAGCAACAGGAGGGGCTGGGGGAGATTGGGATAAGGATAGGAGCTGGGGAGGCAGGGAAGGGGGGCAAAGCCCTGGGGGCCATAAGAAGGGGATAATCCAAAATGTCCAGTTGACCCCCATTCCCCCTTTGTGGGGCAGATCCAGCTATGATTATCTAACAGTCTTTTCTGAGAACAGGGTTCTAAGAGAGTTCAACAAAGACCATTATATAGGAAATTTTTATCCATAGTTTCTTTCTTATCAACAGTATAACTCTAACTGCAAGAGAGTATTGTGTTGTAAAGTCCCCAAAATGGGCCATGCTTCATAGTACTCTAGGTGATACTGAGGCCAAACAATATTGCAAAAGAACACCAGCTTTTTCAAGTTCTTTAGAGAAACTAAATTTTTCCCAATTTTGTGTAAGACAACCCAAAGGTGAATTTTGGGGAATTGAAAAGTATTGCTCCATTATAGGAACGGGGACTGGAAGTCCCTCCCTTAGTACAGGAAGATCTGGGAGTAAGCCTTGAGAAACAAACAAACAAAAAAAAGGTACCTCAAGTTTTCTCAATACCCTAGTGCCAAGAGAATTGAAAGAATTAGGCATATACTTCCAGATAGGGCATCTGTCCTTGTCCTCCATGTTTCAGAAGGTGTGTGCCTAGGTCCATTGCCTCAAAAATAACCACTGGACCAAAAACCTGAGAGTGTCAGGCTGAGTAAGCAACAGTCTCCTAGATGTCTGACCTGATGGGACCTGAGAGGTCAGGTCCAAAAAGCACCTCTGAGGTGCTTGGAGTTCAAGAAGGGGATAGGGAGAGGGGGAAGGTTATATACCTTTCAGTCTTGCTGAAGAAGAATTTAAGATTAGCAGTTTTCCCAGTCTCAGGGAGCCAAAATGTTGAGGCTTAGGGGTGCTGGGGATCCCAAAATGCCAACACATCTGGTCTCCCCAAATGACTTTGACCCAAGCCTTCTTTCAAAGAAAAACAGTTTATTAAAAATTCATCATATTGGGTAGACTCTTAAGGAACCTGAACATTGATTGATTCTTGATGTCTCATAGAGTTATTAGCCTCCACTTGTCCAATTCTAATTTTTAAAGAATTATTTTCTTCAATTAGCTTTTGTACCTAATTTTCCAGCTGGCCAATTCTTCTTTTAAGGAGTTGTTTTCTTTTTCCAAGCTGCTGATTCTTTTTTTAGGATTCTCTTGCATCATTCTCATTTCTTTTTCCAATTTTTCTTCTACCTTTCTTATTCAATTTTAAAAATCCTTTTTGAGTTCTTCCAGGAGGATTTTTTGGGGGCTTGAGACCAATTTGTATTTCTCTTTGAGGCTTTGCGTGTAGGTTCTTTGACACTGTTGTCATATTCTGAGTTTGTGTTTTGATCTTTCTTGTTGCCACAGTACCTTGACCATTATCAAGGCTTTTCACCCCCACCCGCACCCTCATTTTCCAGCCTATTTTGTGACTTTAAAGTTTATCTCCGCTCCTATAATATAGGAGCTACTCTCACAGGCTTCTTTCTCTGGGTGCCAGGGACTGGGTCACTGTTTTCTTTTTTCTTTTTTTTTCTTTTCATTTTTTGGTCTTTATTAATTTGTTTACTTTTAATTTACAAGATTCATTTCCACAATTCCTTGAGTTTCAAATTTTCTCTCCCTCCCCTGCCATGGAGGCATATAATCAAGTATAGTATCTGCAAATACTTTCACATTAGGCATTAGGCAGGTTATAAAGAAGGATTGTATCAGAAGGAATGAACATAGGGAAAGAGGAAACAAAACCAAACAAGAAACAGAAAAGGAACAGGTAGTTTGCTTCAATCTGGGTTCAAACTCTGTTCTTTCTCTGAATGTAGACATCTCTCTCCATCATGAGTCTTTTGGAGTTGACTTATAACCCTACATTGCTGAGAAGAGTCCAGTCTGTCAAAGTTGGTCATCACACATATGTTGTATCTGTAATTGTGTACAAATTTCTCCTGGCTCTACTCTTCTCACTCAGCATCAGTTCATATATGCCTCTCCAGGTAAATATGAAGTCAATCTGCTCCTCGTTTCTTATAGCACAATAGTATTCCATTACATACACATACCACAACTTGTTCAGCCATTCCCCAATTAATGGGCACCCCCTTAATTTCCAATTCTTTGCCACTGGTCACTGTTTCTTTTTTTTTTCCAAATGCTTTATTAACTTCTGGTTTACTTCATTTGTTTCCACCAGATTTTATGTTACAAATTTTCTCCCTGTTTTTCCCCTACCCACCGCCCCAAAATAGCAGTCCCCCAAGATATTCCCTCCTCTTATTTCCCAATTACATGTAAAATAGTATTAATAATAATAATATATATATATATTAAACATTTGGTTTTAAAACTTTGAATTCCATATTCATTCCCTTCCTCCCTTGTCACCTACCCTTATTGGGAAAATAAGCAATTCAATATAGGTTGTACATGTGCAGCTAATGCATAACATTATCATAGTAGATATATTGTAGAAGACTGATTATATTTCCCTCCCTCCTATCCCACCTCCCACTTGTTCTGTTCTCTAATTTGGTCCTGTCCCTTTTCAAAAGTGTGTGCTTCCAACTTCCCTACCCCCCCAGCCTGCCCTCCCTTCCATCATCCCCCCTCTCATCCCCTTCCCCCTTACTCTCCTGTATGGTGAGATACCCTATTTAGTGTATATATCATTACCTCCCTGAGCCAAATTCAATGATTTTCTGACATTGGAGCCTCCAGGGCTATCACCTTGGTGTTGTACTAGAGATTCAGGGGCTGGCAGTCCATTGAGCTGGGGGTGCCTGGCCTAGTGGGGTTCCAGGGCTGGCATTTTGCCTGCTATTCTGGGGCTGGAAGTATCATAGCTGACCCTCTGTGACATTTGCCTGCTGAGTCAGGACTGAGGGGCCTCAGTTGCTGATCTGTCCTTGGGCTATGAGCCTCCCACTGTCTTATCTAGACACCACCTGCCCTGAGCTGCATCCCGCTTTACCCAAGTATCTAAGACCTTTCCTATAGTCCTTCTAAGTTATGTTGGGCTGGAAAATCATTTCACTCTGTCCTTTTGTAGGTTCTTTCACTCCAGAATTAATTTTGAGGCTTAATTTAAAGTTGTTTTGAGGGAAATTAGGGAGAGCTCAGGCAATTTCCTACCTTTTCTCTGCCATCTTGGCTCTTCCTCTCAAAGTATATGTGTTTGGCCCTGTGCAGTTTAACATTTTTATGAATGACTTGGATAAAAGCATAGATAATGTGCTCACCAGATTTTCAGATGACATAATTTGGGAGGGACAAGATGAAAGAATCAGGCTCCTAAAAATCTTGACAAACTAGAGCATTGAATTGAATTTAAAAAGATGAAATTTAATAGGGATAAATGTAAAGTCTTGTACTTCAGTACAAAAAACAATCTACTTCCTAAATATGACAGATGAAGCAGGATTAGACAGCAATTATTCCAATAAAAAAATCGAGAGTTTGAGCGGACTGCACGCTCAATATGAGTCAGAAATGCAATGTAGCAGCCCCAAAAAGTAATTTGATCTTCAACTGCATTAAGAGGGGCTTAGCTACTAGGAATAAAAAGGTGTTAGCCTCACAGCCTCACAGTTCTCTGCTGTTGGTAGACCTCATCTGAAGTGTTGAGTTCAGTTCTGGGCACCACCAGTTTAAAAAAGACATTGATAAACAAAAGGGTGTTGGAAAGTCTAATGAGAAGGCAGAAGATGGGAAGTCCTGACCTGTCTAATGCTACAAGTCAAAAGCAGAATGTAAAGTTTATAACCTCTATGCTTTTCATTTGATGTGATAAATCATTTACTTTAAATGCTTATTTTAAAACCAGTTACCACTTTGGGTGATTAAAGACTTTCAATCATTCAATAAGCATTGCCAGGCACTCTCAATAGGTACTAGGGACATAAAAGACAAAAGTGAAAACACACCCTGGCCTCTAGGAGTTTAGATGGTGGGGAAGGAGGAATTAATGATTCAATTGAGATTTTGTGGTACAATCAGAAATGGGAACGGAGATAGATGGTAGGTGGGAAACAAAGTGTTTTGCCTCATTTAAATGTTTCTTAATTTAAAAAAGAAAGTGGATAAAACACTAACCCAATGTGTATGAACCAAGTATATTGTAAATTGACCCTAGATGGCTTTTTTCTCACCTGTATTAATTGCCTATAGCTGCCAAATTTACTGAATTTATCAGATTTCTTATTGAATTGACTAGATTAGGGCCAGCCTTTCCAACAAGTACAGCAGGGCCTTTATTGTTTACCCAGGGAATTGCTCCTGGGCAAGGGGCTGAGACTGAGTTTGTCTATGCCTATGAATGAACCTCCACCCATTTGGATGAGGGTAGGAATAGGGAAGGGATAACTGAGAAAGTCCTTTGTGGGTAAGAATCGGAAAAATGATCCTAAGGAGCCCAGATCTAGAACCATTTAGATGGTGGGGCTTCAGATGGCTTTTATGGATCTCCTAGTCTCACTCATTCCCTAGATGCTTCTGCCTCAAGATATTCATTTAAGGTCAGGAAAGAATAAATGAAAAGAAACAAAAGTACCATGTGTTCATGAACACATGGCAGCCAGGTAGGTGGCATGCAGCTTGCCTGTGCCTTTCCCTCATCAACTAGCTTGAAATGTTCTTTCTTACTCAAAAGCCCCGGGGAATAAGGTAAGAATTCATATACTTGAGCCTTTTGCATGCATGCTCAGTTCTGGATCCTCAGCCAATTAGAAGAATACATCACTACAGTCCTAGCCCCTTGGTCACTCATGGCCAGAAGCAGGCTCAACAAGTCTTCACATGCTGAATCAGAACTAGGCAAACAATATTATTCAGGCTCTATATTACTAACCAAAAAGGGCAAATTTATACGTGTTCTAAGAATTAGAACATTGGCCAGTCACCATTCCTCCCCTCCCCTCCCCCCCATATGCTTCCCCCTTTAAAAATCAGCAACCCTCATGGAGTGCATTTTGAAATCATTATCCATATCCCCAGTTCAGAACAAACAGCTGTTTGGGGTCTTCATTGGATAGCTCTTCCACGTGTCTCCCCAGTGTCCTACAAGAAAAATTCTCAGAACAGTCAGTAATGCACAGGTTTTATACAGTCCCATATATACAGGTAAAAATCACAACTGACCCCTAAATACAGAGTTATGCAGATTGAACAAATGAACAATTTAAAAAGTTTATCAGAGGTTACTGGTTTCTCAGTACTTAACAAGTGCCTATCTTGGTGATTGAAGTGACATTCTTCAACCCAAAGTCAATAAGTAAGAGAAAACAATTAAATGAAATCATGCTTCCTATCTCAGGAAAAAAAACAAAAACAAAATAAAAGTGAACAAAAAAACACATTCCCTAGAAAGTCTCAGAATATGTAGGGCTCTTTCTGAAAGGATCTAAGAAGTAAGGTTGACTAGCAATCATCTCCTCACCCTCAGGTGAGAAACAAAAGCAATTTGTCTTGTTACTTACATAATGATTCTCAATCTATTGCCAATGTTATACCAAGTGTTACAATAAATCAACATTGGAAGTGGAGGGTGGGGAGTGGATTTGAGGAACTCACTCTCTTTTTCTTCAAGTACAATGGGCCTCTACTCACAGACCAATTTAATTCTGTAAAATTCCTCTGGGTTCTTACAACATGGGACACCCAAATTTTCTCCAGGGATCCATGAATTACAGAGGGAATTCAAGTGGAAGTTCAGGCAAAATATCCAGGTGTTCTTTTCCAAATAGGACACATTAAAGTCCTCTACGTCCTTGATACACTCTAGGATTTGGACATTTTTCTCCAAAGATCCAAGAAACACATGGAATTCAACTAGAGGTCCAGTCAAAAATCTTCAAGTCTCCTTTCACACAGAGCACAATTAAATTCCTCAAGGGGTTCCTATACCATGAATAATACCCCTTGGACATTCAAACAGATTTCCTCTGGGACCTTATACCAGAGAAGGCACCAAATTTCCCCACTGAATCTCAACTGTAAGGCAATCCAAATGGGATTACAAATTCACTGGACAGTATGAAAAGTAGAATAAGTTGGGAAAAACCCAACATGATCAAGTAAGCCCTAACCACATGTGGGGTTTCAAAAAGGTATTATCATTTAGGGTTGATAGTAATGATCTTGAGACCAGTGGGTTAGCTATGAACCTGGAGTCCATAAGTATCTCACAGTAAGGTGAACAGTCTAGATCTATTTGAAATGCAAAAGAAAAATATAATACTTACAAGCTATTTTTACTGTGCTCAAGGTAAACTACAATTGAACAAATAGAGAAATAGTAATACTTAAGCATTCAAATAGCAAAAGTTATCACAATGGAATTAAGCTGTAAAATTATAGTCTAAAACAAAGTAGAAAAAATGTTCTTTTTTTTCTATCAGATTATTCTATCTAATGAAAATTAGGGTAAACAATAAAGAGTCTTAGAAGGAAAATTTCTTTGATGGATCTATGAAAATTCAAAATTATCCCAGATGAAATCTCCACATGTTGGACTGGAATCAGGGAGCAAATGTAATAAACACTCTATCTACCAACAGGAAGGGCAAAACTGCTGCTGGTCTAAGGACTGACTGGATCCTCAGTGACCAGCCTTCCTATTGGACCAATACTATAGCTAATTTCAAGATTCTGTTAAAGACTGCTACTATGGTATTTAGTACATAGTAGATGCTTAATAACTATATGTTGGATTAAATTGGATAGATTTTCCTTAACCATTGGAGAAAAATATCTTGCTGGAATCTAGGTCTGCTACTAAAAAAAAATAATACTCAAAGAATATGTCTCTCCTGGAATAAGAGAACAATGCTGGGTGGATATATTTAAGATATTCTCAGAAAAGGTATGATATCATTTTAAGCTCAGCTTCAAAAGCCCCTTTCACAGAGACTTAAATATTGTTGCTGTATTGTAAGAGGAAGTAAAATCTTGAATTGAGACAGTTTAATTTTCATCTGGAAAGAGTTAACTGTCATGTTGAGAGAGACTATGTGAGGTACAAAGAAAAAAGGACTAAGAAGACTTTTTTTTTCCTGAGAGAGTAAGTTCACTGTCAAGGAGAAAGAGAGTGAACCCTAAACCCTGATACACAATAATATTTTGTGTTTTAGTGCCTTTTTTGAGAAGTACTCTGGCCAGATGGGGAAGTGAATAGAGCACCAGCCCTGGAGTCAGGGGGACCTGAGTTCAAATTTTATCTCAGACACAACACTTACTAGCCTTGTGACCTTGGGCAAGTCACTTAACCCCAATTGCCCTGCCTTCCTCCACTCCAAAAAGCAGAAAGAAAGAAAGAAAGAAAGAAAGAAAGAAAGAAAGAAAGAAAGAAAGAAAGAAAGAAAGAAAGAAAGAAAGAAAGAAAGGAGAAAGAAAGAAAGAGAGAGAAAAAGAAAAAGTACTCTGAGTATGAACTGAAATAAAGACATGTCATGTAATATGTCAGCATATTTCAGGATTCTGTTTTAGGTATGAGTTTTACTGGAGGACCTCTAATATCCTTTCCAACTCTGATTATGATTATGTTTTATAGATATTATTTCTTTTAAGAACAATGCTGGCTTGCTTTCCTTTTTTCTCCAGTAGGGCACTTAAGATGTGTTTGTTAATTGAATACATGAATGAAAAGCAGCTAAGATTAGAAATTATCACAAGCCAACTTATTTTAATAACCTCACAGTTAAAATCTTATCTGTAATAAATCGTCTCAAATACAATAAATTGGTGAACCCCTTAATACAGAGGTCAGTGAAGGGATGGTACCTTATAAAATAATTGTCAGCATTTTGTGGCAGCAAAGAACTGGACATTATTCTGATTGTTATGAAGAATTTTTTTTAATGGGAAAACCTATACAATCTGAAGCAGAGTGAAGTAAACAGGAAAAAGAGAATGTATAGGAGGACTAGAGTAATGTTGACAAAAAGAACACTAAAAGATATATAACTAATAATAATGAACAATCTTGGTCTTAAAGAATAGATAATGGAAAATGAAAAATGAACTTCCCTTTTCTAAGCAGAGAAGCGTGTGATTATGGATGTAAATTTTTGTATACATTATCAGATGTGGTCACTGTAGTTGGTTTTGCTTATTTTTTGTTGTTACAAGGAAGGTGTCAGTGCTTTGCAGTAGACTGGTTTGGAAACGACTGTGTTGTAAAAAGCAAATGATATCAAATAAATTTATTTTAAATGATTTGTAGAATGGATAGATACCATTGATATATTTGCATACATCTAGGAATGATGGCCACACTGAGGTATAAATTCATGGTGGATAGGGACTATGCTTCATGTAAATTCTGTTTAGCCTGGGTTCATTATAGATAATCAACAACATCATGAATAATGATGAGTTGGAATATTGATCAATTGATAAACATTTATTAAACTCCTACTATGTTTCTGGCACTCTGCTAAATGCTGGGGATACAAAAAGAAGTAAAAACAACCCCTGCCCTCAAGGAGTTAACAATCTAATAAAATGTTCAAGGGTGAAGACCAAATAGGAAATGCAATTCTTTTACTATGGCACAGTTGGGTACTTAATAAAAGTCTTAAAATTATGTCATTGATGTTTTAGTTAATTAAAATGATGGTGACTCTTATTTTTAGAATGCTTGAAAAGATTGAAACACAATCTTAACACTTACATATCTGCATGGCTTTTTGCAGTAATCTGATCAGATAGTCTGGGGAGTTGGCTATTTCAAATAATTTGGAGGGGAGGAGTGAAAGTAGTAACAAGGTTTATAAAAACCAATGCCATAGCACTTAAGAAACCAATATTATATTGCAGTAATTTATTTATAGTCAGCTTCCACAAACTGTGAAAATACTAATAGAATTTGAACTGCTAATCCTATTTGCTCTCTATGATACTGCCTGTACCATGCTTCAGTCGTTAGTATTGTAGTTCATTATTAAGTAATTTTGTTAAGCAGATTGGTGGGTGCATAGGCAACGTGAAATGTTTTGGATACTATGAAAATATTGGAGATATATCTGAAGATTTCCTAGATCTTCCTTTATTTTACCAGAAATGTCAACTACCTATAAAAATACAGTACATACCTGAAATTCCAGTGGACAAAAATGAGATTTCATAGACTGAGAGCAAGTGAATTGGTAGGACATATTAAAAGTGGAGGAGGATGTCTCCAAAATTTCTTGAAATGTGTTACTCAGATCAAAAGGGTTCATTTAATGATTTTAAACCTTAGTCTATGATGTACCTTTATCAGAGGAGTCCGTTTTTAGTTTGCTTTCTGCAGTCTTTCTGAAACAGCTTGCAATGAAGAGTCTAGCAGTACCTTCCCAATCGCTAGACTAATATTCCAAAAAAAAAAAAAAGTGCAGATCTCTTCAGGACACAGCACGAGGTGGGGGCAGGGACACATTCCTGTAAAATCTATTCTGTCATCAAGTAATTTACTTGAAAGGGGTTTTCTTTAATAGAATTGGGTTGGACACACTTCCCAGCATATTCACTCCCCAATTCGAAGCAATTGATTCTTTAATCAATTCTCATAAAACTCTATTTCAGTGTGCGCCCCTACCCCCGAATAATTTAGGGCTGTCCAGGACTATATTGCACCATAAGAGATAGAGAGAATGAACGAACAGGTTGTCTAAATCCTCTCACGATATGCCTTTCCTTTTCTGATTTTTCTAACTAGGTTAAGTGAAACCCAATGCTATGATCTTGGAAACCACTGGGGAGCCAGGGTCTTCTATCAGCATGGCTCTATGCCTTTGACAGCAGACCTCCACTCTCACCCCCAACTCCCCATGACCCCCCCCCCCCTCCCGGTAGAGGGTTTCTATTGTGTTCTCGGATTTAGAGGATCTGAAGTTCCGAATTTTTCTAAAGTGTCCAGCCTTCCCTGTTATCTCCTCCATGGAGATTCGGATTAGATTTCTGATTGAGTGCTTCGTAAGGGATACAGCAGACCAAGTAATGAAGCGCTTTGCGGGACACATTTTCCTTCTCCAATCAGTGACGATATTATTTGTGGTAGTGGCAATGGTGGGATGGCTTGGGATGGGATGGTGGCAGCTGCTACTCTTGCTACCGCTGCCCTGAGGCAGCCTATATGTGAACTGCAACTCGGAGGACTCCTCCCTCTCTGCTCCTCCCTCCCCTTTATTCCCCTCCCCTGCCTCTATAGTGCCTCCGCCTCAGCGCAGCACAGGGCACAGACAGAGCTGCTGCCTCTGCAATGTCAGCAGCCGCACCGGCGGCGGCGGCAGCAGCAGTAGCTGCAGGAGCAGCGGCGACGTCTCAGTAGAAGCAGGGGAGATCCTGGCCAGAACCGAGGAGTCGGCACACACGCAGCTAGGCTTCCCGGAGGAACGCGGCAACCCCCCGGGGCTGAGATTAGCCACCCTCACTGCCCATCTCCTCCTTTCATCCAGGAGATTGCGTGAGCCCGGGAGTCTGGCTGTCCTGGAGGACCACACAGCAGAACGAGGCACGACTTTGCAGGAGGGAGGGAGAACAGTCCCGGAATCTACCCCCTCTCCCCCAACAACCCACCCACCCACCCACGGCAGCGCTTGCCCGCAGTCTCTCTAGTCCTCCAGCTCGATCACTCTCCGAGACCTGCTCTCTCGGAAGCCTGTGAAGAGCCTGAGGATCGCACAACAAAGAAGAGTCGGGAATTAGGAACTGGGAAACCTGCTCATAGCCTCCGCAGAGACAAGGAGATAGCAAGACCATCTCTGCTCCCCCCGCCCCCCGCTGAGCAACACTCTCCCCCCAACCTCCTTTTCACCCTTCGCCCCCATCTTCCTTCCTGCCTAGGCTGCTCAGCTATTGATCAATCTTTGAGTGCCCCGAGAGGGAAGGAGACTCCTCACTTGCAGTACAGCAGCCCCTCTATCTCTCCCCTCGGAAGAGGGAAAGAAATAGAAGGGAGGAGAGAAGAGGGATAATCATATGACCGTGGTAATAAATAACCTGAAGAGAGCCTGTCCTGCTAGCTCAGATGCTGCAATGCTGCCAGCTCTGAGTGTGGGGAGAGGCAGCCTCTGAGGGAGCCGTCACAGCCGGCCTCCATCTCCTGCGCAGCCCCAGGAGCCCCCGCTCCAGCTTTCTTCCTCCGGCAGCCCGAGCCCCGCAGCGCGAGCCGCTTTCCTGACCCGCTGACCGAGAGCAGAGCTAAAAGAAGCAAGTTGTCCAGTGGCGGCGGCGGCTGCAGCCAAGACAGCCAGACGTCCAAGCTTCTCGCAGCCCGCCAGTCCTCCAGCCCCGCGTCCCCGCCCCTCCGCGCCGCGCCGCGTGTGCGCCTCCCTCCGCCTAATCCTCCCCAGCTCCGCTGGGTTAGCGCGGAGACCGCTGCAGCGGCTGCTCGCTCCAGGTCGGCAGCCGGGGAAGAAGTCAAGTCAGTCGCCTGGGTCTAGGAAAGAGTGGGTGCTTTTCTCCCGGCTCGCCCGAGCCACGGAAGAAGAAGATTAAGATGGCCACTCTACTCCGGAAAATCGGGCTCATCCGGCTGCACAACCGGGACACGGAGGACCCCAAACATCACCACAATCATCTCCACAGCAGCAGCCAGCACGGCCGCGGCGGCGGCGGCGGCTCCTCTATAAGGGGTAAAGGCAACCAGAAGAACCACAGCAACAAGCAACAGCAGCAGAATGCTCCGGGAGGAGGGGGTGGCTGCAGCGGTGGCGGCGGCGGCGGTGAAGGCAGCCCCGTGCACTCCAAGAACAAGCGAGCGCTGGAGCTGGCCAACAAGGACAAGCAGCAGCAGCAACAGCAACAACAGCAGCAGCAGCAGCAGTCCAGCGCCGGGGGCCACAAGGAGAAGCAGGCTAGCGCCAGGGAGAACCAGTCCACTAAGGAATCCAAGCAGCAAGGCGGGGGCGGCGGCCGCAGCGGCGGCGGGGGAGGCGGGAAGGGCTCCTCGCAGGTGGCCCAGACCCCAGCAGCCGGCAGCCTGGCGCCGATGGGGCGGGGGCAGCCTGGTACCCAGGTGAGGAGCCGGCGGCTGATGAAGGAGCTGCAAGACATCTCCCGGCTGAGCGACCGCTTCATCTCGGTGGAGCTGGTGGACGAGAGCCTCTATGACTGGAACGTGAAGCTGCACCAGGTGGACAAGGACTCGGTGTTGTGGCAGGACATGAAAGAGACTAACACCGAGTTCATCCTGCTCAACCTCACCTTCCCTGACAACTTCCCCTTCTCGCCGCCCTTCATGCGGGTGCTCAGCCCCCGGCTGGAGAACGGCTATGTGCTGGACGGGGGAGCCATCTGCATGGAGTTGCTCACCCCCCGGGGCTGGTCCAGCGCCTACACCGTCGAAGCTGTCATGAGGCAGTTTGCTGCCAGCCTGGTGAAGGGCCAGGTAAGAAGGGAGGACGGGGGAAGAAGCTGGGGGAGGCAGATGCTGGGGGCAGAGGGGGGCGCGGAAGCCCCACAGGGCTATCTGTGGGGCAGGAGAGCGTCCTTGCATGGGCAGGGGGCAGGGGCAACTGAGGGAACATCACTTGGGAACACTAGATATTGGCGGAGGAGGAGAGAGGGGAAGGAGAGCTTGAAGCTTTTTTCTGTCACCTTCGATTGGTTCTCTGCTTCTGACCTGCCAGGTGCGGGCATCGGAGGGGAGATTCGGCATCCCGCTTTCCCGGGGGGGGGTTACCTCATTCTCAGCCCCAATTAGGAGACGACCTCCTAGACCTAGAACTTACTTCTCACCTTCCTCCCCTCCCATTTCCAAACTTGAGTTGCGTCAGCTTCAACCAGATTACCCCTTTCTTTTAAGACTAGCTACTAAAGGAGGCTGTCCACTGATTATTAATCCAAGTTCCCCCCCCTCTCAATTCCTTTTCATAACCCTATGGGTCATACACACACTGTGTTCTATTATGTGTGGTCTACCTGTCCATTCTCAATGTGTCTGTCAATCTTGTTCTCTGTTGGTATCAATGTCGCTGACAGTCTCTGGGTTTTGTTTTTGTTTTTTTGGGTTGTTTTTTTTTTTTTTTACATTCTCTGTATCTTTCTGGGTCTCTCCATCTTAAATCTTTATCTCCGTCTTTGTCTCTGTCTGTCTTTATCTCTGTTTCTGACTGTCTCTGTCTCTGGCTTTGTCTCTGCCTCTGTCTCTCAAAAATGTATTATGTGGATTGAAACTATAATTTAGCAATTCCCAGGAGATCTGTTCCTTCTATAAAACATTTCAGATGGAGCCATTTGCAGATTTGGGGATAAAATCCGTGGTAAGTAAGGATTGGTCAGTCTGCTTCTTTTCTCACTTATTCTCAGAGAAATCTGGTGCCTCCCAAAGGTGAACATTTTACTAACCGGAAATATCATTAGGAAGTTAGTGATGAAAGTCTTCTTGATCTGTGAAAACATATAAAGCTGTTTATTTAATAGAAATAAGGAAATACCGTCCCTTTTCCCTGCTTTTTTGATTCTCTTTTCCTAGTGCTTTTTGGATCTTTGCTTCTCAATGGATCATCACCTTAAAGCAGATTTCCACAGCCTCTCTCTTTCCTCTCTATTCCTCTATGTTTTCTTCCCTCCATATCCCAAGCAGGTTAAAATCTCTTGTACTGATGAAAGGCTTTAACTAAATACCTAAAACTGGGACATGCTGTTTGATTGGCATCATTTTACCTGTGAAATCCTGTTAGGTGATTTACCTAAAAAAAAAACTGGGGCAATGATTATATGGCAAGTCCATGAGTATATCTTTTGAGAGGTATTTTGCAGCCCTCTTAACCTTCACCTTCACATTCCTTGCTTTCAGTGAATGCAAAATAATTTTACCTTCATAGAGTGTAGTTATGAATTTATGTTTGTTAACTAAACATTTGACTGAATATAAAAATGAATTATTTAATAAAATTTTCTTTTATTTTTGATTCATATAAAATTTTAAGGCCACCATTTGGTGATTTTACAGATGCCCCCAATCCTTACCATACTATTTGGCTCTGCTCCTGTTGGCTTTTTATCTTATAGAGGATCAGGTCGAAGAGAGCACCTGGAATTCTAGACAAATAACATCCTAAGCCTAAAAAAGACTCCTTGATTCATAGTAGAATTCATGTTGTTTTTAATGAAGCTACTCATCCTAGGTGTTGTATTCTATCTCTTCTAGGATTTTTTTCCCATATTCTTTAAATAAGAACTGAGACAGGACTCAGTTCTTTCCAAGCATGTTTAACTGATACAGGGAATAATATCAGTGGCATACTATTAATTCTAAAGTAAAATAATAAAAAGGAATATAGAGGTACATGGTTTAATAGAGGATTTTGAGAGGGAACTAACCAAAGGAGTAATTTTTTTTAAGTGGGATAGTTATGTGGAAAAGTATACAATAGAAATATCTGCATTACTTCTACTCTCTGGAAAAAATTTGGCATTTCTTTTCATTCGTCATGGTAAAGATTTCTGAGAGGTGGAAGATAGGGATGGCTTTATTTTCTTAAAAATAAAAATTATTTCTTCCTCATTAAGACATTTTCTTTATTGTTTGAAGCAATAGTTTCAAATATTCCTGTTAAATGCTAGTAATAATTCTGTTTGTACTAATAACATTGTAAAATAATCAGGTATGTATCTGCATACATGATACAGTGGGCAGTGAGAGAATAAAGTTTTTAAAAAAGAGATAAATAGTTGGTAATTAGCATGATGTGATTGGTGGAAATAATTAAAGGTGTTTTCTTTAATTACACTGTAATAGTCAATGAGAGATGACTATCTACTTAATTGGACCTAATGCCCTGTATCCAGGCATATTTTGGTAAGCATCCTCATGTTATTTACCCTCAGTTTCAGTGTATAAAATATCTGGATATAGCTCAACACCTACGATATAGCTTTTAATCCTAATTTTACCTTTTTCATATTTCTCAATATTAATTTGGTTGGCCTCTAGCTCCCTGAGAATATTACAAATTGAGTAGGAAATACATTTCTCAAGGTATACATAAAACATTAAAGATTCATATGTAAGTGACTAAAAGTCTTTGAAGAAATAAATGACAATTACTCATCCAGGGTTCCATGCCTTGAAAGAGTTTTGATACTGTGACAGATTACATAAGCATTATTGCAGTATTGCATCCTACTCTTCTGGATTCACTGTTTCTGAGTCTATTCACTCAATGTGGCTGTAGTTACTGACTAAATTCCATGGTTAGTGAAGGGTAAACAGTAGAATATCCAAAGTCCCTCTTGAGTATGCATAGAAAAATCTATAGTAGTATTAATACAGTAATTGTTAAAATAAAAGGTAAAGTCAACATTTCTTTTTTTAAGAATTTATTTAACTTATGAAAATTAGATAACTGAATATCAATTTTTGTAACCAAATAGCATAATTTTCTGGTTCTTAAGAATTTTAGAAATGTGCTTTTATGTCTGGCTTTCTATAGAAATGCATTAAGGTTGCTTTGCATTTATTTTTCAATTTTAATATTTTCAGGACAATGCTAACATTGTCCTAAAAATATCTCTATTTTTTTAATAGATTTGGTTTAAAATTTTTGGTTTTAAAATTAGAAATTTTAAACTTGTCACATGTCAAGACTACTGCTGTTTCTCATTAATAGAGGTTTTTGTTTACTTAGTTTTCAAAATGTGGCCTCTGGAAATTTATTGCAATTTATTGTTTGATATTGTTTATCACTAATATAATGTGTACTATTTAGTAACATGTCCATACCTTACTTATTTGCATCTTACTTTCTCCTGTAAACTAACTCTTCTTTTTAGGCAATATCTCCGTCACTTGGGAATCTGAAGAGTAATAATTAAATGGATAGGAACAAGAATCAGGAATAAACCTGTGATTACATTTGATATAGGGAAGGATCAGATGATGAAACTCCCTCTGCTAATGAAGGTTGACACTTTTACTGCAACTTGTGGTCTTAGTTGCCCAGAGATCTAAAAGGTTAGGTGATTGACCCAGGTCTCAGACCAGTATATGTCAGAGCTGAAACCTGAAATCAAACCAAGGAGCATTTATTATTCACCAGCTGTTTCAGAAAAAAAAAGAAGAAAAAAAAAGAAAACATTTGAACCCAAGACGTTCTCTTGCTTTAAGGCCAGATTTCTGTCCACTAGTCCAGGGCTGCCTCAATTACTGGAAGAACTCATAAATCAATATATCCTATCACTTCATATAGTATTTAGATTTTAGCTAAGCACACAGGTCTCCATAGTGTTTCCATAAAAAGAATTTCCTCACAATAACCATGAAGTGTACATAGGACAAGTATTATTTTTCCTACTTTACATAGGAGGAAGGTGAGGCTCAGGTAGTTTGTGAATGACTTGTTCAAAGTCACATGGTTAATAAATGGCAAAGCTTTCATTCCAACTCATAACTTCTCAGAGACCATGACTCTTTCCATTACATCATACTGCCCCCCTCAAAATCAATACATATTATGGAACTCAGAACAATATCTTGCACATCATGGATACTCAATATTTAATGAATATTGATTAATCTGTATTCACAAAATTACATTTTTAAAAACTTTCAGATACATAATTTTAAATCATATACAAATTGCTATTGATATTTTAAGAACTTGTGCATACAGCTCAATATGTATGTTCTTTACAACTGAAGCAGATTTAATTGCCATGGAATTCAGTCTTTAAGATGACAGAAACAAGTAAATTCTACCAGTATAGTAATTTGAACTGACATAGAGATTAATTTGAATCATCCTATTATAAATTCCCCCTACTTTATAACAATAACCCATTTGTATGACCATATCAACTCAGTTAACTAATTGAGATCATTAAACAGTTTGATGATCAGACATTCCAACAGGCAAGGAGCTGGCCAACAGACTGGTCTCTGGCCATGGTCATGCCCTACCCAGTCCCAGAATCATTTACCAAATGGAGACATTTTTTAGAACTTAATATTCTAATGAAATGCCTAACAAATGACACAGAAGATCAACAATACTTTTGACTGATCTGTGATAGCTTTGTCATGAAGTGAAGCGTAGCATCAGATTACTGATGGAGAAAAGTCAGACTGATTTTTTGAGTTGTCTCAGCCCTCTATTAATTGTGACCCTTCTAATCAATTTTGTGCACACAGAATGAATATGTTGTCAGCCATTAAGCAAGGAAACTAAGAAGGAGAAAGTATTTTTAAATTTTGCTGATTTTTCTCTTTGAAGTAAAAATGTGTCAGTGATTCCAGGTCAGTTATTATTTAACTATTAATTTCTGTGGTTTTTCTATAAAGGAAACTGGAATGCTGCCAGAGATTTTTGCAGGGTCTGGTGTCAATTGCTCAGTTTTTATTTAATGATATGCATGACTAAGATCAATATAAGTGTGTTAAAATTCCTACCGTGCACAATATGTCTTTGAAAAGCCAGCAAGAAACATCATTTCTTCAATATTTTTCCAGAGTAGTGACTATTATCCTCAAAGAAGACATTGAACTATTTTATTTATGGTTTTGCAAGTTATGTATAATCTAATCAGAAAGAGGAATGAGTAGACATTCTACAAATCATAGGATGCTAAGCAATTAAAATTGGCACTTCTTATCCAACTTAGTAAAGCAGAATCTCATCTATAGAAATTATATATGTATGATGAATAAAGACATTTTATGTAGCATAATGTCATCATGATAAATCACTTAATTTTGAATTTTAGGAGATGATCTTATAGTGGATTATAAACGTGTTTAGGGTAAAGGTAAGGGAATTGATTTTTAAAAATATTTTTCTGGATCAGATGTGATGTTGATTTTTAGTAGTGTTTTTTATGAGTCACCATGTGTCATTGTGTTCTCTACCTCAGCGTAAGGGGCAAAGCTAATTACTAGCTAACTGATGACTCTGCAGGTTGTGGTATCTATAAGCTTGATTGTTTGGGAGAAAAATAGCTACTTGTTCTTATATCAAGTAGGGCAAGCATAGAAATGCAGACAGGACTTTGTAGCCTAAAAATAGTTACCAACTGAGTGTTCTGACATCAGTATGTCTCTAGTGGTTACTTTCTCTGACAAATAGTTAATAATAGTAGTAATTTACTTTTAAATGGATATTTAATTTCCTTTAGAGGAGATTTATATGAAAATGTATATTTATTATTTTTATCATTCAAATTTATAAATTTATATTTTAATTTTCAAAACAATGTTCTCTCTAATAGCATCATTCTTTAAGAAAATAAAATACTAAGGTGCATAGTTAATTGATAGTATTATACTAATAGAAAATACCAATGTGAATAATAAATTGATAGTGAGTAGCCTGTTATGTTCAAACCTGACATACTTCTCAGCCTTCCTGTACCCTTTTCTGGTCTCTCTTTTCTCAACCTCAGAAATAGCTGGAGTTGAATAGTGAAACAGCCTTCCTGCAACTGCAGAATATACATGACAGGAAAAAAATTGAAAGACATTTCTTCCATGCTGCAGGGACATCTCTCGACTGGGTTGCCATGTATGAATGATGGCAGACATTAATAATGAAAGATGTGGTGACTTAAGAATCATTCTTGAGTTCTAGTCACATCTCTAATAGCTTTCTGCTGGTAAATAGTTGTTGGTACAATGAGTAATATGAAGGGCTAGAGAATAGAGGGGGGATGGGTCTGTGTTTTTCTTTGCCCTCTACCAGCTCTCTAGGTATGGACTACATGAAATCTAGAGAAGGAATGAAAGGGAAACAAATAGATAAAAGGAAAGAAAAAATAGAGGAGAGGGAAAATAATTGAACCTACCAAGACTTTTTCACTAATTCCCAATTAACCTTTTCCTCACACTTCTACCCTGACTACCCACCCTTCCCCAAATCTCTCATATCCCCAGGCTTCTCTTCACCAGCACCTTCGCCTTACCCAACAACCTTTAAATACTGTTGTGGAAAAACACAGACAAAGTAAAGCCCTCAGTCCCTGGCCCCAAGAAAGAATGTGAACTTTGGGGGTATGCAATAATGAAGGTTCATTCAAAACTTCATTTGATGCATGGAATAGAACACTGGATAAGTAGAAGGGGAACACTGTTGTAGAGAGCCCCCAAAAGTGGGCAGTCCTTAAATAGTCTATGTTTGGTTTTGGTTTTTATCTTTGTTTTGTGTTACTAATTATTAGTGAAGTTAATGTAACTGTTGTACCGTCTCTTGAGGAAAAACTATCTTGTCAATAGAAAGGGTAGGTTGGATTCAATATATACTTGGTGATGATGAGAAGTTAGTATGATTAAAATATTCCTATGAAAAATCCATAAAGTAGATAATATATATCTGGATAGCTTAGAGTTGGCTCTAAAGCTAAATATGAAAGAAAACTCAATGCAGAAGCTGCTTTTCTGCATTATTTCATTGCCTTTTTTTCTCATTGCTAAAATATGGAAAATTAGACCTTTCCAAAAGAACATAACACGACAGAAACATTTCCACATAGTCTATATTTTTGGACCCAAAATTTTCCACTTCCACCCAGATACATTTAGTGGATTGGCAGCTCACCCAAAAAAAATTTTTTTTCAAGTAGTCTGGTGGCTGCCTCAACCTCCCAAGCTGGTCGTGCCTTAGCTCCTAGTCTACTGCCTGAGGATAACTCAGAGGTTTTGCCTATGTATTTCCTACCTTTTGGGAACTTTTTAGCTGGCTGACATAATTCCAAGCTTAGTTTTTTCCAAAGAGAACACCTTGCCCCCTTTTCCAACACTGTCCATCTTATTACACATCTGTCTAGAAATACCTAAAGGAGAGAAAATGGGAATGTTGAGTGGTGGGTTCAGGAATATATGATGAAGGAAACATTTGTGTCAGAGGAATGATAAAGAAGGCAAAGAATTATAATAAACTGTAGGAGAGGCTGTCTGAAGCAGGCAAGAGTTGCTAATAGGATTACTCGTTGATGAAGCAGGCCATAGTATAATATCATAACATTAGGAAAAGTTAGGAATCTATGAAATCAGTTCATATATTAGCATCCATGATAATGAAAAATCAGGGAATCTAGTTGAAAACCTCCCATAATATCAGCATTTACAACATAGTTTTTAATCAGTTGTCAACTGACTGACAGAATTTAGTTGTTAAGACATTGTAATTAGAAATAATTTCTGAACTTTTTCCAATTATGTGAATAAGCCATTAATATTTAATCTCATCTGAGTTCTGAGAGCATTGTGGGAATTGAGTGAACCACACTAACTCTATCTTGTGGCTCAATTCTGAATCTAGCTCAGTTCCCTTTCTATTCAATTACGGGTCTAGCCCAATTTCTGTCTTGTAAGAAAACTTTATTGCAATGTTTGAACCTATCCCTGTGTGAATGGCCAGCTGGACCCCCTCTACTTGTTGTTTAGAGACCATTAACTAAGGACCTAGGTTATGCTGACTAGAAATTCAGTCAGATCTGAAGACTGATGAAAATGAATTTTCTCACAATTATGTATTTCAAGCAACCCATATGTCTTTTTTGAAAACTGCCTCTTCCCCTGGTCAATCAGTTAGGAAGATGTTTCCATGTTCCTTTGATTGAATACAGATACTTGGGAGGAATAGGACACCTCTTTTTCTGATTTTAGGGAATTGCACCTGCTCACTCACTGCCCAAGATGATTTATTTCTCAAGTTTTTTCTGAATATATAAAACAATAAAATCTTAACAAATACTGTTTTAGATCATATTTGAATGTGAATTCCTGTAACTTATACCATGAGAAGGAGTATTCCCATCCATGAGATCACAGAACCATCAAAATATACAAAATTACTTGAAAACTGAATGACAATCTAGGAAAAAGCATTTTCTTGATGCATGATCTACTAATGCTTTCAATCTGTTTAAGATTAAACCTATCATAGATCAGAATGAAGAGCTATGTAAATTACTAAATATTTATATGGTAGAAAACCTATTTTAAATGTTCCTAAGAGGAAGGTTAAATATGAAATATTTCACATTGCACACAATTATCAAAATTGATTATTGTACATAATTAAACTGTTTGGATATTATTTTCAAAGGGAATTTCTTTTCATATGGATATAATGCATAAAACTAAGTCAGCCCTAGGTAAAAAAGAAAAAGAAGTCTACATGACTGTGCTTGGATCCCACATGGCATATATCTTTGGATGAGCCATACAGATATTAACTGATTTAAAGATTAGTCTGTTATAATGAAATTCAAGAATAATTAGAGTCTTCCTCTAATAGAAAATTGTTTTTATTTCTTCTGTTTTGCCATAATTTAAACCACAGGGAAAATTAGACATTTGGATTACATCAGTTTTTACCATTTCAGTATTGTCTTTGTTTTCAAAAGCTTATCTACAAACTCCTCACAAAAATATTGAGATAACAATAACTTTTTTATCCATTTCTTCTGCTTGGGAGGTCCTACTTTGCTTGACTTAGTCATATATTTCATTTCCAATTTACAAATATAAATATTTTTCCCCAGTGAGGTGAGAGGATCTTCTGAACTGACCTGGAAATGTAACATATGAAATCATTGGAGTAGACATTGCATTTCCAAGTGCATGGCTTTCAGGTAGCCTATTTCACCTTGTAAATCAAATTAGACTTGATCATCTTCAAGTTCAATTGGAAATAAGCATTTCATATGTGGCAATATAAATACTTAATAGTTTCCTGGGCAATTAGCTGACCTTTTGGAAGCCTGTCTCCCCTCTTTCTTCTCCAACATCACTTATCACTCTTTTCCAAAGTCTCTTCCTCTTCCTCCATAAATTTAAGAAGCCATCATACACTATAAGCTAATATAAAACCAATAGTTTTCTAAAATATAGGCTGCGAAATCATATGAAAATTAAAGGACATTTGCAATTAATAAATAGAAATAATTTAAGCAACCATAAAAAATTGAAAATTATTAGTTATACCAAATTGAGCAGTGTTGAATAGTTTATCAATAGTGTTATTGAGAGGGAAAGGAAGCTTTTGCTTTTTTCATCACAACTTAAAGAAGTAAAAACTTCATCTTAATTTTCTCTCAGAAATTGATGTCCCAATTAGCATATGAGCTCGAGACCATTTAATATAAGTACATTTTGACTCTACAGCATGATAACCAATGTACATCCCTGATACCATCCATACCTATTCAGGTATTTTAAGCAACTTGGGCAAGACTCAATGATAAATGAGTTTTGTGAACAAATTACTTTTCACTTTCTTATGAGTGTTAGACTGGAAACGATACAGTTTCTAGAAAATCAGAATATTTAATTGAAACAAATAAAAGTAAAAAGTGTGTCTTTATAGTCACAGAACTGGATTCATACACATGTCTACCAAAGAATCAGATTATTATTACAACCTTTAGCAAGAGGAAGCACTTCAGCAATGCTGACATATCAAGAGATTTCTAATATTTGTTGGTAATGATAAAACCACCCTTGTGATTATAATATAATCATGTTATACAATAAAGAGACAGCTAGGTGGCAGAGTGGATAGAGTGCTGGGCCTAGAGCCAGGAAGACTCATCTTTGTGAGTTCAAATCTGGCCTCAGATACTTAGTAGCTGTGTGACCCTGGACAAGTCATTTAACCCTGTTTGCCTCAGTTTCCTTGTCTGTAAAATGAGCTGGAGAAGGAAATGGCAAACTACTTCCATATTTTTGCCAAGAAAACCTCAAATAGGTTTACAAAGAGTCAGATACAACTGAACAGCTTACAGTAAAGGCATATAATATAGGCAGCTGGATGGTGCAATGGATAGAGGTATAGCACTTGGGAGTCAGGAAGACCTGAGTTTAAATCCTTTCCCAGACATCCCCTGGTTGTGTGTCCCTGGGTGGACACTTACCCAGTTTGTACCTCAGTTTCCCCATAAGTAAAATAGGGGGAGGGGATAATAAGACCTACCTCACAGGGTTATTGTGAGGATCAAAGAGTTAATAGATAAAACACTTTGCAGACCTTAAAGCACTATATAAATGTTAACTGTTATTATTAAGAAGCAGGTAGGTGGTGTAAGCAAGTAGGTAGGATACAGTCAATGGGTCTAGAATCAAGAGGACCTGAGTTCAAATCTGCCCTCAGATATTAGCTATATGACCCTGAGCAAATCACTTTACCTCTCTCTGCCTCAGTTTCTTCAGTTGTAAAGTAGGGATAATAAAACCTACCTGGAAGGATTATTGTGATGAACAAATGAGATAATTGTAAAGTACTTTGTAAACCTTAAATTTAGTTCTATAGAAATACTAGTTGTTGTCATTATAAAACTACATTATATTTATGTGGCTCTTTGAGCTTTTGCATTTATAGACTCACATTAGAAGTCACATTATTAGACTCACACACTCATTAGAAATGAAAGGGACTTCTGAGGTCCTCTAATCCAAACCCTCCTTTTGCAGATGAGAAAACTGAGCCCCAGGGAATTAAAATGTTGTACACACCCTGTGCAGCACAGGTTTTAAGTGGTAGAGCTAGGCTTTGAGTCTAGATCTTCTCAATTCCAAATACAGTGATTTTTCCATAGATTCAAGCTGTGAAACACTGTGGGTCAGACAGGGTAGACATTATGGCCCCCATTTTAAAAATGAGAAAACTATCAGAGTGCTTAAGTGGCATGCCCAGAGTGACACAGTATAAATGTCGTGAGCCCTCTCATACTGATATTTCCCACAATGTGTCTGAAGCAAGGAAAAGAGAAAATAGGGCCTATGTTCAAGGGATGGTGTGGATTGGCATCCAACCTGAATAAGAAGATCAAAGCCTCACTGTCAGAGGGAATAGAAGCTAAAAGCTGAGAGGACAGGCCAGGTCAATGCACAGGAACAAGATCTAAGACCAAAAACCAAAATGGATAATCATCAAGACAAAGCAGTTCTCAAGGAATCTGTAAGTAATTCAAATAACATGGGAAATACAATGACAGTTAAATGATAGCTCTGAAAATATTCAACATAGCTTCTCAGTACATCCTTTGATGAAAGGTACATATTCTGCCTGTATTCCCTTCTGTTCCTTAAATGAGAAATGTTGTCCATTCTTGGTACCTACAGAATCACGACTCACAATCAGGTGTCCATATTTCTGGCCAGGTGCTTTTTGCAGTAGAGGATACAATCATAGGTTATTATCAGAAGCAGCAAATTGTTGGGGTTCTCGTAAACTGCAGTCACCTTTTGTTGGTAAACTCTCCTCCTTGGAATTTCATTCTCTTTTTATGGTCAATCAATTTTAATGACCAGATATTTATTCTTGTTCATGTACAGTTCCATGGTATAATTTATGAAGAGTCAGGTATCTGTTACTATAATAGAAAAGAACAGAGTATTTGGACCCCAAGGATCTGGGTTCAGATCTTCAGTCTACTACATATTCTATGTGTTACCTTCTTTAGACCTCACTTCCCTTATCTGTAAAAGCAATATCTTAAAATTAGATGATCTCAAAGTATCTTCCATTTTGAGATCCTGTGACATTTAGGAACTTTTTCTACTTAATTTCTAACTTAAACCTTTTTTTATGTAACTACCATATGCCTTGGATTGGATCACCAGAATTTTCCTTTATACTGAAATAGTAAATAAATATCTAAGTGAATGTTGTTGCAATGACAGATGTTAGCAATAGTCCTTAAAAATCACAGAATATTATATCCATTTAGAAATTGATTTGCAGTCATTTTTGTATCAGGTTTAAGGCAGACCTTGATAGTAAATTTGAAATACTCTTAATAATGTACCACATTTTGTGAAAATCAGTATACCCCCTTAAAGGATATCATGGAACAACATAAAATATGTTAAAAATGTTTCACAGCCTAGTCAAAACTGTTATAACACTTTGATCAATCATGCTTTGGAACAGAGATTCTCAACCTTTATTTTATGTATCAGGGGCCCCACTGGCAGTCTCTTGAAACCTATGGACCCCTGTCTTATAATTATGTTTTTGAATGTATAAAACAAAATACCTAGGATTAGAAAGGAAAGCAATTATATTGCTATACAGTTTTCAAAATATTGAAAAGGGAAAAAAGTTTACAGATCCCAGATTAACAAACCCTTGTTAGAATAACTCAGAATCTTAGTAAAAGAACCTCCTTGCCTTTAAAGATAACAGTTGAAGGTAAATGTATTTGAAATGACCATCCTATTCTGCTAGGACTTTTGAATTTTCTATTAAACATATCTATTATAAGAAAGAGCTTTCCAACAATTAGAATCACCCAGCCATTGATCAGACTGACTTGCAAAGTAATGAGCCCCCAATTACTAGAAAAAATCAAGCAGAGATAGAGGACCATCCATGAGGGGATATTGTGTAATGATTCTTGCATTGAATAGAGGTTGGGCTAAGACCTTCCTAATATAAGTTTCTATTATTCTTTGGTTCTGACCCTTTCTCTGGTAAATGTAAAAGTAAAATCCCAAAGAACTCTAAATGGTTTGTAGTTTCTCCAGGGTGTATGATCTGGCTGGGAAGTACTCAGTGATGACACCATTGTTCAGGCATATTAAAATAACACAACTTATGATCCTGACTATGAAACTTCTCAAGTGTTCTTCATTCAGCCAGCTTTGCAGCCTGCCTTTTATATCCCTAAGGTAGGAAAGTTCCTTTCAGTTGGAAAAAAAAAACCAATGGCAAAATTAGTTTATGAGCCAGGTAAATGTTGCCATAAGTATTCCTATAAAGTTTGTGATGTTGTAAAGAATCCAAGTGACACACTGAGCAGATAGAACCAGTATTGTGCAGTTTTTCAGTATGAATTTTCCACCTCCTTGAAGTCAGACTCTGTTATTAAAGAATACACACCCAAGCACACATTTTTTGCCTGAGGTGATTTCAACCCATTCCATTCCTGAGCAACACAGTCCTGCAACTTATTGCCTGTTGAGCAGGTGACTTAACCTCACTGGGCTTCACCTTCCTGCTTTATAAAGTGGGATTAATTTTATAAAGTTCCTATTATGTGCCAGGCCCTTCACAAATATCTCATTTCATCCTCACAACAGCCTGCTGCTCTTGAGTCAGCTCCTCCTGTTATCACCATTTTACAGTGGTAAGGCAGGCAAAGGTTAAGTGACTTGCCCACAATCACATACCTAGCAGGTGTGTGAGGTGAGGTTGGATTTGAACTCAGATCTTCCTAACTCTAGGTCCAGCACTCTATTCACTAGGCCATCTAGCTGTCTCTTAGAAGAAGTATTAAATCAAAGATTCTTTGATTTAACCTGGGATCTATGAACTTGAAAAATTTTTTTGATAATTAAATATCAGTATAATTATGGGTTTTTCATAGCCCTGTGTATTTTATTTTATGTATTTAAAATATTATTCTGAGACAGGTTTCTTAGTTTTCTCCAGATACTCAAAGGTCCATGACACAAAAAGACTCAATGATCTTTAAGTTTTTCTAATTCCAAATTCTAGAAGATTTTAGAAATTTTGCTCTACTTTCCAATATATCATCATTAATGTGTTGCAAAAGTTTGTTATATTTTCAAAGCTACATTGGATTTTGTAGGAAAATTGGCAAGGAGTGGGACTCATAGGGAATACCCTCAACTAATGCATATTGGTAACTTTGTTATAGAGAGTAACCTGGGAGCACCATGGTCATTCAGTAACCATGTGTTAAAAGGTAGGACTTGAATGCTGGTCTTCTGACACTAACGTTGTGCTTGGCACATAGGAAGCCCTTAATAAATGCTAGTTGGTGTATTGACTGACTCCATGCTCAGCCACCATATGATTATGCCTCTTGTCAAACATATTGCATATATTTTAATAATGATTTCTTTCTTTCCAACTTTCACTTTATCAGAATAAACCAGGCCTTAACTGCTGAACCCAAGAATACACTCCATCTCATCCCACATGAAGATTCTTAAGGTGTGGTTAGATGGGTTTAACTATTATTAATAATTAAACAGGACCAGACCAGTACTAAAAGATAAATCCCAATGTACATACAGTGCACAGGACCATCTTCTTTTCCACATGAATTACCCATACTAAGCAGTGAAAGGAAGAATAAGGACCCTGGACATCTTTGATCATCAAGTTGCCCCCACTTCACTCATTCTCCCAGCTCTAGAAGATATGCCTTGTAGAGTCAATAGGAAAGTACCAACCAATTTTATTAGAGCCTTGATTGCATTTTTACTTCTATGTGGGGCAGAAGGAAAAATGAGGGATGTTAGTTTAGCATTTTTGTAACATGTACAATAGAATGCAAAATATTTAGTAAGGCATGGTGGAAAGGGTCTTAGACTCAAGCAGAAGAACTGGATTTGATTCCTGACTCTCAGATTTAGTGTGTGATCCAGGGGAAAATAATGCTTGACTATTTCCGTGACATGGTGTTTAGGAGGAAAGCCCTTTGTATACCTTAAAGTATTATTCAAATGTGCGCTGTCATTAGTATTTTTTTTTTTTTGTAGAGCACAAATAGTTGGAGAAGCAAATACAGTGGTGTCTTGTTTGCACTTAAATTTTGATGCCACAGAGTCTATGCTGTGGCAGTGTTATGAGCAAGAAATCCAAATTAAATAGCAATCTAGTTCCAGAGAGGTATTATAGTCTAGTCTGGGACTTTTAGGAAGATTTTATTACCAATTTGAACCAGATAGTAATAGATGATCTTTATTTAAGAAAACCTAAAATATCCCTTTAAAAAAATTAAAGACAGGGAACATAACACTTTATTCATTAGATAATAAGCGTTTATATTAGTTCCATATTACAGCCAATTAAATTAACATATAAATAAAGAGTTAACACAAGCACAATTTTAGTGAATGAAAAAGTCTCCTTTTTTCATCTAGCCTTGATTCCTCAGAGTAATTCCTTTGATATGTTTTTTCTAAATGTAAGGTTTTTATATCAGAACTTTTGGCCATACACATATAGATTTGTCAGTCTCATTCAAAAGTTTTTTTTGTTGCTTTTTAAACAACTACAAAATATACCAAAAGAAGATGAGGTAAGCTTCATATGCCAAAAAGTTGTTGTAGGCCATTTAAAAAGTCAATATGCCAGTGATACCTTTTTCAAATTTAATTAGTTTATTTTTCCACAGAGACACTCAAGCTCCTTCATTTCTGGCCTGGGAAATTCCTTGTCAAGTTTACATCTCCTCTACTCCTTTGATCTGTAGTTCGATGGATAAATAAAGTGGGTAGTTTTCTTGGCATAGAACATTCCTATTGGTTTCAGGTCTGGATCCTTAGAAACCTCCAAGCCTCACTGTCACCCCCACAGTATCAGTTTCACCAGCGTCCATGGTATTATTGGGATCACAGGAACCAGGGAAGTCATATGTTTGATGAGGGCAATAGCATCTCGTGCAAAGGCAACACAGGTAATACTTTTATTACTTGTGTTAGGAATGTTATAGTGGTACCAAATGTACAGCTGTATACCAGAAGTAGTGGTATTGGTATCATAGACTTTTTAAAATTATCATCCCCAGGGAAGAAAGTATCTTTCTCATCCTTCTGAGTAACCCTGCTATGACACAGATATGAGTAACAAATATTTTCCCTTGTCCCATCTGGTTAATTTTTATTCAGGTCATTCCAATATATTTCTTACAGCCGTACCAAAGCCCCCTTTTGGCAGGTTCCCTATTTCCTTAATTGTTTATTTCACTGGTGATAGACTCTATTCAAATGGATCTAAGTCATCACAGCCATAGTCACCATAGTACAACATTCATCCTCCACTATTCATTCCAATAGGGGCTATTTCTATCCTCAGAATGACCTTAGACTTCACGTAGTTATTGGGAATATTCTTATCATGAGTTGCGAATAACAACAGTTCTCTTCAATCAACAGCAAGAGCAATGCGGTTATTATTTATTTTGCTTCCATTATTAGACAAGCCCCCATTTCCTTAAAGTTGCCCCTTAAGAACTTATGCCTCTTTATGTATCCAGAAAGCTACCTCTTGCCCATGGGCTACAGTTTCACCTTTTGGCCCCCTTTCCAAGGGGAGATACTATATATACCATATACTATATATACTATACACACACTATACTATATGTTATACACACACACACACACACACACACACATACACACATATATCTTTTAAGTAGGGTCAAGCTTATCTATTACTACAGCTTGCAGGGGGATATTTTGGGTGGCTGGCTATTATTGTTAGTTCCTCCTGCTTTGAGGACATATACTTGTTTCCTAACTTTGAATCCTCCATCAGGGTCTCTGGTAGGTTATGGTAGATCCCACAATGAGTTTTTTCCTACAAGATAGGCTGTGATAGCATAGAATAAGTTAGACGACATCATCTGCTTTGATATAGTTCCCATCACCATCTCCTTTTTACTCTTTGCTTCTACTATCAAATCCTCTTTTTGGGTCATAGAAAGTCACCACAGACAAGCCTTCAGAGGAGACACACTTGGTTAAAGGGAAGAAAGGAATGAAGGCAGGGAGGGAGGGAGGAAAGACTAAGGAAAAGGAGGAAGGGAGGGGAGAGGAAGCAAGCATTTATTAAGCCTCTGTTATGTGCCAGGCCCTGTGCTAAGTTCTTCACAAATATTATATCATTAGATCTTTACTACAACTCTGGGAAGTAGGTGCGACTGTATCTCCATTTTGCAACTGAAGAAGCTGAAACAGACAGAGAGGTTAAGTGAATTGTCTGGGGTCACATAACAAGTATATGACGCTGGTTTGAGATCAGGTCTTTTTGACTCCTGGCCCAATAATTCTCCTCTATCCGCTGTACCACCTAGCTGTCTCTACTGAAGGGAAAATGTATTGTGATCCCTGTATTTTTGATGAAGACATTTTCCTCAACATATATTCCTCTCTTTCCACTCCTTCCCTTCCCCATACATTCTTTTCCTAGAAGTGACTGCATTTGCCAGTACTTTATCATTCAGATTTCTAACTCCATTCTATAGATTCTGAGCTCTTTTCTCATAAATCGTCCTCATCCCACCAGGTCACTCCATACTTCTAATTTGCCAAGGTACTCTTCAAGCATGCCATTCTGTTTGTCCACTATTGCTCCAGTTTGGAGACTATAGAAATATTTTAGATTTATATAACATCTTTCTTGAACTCCCAGCTATGAATCCTCTTTGAAAGGAAGCAATTTGTTTTGGCTTTTTGGAAGGGGGAGGGCAGGGCAATTAAGGGTTAAATGACTTGCCCAAGGTCACACGGCTAGTAAGTGTTAATTGTCTAAGGCCACATTTGGGCTCAGGTCCTCCTGACTACAGGGCTGGTGCTCTATTCACTTCACCACCTAGCTGCCCCAAGCATTTTTCTTAGATAAAGAGATATATTGGTATCTGAGGGGTTAAAGTTAAATTACCCAGTCATTTACTTTTGCTGGTCATGATTCTTCTTCTTCTTCTTCTTATCATCATCATCATCATCATCGTCATCATCATCATCATCATCATCATCATTGTACCAAAAGCACAAATCACTAGCCTTGTCAAGATGAGAAACAGAATGGTGGGAACCTCTCCCTTTCCCATCACTTTGACCAGCAAGTATACTTCATTGTTCCATTGGGTTTTTTCAATTATATTATTCCTATGGGTGGAGATGTGAGTCACTTATATCCTTAGCAGGTTTTAGGATGTCCAATCATCAGCCTCTTCCCATAGTTCTTAGGTCATATAGTTGAACACCTTCATTTCACGCTTGTGCTAACTGAGATCTGAGAAAGATAAACGGTTTCCTCAATGTGAGAAAGGTAGTGACCGAGATGAGATTTGAACCAAAGTCCCCTAAATCCATTACCCCATCTGGGGGATGACCTAATCATCCTTTTGCCATCTCAGGATCCATTTTGTGAGTCCTTTTTCTATTGTCCAGAAGTCTGAAAATTCTAAATGTTAATAGGGAGGACTCAACTTGATTCCATATGAGGTGTTTATGATGTTCTTCCACCATGGATACAAGAGTGAGTTTAGTCCATTCTAAGGATTTACCTTCTCCTTCCTTAACCATTGTCAATCCAATGGGATAAGACTGACTGGGAGGCTGCTTTTTATAGATTGCTTGAACTATAACTTTGGTACTTTCTTAGGTGACTCTCTTCCTTATTTACTTTTACATTTATTTTCTATATACTTCTTTGCTGGCATTCTCCTCACCCTCCCTTTCTTGCTTTTCCTGGACTTCGTTACTTTGGGGTTAGTGAAGAAGTAAGTGTGTGTGTGTGTGTGTGTGTGTGTGTGTGTGTGTGTGTGTGTGTTGCCCCATCCTTAAGTAAGAGAGTATGTAAGAGATAGGTCAAAGAATTTAGGGTTTCAGTTATTATGACCATCTTGTGAGATGGTTAGAGCAGCCTTTACTGTTCTCTGGTCATGTTTTATTTCATCATTTACTATATCCAGCCACTAGATCTTATATGTTTTCCTTTGTAAATACTTGGAAAAACCCATACTTCTGTCGTCTTTTGTCTTTTGATATTTAGGATTGTTTCAGGACTTTTCTCTAGTAATTTAACTTATCCTCACTTAAACATGAAAGCTAATTATTGGGAAATTGGGTACTTTAGGTGGGGTTAAAGGTATCCATGGTTTATCTCTATGAGATATCTCTTTTTCCAATCTCTGTTAGTGTTCTATAATACCTTCTTGACAGTAAGACTTTCCTCACTTTTGTATTTGTATCCTCAATCCCTAGAACAGTGCCTACCACAAAGCAAGTGATTAAAAAATACTTTTTTGTTGATCATTTAACATGTAATGAATTAAGGTAATCTGGCCCAGTTGCTGAATGGTTGTCTAAGGCTACACATTATAACTAGATTATTCACATACCTATGTACATTTAGGAAACTTCTGTATATTGCCTTAGTGGTATAAAGATAAAATATTTGCCCCTGTAAGAACATGTGCTACTAATTTCCACCCACTCTGTATAACTAGAGTTCCTCCAGCTGTCTTATGGCTTGGAAGAACTCTAGGAAAGAAATCACATAGTACAGCTAATATTCTGATGGCCAAAGCTAGGGTACATTTTTACACTATCAATCCAGAATAGTTGATAAGCATTGTCCTGGGAGCCTCACAATTGCAGCTAAAAACCACAACAGGGACATTCAAGGGGTTCTGAGAGCAGAGCTTCTACCTTCTTGTAGTCTTAACCTATGGCCCATCTCAGGCTCTGGGATTTTCCTCTCTGAAGGACACAACCTTGTTGCAACCTTACCCAGTCTCTCGATACTGTCCGTAGTCAGTTGGCCATTGGACAACAATGGTGGTTTATCCTCTGGGTATGAAACAGTCCTTTGGTTCTGGGAAGTTGGACCCTGTCAGGTCCAGATCCTCAGGAGCCTCAGGATGAGAGCAAGCAGATATCTCACAGTCTTCCATGGAATATCAGATGAACCAGCACTAGGACTCTACTAGTTTACAGAATCTCTCCCTGGCAGAGAGCCACTGAAGTCAGATGTCAATTGAAACAAAAATTCACACCAGAAATAAGAATTTGAATTCTGTCCCAAATATGTTTTCTTTTATCTTATTCTTGAAAAGAGAGAGAATGATCAATTAACAAGTATTTTTAAGGACCTCTTATATGCCAGGCACTATATTAGGTGTTGAAGATACAAAGACAAAAATGAGACAATTATTGAAGGAAGGGAAAAAAAGGCAAATATTTGTTAACCCCATTTATTTATTTATTTAGTCATTCAGTCATGCATTCATTTTATTCATTCATTCATTTATTTATTTATTTAATGTGCCAGACATTATGCTAAGAACTTTATCCATTTTATCCCATTTAATCCTCACAATAACCCAGGGAAGTAGGTGCTATTATTATCCCCATTTTATAGTTGAGAAAACTAAGGTAGATAGAGGTTAAGTGACTTGCTAAGGATCACATAGCTAATAAGTACCTTGGACTGGCTTTGAGCTCACTTCTTCTGGACTCCCAAGTCCAGAGTCACCTGGCTACCTCTAGAATCTTAGATTTAGATATAATGAGGGCTGTCCCCCACATGTCACATTGGGATATTGTTGTATGGCTCCAAGGGAGATAGAATAGATATCTCTAGCTTCTGTCATCACAATTTTCCAAGGGAGGTTTTATTTCCTGCCAGGAGGGGAAACAGGAGGTTGGGGCCAGAAGCTTACCTGCTCTCCTATACTCAGAGAAAGGGGACACTGAGCTAGAAGTCACATCTATATGCTCTCTTGAATGTTGTTAGGCTAATACTTGGAGTCTCAAGTTCTGTCCTGGTTCTCTTTGAGATGACCTTCTGTCCACCCTGTTTATATCTTGTATGTACATTGTTATTTACATGTTGTATTCTCCATTAGAATATGTATTCCTTAAGAGTAGGGCCTCTATATTTTTTTTTTCTGTATGTCTCTAAATGCTTTTTGCCTCAATGACTTGATTCTAGAAACAGAGACCTTTTTTCTCTATAACACAGCGCCTCTCTGGAGCTTAAATTCTTTGTGGTAGACAGTATCTACTTATATAAGAATATATAAATATATGTGCATATATATGTATATGTATATATGTGTGTGTATGTGTCTCTGTGTGTGTGTGAAACAAAGCTCCTATTTGTCTATGAAAAGCCTAATCTAATTTCTGTGTTTTTGGAAGTTTGCTCAAACAGAGCCATGAGTGACTAAGATAAGAGTTCACAAGAACATGTGCAAGATCAAGATAAAGTTCTCATTGGAGTTCACACCAACCTATATGGTAGGTCAAACTAGAGTTCATATACACAGAAGCCACTTGACACAAATTTATGAAATAGGGAGACAGACAGTGTCAGAATGACAGCAGACTCTACCCATTGCCATACTTTGATTTGGTGGGATAGCATCATGTTCTTTTTAGCAGGACACAAAGAGACATAGCCTCTCCAATTGTTCTTTTCCGTTCTCTGAAAAGCGAGGGGAAAAAACGGGAGCTTCCTGATGTAAATGTATGATCTGTGAATGACTTCAATTCTTCCATTGTTGGATATCACACATATGTCACCAGTGGACCCTGCACTGTCTCCTGAACAATACTTGTTTTATTAGGAATGATGGTTATTATGAAAAGAATGGGAAACAGACTATTAACTTGCTCACCCCCACAAACTCCAAGAAAAGACAATAACATCTTTGGGGGGATGTAGAAACATCATCTTCTTTATAAAGTAATAAATACTATGCTCTCAGGGTAGTAAAGGAGAATGATAGGAAAGTAAAAACCTATTCCCAATTAGGAAGATGGAGGGAAGAGGCAGGATGAGGGAGATGGGTAAGGAAAAAGAAGAAATAATGAAAGGACAGGAAGAAGAAGGGAATGGGAAAAAGAGAAGGGAAATGTTTCCTACCAAACCATTTTGGAACAATGACTTGACTCATGCTTTGAGGGATCTGTAATATGTGTTTGGGAATTGCTACAACTCATGCAGATGTAGCTTTCTTGTGTTAACCTCTTTGAGTCTTGCTCTCATTTCTGCAAAAATACTTGATAGAGAATCTGTGAAATTTGCTAGGACTCTTCTTATCAATTTTCAGTTCTTTTTTTGTCTCAAGCACCCCTTTGTCAGAATGGTGAAGTCCATGTATCCCTTCTCAGAAAAAATATTTTAAATGCATAAAATAAAATACATAGGACTACGAATAAAACCAGTTATATTGGAATAGTTAATGTTTTTAATTAATGGATCACAGATTAAAAACCCCCTGTTTTAATATCAATAGGAGATGTTAGTATACCATTTTGAGATCTCTGCTATCTCTCATTTTCACTATATGACCAGCTGATCTTTTTCTGGTCACACTGAAAAGTTTTGTCATTGTGTGCACTAAAAAAACACAAGAGTAAACAACTTGTTTGGTTTTTAGTATCTCTAATGTGATCAAACAAGTATAAATGGGTTCCAGTACCCTATGAGATGGGCAGTAGGGGAAAAGGGGAGAGGGAAAAAAGGAGCAAAGATAACAGAAGAACTTGAGTGTTAGAAAGGATGAAAATAAACTTTAAGCATATTTAAGGAGAAAAGAGGTAGAATTGTCAGCAGTGGGATGCTTGCCTCATTTATGTTTAATAACAGCATCTAGGGGGGAAAGACTCACCCCTTTTTTTTTTAAAGATTTGGGCATTTTATTGAACTTTAAACTTAAAACAAGCCAACTATGACATAGAAGACAAAGAAACAAACATCTTAAACATGAATAGATTTTTTTTTCATCTCTTGATGGACAGCACCCCAAAGAGAACTAGAACCAGGATTCCACCATTATCATCACATGAATGACAATGGTCTGGATTCTCTTGTTTCTGGGAGTGACAAATGTTTAAATTACCTCTTTACTGTCTGAGGGAAAGACCGATAGAATATGAGCTACTTAAGGCCAGGGACTATTTCATTTTTGTATTTGCATTACCAGGAATCTAGCATCACATAGTGGGTACTTATTAAATGCAAGTTGATTGACCATAGCTATTGCTATTTGTGGTGACCCCAGCCAAGATTTGCACATCAGTGTCGTACAGATTGATCAGGGTCAGTATTCCTCATCATTAAATCACACAGCCCATCTCTTCTCTGAAGAATGCTCTTCATTAATGTCCTAAAGAGTAACTAGGGTATAGGATTATCCACTGAAGTCCCAGAGTTGCATTAGAGTTAAGATTCTTCTCCTGCCCCACCTCTCTCATTCCTGAAAGTAACCAGAGCCAATATTCTCTTTCACTTTCCTAGAGGAACCAGGGTCAGGAGTCACCTAGCACTCTCAAAGGGACTAAGTCCATTTGGATTACAATAATATTGTATACAGTGTATCCATAATCCAATATAATACATACCAATGCACATGTACGCGCACTCATTCACTCTTTAAAGGCAGCGAATTTTTTCCCCATTATTTTCTTTGTATTCAGTTCCTAGTACAGCTAACCAAGTGCCTGTCTTAGCCTTATCAACAGGCTGTTCTTTCCCTTTGCCTCAGCAACAGCAAAATGCTCAGGAAAGTCTGGACCTCCCATGTACCCTGACTGTAACATGTTACGTGACTGCAATATGAAAATACCCAGAGTACTGAAGGCCACTGAAGTTTTATGGAATGTCTCCCAATTGGTGATCCTTCTCATTGACCTGCCAACCAGAGGTCTTTATTCCTCGACAAAGGTGATGTTTGTTGTACTGAATATTCCCAGTTGCTATGTCTAATTCCATTATTATCCCATATCTCTTCTCCCTTTGGTGAATAGATTCCTCAAGATAGTGATCTACAATAAGTGCCTTCACTTCCTCCTCTCTCAACTCGTCTGGCTTCCAAAATCATCATTTAACTGAAATTACCCTTTCTGAAGTTACCAATGATCTTTTAATTGCCAAATACTCACCCATTTTAAAAATAGTCCCTGAGAAATATGACTAAGAGTTGCTAACAGGTTCTGAAGTTGCAAGAACGTCTTGCTCATGACACCCAAATCTTGATCTTTAATCCCTTATCTCTAATTGCTTGCTCAATATCTCCACCAGAATGTCCCACTGATACTTCATATTTAGCCAAGTCCACATCTCATCATTTCCCTTCCTAAGCATGTTCCTATTCTGACCCCTCTACTACTGTTGATGGCAGCACCAGCCACACAGCCTGGAAACCCTAATGTCATTTTTAACTTCTCCATCTGTCTTCTCCCCCATTTTCAAGTAGGTTCCAATTCTACCTCAACAGTATCCCTCCCATTCATTCCTTCCTTTCCATTCCCACTGTGAGTCCCTTAGTTTAAGGCTTCACCTTTCTCATGGGGATTAGTGTAATAGACTAGTCAGCTTCCTTGCTTCCAGTCCCACTGGTCTTTAAGTTATCCTCAACAGAGGATATATTAAATATGGTAAAAGACAAGTCTAATCACATCATACCCTGGTTAAAAAATCTTTAGTGTCTCCCAGCTGCTTACAGTATAAATAGAAGCTCTTTAGTCTGGTATTTAAAGCCTAAAAATGGGCTCCAATCTGCCTTTTCAGCCTTTTTCATTTTATCCTTCCTCCCTTAGCATATTCTGAGTTCCAGTCAAACCAGATTACAAATGGTTGTTCCAGGTTTATGGCCACTTATTAAAATCTTTTTCTTCTTTCAAAGGCCAGCCAGGAGCCACCTCCTCAGTGAAACCTTCTTACATTTCCTTCCCCACTACTAACAGTGATTTCTCCTCAGATACTCCTCTGTCATCTGTTTGAACCCTCCCTTTGACCCTTATCCACATCCTAAGTTGCAATCCCTCTCCTAGGTTGTAAACTCCTTGAGGGCAGGAATAGTTCTATTTTTTTATCCATGTACTGGATTTGAAAGAAAGAAGATTATAGCAAAAAATATATTATTTAGACACACAGGTCAATGGCTTTACGCCTAGTGAGGACAGAAGGACCATGGCAAACTCGTGGTACCCATTGGCTTATTCTAGTCTCACATAGTCCTGACCATCTTTGATCACATAGATGTGTTTTTTCATAGGGATGACCTCTGGGATGTATATGCATGCACAAATTGTGTGTTTATGGTTTTGGGTTGGGGGAGGAGTTGGAATAGGTGCTCAGAGGGGAAAGCTCTAGATGCTACTTTTTTCTTTGGTTTAGGGTCCATAAAAACAGTGAAGGATTATTGTTTGGCACCTGTAATCCAGCTCAAGGACTTTAATTAAGAACCCTAAATAGTCAAGAAATATCTTTCAAACATGACAGTTTCTACTCATAGTCAGAAGCATTATGGGAAAGCCAATAAAAGCTGTGTACAGTTTAGTTGGAATTAGGTAGCTCAATTCAGTATGGTGTACAGACCAGCAAATGCCATGGAGCTTGACTGTCTCCATTTAGATAGTGACAAATAGCAAGTCATTTAAATAGCAGTCAGATGTACCTTGTAAATTAAAAAGAGATCCAAAATTTTCTCTAGTTTGTGCAGATTGGAGCTTCTCCATTCTGTTCTTTCAGCAGAAAATAATGGTATAAGTAAAATACTCTTTAAGAGGTCAAGTGAATAACATAACCCATTTTCAAATAGGATTTATGTGCATATGCATACATCAGATTATATTATGCATTCTGATGGTATACTTTTCCTTTTTGCTAAGGTAGTGATTCCAGAATGGATGAGCACCACAAAAATATCATCATCATCATCATCATCATCATCATTGATATCTTTTTCTTTTCTTCCTCTCTCTTCCTCTTTCTCCTCCTCCTCCTCCTTCTTTTTCCTTCTCCTCCTCCCATTTGGAACTACCCTTCAGTCTCTATAATTCTACAAGGCTTCAACAATTCATATTTATTGAGTAACTGCACTTGGGCTTACTATGAATTTGAAAACAGTCTTAAAGGACCAACAAAGAATTGGATTATCAAGTTGCTCTACCTGGCTTGCAAAAAATAAGAAATAATGTTGTGCTTATTACCATATTTATACAAATAATTCAGAGCAAAAGTTGTCTTTGCTTTAAGGCTGTTAATGGGGATTCCCTATTTGATTCATTCATTTTCATAGTACATAACCATAAAATCAAGATATTGAATACTAAAAAATGTTGGGCACGGAGACTGGTTCTGTTCCAGGGAGGTATGAAGAAAAATTTTAGATTTTCCTTAGAGAAACACAATGTTATTCAGTTTTCTTCAAGATAAATAAGGCTTGATTTGTGTGAATGACTGAACAGTGAAATTCCTTTTAAAGCAGTAATATATTTTAAATAAGGTATTTGATTGAGTCAAAGACCCATATGTTTATCAGTGTGAATACTCACTTCTTGCATTCACAGTTGCACTATAACTTAGCACAAACATAGTCTGCTATGGTCAATCATTTCATCACCTTTGGCACACAATGCATCACTAAAAGTCTTTCTGTCTTGATAGGACCTGCTACAGCTTACATTTCATTGACACAGCCATTGAAAATGCAGTCACCACGTTCATGAAGGGGAGAAGGACTTTAGTGAAGGATTTTTAAAAGCACCTAGAACCTTTTAATGAAATTTATAAAACATGGTGTCAAAATCATCAGTTTATATATTGAGGATGTTCCCAAAGTTTTAGGACCATCTTAATCTTTAATATTGCACCAAGACTTTGGGGACACTCTGGATATATGACTATGAAACTTATTTTCCTCATGGTAATAATTATAATGGTGGTCATTGAGCCCCATTTGTATTTCCTCCATTCCTTACCCCTTCCACTTTAAAAAAAATTACTTTTTACTGCTCTCTAGGCAATACAAAAATACATACATACATATGTAGTATATATATATATACACACATATGCTTACATGTGTGTATACATAGAGATAGATATGGATATAGATAGATAGATAGATGGATGGATGGATAGATAGATAGATACAATTTAGAATGTTCAGGAAAATGTTTTAGGTTACCCTGGAGCGAAATTTATTAGTATTAAAATGCAATTTGAGAAAACTAATATTTTGAAACCAACTTCTCTTGAAAATCCAGGAGTAGGTTCCACATTTTTCTTTATTTTAAACACTGTCATTTTATGACAAACACACTTTAAGCAAAGAATACTAACATAGTGTTAACAGTGCTTTAATGAGAAAGAATGAACCCTCTGAACAGATGATCATGAAAAATGTTTTTTTAAGCCAGGGCATTGCCAACAAATTAACAGGAGGTTTTGGACCATCATGTCTCTTTGCTGTCGTGTACACAAGCAAAACAGTATCAGCTTGCTGTCTGCCACCTCCCACCTCCTCCACTGTTAGCATGTTGCCCTTAAGTTGACCCCAGTGTCTGTAGTCAGGCCTTGATTTTCACATTACCTAGGACTCAGTTGAAAGGGGGTATTCCATAATATTGCTGTTCCATTTAACTACTACGGGCTAAGTGATTTTTGTTCCTTGAAAACAACTACTTAGGAACTAATATGATTAGAAAGTGTAGACCTGACCTTGATTACCATTTATGAACCGGGCCCTCTGAAAAGGTCTGGGGAAGCATGACATATCATTTCCTCTCCAGCAAAAGCAAAACTGTGCTTTACCATGTTCCAGCTTTGCAGCTGCAACCGTAAATTTGCCACATGCTTAGGCATGCTGGAATGCGCCAATGGAAACGTAGGTGTTAAACGACTTTGTGTAAAATGTGTACATCTCGCACGAAATACCCAGGATTGTGATGTAGAGATGTTTCTTACATAAGTAGAAAAGGAAATGAGAACCATCTTCCAATCAATTCTAATATGACTAAATTTAGTACTTGCATTCTCATTTTTAAGAGGTTCTGAAGGGTTTTGTCAGAGAAAGCTGAATCAGCCGTCACATTCCTTTAGTGTTCCAGTACAACTGGGACTCCACGTCTTACTCAGAAGAATACTTGAACACTTGTGCTGAAGACTGATAAAAAAAAAAGAAACCAAAATCATTCTGCTTTACTTGCAAACTCTATTTTAATAAAGTTCAGTGCAGAGCTGCATCTTGATACCCAGTAAGTTTGCAGGGAAGGAAAAACCTATAACTTTATACTTTTTTCCTGTGTTTGAATAGTGAAATATGTAATAAACCACAAACTAGAAACAGCATTATTCCCAAATTCCCAAACCCACTGTAATGTTTTAGATAACTAAATGACATTGCTAAAGTAGCAGCAATTCACTTAGCTATTAGGTGGTTGCTCCCTTCCCAATCCCTCCTCTCCAAGTTAATCTCTTTAATTGAAATGGAAAGAATTCATGTTAGAATTCAAATTATATAATCAGAAGCCATCATTTTGATATTGGTGACATCTCTGTTATTTACAACTTCTATAAAGTGTTCACCCAGATATAGCATTTTTTTTTCCATTTAAAAAAATGCTTTATTAACTTCTGTTTTACATCATTCATTTCCGCCAGATTTTGAGTTACAATCATTTTCCCCCCATTATTCCCCTACCCAACCTCCCAGAACAGTAATCCCACAAGATATCGCTTCCTCCAATCTGCTCTTTCCCATACCTTCTCCCATACCCCCATCGACTTTTCCATTAGAGGAAGGTGAGTCTTTGCATCCCAATGCCTGTACATCTTATCTCCCTATTACAAGCACAAGAGTATTAATAATAGTATTTATATATATTTGAAACATTTAATGTTACGACCTCAAATTTCAGATCCATTTCCTTCCTCCCTTGTCACCCATTCCCTCTTGGGAGATAAGTAATTCAGTATATGTTGTACATGTCTAGCTATGCAAAACATTATCATAGTAGATATATTGTACAAGGCTGCTTATAATTCCCTCCCACTCATCCCACCCCCCACCTGGTCCATTCCCTACATGATCCTGTCCCTCTTTTATAGTGGGTACTTCCAACCTCCCCTCACCCCAAGGATGCCCTCCCATCCATAATCCCTCCTCCCATCCCCCTTCCCCCTATCCTGCTGCAGGTTGAGATATCCCATTTACTATGTATGTCATTTTCTCCCTGAACCAAATTCAGTTTGAATGTGGTTTTGCCTTTTTAGCCTTCCTTATTCTCCCCCTCTTTTGCAACCACTTCCCCTTGCTTCTTCTGCATGGGATAGTTTACACTACCCTGTCTCTCCCCATCTCCTCTTGCCACTTTCCTCTCTCACCTCATAATTTCATCCCTTGAGTATTCTCCCTTCCCAACAAATTCAACTTATGCCCTCTATCCATATATAACTGTAACCATATACACACACATTCACATATGTATTCATATGACCACACCCCCTTCTTCCATTATTTTCATAGTGAGAAAGATATCATCAGTCACAGTTATTGCTTTTCCATATAGGAATGTAAATAGTTCAACTTTGATAAGTTCCTTTTGATTTCTTTTCCCTGATTACCTTCTCAGGCATCTCTTGCTTCTTGTGTCTGGATGTCAAATTTTCTATTCAACTCTGGTTTTTTCCTCAAGAATGCTTGAAAGTCCTCTATTCCACTGAATGACCATATTTTCCCCTGAAACAAAATACTCAGTTTTGCTGGGTAGGTGACCCGTGGGTTCAATCCCAGTTCTTTTGCCCTCTGGAATATCATATTCCATGCCCTTCGATCCCTCAGTGTAGAGGCCGCCAGGTCCTGGGCTATTCGGATTGTGTTTCCACAATATTGAAATTGTTTCTTCCTGGCTGCTTGAAGTATTTTCTCCTTGATCTGGGGATTCTGGAACCTGGCTATAATATTCCTGGGAGTTTTCTTTTTGGGGTCTTTTTTCAGGAGGTGATTGGTGGATTCTTTCAACCTCTATTTTGCCCTCTGGATCTAAAACATCAGGGCAATTTTCCTTGAGAATTTCTTGAAGGGTGATTTCTAGGTTCTTTCTTTGATCATGGCTTTCAGGTAGTCCAATAATTTTTAAATTGTCTCTCCTGGATCTATTTTCCAGGTCAGTGGTTTTTCCCATGAGATATTTCACATTGCCTTCTAATCTTTCATTTGTTTGGATCTGCTTAACAGCATCTTGATTTCTCATAAAGTCATTAGCTTCCATTTGCTCCAGTCTAACTCTGAAGGAATGAATCTCCTCAGTGAACTTTTGAGATTCTTTTTCCATCTGGCAAATTCGACTTTTTAAGGCATTCTTCTCCTCATTGCCCTTTTGGGCCTCCTTTGCCATTTGAGTTAGTCTATTTTTTAAGGTGTTGTTTTCCTCAGTCAGGCTGTTGACCCTCATTTCATACTTTTCCTGCATCCTTCTCATTTCTCTTTCTAATTTTTCCTCCACTTCTCTTATTTGATTTTTAAAGTCCTTCTTAAGGTCCTCTATGGCCTGCAACCCGCTCATGTTTTCCCCTGGGGCTTTTGGAGCAGGACTTCTGACCTCACAGTCCTTTCCTGCTCTATGCCCCCAAAATAGGAGTCTAGGGTTGCATTTTTCTGTTTCCTTTGCCTTGGCATGTTGCCACTTAATTACTTGACTTTTGGGCTTGTTGCCACACTGTGGCTTTAAGGCCAGATAGAGGAATTTTCGTCCCGAACGTGTGGGGGGCAACTTCCGTTTCTGGCAAGCTGTAAACCCACCCACGACTTCCACCCTAGATCACAATCCAGATCCAGGGAGGTTAAAGCAAGAGTGATTACCCCCCAAGACTGATCACTGGATCTCCCTACAAATTTGCAGGCTTGGAGCAGGAGCTGCCTCTGAAAACTACAAAATGGTGTTTGTCCTCAGCGGCTTCTAGCCCCCAGGGGAGGGAGCCAACGCATTCCCTAATACCAGTCCCAAAGTCCATAGGACACTAACCTCTTACTTTGTCCCAGGCAAGTCTATGTTGATAATTCTGGAGTCGCCACAGCTCCTGGTGTTGTGGGGTTCCTCCAGCTGGCTGCTGGCCCTGCCGCCCTGGGGCTAAAACCTCGGCTCATGCAGACCTGGGCTCAGCTCGGCTCGGCTCGGCTCCTGCGCTCTGCACGCTGCACACTGCCAGGTCCCAGACCACTGCGCTGGTCCTTCCTGCAGGGCTGCTGGACTGTCCTCAGCGGGAGTTTAGCTTCTCTGTGTCTTTCTGTGGGTGCTGGGGCTCCAGAAGTTGTTCAGAGTCCCCTTTTACATCATTTGGGGGGAATGTGGGGGCAGAGTGGCTTGGATGAGCTGTTTCTACTCCGCCATCTTCCAGATATAGCATTTTTAAGAGACAGGACTGTTAACTTATTTTAATTATTTCTTAATTTGGAGCAAAATGACAATCCATTTACTGAAACTTCTACTTCTCCTTTATTAGGGGAAAAGGGAAAGGGGACAAGCATTCATTAAGTGCCTACTATGTGTCAGGCCTTGTGCTAAATACCTAACAAATGTTATCTCATTTGATTCCTACAACAACCCTGGGAGGTTGGTGCTATTATTACCCTTGAGAAAACTGAAATAGAGGTTAAGTAACTTGGTCCAGGGTCACACAGCTGTTAAGTATCTGATGCTGAATTTGAATTCAGATCTTACTGACTCCAGGCCCAGTGCTGTATCTACTGTGCCACCTACCAGACTTTTTATTATTATGATGATGAAAAATAGTAAAATAGAAAATAAGCAAAGAGTCAATATCCCAAATTTACAAAATGAGACTTATTAAGCTACATTTCCATATCAACATCCCCTAGCATGAAAATATCCATCAAAATAATCATTATTATTTCAGATTGAACTTGTGTAACCAAAGCCATATTTGAGAGACAGCAGGATATAGAGAATAGATTATTGCACCTGTAGCAAATTCTGATACGTATTAGATGTGAAGTCACTTTGCTAGTCTTGGGTTTCATTTTCTTATCAAAATGGGGATAATATTTATATGATGATGCATCTTCACAGGGTTGTTAGGAAAGCATTTTATAAACCCTAATACATAAGAACTAGTACAGTTATATACATAATGAACTAGCATTATTATTGACTCATAACAATCTTCACAATTTTTAATTATCCCACTGTCACAAAATAAGCAGAATTTAGCTAAACTCAATTATCAATTAAATGGAATTTTTCGGTGCTCATTTTCTCAGAGTCAAATAAGAAAACAGACTTATATTAAGAATTTGGCTGTTTTACATTTTCAAACCCACAACTTTCATTGCATTTCCTTGGCTCAATATGCATTCAGGTCAACTTCTTACACCTACAGTATATTATAATGAGAGTTGATGTTCAGAATTAAAGCCCAAGGACATTGCAAGGTACTGAATCAGCAAGAAAGAAAAAGGAAATCTCATTCAGTATATGCAATAGAAGAAAGTAGATAGTTTCAAAGTATTTTCAAGAAGAACTAAACAAAAATATCCTGATTTTTCTGATTAACCCTCAGTAAACAATTGTATTCAACTAACAAAAGTATTCTGGTCCCTAGACATTCCGAGTAATTGAGGTTTTGTCATATTTCTCTCTAAGTAGTTTGCTAATTTTTAAAAATAAAATTTTTGTGTGTGTTGTTTTTTATAGAATGCCCCTAACATGTTTCCATAGACATCATCAGTAATTCAATAATGGCTAGCATTAAAGAGGATTTGAATAAGCATCATGTGTCAGATCACTTTCCTTGAAATATTAATAATAGATACATCCAATATTCACTTTGGTGACAAACTTATTGTGATGGAAGAAAATTTAAAGGACTCTGTATGAAACATTTAGCTTTCCATTTGCTTTTCTTTGTGTTGATACCTAGTCTTGATTTTGAAGGCTATCCTTTAATGTCCTCTATTTTTAAAAAAAAAATCTGTTTTTTACATTTAAGTCTAAATTTTACTACTAGAAAAATCTGTTCTTTCTAATTCTATATATAACTTTTCAGTCCTTAATTGGGTTTCATAGACTAAGCACGAATTCCCATTGGATAAAGTGATTTTTTTCTCTAAATGTAGGTTTCCAAATCCTTGGAAACTCTATAATATTTATTATAGGATCATAGTAATATTCCAGGATCTTTTACCAAACCTCTACAAAGTAGAGGACAGATCACCTCATCTCTCTTGGCATCATTTTCCTTCTCTCTAAAATGAAATGATTAGATAAATATTTTGAAATCACAGATGTTAAGCCAAATGGAAAGCTCATATAGTTAACTAGTGAATTAATTGGTTTTAGTCACTAGGCCTCCTGACTCCCTGTCTTGTGTTCTGTCCATCATACCATATGGCCTGTCTGCTGATTTCTCTTTGGATTTTTATATTTTGTGTCATTTTTTTTCCCTCAGCATGGCTTTAGTGGGGAAACCATCATGAGGAATTTGCTTTTTGAGAAGTATAGGGACTATTTGGTAAACAAATATTTTATCCTATTGAAATTCATCATCTCAATTTCGTTTGTGCAAATACATGGTCATTCCTAGAATTAATTTCCTTTCATACTGACTAGGAGTATAGATAAATTGACTGAACAGGTAACTGGTATCAAAATGTTAGAAACCTCTGGTGGAAAGACCCTGGACAAGGTTCACTTAATCTCTGTCTGCTTCAGTTTTCTCAAATGTAAAATGAGAATAATGGTTCCTACCTCCCAAGTTTGTTGTGATGATTAAATGAGGTAATATTTGTAAAATGCTTAGAACAGTGCCTGACACAAAGCAGGTGTTTAATAAATGCCTTTTGTCTTCTTTCTTTCCTTTCTTCCTTCTGAAAGTTAGCAAAAATTGATCATGCTTTTATAGCAGGGTAAAGTTTACAAAATACCTTTATCACAACACTCCTGAGGGCAGTACATGCAAGTATTATTATTTCCATTTCACAAAGAGGAAAATGAATGTTAGTATCCACTCTCAATAAACAGTAAAATTGAGGACTCGTGCACAGCTACTTGGACCCCTAGACTGGGGTTCTTTCCACTATATCAAGTCTCCTCTGAAGGTAAGTGGAGCAGAGCTATGTCATTGTTACTGAGAGAAAACAAATATTTTCAGGCATTTTTTCCAAAGTGAGTCATTTATACATTTACCTGTGCAGCTCCATGAGAATATAGAGCTAATAGAAGTTAATTCGAATTTTAGGATTTTGGAGGTCATCTAATCCAACTCTTCTATTAAAGATGAGGGAAGCAAGGCCCAGGGAAATTGAGTGATTTGTCCAAGGTCACAATCTAGTTAGTACCTTGCTGGATAGACTCTTTGAGAAAATTAAAATAAAAACAAAGAAGAAGAAATAAAGGTAGTATGGGAACCAGTTTTAGAAATGTCATGAAAGAATGTAATGGGAAATCAGAATTATGATACTCTAACCACTACAACCTCAACACTATTACTACTTGAATATTTTCATAAAATTTGTACTTTTGCTGGCCATGGTACACATAGTTCCTTTAGGAAATAAATCCTAAATAAGACAAATTAGTTCATGTAAAGTGAGATTTTACACTAATGTCAGACAATAAAAAGATTCCTACTTCTTAAAAAAAACTGATGTATTACTTTTTATTACTATGACAAAAAGAAATATTTCCTTCTCATTAATTCTTTCTACTGTTTGAAGCCCTAGTTTAAATAATAAACATACACCAATATAAAATGTTGATTTATACCTTGTTTTTTTTAAACCAAGTCTATTCTTTGACTTCTAACACAAATATCGTGTGAAGCCAATTTTCCCAGGAAATCATTACTGATGTTAGGGAATAGATAAAAATTAACTTTTCAAATAAAATCAATGAAGATTCTTCTTAAATTGAACTGTGTGTTTTTGTTTAAAAATCTTTTCTTTGTGTTGGGAAAAATAAACTTATAGAAAGGGAGATTAAAATTTAAATGTTTTTTTCTTCTTAAGATATTATGAAATAGGAACTAACATTTTTAACTTTTAGATTCAGGAACTATACTATTTTAAAAATACCTTCACAATGTTTTCTTTTAAATACAAAACAAAGAAGGAAATGTTGTTTTATGATTATGTCTTTAATTTTCTTGCACCTTTATTTCTGAATATATCCTTTCCCCTTAACCACCTAGAAAGCTATTCCTTCTAACAAAAAATAAAAAACAAAGAAAAAAGAAGCAATTCACAGATGCCATTCACTAATTCTAAACTTATACACTTTCTAGTCACCTACTCCAGCAAATAAAAGGTGGAGTATATTTTTCTTACTCTTATTCAGGATTAATATTTATCCTTATATCTATATAGTGTTTGGTTTCATTTTCTTGTGTTTTTTTCCCATTTGCCTTGTTGTAGGAATTATTTCAAATTTTCCCTTTTTTGGCTTGTTTCTTCTGCATGTAAATTCATATAAATCTTCCTATGCTTCTCTGAATTGATCATTTCTCTGTGGGTCATGTATATTGCATAATTTATTTAGTCATTCTTAAGTAATAAGTGCTTAGAATTCTTCACTATCAAAAAAAAAAAAGAGTTTCTATGAATATTTGGTTACATTTATATCTGTCCCTTACCTCCTTGGGGGCAAATACCTAGAGAGGAGGATCTCTGGGTCAAAGAATATGAGCATTTTAGCAATTTTTTTGTGTGTAATTCCATATTGCTTTCTAGGATGGTTGGACCAATTTGATGTACCTTTTCAGATACCTTTATTTCAACAATAAGTTTTGGATTCTATTTATTAGGTGCTCAATAGTATAAGACTCACATTAGTTACAACACTTCTGTCTTGGAATCATAAGGAATCTTAAGGGATATCTAGTCCTGTGTTTCTGACATTTAATAGCATATCAAACAAGCAAATGTAGACCATCATGAAACAATTTTACTATGTGGAATATGGGACCTAGATAAAATATAACCCTAATAAACTCATATCTTGAGAGATCTCTACAAAAATTCTAACAGGAACAAAATCAGGAAACCTAATTTGTAAAATTCAGCTCATATAATCTGAGACAACATGGGGAAAAAACATTTAATTAGTTTACTCTTCATGAAAATATTATGATGTTACTCTACATTGAGTAGGGCCTTAACATTATAGAAGATGGAATAGGTAGCTGAAAATTTGTTTTCAAAACCCCAGTCCTCCAAAGTTTTTATTAGTTCCTTAAAGATGGGCACATTAAGGTTTGAATGATGCTTAGCCACAGGTCAGTTTAAATTTTTAAGGCTTAAAAACTAGAGTGACTTTCCCCTGATTGCAAATAGTACCTTCTGGATGCAGCATCACTCATGGAACTAACATCCTAAGACACTGAGCAGATTATTTATGACTTATTTCTTCCTCTTGCTAATTCTAATCATTATACATTGGTTGTATAAATATCAATGACCTGATATTTATAACACATATTACAGTTCTTATAAGCTTTACTCAAGATAATAGTTGATCAGTGAATTAATTTGTGACAAGAAATTTCAGCAGAAAGTTGAATATTCTTGAACATTTAAAGTCTAAATAAAAATCCTTTTGTAAAATGAGGTATTAAATAGTGGTGGTTGAAAGACAAATTACCCATCTTTGTGAAATTTTCTTGTTGTGAAAGGTCAGTACTGTGAAATATTCATGCAAATTCATGGTTCAGTTTAAGGATCTATAACACAAATGGAAAATTTTACATTTAGGATTAACAAACTAATATCCAATAATGTTCCCTAATTTGTCCCAGGCTGTCTAAAAACAGAATTTTTCGATACTTTCAGTTTCTAGTATTGCTTAATTTGAAAGAAGCAATTAATAAAAAAAAAAAAACATTTCTAGGATCTGTTCTTTTTTCTTAGTTCAATTTCTCAGAACAGCTTATAAAGTCAGTTATTTTTTCAACCTTGCTTTTCTTTAGATCCTTGTTCAGTCTCTTCATTTCAGTAGAAGAATTCACATTCAAGAATTTGCTCTTCATAAGTACTGTGCCATCATGGATCATAGAATCACAAAGTTCAAAAGCTTAGAAAATGCTGGAGGCAGCATCTAATTCAAACTCCTACACAATGTGGAAGTCTTTATGATTCCTATACATTCAGTAAAGTAGGAGAGACAAAAGCCAGATCCTTTTTTTTTTTAAAAGCAGGAAAGCAAGAGGCAGTGACATAATAAAAATTGACATTTATATGGTGCTTTGAAGTTTGCAAAGAATGTTATATTTCTTTGTCTCCTTTGATCCTTAGAGCAAACCTGTCATATAAGCACTGGAGGAATTATTTCCCCCATTTTATAGATGAGGAAACTGAGTCTGAGTAGTTATCTTAGCTAGTACAACAAGTGTCATAGGTTGATGTTAATCCAGGTCTAATTCAACATAACTCATTGTGTCTTTATAGTCATGAATCCATTCAGCTTCTAGCCTGTGATTTCATGTGATCTCTATGCAGCTGGATTATAGTTGAATCATGGTTTTGATTATCTATATTGTCAATTGCTGCATAATTATATTGACTGGGCACCCATTCAAATTGGTCTTATTAAAGATGGCTAAAATAACTGGTTATGCTTGTATAGCTAGACAGATAATTACTTGAATACTTTAAAGATCTGTGATTTTATCAGTGTTTATACTCCCTCTACAGATACAGATTGCTATAGAAAATGGCCTAGAAATTATAGTGTCAGGCTGGTATATGGTATATTTCACACAAAACTGACTGTTTCCTTGAAGAGCCTCACTTCTGCCAAATTTAGCAGAAACTAGATTTAGGATTATCAGTGAACTGACACTTTAGCCTTAAATTGTCAAAAATGGTAAATGATAATTATGTATTATAGATAAAACTGTCATTGGTGTTTCTATTATAATCCCTATTCTTAGTAACTTATTAGATCCTTTGGAACCCCATTCTTTGACCTTAATGTCAGAGACCACATTCACTTCATCCTGCTGGAGGAAGAGCTTCAAAGCCTCCCAGAGAGAATTCCCCCAGTCCCACTCCTTTGCTGAGTGGGCTGGCTCCTACTCACCCCTACTCTGATGTTATACTATGGCTATAGAGCAATGGTGTCAAACACAAATAGAAACAGAGCCTTGCAGCTGGCTGCATAGTAACTTAGAAAACCACAAATTAACATTATCTATGATGTACTCTGTTTTTATTTATTTTGTTAAACATTTTCCAATTATATTTTAATTTGGTTCCAGCTTCACCAGAAAACAACAACAGCAACAATACAGGTTAATTCTCAAATCGTCACTTCCTTTCTTTGAGAATTCATATTTGAGGCAATTGAAAATGATCCATAATAAAGTTGTTTAACATTTTAAAATAGCGTTCTCAAAATGCTCAGTAGGAATTTTTACTAACATCATGCATACCTATTTTAGAAGTATATATACTTTAAAATTGGCTGCCTTAGAGACAGTAATCAATCTTTTTGAGCTTTTCTCTTAAGTATATGCGATTTTAAATAATTTCCGGTACTGTCTATGAGGTCAGAAAAGACTTTTTTTATTCCTATATTATTATCCCTTCAGCTTTATAATCTTAATAGCAATGGCATAAAAGTAGTAGTTTTCTGTATCTCCCTGTTTCTTGTGAATGAAATTATACATAAACAAACCTGAAATTCAAATTATGCTCTAATTGTTCCCTTATGCATCAGTCTGGTTGAAACAGACTTGCATTTTTCAAAATCAGCATTATAGAAGAACTGACTGTAGATTCTAAGGCAAATGCCAGTCAAATGGTCAGAACAGTAATAGCATGTAGTACAGAACTCAAATCTCCTAAATCATATTCATACCCTAGCTCTCTGTTAGTAGCTTTGACTTGTTTCTTCCTACTTAGTTATGTAAAAATAACTCTGACAATTTGGTTCATTAGTTTCCAACTTTTTCTGCCACAACAGCCCCTCCAAAAAAAAAAAAGTCCTGACACATTTTAAAAAGTAAAGTAAATTATAATTAATTTTGTTTTGGACAATTTTGTGACACCCTTAGGATAATTGGACGCATTCCAGGGCTCATGATTTTGGTCACTTATCAGGTCCTTTTCATTCTGCCTACCAGTGTTCTCATGGAGTAGAGGTGAGAGAGTAATTATTTTCTTGCTGAGCTGGATACATTATTCTGTATCCACAGCCTTAGCACCTTGTTATCACCTCATTAGCAGCCTGTACACAAAACAATCAAAACTGGGCATTCACATGCACCTTCAGGCACACAATGGTTCTTGTCTAGCCTGATGTGTTTAGTTAATGAAAGTTTTTATTTACATGTGTTTATATGTGTGTGCAGCTACCTGAAAAAAAAGAAAGAAAATAGGTCTTTGGTTGGTATTCTAGGTCAAGACAATTTCTTATTTCAGGAACCTGAAGTTTAAAATAAAAGTGGCATGATATGTGTTCTTTATCTCCTAGCTATTAGCATGTGAGAGGTTGTCCTGCAAAGGGAATCCTCATGAAACGCGAGTTGTAAGATCCATTGTCAAATTGAGTGTCTGCATTTACAGACCTGGTCCTTGACCTGATAAAGCAGCAAATGTAAGAAAGTACTTTGAAAAATCTTGTAGGTTCTTGATCCCAGAGGACCAATGAAACCCACAACCCTCTTAATTTAGACAAGTAGAGAGCCATAGGTATACCATGTTTCATAAGATAGCAAGGGTGGTTTCTGCATATATTATCTTAATGTACTTAGTGGTTTTCTCTGTTAAAGGCTAAGTTGGGGTAGGATGGTTATATACAAAACTGATAGTTGTGTACAAAAATTTTATAGCATCAATAATATTTTTAAATATAAAACTATCCATCTAAAGTTAAAGCAAAAAGCCTGTTCTGGTCTTGAAGATGTCTCCCTATACAAGGTGTGAATATTTCCATTGTTACCTCATTTGGGCCTTTGGTCACATCTCCTTGATCCTCTGTGGAGTGTTTTTGCCCTGGGTACAACATCCTTTGAAAATAACCAATTAAGTCATGACTATTGCAGACCTTGAATGAGGGCTTTGACAGGAAGCAGTCCAGAGAACCAGTGAACCAGTGCTGAACATGGAGGACACCAAAGGAGAGCAAAGACAGAGGCCAGATCTTCCCACAGAGGGTCCCATAGAGGACAGCCATGGAGAGGCAGGAGTAGCATGGTAGGTTATTAGAGCAGGGAGAGAAAGATGAAGTATGGTGCTGTGGATCACAATGGCAAGAAGCAGTTGTGCACCAGGGGAAATTCCTGAGGCCAAGCCTCCCTCCTACAGAAAAAGAGCTGCATCAGGCCATGAGCTAGAGGAAAGGAACAAAAGATCAAGACACAAAATAGAGGAGAAAATCTTTACCTTGCCCTCTACCGACATTGCATTATGTGGATTCTCTAGCAACTCCAAGAACAGTTCCCTTCTGAGCTCTCTTCTGATCTAGTCCCACCTGTTTTCCTGTCCCATCACTGTCTTCGATTGACCTTTCAGCGTCCCATGGCCTCTGTGAGAAGCCAGGGTCCCAGAATGTCCATCTTCCCATTATGGGGCCTTTTGTCAGAAGAGTTAACCTGGAGAAGGAAATAAATAAGCATTTATGTAGTGCCTACTATGTGCCCAGCACTGTGCTAAGTAACTTTACAAATATTATCTTGTTCTATTCTCACAATAACCATGGGAGGTAGATATTATTATCAACCCCATTTTGCTGTTGAGGAAATTGAGACAGAAACCAAATCACTCACCCAGAGTCACACAGATTATTAAGTGTCTGAAGCAGGATTTGAACTCATGTTTTACTGACTCCTGAGTCCAGAATTCTATCCACTTTATGTAGATGTTCTAGCTTTCATCAGAAGGAAGCAAAAAAAAAAAATCTAGAAGCATTCTTTTTCTTGTTAGCTAGGTGATAAGCTCAATTATATCTACCTAATGAAGTGCAAATTCTGTCACCAAGCTCAACATTGTGGTGCCTTGAGACAAAGGCCTGATCACCCTAAACCATACCAAACCAGTGACTGAATCTTGGGGATCCTGTGTCTTAAACATCTCTTTTCATCCTTCCTGTTTCCTCCAATGACAATGTCATATTCTAGTTCAGGTTTTTATTGCTTCTTGTCTATAATGTGATATTTCTAATTGGTTTCCTTGCCTCTAGTCTCCCCTTTGCCAACTGATTATACATACACTTGATCAAATGAGATAATATTTTTGAAGCTCTTAGCATGCTGCCTAAAACATAATAGGTGCCATATCATTCACTCCCTTCCCCTTCCCCCTGGCTCAAAAAAATCTTAAGTGGTTCCCTATTATTTCCTTTAGGATTAATTACCATATTTCTCAGCCTGGCATTGAAGGTTCTCCACTATATGGCTTTGTAGCCAAACTTAACTAGCTGTTCTTTGAACCCAACATTCCATCTGCTCTCACCATACATACACATAACCTATCCCCCATGACTAAAGTGCACGCCTTCCTTATTTCTGCCTTTTAGAGTCCCTCACTCCGCTCAAGTGCTACATCTTCCTTGAAGTCTCTTCTATAATTTTCCATTGCTTAAGGCTCTTACTTTCAATGATCTCATCTGTAATCATGTTGTATTTATTCCCCTAGTGGAGTAAGCTCCTTGAGAGTATGAATTATTTTACATTCGTATCTCAACCACCTAGCATAAGATCTTGCACATTTAATTAATGTTTGTTGAAATGAATTATATTGAATTGAACTGAATTTCTTGAGGTGGAGTCTTAGGGTTAGGTGATGAATTGAGTTCTGTTTTGTACATATTAAGTTTGAAGTGCCAATGGGATAACTCCAGCAACTAGTTTTTGGCATGGAACTAGATTTAAGCAGAGAACTTCAAACTAGATTGTAGATTTTTGAGTCCTAGAAAACTGGAACTTCTCACAAAGATGTCAGGAAAAATTTTCTTGTGTTTGGTTAATTGCAAAGTAAACATGTTCCCTACACTTCCATCATCATGAACATATATTTATCAAGTATTTATGATGTTAAAGATGGTGTCTTACCATCAGGACTTTATAATATGGTTAATGAGATGAGATGTGAAAATTCCTATAATAGAAATAATAGAAACATATAATAAAGTTTGCAAAGTAATTTACATACATTACCTCATTTTCTTATGATTTGAGCACTACAGATATTGTTATCTCTATTTTACAAACAAGGAAATAAAATTGAGAGAGGTTGAGTGACTTACCCAGGTCATACAGCTAGTGTCTGAGACAGGATAATAAGAGAATGGCAAATGTACAGACAATACATTCTCTAAGAGTCTGGGGAGGGAGAAATCATTAGTGCCTTGCACAGAACTACTCAGTATTTTTGGAATGAATCAACAAACAAATGAATCTCCGGACTCAGTAGTAAAGTTTTATGAAGAAGAAAGGATTTTGCCTGGGGTTTAAAGATAGATAAGATTCCAGAAAGTGAAAGGAGAAAGAGATGATGCATGCAAAAGGTATAGACAAGGAAACTGCAAGGAATTTTCAGGGATCTTGTCAATTGTCCAGTTTGCATGGAATTGAAATGTTGTGTGGAATGTTGGATGAACGAATGAAAAGCATTTATTATGTATTAACTATATGCCAAGCATTGTGCTAAATTCTTGAGACATGAATGTAAAGCAAGAAAGACCCTGTTCTCAAGGACTCTGGGTGCTAGTAGGAGGAAATCATGCATACAAGGGAGTGGTGGAAGGATATTTTGGTTTGGGCAACCACAAGGATGCTGAATGAAACCATAGGGCAGTCATTTGACATCCCTTTATAGAATCAATGGTAATAATAATTCAGTTACTATTCTCAAAGCTAAAGGTATAAGGGGAGAGGCAGAGAGAAGAAGGCTCTGTAAACAGGGTGCATGCAAGGATGTGAAGACCACACATATCAGTGGTCTGGAGCTGGCTAGCTGACTCGCCATTCAGGATAGCATGGCCTAGGCAATGTTAAGTTTGATTCCTGGTCTTAGACCCTGGATGACTGGAAGAATATTTAATCTATTCATTACCAAAAACAGAGATGTAAAGAGGAAATGCTAAGTAGGAGGGTTGGCAACATTTCAACTTTACTGTCTTGAGGTTCAGCCAATACCAGAGCGTCCATGGGGGAATATTTAGTTGAAAAAGACAGGTATAAGGTTGTAGCCTGGGAAACAAGTGTGTTCGCAATAAATATCGTATTGATGTAGAATCATCTACATAGAAAAGTTAGGACAGAGGAGATTACTCACGCCTGTACTAGTCCAAAATGTATTATGTCTAATATGAAACAAAATGGTAGTTTTAGACTATTCCTAGTAGACTTATTTGTATAGTTTAGTTGTCACTGGATATTGGTTGTCACTAATATCACTTTCTAGAGCCTCACAAAGAAGAGTAGAATAAATCATAATGTCTCATCTAGCCCAAAAGTGTTTGTTCCGCGAAGATGGAGGGCATTAGGTACTAAATCTGATGTTGGCAGTACTTGAATTTTCATGGTTATTATTTCATGTCTACTGGAATTCTTTTGGAATTACATATTTCCATATGTAAAGTGGAAAGAACACTGGATTTGGGGTCACAGAATTTTAGAGTTGGAAGGGACATAAGTGAATATCTAGTCCAATCCACTGCAGTCTATCTGACGAGTAGTCATTTAGCCTTTACTTGGAGACCTCCAGTGGAATGGAGGAACCTATTTCCTCCCCATACAGACCTTCCACTTACAGGTAACTCTAATTGTTAGGAAGTTGGGTTTTTTTTCCCTGACTTCAATCCTCAGTTTACCTCTTTGAAACTCTGAACCGTTGTTTCTGTCTGGAGCCAAAGAGAACACATCTAATTCCTTTTCATCAAGACAGCACTTAAAATTCTTGAAGACAGCTCTTGTTTCTCCTTGAGTCTTATCTAGATTAAACATAACTAGTTCCTTAGTTCATCCTCACATGTAGTGAACTCAAGACTATTGAACATGGTAATTGTCCTCTTCTAGGTACTCTTAAACTTAATAGTATCCTTCCTACTATGGCACCCAGAACCAATGAAACCATCTGGGATATTTGTGATCACTGCTTTTTTTCCTAGATCTTCATTAACCATCACTTTTATCAAAGATGTTTATCTATTCTAAAATTCTGAGAGGAATCACAATCAATGAGTTTCCTCTCCTTTTCTTGCTGATGTCACAGATAACATTGATAATTGTTCATTAGTCATATCTGCCAGTTCTTTTAGAGCCCAAGGATGTAATTCATCTGTACAAGTGACTTGGATTTATTATGGGCATGTTTACATGTTTATATACTGACTCTTAATTACATTGTTTTTCAACTCTCTATTAATAATTTTGATTTGTTTGTGGAGGTTTTTTTTTCCTACTCTAAAGGTCATTCTCTGTGGCAGAGGAAATAGAAGCAAATTAAGAATTAAATGACCTTGGGTATGGTCACAAAACAATTCTGGGCCTAAATTTCTTCCTCTGGAAAATGAAGGCTTTGGACTAAATGATCTCTTAAGTTCTATGTTCTTTTATGAATGCTATCTTATGAATGCCACCCCATAAAAGAATTCTGTTACTGCTATGTTTTGGGAAACAGATCACCACCAGACTATTAAGATCTTTAGATATACATGTTGTAAATATTTCCTCCTCCTTCATATCTTAATATGTTTCACAATTCATTTTTCCCAGGAAACAAATCACTGACTGCTAATGATTCCCAAGTCAAATTAGTTCTATTTAATTAGCGCTAACTAATTATTTAGTTTAGCTGATGTATTTTAAAATTGCTATGGTAATGATGTTCAAGTCATGTGAACACATTTTTCTACTGTTACGATAATATTGTTTGGGGACAGAAGAAACTGTATTATCCTACTGAATGCTAAATAGTGAAGATAGGTATAAGCTCTTACCTGAAAATGTATCCCCAAAATTGATGGGTACTTCCTATGTTAGCTTATTGGAGTAAGGCAATCTTGCTTTACATTGCAGTTTTATTCTTCTAGAGCAAGTGAGTTTGGAATTATTTTGTCAAACTCATAAAAGCTAATGATAGAGAGAGAGAAAAGGGGTGCATGACTGCCCTCTGTTTTGACAGATTAATTTACCAGCTTTGATTCCTGCCGTATTATCTGGTGACATTCTTGGTCTCCTTTATTTCTTTGGGGCTTTCTTTAGACTGCATTGCCATGACTATTATCTGTTTTATGACATGACTGGGAAACTTTTCCTATAGCGATACTGAACAACGGAAGTATGTAATTAAGTGTTCTGATTAACAGATTACTGAAGGTTATAAAAAATTTTGTTAAATATCATAGGAAAAAAGAGACATGGTTCTCCAGAATGATTGGAAGCAAATTATCTGCCACACATTAAGAATGGTTTTCTATCATGTGCAGTCTTTATTAATATGTGTGTGGATATGAGTGCTTTTTACTGCAAAGGGAAGATGACGTGAAGATGTGGAATTGCTATGTTTAGCACATCTCATTCTACTGGTAATAGTCTGTTCTTTTCTTTCCTACACCAGGAAACAGATATTCCCTGTGCAGAGAGGAAAATGGACAAAACTGTTCTGTCCTCTAACATCATCCTTCCTTTTTCATCTCTCCTCCCACTTATGCTCTCTGGAAGAAGAGATAGACCATGCAATGTCATCTCACCTTCTTTATATAAAGGGTCCTAACATGGTCATTGACAGTCACCAAATCTCAGAGATTGTGTAATCTAACCTGTACCTGAACAGAAATTCCCTTTACAGCACTCCCCACCCCTCCCATAGCAGCATTGAGCCACACTTAAAGATACCTAGTGACTTGCAGAGACCATGACAAGAAGTATTAATCCACTCAGTTTGGGCACTCCTGCCCTGGGGCTAAACTGTCTTGATTTGTGAGCCAGTGAATCCAAGCTCCCTTAACTCACTATATCTAGCCAGCATCAGAGTGCACCATGCTTTGCATCCCATTCAGACATCTTCCCTGCTATCTACTCTGTCACTGTACACATACTTATCCAACCAACTTTCCAATGTTTTGCTCTGGATACAATAATCAAGTCAATATTACCACTGCTTCTGGACAGGGTGTGTCAATTGCTTGCCCCATGGATCAACTTGCCATCAATGTGACTCCCCAGGCCAAAACTCTCTCCTAAGGTCTTATAAAAATAGAAGGTCCTTGAGGGCAAGGACTTCAACACTAGCACCATGCCTGGAATATAATAAGTACTTATTAAGTGCTTTTTCTCATTCATGCCTGAGGCAGCTAATTCCATTTTTAAAACTTTCAATTATTTTCCTGACATCAAGCCTAAAATATGACTCTTTGTAAATTGAATGCATTTCAGAATCACAGGATCCATTTTATTTATGTCCAAGTAAAAGAATCTTGAGAGACAAAAGACTAAAGCGAAGGAAAATTTTACTTTTTTTTTTTTTTTGTGGGATGGGGAATTGACCTCTGATTTTATCAGTAGAAGGAACAAACAGTGCACAAACTCCCTCTAGTGATTTGTAAGGGGACACTGGGAGGTTTTGTGTCTTGACCAGGGTTATATAGAGAACGTGTGTTTGTCTGAGGCAAGACTTAAAACTTGAGTCTTCCTGACTTGTAGGCCAATTCACTGCCCTCTCTACATTATATTGACTCTGAAATTCATAATTAAATTAAAATGTTATTGATATGAACCCAGAGAACTTTTGACTTTGAAAGTTCATATGAAAACTTTTCTCAGCATTTTAATTTTGAGCAGCTGGAATTACTTTTTAAATGGGTTACTATAAATCTTTGTGCTCTGGAAGGATTTGCCTTTTAGGGGTAAGTCATTTCATTTTTTAAAATAGAATATGTTTCCATTGTAGAGGTCAGCATAAAATTCAGTGTCATGAGGGGAAGGGGGGAAGCATTCATTAAAAACCTAGTTACAATGCACCTGGCTAAGCACTTTACAAATGTTATTTCATTTGATCCTTATAGTTACCCCAGGAGCTAGGTGCTATTGTACCATTATCCCTATTTTATAATTGAGGTAACTGAGACTGATGGAGATGATTTGCCTAGGGCCACACAACAACTAAGTGTCTAAGGTTGGTTTTGAATGCAGGTCTTCCTGATTCCAGGCTTCCTGTCTGTGTTTGAAATCATCTAGTTAAATCTCTTCATTTTATAGATGAAAAAAGCTGTGATGTATTTTTTTCATCTTAGAATGATTTCTTTTTAATTACAGATTTAGTAAATAGTCAAATATATGTTACCACAAATTTATTTTAGGAAAAAAATTAGGGAAACATATACAGTGTATTGAAGGATCTGAAAAGTTAACATTTACTTCCATTCAACTTATTATGTAATGTTAGATGCCATGATGCTTCGGTGTATGTGATATTTGTATGTAAATAAAATTCTTGTTAGCCAAGTGATAATTTCAGTACATTAAGAAATTCCCTATGGGGCGGCTAGTTGGCACAGTGAGTAAGAGCGCCGGCCTCGGAGTTGGGATGACCCGGGATTGAAACCGGCCTCAGAAAATGAGCACCCACACGTAAATCATGACTAGCCGTGTAACCTTGAGCAAGTTACTTAACCCCAATTGCTTTAAAAAAAAAAAAAAAGAAATTCCCTATTTAAAGAAACTCTGGTGAATAAAATAACAAAATAGGTGTATAGCTTTCTTTCTATTTTTTAACATAGAAATAGCTTAAAGAACTATAAAATGAGAAGATTGGTCTAAATCTTAATCTTTCTGGTCTGTTATTAAATCCAGTACCCACATTATGCAGATGAGGAAACTGAGGCCACAGAAGGTTAACTAATTTGCCTAATGTCACAGCCTAACATAACCATTATTTAAATCCTGGGCCATGTAGAACATTTGAAAGGGGTTGGGGAGAAGAGGGAGGGAATATTGGAGGCTGGACTTGATATTTAATCAGAGTAAGGAATTCCCTGGTGGGCAAACTCCTTCCACAAATTATCTCTAAGTTGTAGTCTTGGGAAGTAACCTGAGGCACTGAGACTTTAAGTTACTTTAAGCTAGTAGGAGTCAAAGCAGGACATGAACCCAGGTTTTCTTAATTCCAAATCCAGCCTTCAATTCACTTTATGATATTATCTCTCAAATCTTAATCTTTTAGTAAAAATCATTTTGTAAAGTTACTCATCTCTACCTACTTTATCTTATTTACAAACGTAGATTTTTTTAACATTAAATTTGTCCTCTCTCTCTCTCTCCCTCTCCTCCCTTCCTCTCTCCCTCTCTCTTTCTCCCCCCTTTCTTCCTCTTTCCTTCTCTCCCTCCATCCCTTCCCCCCTTGGGTTCAACTAAGCTCTATGTGCAAATGACCCCCAGATCTCTTTGAATAGTCTCTTTGAATCAGTCATTTCTAAGTGGATGTTTTGTAGTCATCTCAAATTCAGTGTGTCCAAAGCAGAATTCTGCATCTCTTCCCCAAAGTCACACCTTTTCCTCTCTTTGTTTCTGTGAAGGGCATCACAATCATTCCTGTCACCCAACTTTACAACTACTAAGTGATCCTTGGCTTTTCCTTGTCTCTCACCACCCTCTATACTCCTATACAGTCATTTGCCAGGTCTTATAGCTGTTGCCTCCAAAACATTTCACTTGCATTCCCTTTTCTCCACTTTTATAGCTTCTATTCTACTTCAGGCAATCATCAACCACATCATTTGACAATTGTAATAACCTCCTACTTGATCTTCTTGATTCTAATCTCTCTCCTCTCCAGTCTACCCTACTTTCCTAGGGCACAGCTCTAACCATATTATTCAGCTAGTCAAAAAGCTATGTCACGCCCTATTACCTCTAGGAGCAAAATCAAACTCTTTTTCTTGTCATTTAAAACCCTTCACAATGTGGCTCCAACCTACCTTTCCAGACTTATTATATACATTACTTTCTTTCATGCATTGTTGGTGCCAGCCAAACCAGGATACATATTGTGTCTCATATATGACATTTTCTCACCTCCAGGATGTTCACCATTGTTGGAATGCACCCCCATATCACCTCCTCCTTGTAGAATCCTTAGCTTCCTTCAAAGCTTAGCTCAAGTACTCTTTATATGTGAAGCCTGTCATGAGTCCCTCCAATACTAGCATCCTTACTCTGAAAATTACTATGTTTCTGTTTTGTTTTTGTATGTATTTTTCTATGCTCATGGTATCCTCTCTCCACACTGTCTCCACCCCTACCCCCAATCCCAAGTCATCTCCTTGAGTTTAGGTACTGTTTTATTTTTGTCTTTGTATCTCAAAGGGCTTAGTATATGATACATGCTTAATAAATGCTAATTGGTTAAATGAATGAATGAATGAATGAATGAATGAATGAATATTACTTAAAGCACTGTACTCCTATAATGGAAAACCTTGGAATGCACAGAATCTCTTAGTTGGAAGGGACTTAAGTATCCCCTCAGTCAACAGCATTTATTAAACACCAGCTATGTGCACAGCATTTTGTTAGGCACCTCAGATACAAAGATGAACCACAATAGATCCCATGATCAAGGAAATTCTTTTTCATGATGAGTAGAGGACACCAACCCAAATAGAGATTGCAAAGATTTTCAAAATATCTTAATTATTGGGTTAAGAATTAGTTATGATGTTGAAGAAACTAGCTGCATTTCTTTTTTCAACTCATATAACTTGATAGAGTAATATTAACAAATACCCCAGACTCTGGGGAAGAATATATAATATGTATAGTCAAATACTTGGAGAATATAGCATAAGATTTTATACTTTCTGATTATCATTCTCAAGAAAACTCTAACGTTCAATTGGAGGAAGATTCAACATAATATACATGTAAATTTTTCCATAAAATTGTGTGTTGGTCATGAATATCTTGCTCTCACTCCCACTAGGTTTCCAAGTATTTTTTGAAGTTTGAGGATGTAGCTTTTAGAAAAAAAAATTTAGTTCATTATTTCTGACAGTGAGAACTTTAGGTAGACTATGTTCCTGCACCAATAATTTTGTGGGTTTGGGAGTGTTTTTTTTAAACCAGATAAAAAATACAGATAAAAATCCCACATATAAAAATCAAACCATCAGTCTGAGAGAGAGAAAAAAGGACCAAATTGATTTGTCATCTTGACAGCCAAAATAATGTTCTTTTTCTGCTTCTAATCAGATTGTAAGGGCCTTGAAAGCTGGAACTGTTTCTTATTCATCTAAAGTTAAAGAAAAGATAATTTCTGACTGAGGGAAACAGGGAAAACTTCATGAAGAAGAGGAGAATAGTGAAGTATGATAAGATTTTCAACAAGCAAAAATGAGAAAGGTCATTCTGGGTAAAAGTAGTAAGTAAAAAGAGTAATTGAATTCTAAAACTGGAATGGAATTAGAGGTCATCTAGTCCGATCTCCCCATCCCCATTCCCAAAGCATGAACCCTATTTACAACATCCCTAACAAGTCAGAAGGCAGAAAGCATAGAATGGAGGTAATGTGTACTCCCAGTTAGTCTGAACAAAGATTTTGTAACGTGGAGTTTGATACCATCAGTTTGGAAAGGGAGGGAGGCAAATTGTGGATTCTAAACTAGAATTTAAGTTTGATTCATAGGTAGTAGAAGAGCACTGAAGAGTTCTAAACAGAGTAGTGACATGATCAAATTTGTATATGACAATCTGGCAGCAATAGGAATAGCTAAAGAGAAGTGACAATACTAGAAACAGAGTGACCAATTGAGTTGGAAATGTCAGTAGAATGTCCAGGTAGAGATGTTAAGCAGGCAATTATAAATGTGGGTTGAAGGCTCTGGGGAAAGTCAAGGTTAGAGATTTGGAACTGGGGTCCAGTCAAATAATGGTGATAATTAAAGCCACAAAAGTATATAAGACTAACAAAGTAAGAAAAAAAGGGGAAGACGGATAATATCTATGTTAAGAGATGAAGAAAAAAGAATCATTGAAGGAAACAAAAACAGGAATGGCTAGAAAGATGGGAGGAGAACCAGAGAGTGTGGTTTTGCACGAGCTAAGGGAGTTACTATGAGAATGACTGACTGTTTCAAATGCTTAGAGTCAAGGAGAATTAGAAATAAGACAATACTACTAGACTTTTCAATAATGAGGCAATTGGTGATCTTTGAGATGTCAACTTCAGTGACAAGGTAGAGACAGAAGTCAGATTGCATGACTTAAGAAGTAAGTTAATGGTATAAAAGTAGAGGCAATAAATATAGACTATTTTTCCCATACATTTAGTATTGAAAAACAACAAGAAATTGGAATGGTAGCTAGATAGGGTCGAAGGGCTTTTTTTTTTAATTTTTAAAACTAGTTGTTCATGAATATATATGTAGGCAGATGGAAGATAGGAGGAGAGGAAAATACTGAGAATGTATGACATGGAAGAGATGAATAGGCATTCAGCTGAGGGCACAAAAGGAAGAGGTAGTAGAAACATTCTCCCAGTCATCAGGCTAACTACTTGAGGGGGTCATCCTTGAGTCCTCTTTCTCTCACCCCACTCTACCTTCATATCCAGGCTGATTTCCAAAAGGCACAATGAAATAGTCCAGAAAGAGTGTCAAATAGGAGTAAAGGTGGATTGGGGGAAAAATAGGGGTAATCTGAATAGTAATTTAAGTTAGGAAGGAGGTACTTAGGGGCAAGTAGTGGGGTCTCTACTTCAGTAATAGTGAATATAGGGAATTAAGAAATCAAAAACCAGGAGACAAACTGAACGGGAACTTTGGCAACTGAGGAAGGAGATTAAGAATTGAGCCATTAGAGGAGCTTAGAGAATTAATTAACTCCAAAATTCTCCTTGGAATATCTAGGAGAGAGAATGAGAATGCTGTCTGAGAGGTATCTTATCATGTGACTCCTTGACTGTTTTCCTCAGCTTTCCCCTTCTTCAGTACTCATGGTTGGTTGGTTGTCTGTTTGGTTGGTGTACTCTCCTATTTCAGAACTCCTTTGCAGTTCAAGATGCCTCAGTAAACATATCAAACAAACACGGGGCTTCTCTGAGCATCGATGAACTCCATATTTTAAATCTTCTTGATAGCCTGACTTTCTTAACTTCCTTCCTCAAAAAAAGTATCCATTTCCGGACGGTTGCATTTGGTTTCCAGCTTTCACTGTATTTCTACATTTTTTCTCTACACTAGACTTTTGATAATAGCCCTTTTAGGTGACAGGATCAATTCCACAGGTTTCTCTTCTTCCACCCCACCTCCCATTCTCCTATTTGCTGCCTGATTGACCTGCCATTAGCTGATGACCTGGTATTTTTTTCCCTTGAAGCTGACTTGATTTTCTTTGGTTTTGTTTTGTCTTGTTTTTGAAGCAAAGAGATTAATCTCTTTTAGGATTGTGGGTTGTCTCTTCTAAAGCAACCAAGGTTTTTTCTGGGTTTGTTTGTTTTGGAAGTCAAAACTCCAGGAAGAGAGGAATTACTGATTTCTGAAACCAGTTGTGGTTTTCTTTTTTTCTTTCTTTCTTCAATCAATCCATTCTTGGTTCTCTTGAGAATGATGGTGTCATTTAAATAGCCTAAAACAATGCTGCATGTTTACAATCATACTTGTTTCCTAGTTGTTTTTTTAATATTTTTGCCTACTTCCAATAATTTGGGGGCAAGTAGTTTGTATGTATTTTAGTCCCTTAGAATGCTTTCCGGAGGATGGAGAGAATAAGCATGACATAGTACCCACTATGAACCATGTACTATGCTACTCACTTTAATATAAATATTTTGTCATTTATTCCTCACAACCACCTTGAGTGGCAGGTTCTGTTATTATTTTCTTCATTTGACAGTTGAGGAAACTGAGGCAAACAGCAGGTAAGTGACTTACTCAGTGTCACAAAACTAGCAAATATCTGAAGTTGGACTTAAACTCGAGTCTTCCTTATTGCAAGTCCAGCTCTCTATCCCTGTGCCACCAGCTGCCTCTTTCAGACACAAAACTAATTACGTGAATCAAAACACCTTAGACTTTTATATATCTAGAAAATAACTAACTAGCTTTTGCTCCTGGACAAATCTCTGAATTTCACTGAGTCATAGTTTCTTTATCTGTCTCGTGAGGGATGAATTGGATCGTTAGATGAAATTCTTTCAGCTCTATCTTTTTTTTTTTTTTTAAGCAATTGGGGTTAAGTAACTTGCTCAAGGTTACACGGCTAGTCATTTGATTTATGCGTGGGTGCTCATTTTCTGAGGCCGGATCTGATCTCGGGTCATCCAAACTCCGAGGCCGGCGCTCTTACTCACTGCGCCACCTAGCCGCCCCTTTAGGGCAATTGGGGTTAAGTAACTTGCCCAAGGTTACACGGCTAGGTTTTTGTTTGTGTGGATTAAGTGTCGGAGGCCGGATCCGAACTCAGGTCCTTCTGATTCCAGGGCCGGCGCTCTATTCACTGCGCCACCTAGCCGCCCCTCAGCTCTATCTTTTAAAAAATTACCTTTCAGCTAACTCTTTACACAATCAGTGTTATAAAGTTTACAATTATGAAAAGTATTAGAGTTACATATTCAAGAGTCATAACAGCCATGTAATCATAGACTCTCAGACTTGGAATAAACTTCAGAAGTCATCTTAGGTCATCTATCCCACCCCCAGATTTTAGAGATAAAGAAACTGAGATCCTGACTTGATTGAAGTCTCACAGCTAAAATTGGTGGAGAAGCCCACACTAATGCTCTGAGGTCTTCTGGATGCCAGTCCAGTGCCCTCTTCATTGCTTCAATCTGCACGCTGTTTTTAAATTCTGGATCATACAGTTCTGTGTCAAACTCTTTTTTGTTGTTTTTTTAAATCTCAGACTTCCTAAAACATCTGCCAGAAGCCATTGCATTTTTGCATAATGATTTCATAGTCTAGTTGTCCCCACACTAGACATTCAATTTGTTGAAAAATATGAAAATGTTTTTCACTTATAGTGAAAAACACCAAGTTTTTCACTTATAGTGCACCTTATGGTTCACCTCTGACTGCTGCACAGTCAGTTGGCTCCAGAGCGAGAGACTACATTGTCATAATGGAATTGGGTGACATATGAGCCCCTATAAGTAAACCAAGATGGTGTTCTGGGAGTTTGCACAACCCCTTATTGATCCTGAAACAAATACGACTTTGTTAAGATCCAGGGAATGAATAGCCACCCCAAAAAGAAATGGGAGCTGCTAATTCATGATGCTTACTGGGATTGGGGATAGGGATTATTTTTACCTCAGTTTGTGAAGGAGGGCTTAAAGTTGGACATAGGAACCTGTACCTTTAAGAGAACACATGTGTCTGTCTGATTAGCTGTTGTAATTGGGTCTTGTCAAATTCAGAGGGAAAAAGCTTCATATTAAAACAAAGGAAAGCAATTCTATTATGCCAATTCAGCTCTTGTTTATTATTGTAAATTATATGATTCCCCTGACCTGTTGCTTGATTAATTGAGTTCATCATAGTAAAATGTATATTCCTACACATGCTTATATCAGCCATTACTGGTTCATATTGTTTCTACTTGTTGAAGAGTCTGTCACTGGTATGGTCAGTGTTGCTTTTGTTGTTCAGTGTCTACCTTTTTTTTTACCTCATTTGGGGTTTTCTTGGCAAAGATACTGAAGTGGTTTGCCATTTCCTGCTCCAGCTCATTTTATAGATGGAGAAACTAGAGGTAAGTGACTTGCTCAGGGTTACACAGCTAATAGGTGTCTGAGGTCAGATTTGAACCCAGAAGAAGAGTATTCTTTACTCCAATCCCGGCACTCTATCCACTTGTCATCTAACTTTCCGATGGTCACTGTAACATTCAGCTATTGAAACACCATGGTAAGGGTGGCTTGGCATATTATTTTAGAAAATAAAATATGAGTATTTTGTGAACACACTCTGTTATTCTAAACAGAGACATCTAAACTAGCTCTCAGTAAAGTGGGCATGAATAGGTTAGAGTCCTAAGACAATTGCCTGCTTACTAGGCCCAGAACTTGGTATTCTACCTCCTATCACTATAATGTCTAAAATATGGTCCCTCTTCACATCTATTATTTTCAAATCAGTAGCTTCCTTTGAGACTCCACTAAGGTGTTGACTCCTCCTATGAAAGGCCTTTCCTGATTTCTCCAAATTATTAGTGTTCTCTCCTTCCTTAAATCATACTGTATTCATTTTTTTCTGTTTAAATATTGTATTCCCCCTTTAGAATGTAAATTCACTGAGGAAAGGAACTCTTTTATTCTGTCTTAGTAATCACTGGACTTGAAAAATAGAGTAGGCATTTCATAAATGCCTAATGTATGCAATAGAATTGAATTATGATATAGTAGCTTGGAAAGAAGAGGACGAAGCCTCGAGGTCTTGAAGTCTCATTCAATAAACAATGTCAGGAGCCCCATCAGTGATATTATTCTGAAGCAGATTTATATTTAATAAGGTGGAATGAGACTTCCCTCTCTAGATGAGGAAGAGGATGATGATGATGATGGGGATCCTGGTGATGATGATAAGGACTTACTTTTTTTTTTTTTTGCTTTTTGGAGGGCAATTGGGATTAAGTGACTTGCCCAAGGTCACACGGCTAGATTTTTGTTTGTGTGTGCATTAAGTGTCTGAGGCCAGACCCGAACTCAGGTCCTTCTGACTCCAGGGCCAACGCTCTACTCACTGCGCCACCTAACCACCCCAAGGACTTACTTTTTATAGTTACCAAAGCACTTTTTTGATCCCCACAATAACTGTCAGGTAGTTGTTGTAAATATTGCTTTTTCTATTTTGTAGCTGAGTAAGCCAAAATTTGGTAAGGTTAAAAGTGACAAGATCATGTGATAGAAGATCTATAGCCATGACAAAAACCCAGGCCTGTTTGACTACAAGTCAATATAGCAGCATATTTCAAAAGTATCAGTGATTCTAATAATTTGTCTCAGTGACAACTTTGTGAAATTGATCACTAGAAAATAAGCAGTGGTTTTAAAGAATCATTTCACTGGACAGTATAAAAAGAGCTAACTATTAAATGAAAGGAGAATGAACAGTTTTGTGAGGCTCTATGGTTTAAAACACACAAACAGACTGATAGGTTTGGTGTGTAGCAGAACAGCAACACAGAAGATAAAACCACAGTTTTGTATTTACAATTGTGTGTAGTAGATGAATTTTGATATAGAATCAGTTTATAATAGACTCTGTATCCTGATGGCTAAATTGACTGAAGCTTTAGTGTTATAACTCTATTTTAATCATTTCATTCAAAGAAGAAAGAGTAATAAAGAGATGTTTGTTTATCTGTTTGACTTTTTTGTTAAACAATTGATACTTTCACAAAGAATAAGTCAAGATATCCATTCTTGCCACAAATGACAGTATTCTTAGATGTTTTTGATACTCAGCATTTTGAAAAGGTCCTTTTATTTCTAACATCTCTAAACATACTAATTCCGAAATTATTTCAGTATTATTAAAACTAATTATATAGATTGCCTTAAATTTCCATTTTTGCAGCTAAATGGAATTCTTTATATTTTCCCTACCATTTAATGTCTAAATTAAGTCTACATTGTATTGTGAAAATTACATTTGTAAATATTTAATGGAAGAGCTCAGACCATGCTAATATTTAATTTTATTTTTCTATTTATTTATAGTACCTTTTCACAATGTGGTTTAGGTAAAAATTAACCTGGACTCAGCCTCAAGAGATATGAGTTCTAGTCCTAGCTTTATGACCACAGACAAAACATCTAAATTCTCTTAGCCTCATTTCCATTATCTGTGAAATGAGACTCTTATATGTTTTCTCCACAACCTACTTCACATATTTTCTGTGAATCAATCAAGTCAACAACTCAAGCTATATGAAATTACTATGTGCCAGAAACTGTGTTAAGCACTGGAGATACAAAAAACAGCAAAACAAAACAAACAAAAAAACCCAGTATCTACGATCAAGGAGCCTATATTTTAATGGGGCTATATAAAGAGTAGATAGAAGGTAATCTGAAAAAGAAAGGAAATAATATCTGTGGGAACCTGGGAAGGCCTCAAAGAGAAGGTAGAATTTGAGCATAAACCTAAAGGAAAGACAAAGAAAACTAAAGTAAGAGGATGACGGATTATAGAAAGAGGGAACAACTGGGGAAAAGACATGGAGATGAAAGATGGAGTGCCATGTCTGAGGAATAGCGGTTAGGCTGGGGGCGTAGCTGGATGGAAAGGAGTAGAGTGAGTGTAAGGAGACTGCTACGGTAAGAAGGGGCCATGTTGTAAAGGACATTCAATGGCAAACCAAGCTTTATTTAATTCTGCAGATAATAGGAATCCACTGCGCTCATCAAACAGGGAGATGGCATAGTGGGACCTAGGCTTTGGAAAAATTATCTTGACAACTGAATAGAGGATGGATTATAGTAAGGACATAGGGAACCCTAAAGACTCGACTAAAAAAAGTAGTTGAACCATGAATATCTGAAGAAAAGCAGCAAAATATGGACTCCTGCCTTGCAAATCATGAGTTTTTCTATCTATTATTAACAAAATCCAGCAGAAAGAGATAAATAAATCCCATTCAAAATATAGAATTTTTAGACAAAATATATATATTTATATTTTTAGACTTTTAGTCTACCTACTAAGACACACATAGGAACTATATGAATACAACTATAAAACACTCCTTAGAGAAATAAAGGCAGACATAAATATCAGTTGCTCATGGTGGGGATAAATAAATATGACAATGTAATGTAAACATTTACTTTAGTAAGAAAGGAGATATGACAATAAAATAAAAGTGGCAATGCTACTTAATTTACTTATTAATTTCCATACCAATTAAGCTATCAAAGAATTACTTTGTGGAGCTAAAAAAATAATAATAACTACATTTTTCAGAAAGAAGAGATTCTTAAGAGAATTTTTTTAAATGGGATGAAGGAAGCCAAACAATATCAGATCTCAAATTATATTACATAGCAATAGTCATCAAAATGTTTGATAGTGACTAAAAACCTGAACAGATTAGGTACATAACATATAGATGCAAATGAGCATAGTTACATAAAGTTTGACTAACTCAAAGACCATAAATGCCAGGCCAAGAACTCGTTATTTGGGAAACAAAAATGACAACCAAAATCTCTAGGAAAATTAGAAAGCAGTCTGGCAAAAACTGGGTTTAGTCTAAGTTCTCACACCATATACCACTTGTTACTGTTGCTGCTCAGCTATTTTCAGTTATATCCGACTCATCATTTGGAGTTTTCTTGATAAAGATATTGGAGTGATTTGTTTCCTTCTCCAGTTCATTTTACAGATGAGGATTAAGAGACTTGCCCAGGCTAATAAAGCTAGTAAGGGTCAGGGGCCACATACCACAATATGTTCTAAATGGATACATGGCCTCCATTGAAAAAATCGTATCCTGAACAAATTAGAGGACCAAGAAAGAAAAATTCATTTGCAGTTATGGATAGGGGAAGAATTCATTACCAGACAATACATAGAAATCACAGAAAGTAAAATGGACAGTTTTGATTACCCCAAATTGAAAAGCTTTTGCACAAAGTCCATGCATTTAAAATTAAAAGGAAGATAATTAAGAAGAGGGAAATCTTTGCAGCAAGTTTCTATGATAAAAGATATGATACCCAAAATCTATAGGGAACTAGTTTGCCAATAGATTAAGGGTCCAAGGATATGAACAAGCAATTTTCAAAGATGCGAACTATTAGCTATATTTTTAAATGCTCCAAATAATTAAAAATTATACAAATGGAAACAACTCTTAAGCTGTGCCTCACATCTATCAGACTGACGGAGAAAAGAAGGAAGGAAGGAAGGAAGGAGGGAGGGAGGGAAGGAAGGAAGGAAGGAAGGAAGGAAGGAAGGAAGGAAGGAAGGAAAGAAGGAAGGAAGATGATTGTTGGAGAGGCTGTAGAAGATAGGCACAGTAATGTCCTTACAGCAGAGCTATGAATTGGTATAGCCAGTACAGAAAGCAATTTGGAACTGTGCCCCAAAAGTCACTAAATTGTGTTTATCCCCTGACCACTCTGTTCAATTTATTATATACATATTTTTAAAAGGCAAGTTGTGCACAATAGATTTTATTTATAATACACTTTTACTCTTCTATTTTGAAAATGTTTTATCTTTTGGTGTTCATTAAATTCAAAATAAAATCTAATTTTTAAAAAGGGTATTGTAATAATCCAAGTGAGAGAAATTATTTCTGTTAAGAATAATTTCCAATAATAACTCTAATTATTATTTCTATTGTTAATAATAAGTGCCCAATATAATACTTTAAAATGCTAATAGATAGTAGTTGGCATTATAAATTGCAAAAAATAAAGAAAATGTGGCAGAAAAAAATGAGTAATAGTAATATTTTACTTCTCAATACTCTTTTATATATTTGAATCACTTCAACATCTGTAATTTCATTTGATGTTCACAAAACAAACCCTAAGTGAATATGAATAACATCATCACCCTTATTTGACAGATAAGAATACTGAGACACAAGACTTGTCCATGGTTCTACAGCTAGTGAAAAATAACATTAGAAGTAAGACATCTGACCCTTTGCAGCTCTTTCTACTATCTCCATAGAAAAGACAGAGATATGGATTCAGCTGTGAATTCAAAAGTAAACAAATCTTCAGCTATCAGAAGTTTCCATAGTCAGCATTTTATTAACATGTGTCTAGAGTATGGCATGTTGGGCAGCAAGGTGGTAGAATGGATAGAGCATTGTACTTGTATTTAAGAAGACCCAACTTCACATTCTGCCCCAGCTACTCAACTAGCTCTGTGACCCTATGCAAGTTGCTTTACTTCTCACCCTCTGTTCCTCATCTGTAAAATGGGAATAAAAACCTTATAGTGCTGTAGTAAGGACTAAATGAGGTAACTACATGACACAGTGGATGGAGTACTGGACCTAGAGTCAGGAAGACCTGAGTTCACATGCAGCCTCAAATACTTACTAGCTGTGTGATCCAGGACAAGTCACTTGACCCTGTTTACTTTAGTTTCCTTGTTTGTAAAATAAACCCGAGAAGGGAATGGCAAACTAGTATCACTGCTAAGAAAACCCCTAAAGGGGTCACAAAATGATTAAAAGAAAGTTTATGATATTATTAAAGAGCATTCAAGTTAATGATCACTAAGTTATTATTTGGGGGGTCAGAAGTTTCTGTTATAAAACTTCTTAGAACATGTTATGTCCCTGAGTTGGCTCTATTTTGAAAAGAAAGCTTTTGCCAATGCTAAATTGGAATCGTCACAGAAGTGGTTTTCCTTGCAACAGGGAGAATCAAAAAGAGGAGGTGACCCCAACTTTGGGGGTTCTCCATTTTCCCTCACATGCAGAAACATAAGAATTCTCCGTGCCTCATTTCTCCCAATTTATCCCTAATCTGTTAGGGGTCAGAGTGGTATGACTCCAACAAAACTGGTTCACAGAGAAAACTAGAGATTTGATTCTTTACAATATTTGGAAGGTGAAAAGTCAGCTTCAAGAGAGGGCTGGGATTCTCCGGTGCCATATATTAATAGTATGATCCTTTGGGGGGCTCTATTACAGTGAAAAAGAAATTGAGTTTCTGTAACCAAAGAGAATATTTTAATAGTTCATCCCCAGAGGAACTAATTTTTGATATTTCTAGCCCAAAAGACAGAACAGTCTCTGGAGAGTTAGACTTCTATTTGATTACTAAATTTCCCCGTGATGTCAGAAAATAACACTCAAAAAAAGTTTTCAGGATCTTTAAAATTTGAATATGAACTCAGAACACAGTTTATTTTCTCCCTACTCCCACTTACCCTTCCTTTCCTCACCCCACGACTTAAATGAAAGGTGTCAAGAATGTGGCCCATGGACCACAACACTCCTGAATGCCAACTGCACCAGATTAAAATATAATTGGGAAATATTTAACAAAATAAATTAAAAATACAATAGAGTGTAGATAATACTACACTTTAAAACTAAGTCAATATTTGATTCCCAGGGATCCTTAAATATGATTTAGTGGCCTCAATTTCCATTTGAGTTTGATACCATTGTCTTAAATAATGGCTAAGTTACTGAATACTCCTTTCTATATCATACTTAAGCTAATTGCTCTTATTTTCAGGGTTATATTCTGGATGAGAAATCGTCTGTTGTTTCTAATGGCTATTAAACTAGACAGGTGTGTGTGTGTGTGTGTGTGTGTGTGTGTGTGTGTGTGTGACTGTGTGACCCAGACACACATGATGTGTTTATATATGTATATAGCAATTAAACTAAAATGAACTCTCTCTCTCTTCCCCCCCCCTTTCTTTCTCTCTTTTTTCTCTCTCTCTCTCCCATACAGGGCCGAATCTGTAGAAAAGCTGGCAAATCAAAAAAATCCTTCAGTCGCAAGGAAGCGGAAGCAACGTTTAAGAGTCTGGTGAAGACTCATGAAAAGTATGGTTGGGTCACCCCTCCGGTCTCTGATGGCTGATATTTGCAACCCTTGCATTAGACGCTTAAAAAACAAAACAAAACACACAAATACTATGACATCTCCTCCTCAGTGCTGTACATCCACTCATCCTTTTCTACGTCAGCTTCTGTTAGATACTGTACCATGAATGTCAAGGAGACATTTAAGTTATTTATGAACAGATTGTTTACAGAAAGAGAAAGAGGGAGGGAGAGAGTTGGGTAGAAAAAAAATACTGTTTAGGATTATGTTTCAATAATAAATGGTCATCTTGAAGTCACTTTAGAGTGAATGTTGAGACGCTATCATTTCCCTTCATTCACCTTCCCCCCCGCCCCCATACAGTTCATAGTGTCTTCACCTTCTTGCCATGACAGCTGCACCAAAGAGCAGAGATGGAAAATCTGTCCGTTTCTGCTCAGTCCATTTCAATGTAAATGAAGCTGTTCATCTTTAATAGGGAAGCAGTGCATTGCATATACATCTTTGCTGTGCTGTTTATCTTCATTTCGTTTTCTAGCAAATCAACGTAACTTGAAGATTTGTCTTTATGTGGAGCTATGGTCTGCTGTGACTAAATTTAGACCTCATTTGTGATCTCTCTGACCTTTTGCCTCATAGAAAAAAAAATTCTGACATTGCCAGGTTCTTGTGGTACAAGGTCATCTGTAGGATGAACTTGTCCACTTGGTCAAAATGTACTCTCCACGTTGATTTTGTGGTATGCTTTTATTCACAGACAAGATGAGAAAAGACTGGTGAGATTTCCAATAAAAAGTGCAACCCCTACTCCAGGCTGGGATTCAAAGTAATTCATTGATGGTAGAATAAGAATAGGGTTGGTTTTTTTTTTCTTTTACTGGTGTAATGCAGTGTTGCTATGATAGCACATTTGTTTATTTGCCTGTCAGCTTTCAACTGGCAAACCATACACAAAAAAAGTATGTCAGTTTACATTCACAAAAGTTAATATGACACTTTAAAATATGTGCCAGTGGATGTGAAAGTCAGAGCTTCAAAAAAGTAAAATATGTGAATTGTAAGATGATTTGCATGGCTGGATTTTTTTTTAACCGAATAGTCATTGTATGTACTTTGATCCCAATATGTGAGAGAACCCACTGCTGTATATAAATGTCCTGTTATTTAATCTTTGGGATTTCATTTTTCTCTTCTGTTAAATTACTTAGAACTTTCTTTAAAAAAATCTAAGAAAGCAAGAAATAATGTTTATATTGATCTGTGAAAAGAGGTTAAAAATGGTGATTCCAAATGGAAAATATTATTGGACACATTTTAAATAAAAACACCCATACCTGTTACACTGTTTCAAGAACTCAATCATTTGGGGATACTCTTGCATTTAAAATATTTACCCTATTAGCATTTTTATTTCTAATACCAGAAATACTGATTGATCATAACAAGTAGTCCTGTCAAAAAGACGTTATTGAAATTATCCCAGCCTATGCGTATAAGTCAGTAATTCTGATCAAATTCTCTAAACAGTTCTCCATTGCATTTTTATTATGGGCTAGAAGGTTGGGGGTCTGGAATCCTTTTTCGTAATTATTTATGCTGCTTCAGGCATTTTTGGCTGCTGAGGAGCTTATTTATTTGGTCTAAGGATTTTAAAGTTCATAGAGACAGTGCTACAAAAAACAGATGGTTATAAGTTACCCAGTGTGGTTTGGTGACTAACAAAATTCAGTGTTTGCATTCAGGTGGTCACATGTTAGCTACTGCTATTTTTACTTTTTTTTAAAAAGCAAATTTTTCTCATTAAAAATAAATCCACCATCTTGTTTCATCAAGCCAAAAGTGACTATCTTGAGTGTTGTCAAAAGTCTTAACTATTCTGTTTCCACTAAGGAGAGAGGAAATTTTCCCTGTTCATTTTTCTGTTCAAAAGCACTTGCTTCTTGTAAGATAGGTATGAAAGTATATTGTAATGAAACAAAGGAAGTCACATTTGATCATAGGTATGAAAGTATATTGTAATGAAACAAAGGAAGTCACATTTGATCCTTTGTAGTGGAATTCTCTGTTTGAAAAGTACAATTTATGGGGTGGCATTTGAGGTGTTAGATGATGAAGATGATTTCATTGCAATGGAATTATTTTATATTAGATTTTTGTTTTAAAGAATCCATAGGATACAGATAAGCTTGCCAAGAATTTTTTAATATAGATCTGTGGTTTCACCAGTATAAAGAGCTCCCAAAGAGGAAACTCCCTCTACCAATCCAGATTGACAATTATCTTGTAACCTAGTCTTAGAGAGTTGCTTGGGGTCCTAAGAAGTCAGATTACTTGACCAGGATCACACAACCAGTATATGTCAGAGACAGGACTTGAATACAGGTCTTCTTACCTAGAAGTCTGCTCTCTATCCACTGCACCACACTGCCTTTCTTGATTAGGGATTATCCCCTACAAAACAATGATAAATGTTTTTTTTGGTTCTTTCCCCTTGGTTTCCTCCCAGTATTTCAAAATTTTAATATGAAAAGCAACCATTCCTCATGAAAGCTGTGACCTAATGCAAGATTCCAAGGCTTTATTTAAGGAAACAAAAATTGAACACAAGCTTTAAAAATATTATCAGTTCTTCAAACTTATTGTTTGAGGTACCAAACTTCCAACTGAATGTTGTACAAACAGTAAGAGTTGTAGCCCAGGAATTTGATCATTATTTTCAACATTGTTTATCCAGTAATTATGTACATGAAAGGGGAAATAGACTTGCTTTCCAGCATCTGCTTGTACCTCTGTGTATGTCTTCTGCACATTATTTTCATTATAATTTATAGAAAATGAGGCAGCATTGTCCAAATCACCTAGCTCATTGTATATCTGAAAGTCCTAAGTCTGGGCTCCATTCATGCCTCATTCATTGCCTTTATATTTGATGCCATACTCTGGTCACTTACAGAATCAGTGCCTCCAATTTCCTTACATGTGAACAGAAGGTATCTAGGAGAGAGCTAGAAGTGTACTAAATTTACAAAGCTTTCTACAAGGAGAACATCATTTGTGGCATTCTTACTATAAGGAGAAGGATGCCAAATAAAAACCATGGAATAAGTTGATTTGATTAAAAAGCCACTATAAACTGGGGCACAGAATGATGTATCTATTTTATTGTTTTTAAAATTTGGAAAACATCTGCTCCCCTGAACACTGGCAACTTTTGTTATTTTTTTCTTAATAGTAAAGAAAAAAATGTTTTGGTGCCAGTAGCTTTCTTACTGGAAAATCCGAATTTCTAGGACTGGAAAGAATTTTAATTAAAAAGAATCTCTGTTTTGTAGTTTATTAGAATTTTCCTGCCATTTCCTTAAGTAAAGGAATAGCATTAGAATAAAGATGAGTTATTTCCTTTGTTCGGCAACAGATTTTATTTCTTGTTTGAACAAAAGAACTAAAGAGGCAGCATGGTACAATAGAAGGAGGATCGATTCTGGAGTCCAAGATACTGAGTCTGAATCCTGGCTTTGCTCCTTATTAGCAGTGCCCAAGGTCAGGCAAGGCACTTAACCTCTTTGGGCCTCAGTTTCCTGTTCTGTAACTTTTAGAGGTTGGATAAGATTATCTCTAAGGCTCCTCCTAGCTCTAAAACTATACTACACTTTGAAATTTCTCCATCATGTCCTTCCTTTCCCAGGATCTAGATGTGTGCATTCATTTGTGAGTAAAGCATGGTTTTCTGGCCTATAGGCAAATGTGGTCAGTGTTAGTAAAAAACAGCTGAGCCTGGCTATTGACTCATTTTTATAACTACCATGGGTTATGTTTTGGCTGTCTGGTCCAAGCATACTTTTACAAACATTGGCATTAAACTTCATACTATCCCTGTGAAAGAGATGCCTTCTTACTTTCCCTGCTGAGATAAAGTAACTTGTTCAAGACACCCCCCCCCCCGAAGGTAGGGTAGGATGTTCCCACAAATAATAGGAATAAATAATGTAATACTTGGAAAAGCTATTCCTGCTTCAGATAGGCCATAAAAGAAAACCTAGTACAGTGGGTTCAAATTTTCATTAGATACAAGTTCCCATACATTCACTTATTTGGAGTAACCTAAATGATCTAGGGACAGCAAGGCCCACAAATTCCAAACTGTGAGAATGAGGGAGAATCCCCTCACACAGAGATAAATGTGACTACACTTGTGCATCACCTGAACACCAAGCTCCTTCCCCTCACAATAATTTGTCTCTGCGTGCTCTCCATATTTCTGATCTTCAGTATTCTCTCATTAATGCTAGCCAAATGCTGTGTATAAGCAGTCCTCTACTTAAAAATAGATCGCATTGAGAAAGTTAATTTCTAAATCAATTTAGAACTTGGAAGAATTTTCTGAAAGAAACAATATTTAATGGTGATTAGGTTTCCAGACTGGTCCATTGTGTACCCAAGCTAGAGTTCTAATAGCACCAGGCTAAGTTTTCAGTTCTGGGACCTGAGATTGGGGTAGAGAGTGGGGTTAGAGGAGGGCAGAAGGAATACATAGTGTAGGAAGGAGAAGGTAGAGTGCACATCTAGTGGAAATCCTGCTCCCTTCCTTTTAGCATTTAACTACCATTTGTTAGTTCTGGTCTCCCCAAACTCTAAGTCCCCCAGAATGACACACCATCTAAACATATACCTTCTCCCTCCCTCCCTACTCATCACTATTAAAATTCTTATTCCTCCTTTGCACCTAAAAGTGGAGATGAGGATGATGTCCTTAGAGGATCATGGAAATTTGATGTGACTTGAAGAGGGTGAAGGTTAGGAAAGAGTGAAATAAAGTCAGTTAGGGTAGTATAGAGCCATTATTATTTATCCAAACAACATTGCCATGAAGAAGTAGAAGAGGTGGTTATTCTTGTTACATATGTGAAAGCCAAGGCACAGAGAGACAATTACATAGTTGGTCAAGAATGTCAGACTTCCAAACCAGACCTTTTTGTTTGTTTGTTTCTCCTTAAACTACAGTACCTCTGAAAATAATCCTGCACCCTGTAGCACACTCATGAGTATTTTAGTAATGAACTTGATCCTCTGTCCCATTGACTTGAAAACAGGCTCAAGTAAATCTGACATAGAAGATGGGTTGGAGAAGGGCACAGTCCATTATTTTCACTCTTCTTTTCTCCCTTCATCTACACATTGCATTTGACTGCTTCACTTCCATATTCCTTAGGTGGGGTGAGAGTGAGGTAGGTTGTTCATACCATTATATTCTAAGTTAGGAAATAATAGTCCCCCATGGCATAGTTGAGTGATCTTCCACAAGAAAGGAAAGGAGAATGGTTAAGTTCTGTTGACATCCATGTTCAAAGAATACATACACCAGCATGGAGCAGGGAAGAAGCAAGGTGATTTTGTACCCCTTGGGAGGCAATGTAGTATGATGGAAATAACACTGGATTTAAAGTCAAGCCCTGGATTCAAATGGTTTTCTTTTGTTTGTTTTTTGAGGGGGGAAGTGAGGCAGTTGGGGTTAAGTGACTTGCCCAAGGTCACACAGTTAGTGTCAAGTGTCTGAGGTCAGATTTGAACTCAAGTCCTTGTGACTCCAGGACCATTGCTCTATCCACTGTACCACCTAGCCACCCCAACTTTTAAATTTGTGCTTCTTTGAAAGTAAAGGGGCACAAGCTGAATTTAATTAGCTGTGAGATTCATCAAATGTTAACTCTGCCATTGACAACCTCTGTGACTTTAAGTAAATAAATTCCCCCTCTCTGGACCTCAGTTTCCTCATCTATAAAATGAAGGAGTTGGACTAGGTGATTTCTAATATTCCTTCTGGCTCTAAATTTATGGTCTTATGACCTTTATGACTAGTACTCTTAGAAAAATACTGCCACCATTTTCTAGAAAATGGCATAGTGGCATCCCATCATAATGCTAGTGACGGGATAGTAATAGCTCATGCTTTCTAGAATTTTTGTCAAAAAAGATGAGAAGTAACTTTATGGCTAACTGTGGAATATTGGATTTTTGCCAAATGTTGTGCTCTTAGAATGAAATAGCTGGAAGACAATTTAGAGATCATCTCCTCCAATGCCTCCTTTTAAAAAGGAGAAACTGAGACCCAGACAGGGGAAATGATTTACCGAAGACCACACACTGGCAAAACTGGGTTGCTCAGAAACAAATCTCTCTCCTAATTTCAGGTTCAATGTTTTTCATTATATTATGTTTATAATTACATTGGATTAAATAAGCATTACATTATGTTTCTTAGACTTGTGATTTCATTGGGGTAGGGAGCTACCCACGCAGAACTTCTTCTACCAGTGCAGATAGACACCTTCTCTGCAACTTAGAGTCTTGGATAATTGTCTGGGGCACCAAGAAATTAGGTGACTTACTCGGTCTCATAGCTAGGACTTGTCAGGGGTAGGACTTTAACCGAAGTCTTCCTGACTGTGAGGCCATCTCCTTATCCACTAGGCCATGCTGCCTCCCATATTATGCCATGCCCAATCCAAATTCTTGCCAGAGCAGAACTTATAATGAGGTCCTGCTATTTTTCTTACCCATACAGAATCAAAGTTTATGAGGGAATGGGCCCTATAATTGTAATAAAAATATAGATCAAGTCCATTAGTCATTTCAAACCTGAATCAACTAAAGAATTTATTTCTTAGGGATCATTAGAAAGTCAGTGGCCTTCAAAGTTTGATTGTGAGTTGTTCAAAATGACCTACCTACCACTCGTCTAAAGTGAATTAGAAAAGACAAGTTATGTGAGACGGCACATAGTATTCAGTGTGTGATGGAGTTTGACAGTATTATAGTTCTGAGTAGGGATATTAAACAGACTCTTGTATTTTGATTTTGTTTTATTTCCTCTGAAAACCAGTGAAGTAGTATAACAATTAAGTTTAGTGATCAGGTTGGGGGTAGCTTCTGAACTTTATAAATCATCATTTGGTTAAAAGGAAAAGGCTACCGATTTATTCTTTAATAGTTATTGATATAACTTTAGGAACTACCTGAGTAGCAGCGGGATTACTGCCAAGCAGATAGGCTGGAAAATGGCAATATTAAAGAAAACAAATGATGACCAAGTTCATGACATATTTTTAGCCAATGTTCTATAAAACATGAGCAAAACTTTCTCAACATAAATATTTTTAATAAGAAATGAAACTCAAAATAGAAATATATATATTGCATCTCATAACAGGGCCATACAAATCATGAATTAAATTATTGGAGCCCAGATACCCAAACCTTTCTGGGGTCAACATAACAGTATATGATAAAAGAGTAAACAGATTTACTATTTCCTATTGCTAGATAGCTCTTTTAAGCTTACCTAACTTTGGACATTGCAGTCCATTTTCCCATTCTTTCAATTAACAAATAAATAAAGAAGTAGCATATTGTTCCATTCAAGCCCTAAGGAAGAAATAAGCTGAAAATTAAAGCTGGTTTGTGAAGGCACTGAGACTGTCATCTCATTCTCATTTCAAATTGGTATAGAAGGGAACTTTGATCTATATTGATTTTACATGCAGAAAATCTCTAGTCCAAGAATTTGCAAAATTTTTAGAGTAACTAGATGTCATTCTGAGTTTAATAGAAAATTGCCTCCACTTTGGACAGCCTTGAAGAGGTCGTAGTTTGTACACATAGAAATGTTACTAAGAAAAAAAGTTTCCTACATCTTATTCTTCAGAGAACAATGTAAAAGAAAGCGAGCAGGCGCTTTAAGGGGTACTTGTGATTTAAAGAGTAACAATATGATTGTGGCTTTTGTAAATAAGTCACTAGCTACTTGTGTTATGCTTTGAAATTTACCGCATGAGTACAATATTACTGTACTTTGAATTTTAGTCATGTTTCTAAGCATTTGGGTATGTAATGTCAATTTACAACTTAAAACTGTGTTTTCTTCTGCGGCACTTAATGTATGAGTTCAATTGTCATATTTTGTGGATACACCAACGCTTTTCAACACTAAGTCTTGGACAAATCATTGGTGGTACCGTTAACCAATCTAAAATAGAAATGATGATGTAACTCACATGTGCTTGTCTTATTTCTAATTGTCTTGACTTTTGATGAACTTTTGATTTTGCAAGTCTTACACTATAATTACAGTAGTAGAATGCTGATATACCTTAGTGGGATTGTTGTGAAGATTGGGAATCTCAACTATAATTTCCATTGGTACCTTTGGAATATGTTGTTTCCAAAGTTATTAATCTGCAATCCTCAATGCGGTGGGGGGGGGGGGAAGAATGTGGCACTGAATAAGAAATTTAGAAAAGCAGTGGCAAGTAATGCAGGAAGAGTGTGCATGTATAAATATGAGTGTATGTGTGAGAAAGATAGACGAAGGGTCAGTTTCCTAAAGTGAAAAATAGTAATTTGGGAAAGCATTTAAATTATTAACATATCAATCCAGTAAATAACTTTATGCTGAATACTTGTTACATACTTGCATGGTTTAAATTCAGTTGTTTTTGCCTGTTTTCCTGACATTCGTTATCTTTTGTGATCCATTGTTGCTGTGTTTTTTGTCATGTGATACTCTATGATCTTTTGTGCTTTAATTTATTTGTGGTTTGCCAAATGGAGGCTTTGAAGCATGTCACGGGTATTCTCTATAAAAATCAATGAAATGTAACTGAACCAAATCTAATTAAGTGTCTGCGTGATTTAGAAAACCTCTCCTTCAGCTGCCATTTGCATTAAAAAGATTTGTAGACTTGTTTGCCAAAGATTCCCATTAAAGTTTCTCAACAAAACTGAAACTGTGCACTCAGCACAAAATTGTAGTGTAACGTATTACTGAATTAGCACAATACATCTTTGGGAAAACAAATATATAGCAACAACACTAAAGAGTAGCTAAATTTCCATATAAGTGCTTTAAACTCAAATGGTGAAAAAAAAACTTGAGATAATTATCCTCACTAATACTACAGAGTCTACTTTTTATGTTTTAAAGCATTTGCTGAATGGTTGTCTCAAGCTTTGTCAATGTTACCAAACTGAGCCAACCACTTTCTAATTTGCTATCATAATGCAAGATGAACTGTGCAGCCAGATTGATGACTTTTCTTACAGTAGGAGGAAACCATCAGCTATAGAACTGTAAATTGGATGTCAGCTTGATCTGTACCCTTTCTTTTAGATGAGAATGTGGCAGTGTTGACCCACCTACCCTCCATTAGTGAGGCATGCTCTCTTAGTTCTTTTACCAGACCTGGTGATGGATCAGTGCTAAACCATCCACACTCTTTTCCCTCCTTTTGAACATTAACACACATTTCTGAGGGAGTTGGCTATGTTTAATCTATGGCAATGGAAGGGTTTTTTTCTCAATAAAATTAATTAGCCCTACAAGGATAGAAACTATGGCCTTTGTTTTCTAAGCACCATGCTTTAACAAACTAGTCTATTTTTTGTTTTTAAAGCAATTGGGGTTAAGTAACTTGCTCAAGGTTACACGGCTAGTCATTTGATTTATGCGTGGGTGCTCATTTTCTGAGGCCGGATCTGATCTCGGGTCATCCAAACTCCGAGGCCGGCGCTCTTACTCACTGCGCCACCTAGCCGCCCCTTTAGGGCAATTGGGGTTAAGTAACTTGCCCAAGGTTACACGGCTAGGTTTTTGTTTGTGTGGATTAAGTGTCGGAGGCCGGATCCGAACTCAGGTCCTTCTGATTCCAGGGCCGGCGCTCTATTCACTGTGCCACCTAGCCGCCCCAAACTAGTCTATTTTTGCTTCAATTGGAGATTAGATATAAAATTTTATAAATTATAAACTTTTTCCTTTTGTAATAAAGGCCTCTCAACTATAGAGCCTTCAAATAGTCTGGAATTCTATCCCCATGCTAAAGTGAATGTCACACTTTAATTTCATTTTGCCTTGTCCCTAAATGGGGGGAAAATTATAAGGTGAAAATGTTTGAATCCTTTGTTGCTATGAATATAAAAATCCCCACAGCTCCTCAGCCTGTGCTAGTCTTCCCTCTGCCAGCTTGTGAGGATCTTGCCAGAAGAAGACAATAGGCTTTAATGATATTTGGCACCTGTGACATGTTGTTTTCTGTTCATCTCACAGCATTTTTAAAGAATTAGCAAATTTATGTGTGCGGTATATGTGTATATGTGTTTTCTCCAATTTAGTTTCTAGTCTCTGTCAACAGGCAGTCACAATATCATGAGACTTATGTGAAAACCAAGTTTATTACAAGAGAAATGAACCCCTTCACAATCCTTAACAGCACTCAATTAAGTAATTTTTAAAAACACAGAAAGTACATTCTATGTAGTAACCTTTAGTGGAGAGGGGTTTCCTTTCCCTAAATTTTCATAGCACTTTAAATTTTCCAAAGTGTTTTCATTCAACAAACCCTTGTTGTGCACCTACTATGTGCAATACACCATGTATATTATGCTTTTCAGGATATACAATGATAAACAAGACACAGTTGCTTTCTCATTTTATTCTCAGATAAAACCTAATGGACAAGTAAGGTACTTAGGAATCATCCATTTTCTGTGGTTGATGACAGTATCTAATTCAGCAAGTTTAAATGACTCACCGAGGCACTTTATAATCATATGTGACCAAAAACCCTTCCTTATTATTAAAATACATTCATCAATCTAAAATAATCTGACTCCATTTAAAATGGTTACAATACACCTTAATATCTTGTATTTAGATAGAAATATTAAACTTTTCAAAGCCTTTTCATATATCCTCATTTTATTTTCACTAATTTCCCTAGTTTTCTTTCCACTTTATTTAACAAAAAAATCAAAGCTCTAATGTCTGTTATCACTGCCATTCTGTGATTAACTTCTGCTGTTTTGTTTTCATAGTGTTCTTTTTTCCATAAAATACTTCAATTCCAAATCATCTTTATTGACACGTATTGCTCAAATGCCACTTCTCCTGTCCAGTTTTTTTTCTTCCTTTTTTAGGCAGGCTGTAGATACTCCTTCTGTGTGCTTAACTTCCAACTTTTAAAGATCCCTGCATACACTGTTAATTGCTTCCAGAACTCTTTGACTATGTGGCATATGAGAATCAGATAGAATTGTTTATTTTACAAATGGACAGGATGATGTAGGAGGAGCTAGTTGCTGCTAAGAAAATGACCTCAGCAAGACCCTAGTAGACATAGAACCAAGGACTTCTGACTTCTAAATCTGTAGCTGAAACTGGGACAATCTATTAATTCAAATCATCAAGCTAAATATCCGTAAATTAAGTCCATGATGAAGCAACATCTTTGACATACACCTGTTTAAGTCACTGTTTGAATTCATATATAACTGTGGGATTGATCTAATGAATGCTAATGGAGAAAGCATTTTTATATCAGAATATATAGACATTTAGAATATAGACATATAGTTATATATATGTATATAATACACACACATATATAACTATGTTATATGATGATATGTGTGTATGTGTATGTGTATATAATCCTAAATCAGTGCAGCCTTAGAAGGATGTACAAATAATTCTGTGGTTCACAGATATGTCATGAACCCTCTCCCTCATTGAAAAAATACAAAAAGAGGAAAAAAAAGAAGGAAAAAAGCTCTCTTCTCACTTGGTTAGTATTCACTCACTACCTTTTGTGATAGATTTTAAAGAAAATCTCAGCTGTGATAAAATAGTGCTAAAGGATAGGGATGTAGGACACAAAATTGGTTGTGGTCTGATTTTATTAATTGGGCCCCCAGATTGGGACCATTAGTAGCTCTCTTGGTGAATGAAACAAGGATACAATTAATGATTATAAGTAGGCCAAGAGCACAAAATATTCAAATATATTGACCTCTTTTCCTCAAGAAAAAGAAAGAAACTCATTTAACCACCAAGATTCTATAAAATGGTTGCTCACGACATGGAAGATTTTAGGGTGTATTGAGAGTATTTAATTCAAGTTTCATGCTGCCTTAATTGCTATTCACTTTTGGCCTACAAAGCAAAAAAGAAAGGAAGAAAAATAGAAATAACTGGAACATTTATTTATGTGTATATTTGTTCACCACATTTTCCATTCATTCTGTGTCTCTTAGTAACTTGTCTATTGGTAGTAGGATAGATGAGTTTTAAATATATCTTTTCCCTGTTAGATTTAATTTTTTTGCAGGGGAGAAGTCAGGGCAATTAGCGTTAAGTAACTTGCCCAAGGTCACATGACTAGTAAGTGTTAAGTGTTAAGCATTTGAACTCAGGTCCTCCTGACTCTAGGGCTGGTGCTCTATTCACTGCACCACCTAGCCACCCCTAGATATTTTTTTAAGTAATCTAAAATAATGGTGCCACTTTAAAATGTAGTTAACAAGCAGAATGGGGGCAGGGGGAGTGACACAGCATCTCAAGTAGTTTCTCATTGTCCCTTAAAATCTAGTTCTAAAGACAATGAATTAAATCCCTCTTTTTTTAAATTAAGATTACAAAAATGATTTGCTCAAAATTAGTAGTGAGAGAGTCCAAGCTGCTACTGTTCAGAGCTAAGAATCACAGAATTTCAGAGTTGGAGGAAACACTAACATCCATGTAACCCAACACAATGACAAGAATCACCTCTATAGAAATCTGGCCTTTGCTTGAACATCCCCAATAAGAGAACTCTCTGAAACACCACATTTCTTTTATGTGGCTCTCATTATAATTTTTCCTTACATCAAGCCTAGATTCGCCTCTTTTTAACATTCATCTATGGCTCCTAGTTCTACGGGAGCCAAACCAAACAAATCTAATTAACCTCCTTTATGCCAAGCACTTCAAATGCTGGGAAGACAGCCATCATGTCCTCCACAACAGTCCCTTTCCCAACTAGGCTTCTCCAATTTCTTCAACCAAAATTCATATGATATGCTTTCTAGGTCCTTGTCCTCCTCCAGATACTCTCTAACTTGTTAATTTCTTTCCTTGTCCTTCTTAAAATATAAGCTTTTATCCTGAAACATGTTCAGCAAAGGTAGTAGATGTGGTACATTGGAAATGTCCGGGGATTTGGAGTTAAGAGGTTTGAAATCCATCACTACCACTATCAGTGTTCTTAGACACTATAACCTTTCTTGGTCTCACTTAACTCATCTATAAAATAATGGGGATGGACTATATCAGAGGTATAAAACTCAAATCGAAATGGATACCTGTCTCTCACATGGAATTAGAAAGTCACAAATTAGCATTATCTATGTTTTATATATATATATATATATATACACACACACACATATATACATATATACATATATGTATATATGTATATTTACATATATATGTGTATTATATGTTATATATAATATATATTTTTTATTTTGTTAAACATTTCTCAATTGCATTTTAATCTGCTTCAGGCTTCACTCAGGAGTTGTGTGAGCCAAGCATAGTCTGCAGGCCTCAAATTTGACATTTCTAGGCTAGATGACCTCAAAGATCCCTTTCAGCTTTAAATAGATGATCTGTTGAGTAGAAAATTTCCTATATGTTAGAATGTGAGGCCACTGAGATGAATCATTTTTCCCCCTTTCCCCTACTATCTCCACCATTGACTTACTTGTCTTAAATTCTGCCAGGAAAGCTTCATTCTTTAATGTACATTTGCCTCAGCCTTCTTTTAAAATCCAAATACCTCTGGAAAGGATAACATTAAATTAATGTACTGTTAGTTACCTTTAATACCTGTTTTCCTTCAGGCAAAAGGAACACAGTAATATAAAATCACTGAAAAGATACAGGAGGGGGAAAAGGAAAGAAGGGAAAAAAGCTCTCTTCTCACTTGGATAATATGTATTCACTACCTTTTGTGCTAGATTTTAAGGAAAATCTCAGCTGGTATAAAAATAGTGCTAATGGATGGGGATGTAGGACACACAATTGGTTGTGGACTGATTTTATCTAATTTTATTAATTGGGCCCTAATTAATAACCACATCACTGGTCACTAAGGTGTGGGAAGAAAGACAATAGAAAGGAGGGGAACTAAGTCAGAAAGAGAAGGTATGGAAGTGGAATAGACAAGAAACTGAAGAAAAACTTAACCTACTTCACTCTCTTTCCTGGCCATGACCCTACAGAAAAGATAACATCCTTTGAAAGCACCAGAAGCCTTGTCCTTAATCATTTACTTAATCCTTGATGCAGCTATGTCCTTGGCATTGCCACTGTGGATGTTTGAACACAAGTATTAGTTGCATCCCAATCCTGTCATCAGTGGATCATAAAGTGATGGTCTAAAAGCACCTTATCAATTCTATGACTCACAGGTAACTGGGATGTGACTGGAACCTTACCTTAGTAAGTATGCTTAACTTAATTATATTTTATCCTCTGATGGTTCCTGCCATGCAGGAAGTCCAAAGCATTCAATATACATGCCCTCATTAATCTCCACAACATCCCCGAGGGGAAGGCAGATGGTAGGTTTTATGCATCAGCTTTCATCTCTAGATTTCATAGTGTTTTACAGATGTTAGTATGTTATTGCTTCCAAAGGTCCTGTGATAAAGACAGTGGCATCTCCATTCCATGACAGAGGTACCAAGAGACAGATAGGGGATGTGGCCTACATCAAGTGAGTTAGTTGGAGGAAGGCTTGACCTGATTTCATCACTCCATTTATGAAAAAAAAAATACAAATGCTCACCAAGAGGAAAGGCCATATTCCAGATTACCAAGGGAGTGATTTGAAGAAATACTGCTTTAAAACATCTTGCCAAGTGAATAATCATCCTTCAAATTTATGTTTTGTTGAGGGATTTTCAGATATTCAGTTTAAAGCAAGGCCTACCCTCCAACTTCGGGGAAATATTCCAAATGCTCGCAACAATAGGTACCTTTCTGGTGGCGACTTTTCAGTTACCTAAATGTCACTGCTGTCTTGCCCATTAACAATCACACAGTGGATTTGCCGAATACTGAACGGGAGAGCTGAAGATAAAAGGCCTAGTACTATGAAAATGTTTTGATTTCAAGGGAAATAAACAACTGACAGAATGAATTTCATCACCATAATTCCTCCAACAGAAATGCTTCCTTCTTAGAAATAACCTTGCTTCTACTGGCCTTCCTGATCCTATTATAATCCCAGATAGCCAAGTGTTATATGCACCTTCCTTGGAAAAGAACAATGCAGAAAGCCACAAAAACCTCTCCATCCCTCTTCTTCACTTTCTTAGTAACTTGTATTTTCTTTCAATTGATTGTTCTCTCCTCCAGACACAGATCTAAAGCCCTTTGCTATAATTACAAATACTTTCCTTTGCTCTCAATTTTTCATGTTCATTTTTATCACAGCATGTCTTTAGTCACACTTTGCCTAGCAGAATTTAGCTACTTTATAGCATTCCTATTACTGTCTTTCCACATAGAGAATTTTGTAGACATCCTGAATGGTTAAATAGAGATAAATTCAATTAAGGATAAAACTGGAATAGGAACAATTAAAAAAACTAGACATCATCTCAGTTTAAATGGTTGGCAGCCTCTGAGCTACATTAAAAAAATGTAGGTGGTTCTGGTGATGTTAATTAATTTCTTCTCAAAGCTTAGCCAGTACAGACCTAAAATGCCATACCAACTAATTTCTGAAACTATCAAAAATGTGTCACCAGCTTCTATAATAGAGATGAGGAAAGATTTTACTGTCTCTAAAGTTGCTGACAAACTCTATCTAGTGTTTGTATTTAAAATATGCCTCCTTGAAAATATTCCATCATCAAAACATTATTAGTATGGTTGTCATTAATAATACATTTGTGGAGAGCTTGACCATTTTTAAAAGTGCTTTAATATACAGTATCTCATTTGTTTCTCACATTAATCCTTTGATAGGTAGACAGGACAAGTGTAGAAACAGACTCTGAGAGTTGCATGACTTGCCCATGGCCATCTAACTAAGTGAATAAAGCCATCATTAGATACCAGGTCTTTTGGTTGCTTGTCTAGAACGCCTTCCATCATATCATGTTGCCTTTCATATATTATTCATTCAGTCATCATGAAATTAGGTACACCATTCAAAGTATGCATTGGGAGTAGTACCATCAAGAGACAAGAAGCTAATAGCGTCTGTATACAGTAATAATACATGCAGTGATATTCTGGTCTGTTTGCCTGACAGAATTAAAATAGAAAGCAGACATTTCTCTCTCACAAATAGATCGTGAACCAGCTCTATAAACCAGACTTATTCAAAAATGTCTCTGTCTGTATCTATCCTCTATAATTTACTTTTTCTCTGCAGTGGAGAGAAGATTAACATAAGGAAGTGCTTTTTTTTTCCCCTCCCTGATCACCACCCCCACTCCCTAGTGCCCTGTGTGGAAAGATGCCTCCTTGAAAGGTTCATCTCCAGCTTGTTGTTGCCTGGCCTTGATCTGCAATGCACATGGGGCCCAGCAGGCACTGTCATAACAAAGAGACCTTGGCAGGGAAAGGAGGTTGTGTGGGTGGTAAGATGATAGAATTTTCACAGAATAAACCCAAATTGCCCACTTGAGCTTCCTAACATTCTATTTCTGTTTTTTTTCTCCTATCTTAGAAAAAAACAGCAGCCACATACATCCTATATTTTTCCCTTAAAAAATAAAATGTGAAGAGACTAATGAAAAAAAATTATTGGAAAATCCAAAAGGAGATATATGTGTGTTGGGGGAAGGGTTTCAGTGTATATTTGGGGGCAGCGTGTGTAGTGTGAGGTGTGTCTATGTAGGATGTATGTGGAGAAGGAGAGATGAAGAGAGACAAAAAGAGAAAGAGGTTAAAATGAAAAATGATTCAATGAGGTAGTGGCCAAGTGAAAGATGTTTGTAATAGGGGCAACTAGGTGTCACAGTGAATAGAGTACTGGCCCTGGAGTTGGGAGGACCTGAGTTAATATCCAACTTCAGACACTCAACACAAGACTTACTAGTTGTATGACCTTGGGCAAGTCACTTAACTTCAATTGCCCTGCCCCCCAAAAAGCAAAAAAAAAAAAAAGATGGTTGAAATAAATAAGAATACATAGAGACAAAGAATGTTAGAGACCATCTAGTTTGATGATGTCATTTTACAGATGAGGAAACTGAGGCTCAGAAAGGTGGAACAAGGTTACATGGGTAGTGAATGACAAGGCCCTTTGACTCGGTTCACTGTTCTACTGTACCCCACCATTGTACTCACTCTGGGATTTGAAATATTTGGAATAGATGAAGAACACATCATAAAGGAGCATAAAATATTTCATAAGATGTTGGGCCTATAGTTGCCTAAGGATTATGAACTTAACATTTTGGCTTCCATATTAACTCACTTGGACTTCCTAAAGGTACTTAACTAATGGCTTGGGATACACATTAATGACTTGGTATGGGTCCAGATCCTGCTACTTACTAGCTATTTTACCTAGGTCAAGTCACTTAACTTCTCTAAATTTCATCTGCGCTGTGAATGAAGGAGTTAGATGGGATGACCTGCAGAGTCCTCTCCAGCTCTCTCCTCTAGTGTCTGTACCTCTACAGAAGAACCTTAGAGATGATCAACTTTATTACACATATGAAGAGACTGAGGGCCAGGGAAGTTAACACAAAAACATGATAGGTACTCAAAAATCTACTGAATATGTGTTCACTGAGTCCAAAGTACTGATACACCACAGATAACAACTACCAGGAACACCACCTTATAGGAAAAGCCTGTCTAGGTGTTGTTATCAGTGTTTTCTAGAATTTTCTACTTTATTTTAATTAAAATGACAATTCAAGTCAATGGAAACCTCCATGGTGAATATAAGCAGATTGCAGTATTATAACATTGGACAACGTGTCAGCAAGGAGTATTGTAAAAGTCATCATTAATAAATATACAATTACGGGGTGGCTGGGTGGCACAGTGAGTAGAGTGCTGGCCCTGGAGTCAGAAGGACCTGAGTTCGGATCCTGCCTCAGACACTTAACACACACAAACAAAAACCTAGCCGTGTGACCTTGGGCAAGTTACTTAACCCCAATTGCCCTCCAAAAAGCAAAATAATAATAATAATAATAATAATAATAATTTAAAAATAAAAAATAAATATACAATTATAAAAGGAGGCTGTATGGTTCAGAGGAAAGAGTGCTGACTTTGGAGTTTAAGAAGTTGGTTTCAAATCCTGGTTCTACTTGGGTAACCTCAGGAAAGTCATTTAACTCTAGCTGACAATTTTCTTCATCTGGAAAGTGAGACTAGATGACCTCCAAGGTACTTTTAAGCTCATTGTCTATGGCCCTATATATTAAGAAGGAAAGATAACAGAAAGACAGCTGTTGTTCATGAGAATGAACCCAAAATCTGAAATAGTTTTAGAAATTTATTAGGTTATTTGGTAGAGGAAAGTAAGGCAGAAAGGAGGTATGGCTTTCTCTCCTTAGACTCTGGGAAGTTTACATTATATAAGATTTAGACAAAGTAAGAATACACAGAAACACAGAATGTTAGAGACCATCTAGTTTGATGATCTCTAACAAACCACACAGATTGAAATTAAATAATTTGATGAAAGGGCAACTTGAAAGCAGGATAGATTGAGATGACTATAAATAAATATAAACATTCAGTAAATTTAGGGTAAAATCAAAACAAGGGAACCTCAAACACAAGTTTGGGTGGACACAAAACAAGAATGTTTAAGTTCAATCTAGGATGTGGGGGGAACCCCAAATTCCTTACATCCTTCTCTGGCATTCCTGGACAGTTACTGAGGTCATGATGACATTTTGATTTCAAACAATCTCTAGTCACATAAAATTGGGTTCAAATAATACAATAATAAGTTTCCTGAATAATAAATTTTAAATAATAATCTACATACACATAATATACCTTAGGGTATATTGGTATCCTAAAGATAGAAAATGAAAAGAATGAAGTTTTCCAATATATAGGATAGTTCTTCTATGAAAAATTTATAATAAAGCATTAAAATGGACCACTGAGGGTATGGATCTTCCAGGAAATCTTTAAGAAAAGAATGGAGAGGCAATGTGTACTCTAGATCCAACCCATAACTTAACACAGTAGAGAAATTCCCTCTCCAACATCCCTGAGAAGTGATCATTTAGCCTCTCTGTAAACATATTCAGTAATAGAGAATCCATTACCTCTAGAGGGAAACCTATTTCACTTTACAATATTAGCTAATTTTTTCTTACATGGTACTTAAATCTACCTCTTTGCAATGTCCACTTACTTGTTCCTAGTTCTGCCCTCTGTTGTTCAACAGGAAAAATGAAAAACAAAAGCCTTAACTGTCTTCCATGATGTTCACCCTTCAAATACTTGAAGACAGCTATCATGTTCAATGTCTAAAACTAATTATTGCTTTGGACTCAGCTCTTGTATCCATATCCCCTCTCTACCTGCCCTGCCAAGATGCTTCTTCTATGAGATAAACACTATCAGTTCTTTATACAAATTGTTTCTTTTAATAAAGTATATCCTTTAACTCCCATGGTCATAGCCTAGTCATGAGCTCCATCTCACCAACTGTCCTGTTTCATGTAATTTTTTCTAAGAACTTACTGGACAATAGATTTCTTTTTTTTTTTTTTTTTTGGAGTGCAATTGGGGTTAAGTAACTTGCCCAAGGCCACACGGCTAGGTTTTTTTTGTTGTTGTTTTGTGTGTGTGTGTGTGTGTGTGTGTGTGTGTTAAGTGTCTGAGGTCGGATCTGAACTCAGGTCCTTCTGACTCCATGGTCGGTGCTCTACTCACTGCCCCACCTAGCCGCCCCGACAATAGATTTTCAATAGCTCCTTGCAAATAAAGGGATAAGGACTAGAAGAAGACTTTCTCCTCTCTCATCCCCATGAAGCCTCAATGGGATTTTTTTTTTCTGAGTAACTATTAGCATTCCTTCTGTGATTCTCTACTATTAGTTGAAAGAGGTGTCATGTTCTAGTACAAGGAACAAGCTCATTAATTGACACATTGACTGAAGAATACCCACAACTCTGGGGCCAAAGTTTTTGGAACAGAATAACAGGTCATCATTTTGCTTAGGAAGGAACCCCGCAAAGCTTGATGGGTGTTCCAGCTGTGGCTTCTTTTTGCGTTGTATTTTGTGTTGGTAGAAAAGCAACTAAATGCAAATAATGACTGTGTGGTTCTGACACTGATCACAAAAGTACAAGGCATGCCAGACACTTGGAGAAAAACACAGCTAAAAGCTAACGAGAACACAAACCCCCTTCGGGGAGCCAGGCTTTGAAGCCAGAGCAAAAATAAGCTAACGAAGAAACAAAGACTGAGAAATCAAGCCTCAGTGTCAGCTAAAGAGGCAGAGGAAGGGGGAGTGGAGGAGCTTGGCCAGCCTGGTAACTAAACAAGCTGAGCAAACCACAATCAATGAAGCTGAAAGATGAGTAGTCATAGAACATGCTGTTTATATGTCGCCAGAAGGTAAAAGAATATGCACAGGGGATGGGTCTTCTCCAAAGAGCCACTTGAGAAATAACCAAGCAAGAACATTAGAGGAAACAATTCCTCAGGGGGTAGAAGTGGAGGAGGATTATGAGAAAGATTCAGGGGATTCTTTTAATAGATTCCTCTCTACAATCTTTTCCCAAATAACAATTATGTGTCAGAAGGGGTAGGAAGTAGAGAAGATGAATGTGATAAGATCAATATGACACATTGACATCTGTGGAGAATTAGCTCAGTTGGGTAGAACATGATATTAACTGAAGCCCAGTGGATAGATTTTAATATGGACCACTTATCATTGCTCTAGTCTACAGCCCAAAACTACAATCCTGTGCCTCGCCCCCCAGCCCAATCAGTCATCACAAATCACAGAATCTCAGAGAAAGAAGGAAGCTGGAGTCCACCATGTGCAGCCCATACCTGAACAGGACTTCCTTTTTACAAAATCCCAAAGAATAGCGCCTCCCATCCACATAAGGACTTTCAGGGATGAGTAATTCATTAAGCCAAGAGATGGCCCATTCCTCTTTTGAGTAACTTTAATTCAGGGATTCTTAACCTTTTTGTGTCTTGAATCCCTTTGGAAATCTGGAGAAGCCCTTCTCAGAATAATATTTTTAAATGCATAAAGTAAAATAGGTAGGATTACCAAAAACCCAATTATATTGAAATATGGTTATCAAAATATATGTGTTTAAGTTTATAGTCCCTGGTTGAGTCCCTGCTCTGCTTCTTTCTAAATCTTTTTTAAAATATTATTTATTTCTAACATTCTTTTTTAAATTTTGAGTTCCAAAATTCTCTCCCTTCTATCCCTTTCCCCTCTCCCCTCCTGCACTGAGAAAGTAAGCAATATATCAATTATACATGTGAAATTATGAAAAACATATTTCTAAATTAGTCATTTTGCAAAAAAAGCAAGAAAAATAAAGAAAGTTTAAAAATTATACTCCAATTTGTACTCAGAGTTCATCATTTTTCTCTCTCCATGGAGGTAGATAACATTTTTTTCATCACGAGTCCTTTGGAATTGTCTTAGATCATTGTACTGATCAGAGGAACCAAGTCTTTCACAGTTGATTTTATCCCCTTAATATTCAAAGTTATGATTACTGTGTATTTCCTTCCATTCCATTTTCTTTTTTTTGTTCTTCTCTCATACTTTTTATCCTCTCCCTCCTCAAAAGTCTGTTTTTCTACTGACCATTGACCCCCTTAATTCACCCTCCCTTTTATCATCCCCACCCCTTTCTCTTACCCCCTTCTCCCATCCCATTTCAGTATTAAGATAGATTGTCATATCCCACTGAGTGTGTCTATATATTCTTCCTCTTTTGAACCAGTTCCAATGAGAATGAGGTTTAAGCATTATCTGCTACCCCCACTGCCTCTGCTTTCCCCTCATTATAAAAGTTCTTTCTTGTATGCCTCTTTTGTGTGAGAAAATATCCCCATTTTTCCTCTCCCTTCCCTGTTCTCCCAATGCATCCTTCTTTCTAACCCCATCAACTAACCCCTTCAGTCTAGGTAGACTCTTTCTAACTGCCCTAAAAATGAAAAAATTCTTATGAATTACATGTATTGTCTTCCCATAGAGGAATGTAAACAGCTTAAGTTTATTGAGTCACTTATGATTACTCCTTTATGTTTACATTTTTATGCTTCTCTTGAGTCTCTATTCAGCTCTGGTCTTTTCATCAGGAATACCTGAACATCCTCTATTTCATTAAATATCTATTTTTTCCCCTGGATTATACTCAGTTTTGCTGAATAGGCTATTATTTGTTGTAATCCTAGCTCCTTTGGCTTCTGGAATATCATATTCCAAGTCCTTTTCTCCTTTAATGTGAAAGCCACTAAATCTTGCATGATCCTGATTGTGGTTCCATGATATCAGAATTGTTTCTTTCTGACTACTTGTAATATTTTCTCCTTGACATGGGAGTGCTGGAATTTGGCTATCATATTCCTTGGAGTTTTCATTTTGGGAGAGGTGAGAGGTGGATTCTTTCAATTTCTATTTTCTCTGTATCTGAGATAACAAGACAATTTTCCTTGGTAACTTCTTAAAAGATGATGTCTAGGCTCTATCTTTGATCATGGCTTTCAGGTAGTTCAATAATTCTTAAATTATCTCTCCTTGATCTGTTTTTCAGGTCAGTTTTTTTCTGATGAGATATTTTGAATTTTCTTCTATTTTTTCCTTCTTGTTGCCTCCCACATTATACTGTTTATTCATATTAAGTTGTGATTTCACTGGTGTAAAGAACTTCATAGTGGGGAGAAGATGAGAACGACCTCTAACAATGAAGTTCAGTAACTGTTCTGCTACTCGTTGTCTTAGACAGTTGCCTGGGTCACTTAAAGTTTAATTGACATATTGTCAGAAGAAGGAATCAAACTCAAATTTTTCTACTGAGGCCAGTTCTCTACCCACTGTACTAGGTTGTCTTGAAATTTTCAGTCTACTAAAAAACTCTGACTGTATTTTGGCCATGCCTCCCTCTCTCTGTGCCTATATCTAGGTATTAGCTCTAAGTGCATTCAAGACAAAAGAATATGAATGAATCAATGCAAATTCAACACCACTGGTAAAAGCAAAACAAAACAAACAACAACCATAAAAAATCCACACTCAAGGCACATATCCCAGTGGTTCTGGGTCACTTGGGACATTTTCATGGGTGAAAAATGGTCTGTTTATTCGTGATAAGCTGACAAATTATAGTAAAGCAATTTTAAAATAAAAAGCTATAACTCCCCAACTAATAGCCAAACCTGCTATGTTGTGCTATCTTTTGTCTGCTTTGATGTTATAATTTGCTAACTAGCAAGGAGAGTTAGGACTTCCATTGGCTCTAACTCAACTCTGATCTTATTCTTGGTGTAAAGGGAAGAGAAATTAATCCTTTGAGTAAACTGTCTTCCTGAAAAGTACCCTCCACTTCAATCACTGCTTGATAAAGCAGAGATCCACCAGTGTTTATAAAAAAAAAATGTATAAAATTCTGAATGCTATTAAAAGGCCAATCAGATGATGCAACTTAAAGAAAGGATATAGCAGGTCTTGAGGAGGTTGGAAACCTTCAATCACTTAATCAATCAAACAAGTTATCACATACCAGGCACAAAGCTGTGAATGTGAAGACAAAAATAGTACCATCTTTACCCTCAGCATTTGCTATGTAACAGTAGAAACCCATGGGGGGTAGAGCCAAGATGGTGGAACAGAAACAGTAACTTCTCTAAGCTCCTCCATGAATCCCATCACTAAACCTTAAAAAGTGAATCTGAATGGATTTTGGAGTGACAGAATCCACTGGGAGACAGAGCATGGCAGAATCCAGCCCAGGAAAGTGCCCACATGGGTCCAGACAGGGGGAGCATGGAGCACATGGGGACTGCAGCAGCTCGGGCTAGAGGATGGACTACAACAAAGAGAGAAGGAGCCCCAGCCGACAGACTCATCCATCCCAGGGGCGATTTGCAGCCATCTCACCATCGTCTCACCACAGGACGGGAGGAATCACTAGAGCCAGGTAAGAGAGGGCTCAGGGGCCCCCAGCAAAGACAGCAGCTTCTCCTGGGGTGATCAGCCCCCACCCTGGAAGTTTAGAAATCACCTGCCCCCATCCAGGGCCCAGGATGATAAAGTAAACTCTGGCTGCTGATTCCCCCTCCCTGACCTAGAAAACCCAAAGATAAGTGTCCCACCCAGAGTGAAATCCTGAGATAGTGGAAATAGCCTCAGGCTTGGGAATCATTGAGAAGGGATGTAACTGAGTCTGAAGAGAAGAGGGGGAGGGGTCCCAACAAGCCCCACCTCACCTGACCAGCAAAAGCCTGCCTGAGCTGTAGACCAGGGGTATAGAGGCAGAAATCTGAAGTGGACAGACCACCCCTCCTCCACAGTTTACTCTGTGCACCTCAGCATACCTCAGGGGGAACACTGAGACCCCTGCCCTTAGCCTCAAACTAAACACCCAGAGGCTACAGCATTCAAAGTCAACAACCAGGCTCTTACCTCTCAGCCTGAGAAATTAGTAAATAGGAAATGACAATGGGAAGGAAGGAAGCTTAGAAGGAGCAAGAAAATCTATCAGAGCTTAATATGTAGATCAAGAACAACCAAATACAGAGGACAGCTTGGACTCTATACTCACACCTGAGACCACAGAAGGATTTGAACTGGTCTCAAGCCCAAAAAGCATTCTTGGAGGAGCTTAAGAAAGATTTTAAAGACCAAATTAGGGAGGCAGAAGACAAATTTAAATCTATAGTGACAGAATTGTAAAAAAGTTTCACTGAAGAAAACAAATCCTTAAAAAGTAAAATGAGTGAAGTAATTGGAGAAAATACCTCCCTAGAAAAGGACCTTCAAAAACTAACCAAAGACTATAATTTGCTAAAAATTAGAATCAGTCAAATTGACACTCAGAACTCTATGATGCACCAATAGTCAATCAAACAAAAAAATGAAGATTGAAAAATTGGAAGAAAGTGTAAAATATCTCACTGGAAAAACAACTGACCTAGAGAACAGATCCAGGAGAGATAACTTAAGAATTATTGGTCTACAGGAAAGCCATGATGAAAAAAGCAGCCTGGACAACATCCTCCAAGAAATTGTCAAAGAAAACTGTCCTGAAGACCTAGAATCAGAAGATTAAAAATAGTTATCGAAAGAATTCACCAGACTCCTCCTGAAAGAGATCCCAAATTGAAAACTCCAAGAAATATAGTAGCCAAATTCCAGAATTACAAGATTAAGGAAAAAATACTGCAAACAGCCAAAAAGAAACAATTCAAATATCATGGAACTACAGTCAGGATCACACAGGACCTAGCAGCTTCTACATTAAAAGATCGGAGAATTGGAATTTGATATTTCCTAGGGCAAAAGAGCTAGGACTGCAACCAAGGATTTACCCAGGAAAACTGAGCATAATCTTTCAGGCAAGGAGATGGTTGACTTCCAGACTTTCCTGATGAAAAAGCCAGAGCTCAATGGAAAATCTGATCTCCAATTAAAAGACCCAAGAAAGACATAAAAAGGTAAACAAGGAAAACACAGACTCACAGGTACATACATGCACACACACACACTCATGCACACATGCACATAACTTAGGATGCAACAAGAGCAAAATGTTCACATCCCTATATGAGAAGCTGATAACTGTCAATATTGAAATGTATATGATTATCATGACCTTTAAAAGGGTTACACATAGATAGAGGGTGTGGGTATGAATGAACTAATCTCAAGATAAAAAAGAAACCTTATTAAGGGGGTCAAAGGGACTGTAATGGGATAAAAGGAAAGGCTGAGATAGAAAAAGGTAAATTATGCCATTCAAAGAGGCATAAAAGCACTATAGTAGAGGGAAAGGAAAGAGGCAGAGGAACATCATTTGAACATTATTCTCACTGGTTCTTGTTCAAAGAGGAATCGACATAACCAATTAAGTTTAAGATTCTAACATGAAAAGACATGAAAATTCATTAAATAGAGGAAAAAGGGAGGGAGAAGAGCACTGTATGAAATTTACTCTCATTGGTTTTGGGTCAAAGGGAGAATAACATACTCTGATAAGTATAAAAATCTATTGTGTCCTATAGGCAGTGGGCTGTTAAAGGGGGATAGAAAGGGGGGAGATTAGAGGGGAGGAATACAGTAGAAAGGGGAGAGGGTAGGTAAAAATGGGGGTCACTGGGTGGGAACACTGAGGGAGATGGTGGTCAAAAGGGAAACACTGAAGGAGGGAAAGGGAGAAGGAAGAAGCAAAAACATAAGCAGGGAAGGGAATAGGAGGGAGGGAAGAGACAGAGAGTCTTCATTACTGTGAATGTGAAAGGGATGAACTCTCCCATAAAACAGAGGCAGATAGCAGAATGGATTAAAAACCATAATCCTACAATATGCTGTCTACAAGAAACACATTTGAAACAAGGGGATACCCACAGGGTAAAGGTAAAAGGCTGGAGTCGAATATATTATGCCTCAGCTAAAGTAAAAAAAGCAGGGATAGCAATCCTTATCTCAGATACAGCAAAAGCAAAAATAGATCTAAGAGATAAGGAAGGAAACTATATCCTGCTAAAAGGCACCAGAGAATGAAGCAATATCATTACTTAACATATATGCAACAAGTGGTATAGCATCCAAATTTCCTACTGGAGAAGTTAAAGGAATTAGAGGAAGAAATAGATAGCAAAACTATACTAGTGGGGAACCTTAATCTCCCCCTCTCTGAACTTGATAAATCTAACCTCAAAATAAACAAGAAAGAAGTTAAGGAGGTGAATAGAATTTTAGAGAGACTAGATATGATAGTTCTCTGGAGAAAACTGAATGGGGATAAAAAGGAATATACTTTCTTTGCAGCAATTCATGGTACATACTCAAAAATAGATCATGTACTAGGGCATAAAAACTTCACAGTTCAGTACAAAAAGACAGAAATATTAAATGCATCATTCTCAGATCATGATGCAATAAAAATTATATGCAATAAAGAGCCATGGAAAGATAGACTAAAAACTAATTGGAAATTAAACAATTTAATCCTAAAGAATGAGTGGGTCAAACAAGAAATTTTAGAAACAATCAGTAATTTCATTCAAGAGAATGATAATAATGAGACAACATACCAAAATTTATGGGATGCATTAAAGGCAGTTCTTAGGGGAAGTTTTATATCCCTGAGAGCATACATGAATAAATTAGAGAAAAGGGAGGTCCATGAATTGGGCATGCAATTGAAAAAGCTAAAAAAAAGAACAAATTGAAAATCCCCAATTAAATACTAAATTAGAAATATTGAAAACCAAAGGAGAGATTAATAAAATTGAAATTAAGAAAACTATTGAATTAATAAATAAAACTAAGAGCTGGTTTTATGAAAAAACCAACAAAATTGATAGACCCTTAGTCAATATGATAAAAAAAAAGAAAGAAGAAAACCAAATTATGAGTATCAAAAATGAAAAGAGTGAATCCAATGAAGAGGAAATCAAAACAATAATTAGGAATTATTTTTCCCAATTGTATGTACGTAAAATTGACAATCTTAGTGAAATGGATGAATACTTACAAAAATACAAGTTGCCCAGATTAACTGAAGAGGAAGTAAATTAATTAAATAACCCCACCTCAGAAAAAGAAATCAAATAAGCCATCAGTGAACTCCCTAGGAAAAAAATCTCCAGGGCCAGATGGATTTACTAGTGAATTCTATCAAACATTTAAAGAACAATTGATTCCAATACTCTACAAACTATTTGGGGAAATTAGTGAAGAAGGAGTCCTACAAAATTCTTTCTATGACACAAATATTGTACCAATACCTAAATCAGGAAGAGATAAAACAGAGAAAGAAAATTATAGACCAATTTCCCTCATGAATTTAGATGCAAAAATTTTAAACAAAATATTGGCTAAAAGACTACAGCAACTTATCACAAGAATAAACACTTTGATAAGGTAGGATTTATTCCAGGAATGCAAGAATGGTTTAATATTAGGAAAACCATCAGTGTAATTTATCATATCAACAATAAAACTAGCAGAAACCACATGATTTTCTCAATAGATGCAGAAAAGGCTTTTGACAAAATACAACATCCATTCCTATTAAAAACACTAGAAAGTATAGAAATAAATGGAGCCTTCCTTAAAATAATAGGTAGCATCTATTTAAAACCATCAGCAAGTATTATATGCAATGGGGATAAGCTAGAAGCATTTCCAATAAGATCAGGAGTAAAACAAGGGTGTTCACTATCACCCCTCTTATTCAATCTGGTACTAGAAATGTTAGCAGTAGCAATTAGAGAAGAAAAAGAAATAAAAGGAATCAAATTAGGCAAAGAAGAGACCAAGCTATCACTCTTTGCAGATGATATGATCATATACTTAGAGAATCCTAGAGAATCAAGTAAAAAACTACTTGATACAATAAATAAATTTGGCAAAGTTGCAGGATATAAAATAAACCCACATAAATCCTCGGCATTCCTGTATATCTCTAATGAAATTCAACAGCAAGAGTTAGAAAGAGAAATCTCATTTAAAGTTACTGTAGACATTATAAAATATTTGGGAATCTACCTGCCAAAACAAACCCAGGACCTATATGATCATAACTACAAAACACTTCTCACACAAATAAAGTCAGATCTAACTAATTGGAAAAATATCAATTGCTTGTGGCTGGGTCAAGCTAATATAATAAAAATGACAATTTTACCCAAACTAAATAATATATTTAGTGCCATACCAATCAATTTACCAAAAAACTACTTTATAGAGCTAGAAAAAATAGTAACAAAATTTATTTGGAAGAACAAATGGTCCAGAATATCAAGGGAATTAATGAAAAGAAATGCTAGGGAAGGTGACTAGCTATACCAGATTTTAATCTGTATTATAAAGCAGCAGTCATCAAAACTACTTGGTACTGGCTGAGGAACAGAGTAGTGGATCAATGGAATAGATTGGACACACAAGATTCAGCAATCAATGAGTATAGTAATCTATTGTTTGATAAACCCAAAGACCCCAGTTTTGGGGATAAGAATGCACTATTTGACAAAAACTGCTGTGAAAACTGGAATATAGTATAGCAGAAACTGGGCATAGACCATTATCTAACACCATATACCAAAATCAAGTGTTAATGGGTGCATGATCTAGGCATAAAGGATGATACTGTAAGCAATCTCAGAAAGCAAGGAATAGTTTACCTGTCAGATTCGTGGAGAGGGAAAGACTTTATGACCCTACAAGAATTAGAGAGCATTATAAAATGCAAAATTGATAATTTTGATTACATTAAATTGAAAAGCTTCTGGACAAACAAAGCCAATGTAACCAAGATTAAGAGGGAAAGAATTTTTACTACCTATGTCTCTGATAAAGGACTCATTTCTAAAATATACAGAGAACTGAGTCAAATCTATAAGAATACAAGTCATTCCCCAATTGATAAATGGTCAAAGGATATGAACAGGCAATTTTCAGAGAAAGAAATTAAAGATATCTATAAGCATATGAAGAAGTGCTCTAAATCACTATTGATTACAGAAATGCAAATCAAAACAACTCTGAGGTACCACATCTCACTGGTCAGATTGTCTAAGATGACAAAACAAGAAAATGACAAATGCTGGAGAGGATGTGGGCAAATTGGAACACTAATGAATTGCTGGTAGAATTGTGAACTGATCCAACCATTCTGGAAAGCAATCTGGAATTATTCCCAGAGGGCTATAAATAATTTCATACTCTTTGACCCAGCAATACCACTTCTAGGGTTATATCCCAAAGAGATCATAGAAGTGGGAGGAAGACCCATGTGTACAAAAATATTTATAGCAGCTCTTTTTGTGGTTGCAAAGAATTGGAAATTAAGGGGGTGCCCATCAATTGGGGAATGGCTGAACAAGTTGTGGTATATGCATGTAATGGATTACTATTGTGCTATAAGAAACGAGGAGCAGATGGACTTCATATTTACGTGGAGAGGCTTATACAAACTGATGCTGAGTAAGAAGAGTAGAACCAGGAGAAATTTGTATACAATCACAGACACAACATATGTGTGATGACCAACTATTATAGACTGGACTTTTCTCAGCAATGCAGTGTTATAAGTCAATCCCAAAAGACTCATGAAGGAGAGAGATGTCTACATCCAGAGAAAGAACTAGAAAGAACTGAGTTTGAATCCTGATTGAAGCAAACTTCTTGATCTTTTTCTTTTCATTGTTTGGTTTTATTTCCTCTTTACCATTTTTCATTCCATCTAGTACAATACGCCTTTGTAACCTGACTAATGTCTAATGTGAAAGTATTTGCAGATCCTATATGGATTGTATGCTGTCATGGGGGGTGGGGGAAGGGAGGGAGGGAAAGAAAATTTGAAACTCAATGAATTATGGAATTGAATCTTGTAAACTAAAAGTAAACAAACAAATTAATAAAGACAAAAAAATAATAATAATAAAAACAGTAGAAACCCATGTTTCCACGGCTAGTTTAAGCCTTTTTTCCATTGGACAGCAAAGAAAACCACTTCAGTCCAGATGAACCCTGGAAGACTAGCCAGGCTAGAGATCAATGCTTTGTAGATATTCACATTTACTTCACCTAGTTCAATCTCCATTCTTTGGTCTGGTCCAAACAGGGCTTTGCTGCTTCGAAAGCCTACTGTTAAATTTTCAGTGAGGCAATTTATATCTCTGAAATGGGCAAATACTACAGACCAGAGCTTGGTTTGTTATTTGTTGATTATTTAAGAAAGTGATGGAGAAACTGTTAATAATATAGATTAAGCTGAGTAGTGTTGTAAGGACATTTTTTTTTCTACTGAACCAGTTCTTAAACACTTAACCAGCACAACCCTGTTTTGTCTCTAGCTCTATTCTCCTTTTCTGCTCTTAACTTCCTTCTTCCCCAACCCCTAACCCTATTAATGAACATTTGAATCAATGGAGGTGACAAGTCATAGATTTAGAGCTGGAAGGGAATTTAGAGGCCACTAAATCTAACTCCCTCATTTTACAGATAAGGAAACTGAGGCACAGAGAGGTTAAGTGATTTACCCAAGGTCACCTTGTTAATATCTCACACAATCCCAGACAGTGTCTGAAAAGGGATTTGAACTCAGGTCTCCCTGATTCCAAGGCCAGCACTTTGCTTTGCCACCTACTAGGAAAAAAACCATAAGGGGAATTTTGCATGGGTTCCACAGACACAAGATTCCACAGAGCTCTTCCCTGCCCCATACCATCTACCACAGATCTCAAGACCTACATTTGAGAATCCAATATCTGGCTACTTCAAAGACGGGTCAATCAATCTTGTTCATGAACGGACAAATGGACAATCTGATAAAAGGCTACATGGAGGAAAGAGATTCCCTATCCATGCTTGTCACAAATAGTTCACAAGTATGCTAAAAGTAGGGTTAAAAGAGAATAATTTCAATTTTCCAACCCTATACAAACACTTGTTAAATTGTTTGAGAGAAATACCAAATTCTCTGGATTGGGACCCTATCAATCCATCTTCATATTCCTGCATATGAGTATGAAATCAAATACCCAGCACTCCTTCCTTGAGAAACCTATCATTGTTCAGAATTAGAATTGGGGCGGGGGGGGGGGGGGGCGAGGAGGCAGATCCTCAGCTTTCTGCAGGTTCTGGGCTTGCCCAGGTGGGATTACTGATATTAAAGGAGAAAGGAGAAATCATGGCCTATCCACCTTAGAAATATGGCCTGATGGCAGTTTTTAACACACTACTAGATATTTGCTGAGAGAAAGCAAACTGGGTTGATCTTATATACTTCATCCTAGATTAGGTCCTAAAGAAGATGGGGACCCCCACAGCTTGAATTTCTCAAGGTCACATACTTCTAACTTTTTTCCTAAAACTTTAAAGTGAAAGTCTGTAGACTTTGAGAACTGTATTAACATCTTTGGTAATTAACATAGTGATGATCATACTTTGCTAATATAGCTAAGTGAGAGTTAGGGTAGAAAATCCTCAAAAAGACCTTAAGACATCATTTGATCCAATCACTTCATGAGAGTATGTCCTATACTCTCTTCTCTTCCCCAAAATCTTACTGCATTTCAAGCTGCTAGCACACAATTGAGACCTAATTCCTAGAATCACAGACTCCTAGAACTGGCAGAAGATTTAGTTAGGGAGTGATCCAGCCTCTTTATTTTACAAATGTGGAATCGTAAAGTGATTTTGTCCAAGATCACACAACCAAAAAGTGAGCAAGACATGGGTTTCTTGATTTATAATACAACAGACTTTCCACTACCCTAACCCTGTTATTTTATATGTATTTATTTCCTCTCCCCCACCCACACTATAAGAGTAGCATAATCATAACTTGGTGTGGCTTTCTTTTGGGGAAGGGGGGGTGTTTTGTTTGTTTTCTGTATTACCTTCAATGTTTAGCACATGGTAGTTTCTTCTTTTGCTATTTTTTTTTTTTGGAGGGCAATTGGGGTTAAGTGACTTGCCCAATGTCACATGGCTAGCTTTTGTGTTAAGTGTTTGAGACTGCACGTGGTGGTTTCTTAAGAAATGTTTGTGGATTAGCCTTGAAAGGGGAAAGGGCAGGAAAAAAAGTCACTCTGTGTCATGTCATAAATATCAACCTTTCAAATTTCAGAACCATCACTTAGAGATGGAGTTAACTTGTGCTCCAACCATATCATGGTAAAGTGTCTCCATTCCGACCTTCAGCAGTCATAGCCAACTGTTGACAAAGTCTTCTCCAGTTCACGCCTGAATAGCTATTAAAGAGTTGAAGAACAGTGAGGGTTGGGGTTTTATGTACCAGGACTGACAAGATGACTAATAAATCAAGCAATTGCCTCATGGCAGATTGAGGGAAAACTAGCTCTGTGTGTGTATGTGTGATTGATTTTCTTTATAAATTTTTTTTATTTTCTTTATGAAAATTCATGACAATCTCTAGCCTGTGTTAATAAATCCTTTCCTTAGGCGAGAAAGGACAGTGAAATTATCTCTATGGCTTTTTGTCCTTCCTAATTGAAGGACATCAGCATCCATGCCTCTGACAGGTGGAGTCCAGAGAGTAGTAAAGATTAAAGGAAAAAGGGATTTCTTTCTGGGGTAACCATAAATGTCCTTTGATTGCAAGCTACAATTGTTTTCGGACCCAGCTGTGTCCGCCAACCTGAGCTTCCATTGCCCTTAGAGAAAGGTGGATGGCCTGTCTCCTTCTCCAAGGCAATTTCTTGACAGCAGAGTGCAATGCCACTCTCTTTCCCAGGAAGCATCTCCGTCTTCTTAGGCTACAACAATAAATTACTGTTTCCTGCCTACATGGGGTCACAGCCTTCAGGTATTTCTTCCCTCACTCCTGGTCTCTCAGCCCATTTCTCAAAGATCCTTTTCATTTTTATTTCAAATGTGAGCCAGACTTCCTGTGAAAGAGATGGGGGCGGAATTTGATTGGAATTAGACCCAGAGCAGGTGGGCACATGTAATACCATTGGCATTTTGTTTCTCAATTCTAATATGCAAATTCCTGGGAAATGATCCTTGTCAGAGCCCCAGTTTGTTAGTCTGTTGGAGTCAGAAGAAACACATCCAAGAGACATAATGTGCTCTGGCCAGAGAACTTCTTCACATATCATAGTGCACAGGGTGAGCAGGTCAGTCTCTTTCCTGCCCACATGCAGCCCATTCAGAAGCATTTCTGGGCAGACACGACAATTGTAACCATTCTTGTCTGGGCATCTTAGACTCTTTCATCTGTCCTCTCACCTCAGGTCTCTTTTCAGACTTTGTCCTGAATCTGTAATGGACTTCTCCAATAGGAAAGATGGTCCTGCACAGAGCACAAGGCTGCCCCTGGCTCTCCTCCATATGGCTTTCTGCAATTCCCCAGGGAAATAAAATACTAGGGAGAATAATCAACTTGTTCCTGAGGAGAGCAAGCAGATCTTGAAAGTTCCCTGAGACTTTTCTAATAGCAAAGAATTATAAACAAAGCTTTATCATACAAGAAGGATTCTCAGCTTTACTGACATGCTTGCTGCTCCTTGCACACGACACTCTATCTCCAGACTGTGCTTTTGCACTGGAATGCTAGAATGGTCATCTTCCTCACTATCTCTTAGCTTCCTTGGCTTCCTTTAAGGCTTTGCTCAGATCCCACCTTCTGCAGGAGGTCTTTTCCAGTCCCCAAGATTGCCAGTGCCTTCCCTCTGAGATTACCTTACATCTGCTCTGTATATAGCTCACGTGTACCTATTTATCTGTTGGCTCCCTCATTAGAATGTAAGTTTCTTAAGGCTAGGATCAGTGTTCTTATCTTTCTTTGTATAGCCAGGGCTTACCACAGTGTCTCATTCATAGTGCTTAATAAATATTTGTTGACTGAGTTGACTGAGCCATCCCCTAGAGGCTTATGCCTGAAAATACTGTCCTTTTTTATTATGTTAATGGAGTGGATGGGACCAAGATAGCAAAGCTGATGAACTTATAGAATGGTGAGCCTTTTTGTAGGCCTTTGAGAGACTCTTTCTATTGAGAATAGAGACATGACAATTTCCAGGTCATTGACAGAGCCAGAGACATCCTCTGATTAAGTTCTATTGACTGGGGATGAATTGCTAGGCTTAGATTTTTGTAGGATAGAAGCCTTTTTTGAGTAGGGCTTCTAATCAATAAATCTCATTCTGAGGGCATCTCAGTAAGGTACCAATAAATGGACATACCTTCATTCTCCATAGAAGAGATGACCTCAAAGCCCCAAAGGCTCATCACCATATAAACTCAGAGAAGATCCTAGAAATCTCTTGGTCAACCCTTCAAACACGCACACACACAGCATTTTCTACTTAGCTCCAGTTCAAATGGTGGACAAAGAGAATATAAAGAGGGTTCTTCTCTTTCTCTCCCCTCCCCTATATAACTTTTCCTCAGATTGGGTCTGACTAAATAACTTGAAAACAAGGGATTAAACGAAACTGAAGTTTTCCAGATATTTGACATTAAAAAATTTTTTTAAAAATTGGTGGAGAAGATTCTGAGAAGATGGTGGAGTAGGTCAGAAAATTCCAAGCTCTCAAAATTTTCCCCCACAAAAGAATTAAAATAGCAAATTAAGGCAAACAAAGTATGAGTGGAGATAAATAAGAACAGGGACATAACTGGGGTCCTCCTGGGACAATTTGAGAAGATCAGAAGAGAAATCCCAGGATGAGCTTTGGCCCCTGGGAAGAGTAAACATCTCCAGGCTAGGTTCCAGTGTAACAGCAAGTGGCTAGCCTCTTAAACAACAAGTGGCAAGCCCTCGGGTTAATTGGTTTGAGAAACTGCCTCAGGGGCCCAGCCACCAGAACTTTTACACCCCCCCCCCCCATAATAGGGGAGTTGGGCATCTGAGCCTAGGAAGATCAAGGGAACTTCTGCTGACCAGGAACATTAGACCCAGCTGTCCTATGAAGAGAAGCAGGGGCGAGAAGGAACCATCACATGCCTGGTGAGTGCAGAAGCAGTGGGGAAGAAAGTCCCTGGCTGTGGGCACTTACAGGAAGTAGGAGGCTGGAGATTTGGCTTTGGTTTCAGGCTAGAGGGGAGAATTGAAGATCTGGGGCAAGAGGCACCATTTCCCATACCCCAGGGTTAGAGGTGACCACAAATAATTAACCACAAAATCACCACAAAAAAAAACGCACAGGCAAAGGAGAAAGAATTTAACCATGGAATCATATAATGGAAATAAAGATGACCGTGGTTTATTTTCAGAGGAGGATATTAAAGTAAAGAAACCCCCAAAGAGTAATGTCAAATGGTCACCTTCCCAAAAAGAATTTACAGAAGTTCTTTAAAAAGACTTTAAAAATCAAATGATAGAGATAGAGGAAAAACTAAAAAGGAAAATAAGAATAATCCAAGAAAAACAAGAAGGATATGAAAGGAAAGTCAACCAACTAGAAAAAGAGATCCAGAATCTTAAGAAAACGAGACATTGAAAATTAGAATTGGGTAAACTGAAGCCAGTGAAATGATAAGAGATAAGAAATGATTAAACAAAATATGAATAATGAAAAAATGGAAGAGAAAGTGGAACGTCATAAGAAAAACAAGAGATTTGGAGAACAGATCAAGAAGAGGAAAAATAAAAATAATTGGACTAACTAAAAGTTATGATAAAAAAAATCTTGATACAATAATATAAGAAATAATTAAAGAAAATTGTCCTGAAGCATTGGAACAAGGGGGAAGGTAGAAATAGAAAAAAAAATCATTGATCAAGGCAGGCGACTAGGTGTCGCAGTGAATAGAACACCAGCCCTGAAGTCAGCAGGACCTGAGTTCAAATCCAGCCTCAGACACTTAACACAAAAAACTAGCCATGTGACCTTGGGCAAATCATTTAACTCCAACTGCACCTCCAAAAAGAAAAAATAATCATTGATCACCTGAATGATTTAATTAATTAATCACACTTAAAAGAGATCCTATGAGGAAAATTCATAGGAATATCATAGTCAAATTCTGAAACCCCCAGCTCAAGGAAAAAATATTAGAAGCATCAAATTAAAACAATTTAAATATGATGATGCCACAATTAGAATTACACGAAAACTAGCAGCAGAGACATTAAAGGATTGCAGGAACACAACATATGGAAGAGTAAAAGAACTGGGGCTCTGGTCAAAAACATCATACCCTGCAAATTTAAGTATTATCTTGAACAACAACAAAAAAGGACATTTAACAAACTTTCAGACTTTCAAGACTTTGTTTAAAAAATCCTGAACTTAATAGACAATTCGATATACAAGAACCAATAGAAATATAAGGTCCATAACAAAGACTGATTATAAGGGATCCATAAGGACAAACTGTTTACTTTTTATATATGTAAAATGTGTGTCTAAGATTCTTATTAATGACTGGGTAGTTCATAATAAATATTGGAGTAAACCTGCATATGATGTGAATTTAAAAAGTAAAACCATTTAGGAACAGCTAAAAAGATTAATTATTTTATACAAATGAGGTGCAAGAGGAAGAATTGATACACAGGAATTAGATGGGGGAGGAGGGCTGGTAGTTCTTACAACCTACTTTCATCAGGAATGGGTTTGAGAGGGAACAATACATATATGTTTAAAAGAGTATAAAAGTCTTCTAAATTCAGAAGAAGTTAAATGGTAGAGGCATAGGGAGGGGGGAGAGGACAAGGAAGGGATCTTTAGAGGGGAGGGTGACAGAATAGGTAAATAGGGATATAGAAGGGTGTTTAGATTTATGGGGATAGGAGGACAGGGGAAAGTTCCTTGGAGGGGTGTAGGCAAGTCATAGGAAGGGAAGGTAGTGGGTAAAAGTAAAGTAAAGGAGGCAGGAAGGATAGGAAATAAGAGATATGCACATACATAAAAACAAAGAGCAGTGGTAGAATAGGTTTGGGAAAGTGTATGTCTATATATGTACGTATATATCTATTTGTGTGTATATATATTTATAGCTATGGAGAAACATATCTAAACTTTATTGTGGCCTTCTAGGAGGTAAGGGAGGGGGAAAAAGAACAAATTTTAAAAGTGAACAGCAAAGAACAAAAGAAAACTCACAAGGAAGCAAAGATGGATAATTCTCAACACGAGTATTATTTGTGAAATAGGCTTTCTTGAAATTTGTTGTTACATATTTTGAATCCTCTCTTATGTCCTGCTATGCATATGACATACTTTCTTTTCTTTCTAACTTCGTATTTAAGTTCCAATATTTAAGTTTATGATATGTTTTTTTCTATTCTCTTTTGTATTTGTGTTTTGGTGTTTTGAATCTAAAATAAAATTTTGGGAGAAAATTCTTAGAACTTATTATTCTGATGCCCCAAAGGAAATAAAGATATTTCTAGTGTATCATTCTCTCTCTTTTTTACATTTAATTTTTATTTTATTTTTCTCAGTTACATGTAAACAGAAATTTTTTAAGTAATTTTTTTTCAAAATTTTGAGTTTCAAATTCTCTCCTGCCCTCTTCCCTTCCCCTCTCCACTCCTTGAGAAGGCAAGCAATTCAATATGGATTATACATTTGCAGTCCTACAAAACATATCCACATTACCCATGTTGCAAAAGAAAACAGAAAATAATAAAGTTTTTTTAAAGTATGCTTCAACTGCATTTAGACTCCATTAGTTTTTTCTCTGGAGGTGGACAACATTTTTCATTATAAGTTACTTGAAATTGTTTTGGATCATTGTATTGCCGAAAATAGCCAAGTCATTCATAGTTATCATACAGTATCCCTGTTACTGTGTACCATGTTTCTCTGGTTCTGCTCATTTGACTTTGCATCAGTTCATGTAAGTCCAGATTTTTCTGAGAGCATCCTTCTTGTCATTTCTTATAGCACAATATTATTCCATCACAATCATATGCAACAACTTGTTCAGCCATTCCCAAATGATGGGCATCCCCTCAATTTCCATTTTTTTTGCCACTGTCAAAAAATTGCATAAATATTTTTGTACATGTAAGTTTTTTTCCTTTTTGTTTTTTATCTCTTTGGGATACAGACACAGTAGTGGTATTGCTGGGTCAAAGGGTATGCACAGTTTTATAGACCTTTGGGCATAATTTAAAACTGTTCTCCATAATGGTTGGATTAGTATCTCTTTCTAGTATATCAAGAGGGTTGTTTTCTTCCATAATCTTTTCAAGTATTCTTCTTTCTTCAGGATTCCCCAAAACACATGCACACACTTGTATGTATTAATAAGCATTAACTAAGAATGGAACTATCCTGAATATGAAGAGGAGAAAAACCACCCTGTAGCCCTCTCAAAAATTCTGTTAGGGAATTATTCCCCTGGCATCATATAGAACAAATGGGAGACAGGAATAAAATTCTGATTTTTCCCTAGAAGGTCAATATGTGCTTTCCATATTAACATAAGCTTTCCCATTCTCCTGGAGAAGACATAATCAGAAGGGCTAGAGGTTCCCTATAACCTCAACCAATTCTGACTGGAACCCACCACAACCTACTTTTCCCTTAACTCTTCACCATAGGGCTTCGAAAAATATTCCAAGTGGCCTCAGGACAATCTTATACCCCTGCTTTGGGGGTGAAGGTATTTGATGTTACTCTAAAATAACTTGCATATTTAACCTCAGAGCAATTGGCACTAGTCCTTGAGAAATTATGGAGAATGAAGAAGTACCAGATGACAAGGCATAGGTGCCACCATAGTGCCAAAAAAAGCTCACTCAGATACACTCTGAGAAACTTTTTTTCACTTTTTTGGCTCATCACCCCCATCCAGGTGATCTTGGATCTTCAGGATGTAACATTCCCTGAGGGTGTTTAATACTTCCCTTTATAGCTCAATCCAAAATTTCATTTACCACTTAATGGAAACACAGAGGACTCATCTATGAGCCCACAGAAGTAATGATATCTGCCGTTGGCTAGCAGCTCTCCTGAAACCTGTGGAATATCAATAACTTATAATACTACCCTGAGAAGAGCTCTAGCAGAGGGCAGTTAGTGTTTGTTCCATGTTAGTATTCCACCCCCCTCCTTTACCTCTCCACCTGTGGAGCATTTTGTTTATTTATCTTTGTTTCCAGAAGCTTATCCTGGTCCCTTACTCCTGTCACTGTTCTCTGAAGCTGTCATGAGCATGTCTGCCTCCTCCTGTTCTCCTCATCTTCCAGCAAGATGGTGTCCATTATATTGACAGCCTCCTTTACTCTCTTCCATAATCCCTGAGGCCTATCATTTGTCCCCGTCCCCTTCCCTGCAGTTCTAACTTCCCAGAAGAAAATGGTGGTTTCTACAGTGTATCTATTTGCACCCCTCCACCCTGTCATTTCCCTCAGACTCTAACAAGTCATTATATATTGTCTTTTCCAGGCAACTTCCTCTTTAACAGCAGGCTTTCATGAGAAGAGAACTTTAGGTAAGCTTTATAGCTCAAAAAATGCTGCCTCAGTCACTAAGGCTTCTTTGCATGTCAGTTCCCATGAATTCAAACCTCACATGTATGACATCTCTTGAGTTTGTATGAAGGAAGTTCTTGCACCTCACAAATGTATTTCCTTCTTCAACACTCTCTTGTCTACAGGGCTTTATTTCCTTACTCTACCAGCACCAGAGAGGATATATCACATTGGTGGATTTTCCTGGGGGCTAGAGCAGGGGTTCTTGACCTGGGGTACACACACACACACAGCTTCCTTTCCTTGAAGAGAGGGTCCTGTGAGAGAAATTGATCAAAATATTCCCAAATTATCTTGAGACAATTATGAGGCAGGTCTTTTGGAAGCATTTGAGTAACCATTTCCAAGGAAGGTAAGTATATACCCTAGTAGCTTGATGAGAGGACATAGGGAGTCTCTCTGATACATTCCCAGGGATTAGGGTTTTCTTCAAGATGGTTAGTGAATAAGAGCAAAAAGGATGGAACCTTGTCAGAAAAGTCTATGGTCTTCAAGAGCAAGTGGAACAAGGTTTTCTTTCACCTTCTCCCATGGACTTACAGGTCAGAGTATAGCAAAGGGGACCTTTCTTTGGTGAGAAGTGGAGAGATTCCCTTCCCATGTCCAAGAAAAATTAATGATGGTGTACAAGAAAAGCACATAAAAAACTAAATGGGGATAGTTCATTATACGCTAAAAGACATCTTTATCCTCACTCCCACTCTAACTGATGAGTTGGATTCTCAGAGCTAGGTTAGCTATATCTTGCCTCCAAAGGTTCTAGGGGTATCCCTGAAAAGTTAAAGTGACTTCCTTTAATGCCACTGGCTCAAGACCCTACTTGTGCACTTCCTTCCAAGTTTGTCAGTTGAGAATCATTTAATTAGTCAGCCTTAAGCAGTTTTATAAAAGTGCATTTATTAGGTGACACAATAGAAGCTGGTACAATAGGAGTAGTTGACTGCAGATGTGTGGCAGCTGTGTGGCACAGTGGATAAAGCACAGAGCCTGGAGTTAGGAAGACAAGTTCAAATTCTTCCTCAGTCACTTATTAGCTGTGTGTGACTCTGGGCAAATCACTTCACCTCTGTCTTCCTCAGTTTTCTCAACTATGTAATGGGAATAATAGCACCTATTTCCTGTGTTGTGGGAATCAAATGAGAGAATATTTGGAAAGTGTTTGGCACATGTTGTTGTTCAGTGGTTTTCAGTCACATCTGACTCTTTGTGATACCATTAGTGTTTTCTTGGCAAAGATACTAGAATGGTTTGGTATTTCCTTCTTTACTTCATTTTATAGATGAGAAAACTGAAGCCAACAGAGTTAAGTGACTCACCTATGTTCACATGGCTAATAAGTTTCTGAGGCTGTATACCCACAATAAGATCTAAATGGGCTGGATGCAGAGCTCCAATCCTTTATTTCTAACTGTCTGCTAGGCATCTTCATTGGGATGTCCCAACAATACCTGTCCTGCATCTGGAGAGGGGAGAATTAGCTCCAATTCAAGCATCTTTTGAGTTTACCCTTTCACCACATGCTTGGAAACAGCAAGTAGGATGTGAAAAAATGAATTCCTAAATATTAGAGCAGTTGCTTTCTTGGTCAACTTGACTCTAGCATGTTAAAACCTCTCTATAGCACACAGGAGCACTATTTGCTACAGAACAGAAGTTAATATGATGTTTAGACACCACCCAAAGGGTTATGAAAGACACCAAACATCCTCATCTTAAAGCAGTCCAATGGTGTGGCTACCAAGGACAGGGTTACATGGAGCAAGGCAGCTTTAGTCTATTTGAGGGGAAAGGGGAAATGTTGACTAAGTTAAAAAAGAAGAGGGAAATACCAAAGCTTTAATTAAAAAAAAAAAAAGATCAGAATTTTGCCTCAGGGCTACATAGAGTGGAAAACAACTCAGACCTGGAAGATTAACTGTCATCATTGGCTTTTGCTAAATTGGGCCCTTTTCCTTGAGACATGATTGTTAACGTGAGGATTTTATTCACATGACTCCTGTTTTGTTTCATTTGGCTGCATGGAACAGATGGGAGGGTTTGATTTGCTTGATACATGTTCTATCTCTGTGTGTTTTGTCATGAATAAAGATAGTTCATCTGGATAGAAATCGGTTGCAATGAGACAAAGATCTAATGGTGAGCTAATGGATCTAATCTAATCTAACAAGAATCTAACCCCTACCCATAGTGGTTAAGTCTGCAAAGAGAAAAAATTCTGATCCAGTAGTCCTGATTAATATCTGGCCATTGGACGCAGATGGTTCCAGAGGAGAAAGTGAGGTTGGTGGCTTTGCATGACCCTCCCTCACTCAAATCTAATTCAGTTGCAAGTCTTGTCACCATCTCCTTGATGTCATGGTCCTCTTCAAGAACGAAGGACAAACCACAATTTACCTAATAAATAAAGTCCTAGTTCAGTTCCTTATTTCCACATGGATACACCCCTTGGTTTTTGATGGATATACCGGAAAGCTCTGGATGATTTTACCAAGCTGGAGGGACTAAGTCACTTTCAAAGTTTTGTAATGGTCTCCATGTTCAAGAACCATCCTGAGTTCAGAGAGGCTCATTGCTAGAACATTGTTCAGCAAATGATATGTTTTTGTTTGTTTTTTCTTTTGTTTTGTTTTGCCATAGTAAGTCATAAATCCTGTCCAATAAAGCATAAACAAGTTGTTTCAGACAGGGAAACAGTAGATCACTGCACTTGGAGTCAAGAAGACCCAAGTTCAGACACTTAATGGCTATCTGTGTGACTCTGGACAGTCAGTCACTAACTCTCAGCCTGTTTCCTTATTTGTAAAATAGGGATAATATTAATAGCACTTATATCACAGGGGTGTTTTCAGGAGCAAAGAGATAATGTACATAAAATGCTTTGCTAATCTTAAAGCACCATGGAATGTTAACTATTATTAATAATTTTCATTGACAGAGGGATTTTTCATAATAATTTTCATAATAATTTTTCATATAAATTTCATAATAATTTTCATTGACTCACTGATGAAATCATGGATCCTTTAAAGTTCTGGAATGTGGACCAAAGGAGTACATTGAAGCTTCAGATTCAGGTTATGTTTGGTGGGGACTGATCTGTGGTTCTTTATGTATTATGGACAGGATGAAGTCCTACTTACTTTAATTTCAAATAGTAAGAAGAATGTAGGTTTTTTTATCCTCCAGAAAATAAGTCTAGTGACAAGTCTTGATCTGTCTTTGTTGTTCTGGAAATGTATCTGAGACAGGAGATATTAAGTGGTGATAAAAAAAATTCCCATCATTTCATCACCTTAATTGAGGGTTCTAAGAAGAGAAACATGTTAGGACAATTATGCCGTATTATATATTCATGGAAAGCCTGTTATCTACGACTCCACTTAGAATGCTAAACTGAAAGCTGCTTAACTCAGTCTCTAAGCCAATTGAGAAAGGTGACTTCTATATCTGTGCAGAATGAATAAATGAATGGAAAACCACTTAAGTGCTTACTATGGGTCAAACACTAAGCTAAGCTCTGGAGACACACATGGAGTTACAAAGGCTGAACCCACATGACAAATCAACAGTTCATTGGGAAAAAACTCAGAAAACTAGTTATTATGTTTATTTGTTGACATAAAGGCAAAACCATACTGATGATTTTGGTTTTTTTCCCCCTTTGTTTTTTAACCAATATAATGGCAAGCAAAGAAGTACTTAGTGCCTTGTTTCAGCTATTTAATTATTTAGCACTTTGTTTCAATTCCAGTTTCTTTTAAGCCTTGACCATGATTATATCAAGTCTTTGTTAAGAAACAGAACTTGTGAACCCCACAACTTGTGAATCACTGTTGCTGATGCAACAGGAAGGGACAGAATAGGGAGGAGCTTAATGACCATATGTAAGGAGAAGCCCAAGCTGGGAAAGAGCAGAACTGAGAAGAGAGCACTTGGGGTGGCAGAATTGAGAAGGGGAACTTTGTGGTGGCCAGGCACTTTGTTCTGTTTGTGCTGATTTTTTTTGTGATACTTTGTACAGAAGCTCTGGGACCTTCCTGGAAGCCCTGAAAGAGGATTTTCTTGTTTTCGGTTTACAGAAGTCCTGGAGGAGGGATTTAGAGATCCTGGGACTGTACTGACAAATTGTGTTGAGTTCTCAGACCTTGTATGTGGTTTTGTGTTGATTTCACAGGCAGATAGTGAATTGATGATGGTGCCTGCAAGGTATATGAATGTAGTTTTAACTCTGTTAAGCTTTGTCTTCCCAGAAACAGAAACTGTGAAGGACTTGAGGTGGATTGGACACTGTGAGCTTCAATATGGAATGGGAACTGGACAAGGAACTGGAGGAGGAGTTGAGAGCTGCTTACCTTTGAATCCAGGTGACAGTTGGATAAATTCAGGCAACAACTGGGACCATGGAAGAGGAACCATGGAATCTGAGAGCCAGCCTCGAGTCAAGTGAAAAAGACATCTCCTTGGGTACTTGATGCTGACTGAGAAGATCATGATTTACTGTGGCCTAGGGGTGGAGGACTTTGACCTTTGTACTTTGTGTCCCTTAAGAAGGATTGCTCCTTAAGAATGATTGAGTTAAGGACTTACTGAATGATATCTTTTACTTAAAACTATGTGGCCACTTTGGGGATAAGTTGTTATGTCATAACATTGTTAATGCTGTACTTTGGTTTCTGTCAATGTTTTGTCTTCATTTATTAGTGAATAAATAGAGAGTTCACTATACTATGTAATCATAACCTTAAAGCTGTTCACAATATCAGTCCTCTGGAAAGCTTGGCTTTACAACCACTAGTGTTGACATTGTGTAGACACAGTCTTTTTGGAATGAACCTTTTATTTCATCAGTATATGGAACTCCATATAAGGAAACTCCATCTACCAAAGTGGATAGACACTGCTTTCATCCCTCACTTACTCTGTGATCTAGTGACACTGGTCTCCATGCTTTTCAGTGCACAACCCCATCCCCACCCCTCTAACTCTGAGTCTTTTCACTGACAGTTCCCTTCATACCTGGAAATCTCTCCCTTTTCTCTCCCTCCTGCCTCCTAGCTTCCTTAGCTCATAATAGACAATGCTTGTTGATTTGACTTTTAGAAAAAAAAAGTAGCCTTAAAACTTGAGATCACTGAGACAAAAGTAGTTTGGGCTTGAATCATCTGGATAATTGCCTCAAGTTTCTACTTTATGTTATGTAGACATAGTGGTAACATGCTACAATCTTCCTGAAGCATCAGCTCACTTGGGTGTGACAACTTTGGAGATTCCCCAGTTTCGGGGCTTCAGCTATGCTGTGGTCTATTGACTCCCTGAGGAATTTTTTCCCTTTATTTTCTCATGTACAATAAGCTTTAATAGGATAATTAGGCTGTTAGGTGCCCCACCCATTCTATAATTGTAAACAGAACATCAAAGGGTCTAATTATGATCCTCTTCTGGATTGTAAGAGTGAAAGAAAGCCAGCGCACTCTCTTTGTTTCTATCAGTCTGTCTGTGTCTCTGTATCTGTCTTTGTCTCTGTGTCTCTTTATCTTTGTCTCTCCCTTTCTTTCTCTTTCTTTTGAATACATTTGCATAATTTTCACCTGAGCACTGATCTCCCCAGGGGATAGACAAGTAATCTAACCCCCACACACTTACACACACCAATACCACCTACTTACATGTTGGTATAGTGAGCACAGTGAGGAGGCTACAGAGTTTGGGAAAGTATATCCAGGTTCTTTAGAACAACCCTGAGCTGGTGAGTTTCTAAGTTGCCCTGATAGTCATCACTCCCTGGACACTCTACCAAACAGATAGGCTGAAAGTGTTTCCATGCAAAGTGATTTTAAGTCATTAAGTGGACCCACTCACCCTGAAACTTGAACTGCCTGTTCAACCTTCACACACTATAAACCCCACCCAAACTGGCCTTCCCACTGTCCTTCATGTATGACATTACATCCACTCTAGGTCCAGTCTAGTGCTCTAAGGTCTGTCTAAGAGTCCTCACTGTTTGACTAAGAAAATGTTTGTACATAAATGAATGTGCCTAGGTAGTTAGGAGATGCCTAAATAGAGGAATCTGGAGATAGGAATTCCTGACTACGAATCCAGTCACTTAACCTCTGTCTGCATCAGTTTCTTCATCTGCAAAAATGTAGATCTACTTCACAGGGTTGTTGTGAGGATAAAATGAGATATTTCTAAATTGCTTTGTAGACAAATAGATAAATACTAGCTATGACTGTCCACCCAACCTTCAAAGGCACCCCCATACCCCCGCCCAAATACAGCAGAGAATGTTTGGAGTGGAGGGTTGGTGAGAAGGAAGCCTATTCCCACACACATCCTAAAGGCAAAGCTGGGATGAAGCCTTTGTGTATCTAAGGCAAAATTTGGAAATTATACCTACAGTGGGCATGTTATACTTCTCTTCAATATTTTAAGGATCTGTTATTTCTTCTATGTGGGCGTTATCTTCTCTGATAGAGATTAAACTCCATCTATGACTTAGGCAATTAGTCAATCAACAAGCATTTTTTTAAAAATAGTTTTTTATTTTTATATTTTGTTTTTACTTCACCTTCATTTCCCATCATATATCTTTCCCCACCTCTCCCAGAAAATCATTCCTTATAATCAAGATTTTTTTAAAGAGAAAAAAAAGTTCAACAGAACTAAGAAATATTTCAAAATAGTCTGTTGTTATAAGCAGTATTCCTCACCTCTGCAAAGAATCTGGGGAAGTTCAACAAACACTTATGAAGCGTTTTCTCTGTTCAGGAACTGTCTAGTTTCTGGGGGTACAAAGACAAAAATGAAATCATGCCTGCCTTCAGGTAGCTTACATTCATTTGGCAAAGCAACATGTACACAAATAAGTATAAATAAAATGCATACAAGATAAATACAAGGTGGTTTTTGAGGAGAGGCACTAACAATTAGGGAGATCAGGAAAGGCTTCATGTAGGAAGGATCACTTGAACTGAGCTAATAAAAAAGCTAGGGATTCTAAGAGGCAGAGGTGCAGTATAGAGGATATGCTATGCAAAGACCTGGAGTTGGGAGATGTAATGTTATGCATGAAGGACAGCAACAGGGCCATTTGGAATAGCCTTTACAATGTGTTAAGAAGGTTGTGAAAGGCTTTATGTGACAAACAGCCTCTGTCTGTATTTAGATAAGGACAGGAACTGGACTTGTGATTTAATTAATATAAAAAGTTCAAAAATCTTTTCTACCAGTGCAAGTTGGCTCCTTTTCTGCAACTTATAGTCTTTTTTTTTCTCTTTTGAGAAGGGAAGGCAAGGCAATTGTGGCTAAGTGACTTGCCCAAGGTCACACAGCTTATAAGTGTCAAGTACTTGAAGTCAAATTTGAACTTAGGTCCTCCTGACTCCAGGATCAGTGCTGTGTTTATTGTGCAATCTATCTGCCTCTGTGACTTTTAAGAGAGATGCCTAGAGCTCTGAAAGGTTAAGGGACTTGCTCCAGGTCTCACAGTCAGTAGATGTCAGAGGTTTTCCTATCTTTAAAGACAGTTTTCTAACCACTATCCTGTGCTATGTGGGAGCCAAAGGAGTTCCTTGAGTAGAGGAGTAGCACAGTGAGATCAGCAATTTAGGAATATCACTTTGCCACTTGTATGAAAGATAGATTGGGGAGAAGGTGAACTTAAGGCTGAGAGACTAATTAGGGACTTGTGATTATCTAGGCAGAAGATAATAAGAGCCTGAGCTGAATTTAAACGCTTTGTAGAGTTACTATGGTTGGAATATATATGTATCACCCTTATCTTGTGATAAGGCTCTTCAACTTAAGTTGAGTCTTTAAGACAACTAATGAATTCTGTCACTAGGCCCATCCTAAGAGTCAGGAATCATTCCATCTCAAAATTGGAAGATACCTCCAAGGTAATCTAATCCAATCTGTACCTGGGGGAAAAAAGTTCCTTTTACTTGATAAATTGGTCATTTGGCTTTTATAGGAAATCCCCAAGTAAGAGGAACTTCCCTGCCTCTGGAGAAAGCCAATGTGTTGTGTATAACTCTAATTATTATGGTTTTCCTGACATCAGTGTCTCTCATTTCTACACAATGCTCCAAGATATGCCCCTTGGGGCCAATTCAATTAATTTTTAACAAACATTTATCAGCTTGTTTAGCCAAAGAAAACAAGTTTAAATCCCTCTTGAATGTAAAATCCCTTCAAGTACTTGAAGCTAGTTATTATATTCCCCTCAGTCTTCTCCAGGCTAAATATCCCCAGGTCCTTTCCCTAATCCCTGTTTGGAAGACCTTGAGGCCCTTGATGGTACTAGTCACCAGGCTCTGGAAGAATTCCAGTTTCCTATAACGCAGACCCCAGACAAGAACACATTCCTCTAGACTTGGTATAAGGAGAAGCAGAATACAATGCTACTATCACCTCCCAAGTTCTGGATTTCAGGACTCAAAATGCAGTTAGTATAATAGCACAGGGTTGTTCCTATTGGGTTCTTGGGCCTTTAAAAGCACTAGATAGATGTTCTTCAGATGAACTACTAACCAGCCATGCCTCCCCAGTCTAGGACTTATAAAGTTGATTTTTTGAACCTAAGTATAATTTATTAAATTTCTCATTATTCAATTTAGACCAATGCTTTATCCTACCAAGATATTTTGGTCTCTGTTATACAACACAAAAGCCTTCCCAGTCTCCTTTGGGTCATCTGCAAGTCTGATAAACAAGTCATCCATTCCTTCATCCAAATCATTGATAAAAATATTAAATAACACAGAACCAACTACAAATCCCTAGGAGTATCAATAGAAACCTCCCAAACCAACCAGAATTTATTTATTAAGCATTTGTGTCAGGCACTGGCAACACAAAGAAAATGAAATAATTCCTTCCTTTAAGGAGCTTATATTCCATTGGGGGAAGGGGAGGAAAACAAATACACAAGAAAAAAAGTTGCAAAGTAATTTTTGTGGTCAGGACATTGGTGTAATATGAAGGACAATGTATTAACAATAGGACAAGGACTACAGAGGGCACAATGAAATTGTGGAGAAGAATATAATAGGGACCCTGAAAGGATGTGGCTGACATGGAAGGCTATGAGAGAGTAGGGAATAATGGTCGGTCAGAGAGTTAGCCCAAGAAGCTCACAAATTAGAATCACAAATGAGAGATCATGAGTAGATTCACAGGGCAATAGGGATTGATTTCACCTCGCAAACATGGGGAGGAGGACATGAGGTAGTACTCAGGAAGGAGACTCCTCTTTGGGTCTGGTCTTTCAATCAAATACCCTATCTGTTCTATTGATTAGCACACATCCTTCCATCTTCTCTACAAAGATAGCATGAGAGACTTTGCTTACTTCTTTGATAAAATCTTGGTAAACTGTTATCTACAACATTCCCCTGACCTATCTGTTTAGTAACGCTGTCAACAAAGGAAATTGTGTTAGTCCGGCTTGACTTGTTCTTGATAAAGCCATATTGACTCTACAAGACCATTGCCTCATTTTCTGAATTCTTATCAATCATTTCTTTAATAATCTTATAGAATTTTGCCAAGAATTAGAGACAAATATTGACCTAAAGTTTGTATATATTTCTCTCTCTCTGTCTCTCTCTCTGTCTTTGTCTCTTTCTCTGCCTCTCTCTCTGTCTCTGTCTGTCTCTTTGTCTCTGTCTCTCTGTCTCTGTCTCTCTGTCTCTGTCTGTCTTTGTCTCTCTGTCTCTGTCTCTTTCTCTCTCTCTCTCTCTTCCCCTCTCTCTGTCTCTCTCTGTCTCTTTCTCTCTGTCTCTGTGTGTGTGTGTCTCTCTCCATTTGCCCTTCTTAAGTTCTCCAGTACCTCTCCTGTCTTCACAATCCTTCAGACATCACTGATAGTGCTTCATCAATCACATTACTCAGCTGTTGTTTTGTTTTTGCCTTTCTGTGCCTTGGAATGTGAATCACCAGGACCTAGTGACTTAAAACCCACTGAGGGGAAGTAGTTGAGCTCTTGCCATCTTCCTATTTATCTTGGATTTCAAATCTCTATTAGTCATTTTGAGTCCAAAGATCAGCTGGAGAGGAACAAGTTGCCCCAACCACATATGTTTCCTTGACACACTATATCCCCAACCCCATATTTTTTAGCTCAGTGATTCCCAAACTTTTATTTTGCTCACAGAGTTATAACCTTTGCTGTGAGGAATTATGGCACACTGAATATTTAAATTGGCAACAAAAGAGTGTCCAGGAAACTGGACCTCCAGAACCATGACTCAGGCCTGTAATTCCTCTCTCCCAAACCCTCACTCCCCCTCCTTTTTTTCTGCCCCCAGGACTCTCAGCAAAGGAGGCTAGAACTCCTATTATGAGTCAAACTGTAAAGAGTAGGCAGAAAATTACAGCTGAGGGAGTGTGAAACTGTTGGGTTATGTTGAAGAGAAACATATAGGGCTGGGATGTGAGACCTCAAAGTACATGAAAGTTTAAAAACTTCTTACTCTTCTAGAGGGGAGTTTGTTTTTAGTTTCTGATGCATTAATTGCATATTCAAAAGGAACTGAATTTATGGTGGAGTACAAAGCAGATAATTTATAATTCATGAAATTGTAAATGAATATGAAGGAAGTAAAATTAATTGGCTATACCACTATACAATACCCTTTGAGAACCATTGACTTCACCTGATAAACTACCTGACTGGGTTTGACTGGCCAGAGGTTACATCATTCTTTAAAGAACACACTGACTCTTTGCTTTTTTCTCCTTCGTCTTTCCTCTACTATAGATAGATAGATAGATAGATAGATAGATAGATAGATAGATAGATAGATAGATAGATAGATAGACAGACAGGTAGACAGGCAGACAGGCAGACAGGGAGACAGACAGACAGATAGATAAATGGACAGATGGATGGATGGACAGATGGACTGATGGATGGAGATGGAGATGGAGATGTGGAGATAGAGATAGAGATAGAGATAGAGATAGAGATAGAGATAGAGATAGAGATATACCAGAGAGAAATTGTGGAAAGTAGGGTAATGTGTCAGTAGGATAAAGCCATTGCAATTCCACTATTTCCTACCTTAATCCTGGCCTACAAGTTTGTTTTTATGATTTTGGAAGTATATTTGGTACCGTAATGTTAGACAGAACAATTTATAAAAAGTGGGACTTTACACATTAGGCAAATGGTATCAACTTGTGACTGTCAGGAAAAGGTTTCCCCAATCAAGATTTAACTAACATAGTGCCTGGCACATAGTTGTTTGGTTGTTGTCCTTCATTCTTGAAGAGGACCAACGTGACATGACTATGCTGAAGTCAAGTTTCAGTGTGTCTGACTGTGGCTGATCAGACCAATATGAGCTCAGAATGCTCTACCACAGGTTGGGCACAAATAGTCCATGTGAATATTTGGTGTGGATTCCCCAAGTTTGCACATCTATGTTTCCTTTGAGCTATTTCAATTCTTCTTTGCTCATAGGGTATAGCACCTTCTCTGATGTGGGCACACCATGCTGGGCTGTCCTGTACCAGTGTTTCCCATGTCACAAATCAGTTCCAGAGCTCTTAAGGGAGACCTTGAGAATGTCCTTATATCACTTTTTTCTGACCACCATGTGTGTGCTTGCTCTGTGAGTTCTCCACAAAATAGTCTTTTTGGCAAGCATACATTTTGCATTAGAACAACATGGCCAGCTCATTGGAGTTGTACTCTCTGAAGCTCAGCTCTAGTAAAGACCTCAGTGCCTGGTATCTTGTCCTGCCAGGTGATCTTCAGAATCTTCCCAAGACAATTCAAATGGAAGAGTTTCAGTTTCCTGGCATGGTGCTGGTAGACTGTCCAGGTTTCAAAGGCATATAACAATGAGGTCAGCACAGTGGCTCTATACACATTCAGTTTGATAGTCAGTCTAATATCTCTTCTCTCCCATACTTTCCTTCAGAGCCTCTCATACACTGAGCTAGCTCTGGCAATGCATGTGTCAACCTCATTATCAATGTGTACATCCCTAGAAAGTACATTACCAAGGTCAGTGAACTTATCCATAGCATTCAAAGCTTCTCCGTCTACTGTAACCAATGGTTCTACATATGGTGGCTGATGGAGCACCTGTGTTTTCTTGGTGTTAATTGTTAGGCCAAAATTAGCATATATGGCAAAGAATTGATCCACACTTTGTTGCATCTGTTTCAGAAGCTGCACTGAGTGCACAGTCATCTGCAAACAGAAAATCATGCATCAACACTCCCTCTACTTTGGTCTTGGCTTGTAGCCTTTTCAAATTGAAGAATTACCATCAGTGTAGTAGCTGACCTTGATTCCATGTTTACCTTCATTGAAAAGAGTTGACAATGTGACTGAAACCATCATGCTAAAAAGCATGGGAGCAAGTACACAGCCTTGTTTCACTCCATTGGGTGACTAGGAAAGGATAAGAGAATTGTCCATTATCCCAAACCAGGCAAGCATGCTATCATGAAATTGATGTACAAACTTCTCTGGGCAAACAAATTTTGACATCATTTCCATAAGCCCTCACAACTGACATCATCAAAGGTCAGATCTACGAACGTCATGTACATGCTCCTGGCATTTCTCCCGGAGTAGTTGGGCAGCAAATACCATATTGACCATTTATTAGCCCTTTCTGAAGCCACACTGACTCTTGGGTATATGACCATCTTCCAAGTAAAGGATCAGCCTATTAAGGAGGACTCTGGCAAGAATCTTGCCACCAGTGACTGAGACAACTCCCTGTGATCGACCATCATAATGAAATACCAACTCAATGTGGAACACTGTGCACAATGTTTGTAATAGCGTTTTTCCTCTTCCTTTTTCTTTTTCCCATAGTTGTCTTGTTAACAGTTCCATTTTGACCACTTGAAGGGAATTGACAAATTGTATGATTTAAAGCTAGGGACCTTAGAGTATATCCCCCTCCCATTTTATTGTGAAGAAACTGAGGCCTAGAAAGGTCAAGTTCCTTGCTCAAGGTCACACAGACAGTAAGTAAATGTCAATTAAAAAGTCAGGGAACAGGAACATCATGATGGAAAAGCATCTAAAAAGATCTTCGGAGCTGAAGAAGAGGAGGTAAGGAAGGATAAAATGAAAACGGATGATAGCTGGGGCAGCTAAACACAATGGATAGAACTCTGGACCTAGAGTCAAGAAGACTCATCTTCCTGATTTTAAATCTGCTCTTGGCCATTTACTAGTTGTGTGACCCTGAGCAAGTCACTTAACACTGTTTGCCTCAGTTTCCTCATCTGTGAAATGAGCTGAAGAAAGAAATGGCAAACCATTCTGTGCTAAGAAAACTCCAAATAGGGTCACAGGGAATTGGATAGGACTGAAAAAGAACAAAACAAAAATGATTTAAGATAGCAGCTGGAGAAGCAAATGAGCCACAGTAGCAATAAAAGAGTTCTAAGACCACACCAAGAAGCTGTCAGAAGCAGGGCTAGCAGCAACATTCATGTGGTTGATCAGAGCCGGAGCCACAAGAACTCAAGTGAGAGAAGTTTTCCTGGCCACAATGCAAGGAAGAGAGAACTGGTCAAAATCAATCCACCTCAGAACATGAGTTATCTGAAGGTTCACTTTTTTTCTCCACTGATGCATGAGACTCTGTGAAGCTGTACTCATTTTATGGGGGATAGGGGGCAACAGGGGACAGAGAATTTGAGAATTGTATTTTTAAATTGGCTATTCTCTCTCAAAGAGATCCTTTTCTTGATGTGTAGTTTGCACTCTATTTATGAATAGATTAAACCCTACCTGGGGACTTGAACTGAATGTGTCTCCCCAACATGCCACAGAAACATGGAATTCCAGAACTGAAGGAGACATGCATCAAAAAGACAAGCACAGGGGTGGCTAGGTGGTGCAGTGAATAGAGCACCTGCCATGGAGTCAGGAGGACCTGAGTTCAAATCTGACCTCAGACACTTAACACTAGCCATGTGACCTTGGGCAAGTCATTTAACCCCCTCCAAAAAAAGAAGTAAAAAAAAAAAAGGTATGTACAAAAACCAAAGTAAGAGCAGATAACTGAGGATGATTAGAATACTGTACTCCCTTCCTATAAGAATAGTGTCAAGGAAGTAAAATTCAGAATGAGATAAGACAGTCAAGAAAGGTTGAAAACCACAAAAGGTTGGGGTTTTTTAAATCTCTTTGGTTAAGAAGAGGACAAAGGAGGAGTCAGATCAGTGTTCAATATGAACTAGGCAATGATAATGAGGGGCTCTTGACTTCTGTTTTCCCAGGCTACATGAGTTTCTTACATGTATGCCCTTCCCCCAGGCACCCATTAATTCCATGAATCTTGGACCCCTTTGGGAGTATCCCAGAGAGGACTGGTGTAGTGTGGGCACTAGACAACTAACGGTAAAAGATCTTGGAGCTATCCACTCCCGTTTCTCTTGAAATGATTGAGCCCACTCTTTCATAACCAGAGCCCTTTAGTAAGCTCTAAAGTCATCTTTTGGGTGTTGTGATAGCCTGGGATTTCTCGTTCACAACTGTGAGAAGGGCGGTAAACAGGGGTAACTAAAGTGCAGAAAGGTTGTAGCTCCCCCATCTCACAAGGTGGGCACAATCAGAGTCAACCACCCCTATCAAGTAAATGGGAGACTCAGGCAGCATTTACTCTTTGTAGCACCCCCTCTGGGCTATTTCTCTAGCGACAGGGTAATTTATTTGCTCAGTCAATCATTTTGTTTCCTTTAATTCATTCAGAAAAAGATGTCACAGAGAGATCAGCCGGTGTCAACACCTTGTTAACACTTCATTACTCTCTTATCTACTTTGCTTTCTTTAGCTCCTTCACCTGGAGGGGACTGAACCCCCTTCTTTAGATAATTTCCCAGCCTTTAATTGGCTAAGCTCTACTTTTCCAGTTCTCATATGAAAAAAAAAAAAAAACAGAGAACCTGAACTTTCCTCTTGAAGAGAGGAGACTCATTGCTAGTCCATGAGTTCATCATTTATATTGGCATCCTCATAATGCAGTCTTCCCAAATGCTCAGTAAACAGCCCACCCACTCCTAATAACTTTTAAACTTTTTGTGCTAGAACAGGGATTCTTGACTCTGTGTGTGTGTGTGTGTGTGTGTGTTTGTCAGTGTGTATCATAGGCCCCTTTAGCAATCTGGTGAAACCTATGAACCTTTTTTTCAGAATAATACTTTTAAATACATAAAATTTAAAAGATTACATTGAGGGGCAGGTAGATGGTGCAGTGAATAGAGCACCAGCCCTGGAGTCAGGAGGGCCTGAGTTCAAATCCAACCTCAGACACTTACAAAAACTAGCCATGTGACCTTGGGCAAGTCACTTAACCCTAATTGCCCTACCTTCCCCACTATAAAAAGCAAAAAATAAAAATAAAAATAAATTAAAGATTACATTGAAATAAAAATGTATTTTTTTTCCTTTCAGAGTTCAGAGATCTGAACTCTAGCCATGGACCCCTGAGAAGACCATGGACTTCTGTTTAAGTAAGAATTTCTGTCCTAGAGTAAGATATAGCAGTTGTTGGTTACTCATGTCGTATCACAAAGTTCCTTCTCTCTTTGTTATGACCTATACTGCTATAGCTAGTTTATGTCAGCCTCTAAAAGCGCTGGACTGTGAATTTAGCTCTGGGTTGTCAGGTTAGTTAACCTCTCCTGACCTTAGTTTCTTCACCTGTAAAATGAGGGGGTGTGGAAGATCCATTAAACCATGACTGCCTTGATTCATTTCCTAGTGTCTAGCTTGTGGTTTCTGTGACCTTTCTTATGAAGTGTCTAGGGATGTATTTGCTTCTTAGAATTTTTAAACCACAAGTGTCATCCTTTTTCTGGGTAATGTAAATGAAGTGATACAGTTTGCTATAGAACCAATACATGCATATACATATTTATAAAAAAATACATGAATAATTGAGGTTTTTCTCCGGTTAGAATCTGTGTGTATTGGAAGCCTGCTTCCCTTCCCCTGTAGAAATCGCAATTACCATTCACATGTAGGGAATAATTATAAGTAACTCCATTTTAGGTCTCAAGGGCCTTAAAAAACTCATGCCTATATTAAGTGACTACCATTCTAGATATTGATGGCATTTTTCAAGGGAAGTCTGCCTCTAAACTGCTTGCCCAATACTAGGAGGAGAGCCCTGGTTCATTCTCTCAAGTGAAGCTCAAGCTGTTTTTGATTCTACCTTAAATCTGAACTTTTCAACAAAGGGTGGCTGATATCTGTGGATATATTGTGCAATGTTTGTCATCTAAATTAACTTCTTTGTTTCTCTAATTCTCCTTTAAAAAAGAAAGAAAGAAAATAGAACCTGTTCCCTCTATAGTAAGTAAAAGTTAATCTATATAAAGCTCTTGTCATGAAAAAATTATATAAATTCAGTATGTCTCTCTAAGCTGCTCCTTTGCTCCATTTCCAGAAGTAACTTCTGGAATGAGACGTGGTAGTCATTAAAAAGGCTCTATTAAAGCTAGCCAGTAGATCTGGGCTCAGGAAATGAAAAAGAAACATCTCTCCAATTAGAGCCGAAGGAGAATTTTAGGTATGTACCAGGTCAGTAATTATCCTGTTGGAATGTATCCAAGAAGACATTGGGGTTAAGTGCTCTACCCTTGTTCAGTGAGCAGTTCCACATCCCTAGTGATCAAGAGAGAAGCTCTGGATCTCATTAGACATATTCCAATATTTAGTTGCTATTATGGAAATTAGTTAAAAACGATTTGTTGTTATTATTAAGCTGTTTCAATAGTGTCTGACTCTATGACCTCATTTGGATTTTCTTGGCAAAGATACTGGAGTAGTTTGTCATTCCTTTTTCCAGCTGGTTTTTCAGATAAAGAACTGAGGCAAACAGGGTTAAGTGACTTGCCTAGGGTCACACAGCTATTAAGTTTCTGATATATAAACATTTGTTATTATTGTTGAGCATCTAGGTGGCAGAGTAGATGAAGTGCCAGGCCTGGAGTCAAGAAGACTCATATTTGTGAGTTCAAATCTAATTTAAAAAATCAATATATAGTCATGTTAATTCATAAGACATATTTTATCCATTTCTTAAAAAGAAAATCCCTTTCCCTCACTGTCTCCCTGTAAAGATATGTGGTGGTTCACTGGTCATGAATTGAATCTGCAAAAGCTTCAGTGTAATGGTCACTGGAGTGAGCTGAGTTAGTTTATTCAGAGATGGGGCAAATACCTTTTTAATGAATTATGTAGATAATCATTAAATATCTCAGTGGGCTTGTTAACATTGAAGAGATGACTAATTTTAGAATAACACAACAGGCACCACATTTTTTAAAAGAAATGGTTCATATAAGAAACAAATTTCCTCTCTGTGATTAGAATTATAGTGAGAGAATAAAAGGAGGAGGGGCAGAGATATGTAAAGTAATAAATAGTACAAGTCTCTGGATACTGAGCAGAATGGTTCCTGAGGTCTGACATCATAGAATGTCAAAATTGGAAAGCAGTCATCTAAATCCAATCCTCTCACATTAAAGGCAAGACTGAGGTGCTGATAAGAAAAATGACTTAGTCAAGATGAAACATCATCTACATGACCAAATGGGAATTTAATTCTACCTTTTCTGAGTATAGGTCCAATGGTCCATTCCATTATATTACTCTTCGGAACTAAGAGGTAGAGGCAACTTCTTGTGTTACTATATTTTGTTCTTCATAGATGTGTTCCTGTGCATGGCAATATCCTTCCAACTAGGATTTATGTGTTTAAAGGGAATACTTCTATCAAGTGAGTGCAAAGTGTATTTCTAATGTAACAGAATGGTCTATCTAAATGATCTACATAGTATAATGTAGTGGAAAAAGACTTGAATATGAAGCCAGGAGAGACTTTAATTTGAATCCTGCTTCTAACAATTACTAGTTATATGACCATAGTCAACTCACTAACTTTCCCAAACCCCAGATTCCTCATCTGCAAAATCAACATCACCAGCAGCACCACCAGCAGCATCAGTGTTAGGTGCTGCAGTGAACAGAGAGCCAGCCCCAGAGTCAGGAGAACTGAGTTCAAATGTGGCCTCAGATACTCACCAGCTGCGTGACCGTTGGCAATTTACTTAGCGCTGTTTACCTCAGTTCATCTGTAAAATGAACTGGAGAAAGAAATGGCAAATCACTTCATTATATCTTCCAAGAAAACCCCAAGCAGGGTCATATAGAGTTAGACGTGAATGAAACAACTCAACAACAACAAAACCTACAGTGTTATTGTGATGATCAAATGAAATAATGTACCTTTAGCTGGTGAAAGAAGTGTGGCACTCAATGTGGCACTAATATCTCCCATGTCTCTCTCTCTCTCTCTCTCTCTCTCTCTCTCTCTCTCTGGGCTGACAAATTCACCCCAATCTATACCCACTCTAGAGGATCTGTTTTATTGGGAGGGTTTTCCTCCCACCAGAGTAGGGGGCAGCCATAGCTAACATATGGCTACCATTTGTTCTTAGTGTGCCTTAGAGTAACCCTAGTGTGGGGGCAATACAGTCCTAATACTTGCCACTAATTCAAGAGCCACACTCTTTCCTTAGCCCCCATCAGTGTGCTTTCCATTTACACAAATCAGATAGGACATAGTCATTATACAATAGTCTCCCTGGCTCCAAACTGTTTTTGATTCAATTTCTCAGTAATAAACATCCCAAGTTCTAAAAACAGTAAATTAGCAGCTAAGAAAAAAAAATGCACTACAGCTATCAATCAATATTTTCTCTTAGATCTGCAGAACTTTGTTTCTCCAAAAGCAATTTTTCTGTTTTTCACACAAAATTTCTGCCTGTTTATTAAAAGGCAGTACCTCACATAACATAAAGTGCCTTATAAACCTTAAAACATTTTATTCAATTTGGAAAATAATAAGCATTCATTAAGTATTTTTTCTGTGCAAGGAACCAAACCAGATATTGGGGGCATGGGGGTAAAAATGAAACAGGTCCTGCCCTCAAGGAGTTTTCACTTTTGGAAGAAAGGGAAGATGATACAAGATGTACATAGCTTTTTTGTTTGTTTTTTGGAGGGCAATTGGGGTTAAGTGACTTGCCCAAGGTCACATGGCTAGTAAGTGTGTCAAATGTCTCAGGTCGCATTTGAACTCAGTCCTCCTGACTCCAGGACTGGTGCTCTATTCACTGCACCACCTAGCCACCCTGGCATATACATAGCATAATTACTGAACCTCTATGGGTCTTAGTTTATTCGTCTCTAAAATGAAAAGGTTAAAACTATGTCATAGCCTTCAAAGTTCCTCCCAGCTCCCAATCTATGATCCAGGGCTTCTAAGCAAATAGTATATATAATGTTATACAATGTCTTCCAAGAGATTGAGTACTTGGGCCTTACTTAGTAAAAATCACCTGAAGTCTGCTTTGAAGGAAGCTGAAAATTCTAAAAGGTGAAGGTGATCAGGAAGTACATTCCAGGCATGAGGGAACATTTGTATAAAGACACAAAGGCAGAAAATGGAATTTTGTATAATGGGCATAGTTAGTATGCAAGTGTGACCAGAACAGAGAATGGATGAATGAAAGTAGGATGAAATAACACTGGAAAGATAGGTAGGAACCATATTGTGAAGGACTTTAAAAGCCAGGCTGATGATTTCATGCATTATCCTAAAGGCAATATGGAGACACTGAAAATATAAGTGTCAGCTATTATTAAAAACATCAAAAATAGATAGACACCATATTTTGCTAATTTCATACAGATCAAATCGAATTTAACTTAACATTTACATTATTACTGGCACTCCAAAGAATATTGCTATATCCATCTGTTTTGAATGGTTCTGAATGATTCTTCTGAAGAGACAGCATTATCCATAATGGAAAGGGCACTAGCACTAGAATCAGAGTCGTGTTCAAATCCTTCCTCAGACACTTAATACATTTGTGACTTTGGCCAAGTCACTTAACTTCCCTAGCTTTCAGTTTCCTCAGTCCAAAATGAGAAAACGAATGGTTTCTAAGGTCCCTTCCAGTTCCAAACCTATATTCCTTAGTTTTCATTTTGGTAAAAGCCAGTGATGTATTTAGTGTCTGCCTATGCCTACAAACATAAACATTCTCCCCTCACCACCCCAAATGGTTTGTATATGTATATGTATATGTAACCATAAGTTCTGTGTCAGTCACTCTCTAGTTCCCATTGTACCAGGGTTGGGGTGTTGACAAATATAGTTTGACTCTTCTCCAGATGTTGCTGACATTTATTACACTACTCTTAGATGAGCAATCAAAGACACTTAGCCAGAAGATTGGCACAAGAATAACAATACTTTGCACCTCTGTATCACTTTCACATCTAATCTGAGACCTACAATAACCCTGTGAAGAGCACGTGCTGCCTGAGCAGATCCTGCAGCATCTGAGGCCCCAGGAGATAAAGAGTCTGCAGAGCTGTGTAGTGAGAGCTCATTTTTGGTGGAGCAAAGGGGAAGTCTGTATGCTAGAGAAGAGCTCTTTGCAAAAAAGCTTCTTAGAGAACAATGAAATTTACATCTTTGGCCCTAAGTAAATGTTGTGGACTGACATTAACATGCATTCCCAGTTCCTTTTATTTCTTTTATGTTTGGGAAGAAACATTCTGCAGTATCAATCCCTACTCAGAATTGAGTCTGAGGCTATGTGTACATAGTGCCAAAGCAGCCAGTGTGGAGATGAAAAGTGCAATTCTATCAACTAACTGTTTTAGCTGCAGCAAGACAATAAGCAATCCGGTTTGATCGATGCGTTGGCCTGCAGTATGTGAGTGCTTGGATGTGTCTCCTACCATTTGTAGAAAGCAACCCCCAGAACACACATTTTGGTAGAAATTAGTCATTGTCCATCTGGTGAATCAGGTGATAATACAATAGTATAGAAAACCCACTAGATTAGATATCAGTAAGCCTGAGTCCCCATCCTGGCCCTGTCACTAACTTGCTAATTGACTATGAGAAAAACATTTAACCTCTTCAATGTTTTTTCTCATCTGCAAAACAGAAATTAAAATGTTTGTTATACCTACTTTCTAGGGCTGTTATATAGATCAAATGAGAGTGTGAAAGCTTTTTAAAAAATGTAAGCACTCTATAAATGCCAAGTTTGCAATTGTGTATATAATTTATGAGTGAATGGCTGCCTTAAGAATACAAAATGGGATACAGGTGTGTTTCAGCCAACATGTTAGATTTTTTCTGTCTTTTTCTATGCAACACATATGTAAACTGAATTTTGGTCAATCAAATCCATTTTAAATGCATTATGACTTTTTACTGAAGGAAGCTGTGGTTGAATTCTTTTGTGAAATGAATAATCACTCTTATATATTTTGTAATGTGATGGTATTGGATTCTGAGTGACCAATTTGTAGCTTGTAAGGGCATTAGACTTTGAGTGACTTATTTGCATATGAAAGACCCAGGAAAGCTAAAGTTTGGCAGAGTCTGAGCTTGCTTCTAGGCAAAACAGAGAAGCTAAGAGAAAAAGTTCAAACGGAGAGAGCTTGGTCTCTTTAGCAGGGATAGGGCTGCTTTACAGATGGCAGGTTTAGGACTCTAGGGATGGGTAGGGGACGGTCCTAGGATAAGGGCATAGTATTATTTTGCATGGATGTGGTGAGGACACTGGCCAATGAAGGCCCAGCACTTGAAGCACAAATATGTATTTTCTATTTGGTTTCCTTAGAGCATTTGCAGATATTTATTAACAGTTTTCAATCCAACCAGACAGAAATTTTGAGAAGCCAGTTTCAAGTCATAGGTTGGGTCTTCTGATGACTGTCGAGCCAGAAGAACTGATGGTTTAGGAATAGCTGAGTCATAACTGAGTGTACATATAAAAGGTGTTGACCTGCCCATTTCTTAGTCTCTTTTCTTTGGCATCTTAGAGTGAAGAGGCATACTTAAGGCAGGTCCTGAGCTGCTTGCTGGCTGGAGGAAAGGAATCAGCATATATGTATATGTATACACACACACACACACACATATGGCTACTACTACATGCCAAGCATTTTACAATTAGCTCATTTAATCCTCACTCATTTTACAGTTGAGGAAACTGAGGCAAACAGAGATTAAGTGACGCTTAGTAACTTACACAGCTAGTAAATGTCTAAGGTCAAGTTTGAACTCTCTTCTTCCTAACTCTGGGCCCAATGCTCCAACCATTTTGCTACCTTGCTGCCCGGAAACTGGGGGAAGGATAGCTGGCTATATTTCCCAGCTGGCCTATTCCTGAGCCCATGGCAGTCTGTTTATTTTGGATTTACTCTTTTCTGATCTTAGGTAAATAAATATCCCGAGATGGGAATACACAGGCAATTCTGTATGTTCAGGGACTCCAGAGGTTCCATGAGATTCTACTAGAAGATGGGGCTCATAATAATGGCCAGAGGAAATGGTAGCAGCAACCCCCAAAGTCAGGAGGTATCTGAGCAACAACCTTGAGGGGGACATAGCCAGGCAGAAACCTTGTGAGACAGAGACAGACAGAGACAAAGACAGAAAGAAAGAGACAGAGAGAGGTAGAGATGGGGAGAGAAAGAGGAGGAGAGGGGAGAAAGGAAGAGAGAGATAAAAAGGCAGAGACAGAGAAAGACAGAGGCAGGGAGGAAAAAAAGAGTTAGGAAGAAAAAGGGGAAAGAGAGAGAAAAAAGACAAACACAGAGAGAAGGAGAAACAGTAGCTGCTGCTTCTAGTAACTCTCGAGTCTGTCCATGTTGGGGGAGTGGCCCCAGATGAGGTGCTATGTGATTGACTTAAGACTCCTAGGATCTCAAACAAGGTGGTGCCATAACTCTCCTAAGCCCTTGATGCTCCAGAAAAGAAGGTTTATGCGGTGGTTTGTGACGTCGTAGACTGGAGGGAGGAACATGCAAGGACTGTGAGAATCTAAAGAGAGAATATTTGCGAAGTGTCCAGCACAGTGCTTGGCACATAATGGGTCATTAATAGATGCATATTCCTGTCCTGTCTAGAGCCTGTCCAATGACTCTCCCCTAGTGTGCCCCATCATTCCAGGCCCAGGATCTGTTGCTGTCATGTTCTCTATTCCTTAAAAAAGTATTCTCTCTTCCTAACAAGGACAATTACATATTTAAATTCTTTATGCCTCCCAAAGTGAAAATTAATTAATCTTATTAATTCATCCATGCAGATGAAAGTCTTGCAGAAGACCTCCTAGGCAGGGTCTTCTTTTCATCTATCCAATGCATTTTAACTGTGACCCTTTGGAGACAATGCCCCTCTTGTCTAATCCAAAGAAGAGATTCTAATGATAGAATTTCAAATGGGTTAGGTCAGGAAGTTGAGGCCATCAAAGGCCAGTGGGGTAGATATTTTTAGAGAGTTAGCAGCAAGCAAATTACTCTGTATGGACATCTGGATACTCTGTCTGTACATGGAGTTGTGTCCTTTTGGAAAGGCAACTGGGATAGAAATCATACTAGATTAGAAGTCATGAGGCCTGGGTACAAATCCAGACTCTAGGGTTTCTCTTTAAGTCTGTTTTCCCATTTGTAAAACTGAGATTTTAACTCCACCTTGGGAATTGTGAGGAACAAAAACATGTGTGTGTGCCCCAAATCCCCCTGTCCATTTCACTGCATGTGAGTGCAAGGCCTATCACCACATTTGGGAGCCCAGCCAACATGCACAGGTGTTCAATTAGTCATTCACTGCAACCCTTGCTCACCTGTTCTGAGAACTTCCTAAAAGACTCCAAAAGCCACTTAGAGACCTGCATTTAGTGATAGTCCCCTGGTAATAAGTAACTTATTTTCCTCTTGAAAAGTTCAAGCACAGCTGTTTGTTTTATAACCCTCCCTAAGAAGGACAGGGGGGAGAGGGGGAATCAGCCCTGTTCCCTAGACACCTTGACCACAGAGGCAGCCCCACCCTCACCCCAGCCTCCACAGCCCTGCCCCCCACACACACTCTATGCTCCCTGCCCATATGTCATATTAGATTTGTGGAAGAGGGAAGAGAAAGGTTTCTGATCAAAGAATCTAGGCATGGATCTCTCAGACCAATCACCTCATTTTTCAGATGTGAAAAAGTCCTAGAGATGGCAAATGATTTGATTAAGGTTACTCAGGTACTAAACAGCAGTGGCAGGTTTCAAACTCAGATCTTTCAAGACCCAATCTCTTGCTCTTTCCATGACCCCATGCTGCAGCAAAGGGGGTGGTGAGGTGAAGCAGACAGGAAAGAATAAGAAATTCAAAGGACAGGAGAGAGGAAAGAAGGGAAAGATAGAAAGGTAGGTAGGAGGGCACAGAAGGAACAACGGAATACAGCAACTGCCCATAAACACAGGATCCTGCAAGGAAACTGGTTGAATACTCTAGAGCCCAAGGAAATAGGCATTCAAGCCCATACCTACTATCCAACTAATAATTCAAGGGAATGAATAAATGAACATGCCACACAATTAACACTCAGAATGAAGCCAGCTGCTATTTCAACTACAAGTTTTATATTTCCTAGTGGTGGAGTTTGGGAGGATGGGGGGGAAGAATATGTTTCCAGGGATAGCCTTAGTGTTTTATGCCCCATGGATCTGCATTTTATTTCTTCCCATTGGGGGGGGGAGGAGGACTGGGGGATGGGCAAAAAAAGTTTTAAGGTGAATTATAACTGCTAGAATAATATTTTCTCTATGTTGGAGATATGTTTATGTATCCTGGGTAATTAATTTTAAAAGCTTCACAAATTATGAATTATTTGTTCATATTACTTTAAACATCTTTCCATATTGTTCAGATTGTTAATCCACAAAAATATTTTGTGAGTTCATACTTTTTATTATTATTTTCCCTCTTTAAATGATGCCACAAATTTAGCCTTGAAGTAGGAAAAATCCATTTACCTGGTTTTCATAAAGCAAAGATAACTGGACTAATTGAGTTCAGACTGTCTAAAATTACTCATTCCTGGGCTATAACCAACTATGGAAAGTTTCAGGCCAAAGGGAGAATATTTTGGAACATTGGGAATACAGACAGCATAATGAAAGTCATCTTGTGACCTTGCCTATTTGCTACCAAGAAACCCTGTCAAATAGACATGTTTACACACACACACACACACACACACACACACACACACAGATACACACGAAGTCAAAGTTAAATCCATATGTCTGTATGAGTGTGGTAGCAGATGTGCACAAAAGTTCCAAGGTCCCACCAATACAAAAAGCAGTTCCAGAGTTTCTCTTCTTCTTTGATGGTGATAATATTGATGCCTCTCTAGAGAGTGGGTTGATCAGGAAAGTCAAAATTAATTGAGTTCGTCCAATACCCTCCAAAAAACTTATAGGATATAAGAGGTGGTAAATAAAAATAACATGAGTGTAGATGATTTCAGACTTTAAAGTCTGCAGGCCAATTTGTTCCTTGTAAAGGTGGTCGACCCTTTCAGACTTCACCCAATGTAAAGGAAGTATAAATAAATGGTTTTGCCACTTTACTCCATTGAGAAGTGTTTCTTAGTAGATTTGATGGAATTACAGGGCAGCTAGCCCCCAGGTGGCATAAGGATCAGAAACAGCCCTGCTGGGCTTGAGCAAGAGGGAACTCTGAAGAGTCAGTCATCACTGGCAGTTGAGAAGCAAGTTAGCTAGGACAGAAGAATCCACCTCCTGATTACTCTTTTCCTTTTACCCTTACCCTTCTTCCATAGTGTGCTGGGCTGGGGGAAAGGTTTTCTCCTCTCTTTTCCCCACTGGTAATAATATCTTGCTATGGGATCCATACTGGAAAAAAGTCATAACACACAGTAAGAAGTGAAAGTCATTAGCTTAAACTCTAGGTGGAAGCCCAGACTTGGTGACCTATTAAAAAACCCTAACTCAGATACTGAGTCTTAACTTAGATACTGTGACTGATATAGGACCAGTACCCAACCTTGAATGCCTGGGCATTTTACACAACAGTGCTTGATAAATGCCTGGATGTCTGGGAACCAGGTTCAGTACTAAGTATAAACTAAAACGTTAGCCAAAACACTAACTAAGCAGAAAAACCCAAAATATACACCAATCCACAGTGAAGCACCCTATGGCTCCTCCTGCCTTTGTCTGATTTCTATAATTACCCCAGAGATTTTTGGGAGAGATTTTTGGGAGTCTTTGTGGGGATCCACTGAATCATCTGGCTGCTGCCCCAGATTGCCCCTATTTTTAAGTAATCATAATGATTGATTAAACTCCTATAAACAATCTGGAGCTCCCTGACTTCTTTCTTTGGTATTGAGCTCACCCCACAGAACGAGGGAGGTACAGGATTCCCCAGCCAGGGGAATTCCAGACCTTACACTAGCCAAATAGTAACTGGACTATTAGGAGGCACCATTCCCAACAGAGACCAGGCCCAGAGAATCTGGTTGTGTGGCTGTTTTGAGCTGTGGAGCAGAGGAGATCCTAGAGGGGCTAGGAGAGTGACTCTCGCAAAGGAGACACCATGCAATATAAGCTTATTATACTATGGAAACTTGAAGTACTAGGAATTTAAGTTGCCTTGGCTACAAGTGTTCTCTTATTCTGTCCTTGTCCATCTGTGAACTTCATGTATACATCCACTATCCTACTCTTATCGTGTATTTGATTTATGGAAATATTTTGTGTTAATGCTTACTATGCCATTTTTTTGCTAATTGCCTTGTGTTGACTACTAAAGGTAAATGCAGGTCTAGCAGCTTGTGAGCTATAACTGTGGGAGTCTGGATTCACAGAGAACCTTGAAGCTGGGATTTCCTAAGCAATCCAACTGTGAGTGTAAGTTTGGGAGTATTCCAGAGAGGGTGCAGTCTATATGGAGGACAACTTCCTCAATTCCAAGGCTCCAAGAAATCCCAGTCCTATATATGGACCAAGAAGACAGAGTTCAATCCAACATGTGCCTATTAAGCACTTCCTAAGAGCCAGGCACTGTACTAGGTCCTCATGGTGTACTGTAAGCCTCAGTCTCCTTGACTTTAAAATGGAAGACTTGAACTTAAAGCTTCCCTCCTGGTTCTCATGTGATTAGTGATTATAGTATCATTCACATGATTCCATAAATCCAGGTGCTAATCAACTTAATTTTAATTTTTTTTGTCCCAGAACTGTGATTTCATTTGAGTAGTAAACTCCAGGAGAAAAACCCTCTATACTGACAGAGGACCAAACCAGCTTTGCAATTTATCATCTTTAAGGGTTGCTTGGGACATAAGGAAGTTAGCCAACTTGTTCAGGGTCACTCTCACAACCAGTATGGGTCAGGGAGAGGACTTGAACTTTTGCCTCTTTAACTGGATGTATTGGTAAGGGAATTTGAAGATCTTCCCTGCCCTTTAAGGAATCTCACTTGGAGCCCAACAAGAGAAGCTTGCTTAGGGGAGGCTTGTTTTTCAGGAAGGCACACACACACACACACACACATATGTTGCTGGTAACTATGTATGTATGTGATGGTCAGACAGCTAGAAGCGCCATCTGTTGGTCTGTTGAATTGTGTTATTCTCTCTGTATTTTTTGTCTGCTTGTAATTTCTTTTTGTATTCTCTGAAGTTCAGGGTGCTAATTTTTCCCCCTGGACTAGGTAAATATTATGTGTTTGATTGAAGTAAGATTGTTCACCCCTTTTGAGTTGCTTTCCTTTAGAAAAGCGGATCAAAGAACCTGTGCTAGCAGCCATCCTGGGGATGCTACAGTGCTTGTTGCTACACTGGAGGACATTTCCCTAACCCCCAAAGTGCATTTCTGCTCCCCAAGGTACAACATGTTAAGTGTCCCATTCCTTTGTGTTTGTTTAAAAGAGGCAAAGATATGAAATAGAAATGTGATATAAAGAAGAACCAGGGTGTAACTAGGATTGACATCTCTTAGGAAGGAAAAGTAGGATAAAACCTTTCAGAAAATAGTAGTGAAGACAACAATCAATCTATAGATTTAAAAGTATGTATAAGTGTTTGCTCTGTGTCAGGCACTGTGCTAGGCACTGGAGACATAAGAACAAAGGATGAAACCACCCCTGTTCTCAAGGAGAAAGGGTAAATAGAGGGATGAAATAAACACCAAATAGAAAGCAATGTCAGGTCTCCTGGTTGGTTAGTGGTGGAGCTGGGACTAAAACTCAGACCTTGTGATGTTTGCAGTCCAGACCTTTGATCACAAGAGCTTAACACCACACAGGAGGCTGAATCTAAGGTAATGGAGGACTCAGGGCAGTTACAAGCTAGATTTGAGTATGTCAAGATGCTGAGGCAGCAAGGAGGCATATCAAACACCAAGTGAAGGTGGAGGAAGAAGAGAAAGATTCCTTAGGAACTGGCCAGTGACAGGACCCACTCCCCTCAATCCCCTCCCCTAGCCTCTATTGCACCGTCATGACAAATAGTCTGCCAGAGCAGCTAGCCGAGAAAGTTAGATATAAAAGAGTTGAGGGTTTCAATTCCAGAAAGGAAAGCAACGTTAATTTCCAGTGACCTACAGTGAGTACAGAGTGGTTAAATTCCAGCCAGTGCCAAGTAATAGCTGCATATGCACAAAATGTAGGTGTTTCTCCATAAAAGAAAAAAATAGATATCTGGAAGAATATCTACCTATTCTCAAAGAATGAGATAATTTAAAAGTCTATTGATATCTTTTGTTTTATACCACCTAAATTTCTGTTATCTATTCCCTTCTCCCCTTCCAGAGAATCAGCCCAGATAGCAAAGGATATTTTTTTAAGAAAGAAAAAGAAGGGGGGAGCAATTAACAAAAACAATGCATTGAAAAAATCTGAAAATATGTGCAATGTTCCATACTTGTAGACCTCTCACTCCTACAAAAAGGGCAGGGAGATGTGTCTCTTCATATCTCTTCTTTGGAACCATGTTTGTTTTTTGTAATTTTGCAACATTGTTTTGTGGTTGTTAAAGAATAAAGTTTTATTTGAAAGAGGAAAATTCTTCAAAGGAAAAACAAAAAGAGGAAAAAATGTATGAATCCTAAATTCTGTCAGATGATTGAAAGGTAGAATGAAGTGAGAGAAAATAAAGGGAAGGCCCAGACAATCTGGATCTACAGAAGGGCCTTAAGGCTCTCCCTATAGAGGGTGAACTCCTGCAGTAGGAGCCAGCCTGTCATGCTCCAAGAAACATTAAATGACCTACCTTCTTAGGATCAACAGGCACTATCAGGGAGAAGGTCAAAGAAAAAAAAAAGGGATGAGTTTTCTTGTTTGGCAGCTTCCCACTGAGAAATACGAAGCGGTCATATGTTATGCCAACACAAACAGTTGGAAGGTATGCTGGAATGGTATGCAAACTCTTCCAAAACCTATTGAAAAACAAACAAACCTGACAACCATTATCCATTCTGGTGATTCATCAAGAGCAGGGATGGCCTCAGAAGGAACCTGGAGAGCTTTGTTACAGATTGTGTATGGTAGCTAGCATTTTTATAGTATATTAAGTTTAGCAAAGCATTTTTCACATATTTTCTCAATGGATTTTCACAACAAATCTGTGAAGAAGGTGCTACTGTCATCCCCATTTTACAATTGAGAATACTAAGGGCAGAGGTTAAGTGACTTGTCAGGGTCACACAGTCAGCCAGACCCTAGGGCAGGAGTCTTCCTGATTCCACACCAAAGACCATCTACTGTGCCACTTAGCTTGGGTAAGTACTAAGCAAAAACCTTGAGGTCTTAGGGTGGTGTTTTCATCACTGCTTATAATCAGAGGTAGGAGTTTCAGAAGAGGAAACTGGATTTGGCAAACCAATAGCTGGTAAGGATAGTGTTTAAAATGGGATTTAAAGTCTTGGGAGATAAATTAAGGCAGAGGAAGAATGAAATGATTGAGTATATCTAACAAGGGCCAATAAAACTAGATTTGTGAAACTGCTCAAGAGGGTTTTATATTAAAAATAAAGGAGGGAGAAGAAAAGCATCCACTTTCTCCACCTGCTTAGATTCCACAAAAAGCAGTAGACACAACACAGGATTTATGTCAGGGAAGAAATCTAGAAATTCACAGGAAAAAAATATCCAAGAAGAGGAACAATAAATAAAGAAATCAGGGTTTCAGATCTCCATATATAAATGTAAGGATTGCAGATAATAAACAAGGTGAACTGGGAAATCTTGATGTGAAAGACAAATTCAACCTCAGGACTATCACAGAGGCATGTTGGGCCATGACTTGTTGTTGTATATGATTCTGGAAGGCTTCACCTCATCGAAAAGGAACAAAATGGATAAAAATGCAATGGAGTTTCCATGTATCGAGTTGTAGCTGACATTGACTTGGTGATTTACACGTATGATTTCATTTGAGCCTCACGACAGCACTGGAATGGAGGTTCTACACATATTTGTATCCCTACTTTATTTTTTTTTTGGTTTTTTTTTTTTGAAAGGCAATTGGGGTTGTGACTTGCCCAAGGTCACACGGCTAGTCAGTGTTAAGTGTCTGACACCAGATTTGAACTCTGGTCCTCCTGATTCCAAGGCCAGTGCTCTATTCACTGTGCCACCTAGCCGCCCTGTATCTCTACTTTGGAGATAAAGAAACTAAGACTGGGGGAGATTAAGTGATCCATCCCCAGTTGCAGAGCAATTGTCAGAGGCGGGATGTGAACCTAAAGCTTTTTGCCTCTATCTATAAGATCATGCTGCTTTTTGACACACAGACTCATATGGCAAAAAAAAACCAAAACAAAACAAAACAAAAAAATGTCCATGAGCCAGAGATCTAAAAGACAATATGGGTTTGAGAAATAGATCACAAACCTGGCACAAAGCAGCTGACAAAGTCTCTGACATGAAAAACAACAACAATAATAGCTAGAATTTATTTGTCTGCTATGTCCCTGGTGCTGGGCTAAGGGCTTTACAAATATTATTTCATTTGATCCTCACGATATTTCTGGGAGGTAGGTGCTATTATTATCCCCATTTTATAGTTGAGGAAACTGAGGCAGACAGAGACTAAGTAACTTGCTCAGGGTTACACTATTAAGTGTAATTAAGTGTCTGAGGCTGGATTTGAACTCAGGCCTTCCTGAATCCAAACCCGGTGCTCTATCCACTGCACCACCAAGCTGTCATTCTGTTTACCAAAAACAATCACTGGGCTCAGAAAGATAGACTCAAAACAGTAACAGGAAGTTCCAATTACAGAGTATGACCTAGCTTTTCTCTACCCTGGTAAGCTCACATCTGAAGGATTACAGTTGATTAGGAAGTTTATTGATAATGTGGAGCCTGTCCAGAGGAAAATATGTAGAATGGTGAGAAAACTAGAGAAGATGCATTAAAAGTGTTGGTTTAAGGATCAGAGGACGTTTAGCCTGGGGAGGAAGATAACATTGGAGACACTGGAATCTTCACACATGACTGCTTTCAGATTTCTGAAGGGTTGTCATTGGGAAGAGGGATTAGATCAGTTCTGCATGGTCCCAGAGGACAGAAGTGGGTAGATTTGGTAAAAGTTATAAGGAGACAGACTTCAACTCTCAGAATGGGAGCTGTCCAAATATAGAACAGGCTGCCTCAGGAAGGAGTCAAGGCCCTATGGCAGGACTTCAGGCAGAGGCTGCATGAATTGTATGTAGGTTTCTGTTCAGGCGTGAGTTAGACAAGGTAAATTCTAAGAGTCCTTCAGCCTCTGAGATTCGGTAATTCTGTGGTTTTTTTCTTTTCTTGACAGGCAAGATAAGTGAGTAGACAGACAACACATGTGTGAAGTGAGTAAGCTTTGGCTAACTCTCAGAGCCAAGCTGCTCCGTTATCAGAGCTCTGGGATGCCCTGAGGAATTTGGGAGGCTCTTTCTTTGCTGTTGCGATGGGTTCTAGCCCCTTCTGGCTGTTCCCTCCATTGTTACGAATCATTGACTAGACTCTAGGTCCATTGAACAAGTGACAGAGGCAAGATGTGAACCCAAGTCTTTTTGCACTATATCTACAAGGTCATGCTGCCTCTCAACACACACTGACTCATGTGGAAAAAGAAGATCCATGAGCCAGAGATACAAAGGATGGTATAAAATATCTGGGTACAGACCAAAGAAGCTCAGGTTAATTAGCTTAGGATATTTATTTCCAATATACAGCAAGAATAACATACAAATATTTCCCCCAATGCTCCGGGGTATACCTTCCCTATACCACTTTGGTCACTGGAGAAAGTAGGCTCAACTTAACTAAATTCTTCTATAGCATTAGTCCCACCAAAGTAAAAAACATAAGCAGTATTCTTCCAGATGAGTTCTTGAGGGGAAATTGGGGTTAAGTGACTTGCCCAAGTTCACACAGTTAGTTAAATGTCAAATGTCTAAGGTCGGATTTGAACTGAGGTCCTCCTGACTTCAGGGCCGATACTCTACTCACTACACCACCTAGCTGCCCCCCAGCTGAAGTTCCAAAGGCCACTCATAAAGGTCATCCCTTGCTCCTCTCTATATCAGTTCTCCAAAGGCTATAAACCTGAACCCTGGAATACCAGAATAGTGAGGCACCCTCTGGACCTTTCAGACTCCCAAGAAACGTATGGAGACCCATGAAAGTGTCAATGAGTTCCCTCAAGAACTCTGAGGCCAAAAGGAAGTGGTTAAAGCTGATGGGCCTTTTTGGATGTTTCTTGATCCAAAGAGCCTCCTCTTCACCATGCTATTAGATGAGAGGAACCAAGTAGTTATAGGAAGTCCATACATGCTTCACAGTCTTTCCAAGGCTTCTGTTCCATGTCATCATGAATCTTCTGGAAACAGGAAGCAGGATCTCCACATCTTTTCATATCAGGAGACACATCAGAAGTACTCTGCACATGTACCACACTTTCATTATTCATGGGTGAACTACATTGCTATATTCTGGGATACTGAAAGAACTGGCTGGTGGAATTGCTAAGCTATTGTCTGTGATCTTGGGCGGGAAAGTGAATTGGAAAAGTGCTACAAGATTGGAAATGAACAAATATGGTCATACTGTCAAAGTAAAAGAAAAAAGTAGATTCTTCAAATTATGTAGTAGCAAGCTTGATATTGACTTCTTGCTAAATCTGATAGTATGTTATCTTAAGAACAATACAGAGAGATGTGGCCCAAGTGGCAGTTTAATCAGGTGGCTTCAAAACCAGTTCAATATCTACACCCAACATTAGTAGAGACTAATGAATATATGTCAAACTAGAGTGCCTTGGGAAGTTCTCTTCAGCCTTACTCTGCTTAATGTCTTTATCAGTGACTATGATAAAGATAGAAATGACATGTTTATAGAATTTGGAGATAGCATAAAGCTGAAAAAGATAGCTAACAAGCTGAATGACAGTCAAGATACAAAGATTCAAGTCCAAAACAGGATTAATAATTCCATAAACCCACCCCTCTTCCCAGCGTCTTTATTTCTCACCAGAGTACCACAGTCTTTTCAATTGTCCAGGCCAGGTTCACAACCTTGTAGTCATCCTTGATTACTCATTCTCTCCTGCACCCAACATATCTTTTTTAAAATTAATTTATTTGTTTATTTTTAGTTTACAAGATTCAATTCCTTAGTTCCTTGAGTTTCAAATTTCCCTTCCCTCCCTTCCCCCAGCCCCCATGATGGCATATAGTCCAGTATAGGATCTGCAAATACTTTCACATTAGACATTAGTCAGGTTACAAAAGCCAATTGTACTAGATGGAATGAAAAATGGTAAAGAGGAAATAAAACCAAACAATGAAAAGAAAAAGATCAAGTAGTTTGCTTTAATCAGGATTCAAACTCAGTTCTTTCTAATTCTTTCTCTGGATGTAGGCATCTCTCTCCTTCATGAGTCTTTTGGGATTGACTTATATCACTGCATTGCTGAGAAGAGTCCAGTCTGTCATAGTTGGTCATCACACATATGTTGTGTCTGTGATTGTATACAAATTTCTCCTGGTTCTACTCTTCTCACTCAGCCTCAGTTCATATAAGCCTCTCCAGGTAAATATGAAGTCCATCTGCTCCTCATTTCTTATAGCATAATAGTGTTCCATTACATGCATATACCACAACTTGTTTAGCCATTCCCCAATTGATGGGCACCCCCTTAATTTCCAATTCTTTGCAACCACAAAAAGAGCTGCTATAAATATTTTTGCATATATGTGTCTTCCTCCCACTTCTATGATCTCTTTGGGACATAACCCTAGAAGTGGTATTGCTGGGTCAAAGGGTATGAAATTATTTATAGCCCTTTGGGCATAATTCCAGATTGCTCTTCAGAACGGTTGGATCAGTTCACAACTCCACCAGCAATGCATTAGTGTTCCAATTTGCCTACATCCTCTCCAGCATTTGTCATTTTCCTGTTTTGTCATCTTAGTGCACCCAACATATCTAATCAGTTGTTAAGTCTTTTTTCATACTTTTATTTTTTCAATTAATAAATATTTATTTTCTCTCCCTCCTACCTCTCCCCATTGGAAAAAAAAGTCTTAAATATGCTTAATCAAGCAAAGTAAATTTCCCCTTTGATCATATATATAGACTTATCTTAAGTTTATTCCACCAGGAGTAAGTAACATGCTTTGACATCAGTCCTTTGGGATTAAGGGTGGTAATTGCATTGATCATAGTTCTTAAATCATTCATGCCCTTTTGTCTTTACAGTGTTGTTATTGTTATTCCCTTGGTTCTGTTCACTTTATTCTGTATCAGTTCAAAAATCTCTTTAGGTTTCTCTGTAACTATCCCAGGAGTACCCATCATTTTGGTAATTGCTGAAAAAAAATATTGTATATAAATGTAATAGAATACTATTGTCCCATAAGAAATGATAAAAGGACAGTTTCAATTGCCAAATCTTGTCAGTTTTACCTCTGTTGCATTTTTCACATCCATCCCCTTCTCTTCACTTAACATAGGTCAGATTCTTAATACCTCTTGTCTGTACTAATACCTTCTAATTGGTTTCCTTCCCATTCTATCCTCCAAACAGCTGCCAATAAGATATCAATTCCAGGAGCACATCTCTGACGATGCTATTTTTATACTCAATTGGGTCCCTATCACCTCAAGAATCAAATACAAACTTCTCTTCTTGGTATTTAAAATCCTTCATTATTCGTCCCCAATCTATTATTCCAACCTGATTATATATTACTCCCCTACCAATAATCTATGGTCCAACCATACTGACCTTCTTGCCAGTCCCCACCCATTTCTCATTTCTCATACCTCATTTCTCACACCCATACTCTTGTGTGAACTGTCCCCCATCACTGGAAGGACATCCCTCCTTAAACCTGTCTCTTAGAATCCCTAAATTTCCTTCAAAGCTTGATTCAACAGCACTTCCTCCTTGAGGCCTTTTCAAAAGCTTTTTCTATCCACTATCACGTCTTCCAAAAAAATCACCCCTTATTTAGTTTGTATCTATTTGTATACATGTTGTCTCCCCCCATAGAATGTATGCTTCTTAAGTACAGAAGATGTTTCATTTTTGGCTTTGTATCCCCCACATTGCACCAGTCACTTGTTAGGTACATAATAAATACTTGTTGCTTGGTTGATTAAAAAGGTCTTCACAAGCTGGAATGTTGAATTGGATTAAAGATGTTGAAATGGAATAGGAATAAAGGTAATTTCTGATATTTGGGTCCAAAATATCAGCTCTCCAATAAAGCAAAGGAAAACTATGAACAGAAAAGGATTTGTGTGAAAAGGATTCATAAGATTTACTGGATTATGAGTGATATATGAGTCAGCAGTATCGTATGACACCCAGAAAAGCGAATGTAGTCTTGGGCTCCATTCAGAGATGCCTATGATTTGGGAAGCTGAGAGTCCAGCTATATCAACAGTATTTGGTTTTCAAATCCCCCACTTAGCTCAGCACAGTGCCCTGAACATAGCAGGTGCTCAGTAAATATTTGTTGATTGTCTGATTGCTGACTTTTCACCCTCCCTCAGTCCCTCCCTTAAGAAGTTTCATATAAAGCAATAAATTAAAGAAAAAATTAAGGCAGAACATAAGTTTCCTGGAAGAAAAGTTCTGCATTACATTTTCTCTAGATATGTTGGGAATGGAAAAAGAAAAATTATAGTTTGGAACATGTTGTTAAAAAAACCACGTCACCTCCCTTAGGTCACCAATTTTGAAAAAAATAGATATTCCTCTAGTTTTTTTTTTGTTTGTTTTGTTTTTTCTGTAGCCAGCTACCCTACTGAACAGATGATCAGGCAGGGACCAGAATGACCTTGGCATAGCTGTTTTGTCAGGCCTCAGCATTTTTCAAAGACTCTAGAGCTACAGACTTTTCTAATAACCTTTTATTTCATTCTTAGCAACAACAATTTTGCGAAGTAAGCTGCTCTTGGGACCTTTGTTAGACAGCTGAGGAAAACTGAAGGGGGAAGATATAATGACCTACCTCAAGTCCAGGGTAAGTCGCTGACCAAGCTGGACCTCACACTAAGTTTCTGTCTGTTAGGACTCTTGGTTGGCAGAAGGGAGGGGTGAGACAGTAAACCTGCCTGTTTACATTTATGGACATGGCAGAGACCAGAAAAATCCAGTCCAAATTTGGAGAACAACTTTGAAGGGAAACCTCTCCACATTCAGAAGCACAGACTTGCAAGTCTGAGAGGGGGAAGGACACGCAGCATCCAGCCAGTCCAAGTCATCCTTAAAAGGGCTTCTCATGACACCATCCCCAACTATTGGGCATTCAGCCTCTGCTTGAAGACTCTAAGGAACCAGTACTTCCGTAGGCAGTTCATTCCACCTGGGGCAGCTCCAATTATTAAGGAAGTTGTTTGTTACTTTATCTTATCCCCCCTGACCTCAAGTTGAAATTTTCCTCTTTGTAACTCACATTCATCATTTTTTTTGGTTCTCTCCTCTGAGGTTAAATAGAATAATTCTAACGCCTCAAATGTGATAGTCTTTCAATACAGTTTTCACTTCTCTATTCTAAATATCCCCAGTCTCTTCATTTGATCCTCATATGACTTGGACTCAAGGCCCTTTACCATCTTGGCTGTCCTCCTCCAGATGTTCTTAAGCTAACTATGTCCTCCTTAAACCATGGCATCCAGAAATGAGTGTAATAGCTCAGGAGTGTCCAACTAGGGCAGTGCATGGCCTGCTTCCCTATTGGCCGAGGCGCTGCCTCTTAGTGCAATCCAAGAGCATATTAACTTTCTTAGCTATTACTGTGATCAAACAGCTAGCTCATATTGAACTTAGTAAACTAAAACACCAAGTTTTTTCAGGGAAACTGCTATCTAGCCATGCCTATCCTATCCTATACTTTCAAGGATGATTTGTTTTAACCCAAGTATAAGACTTTAAATTTATCCTTATTGAGTCTTATCTTTGTTTTTACATGTTTTATTTTTCCCCAATTACATGTTATTTTTAATAGTATGTTATTTTCCCCCCAATTCCATGTCAAGATAATTTTTAGCATTTATTTTTACAGGATTTTAAGTTCCAAATTTTTCTCCCTCTCCTCTTCCGAAAATGGTAGACAATTTGATATAGGTTATACATGTGCTCTCACAAGAAACATATTTCCATATTAGTCATAGTTGTGAAAGAAGAAACACCAAAAGGGAAAAAAAACATGAAAAAGAATAAAGTAAGTGAAAAAAATATGCTTCAGTCTGCATTCAGAGTACATCCCTTCTTTATCTGTGTATGTATAACATTTTCCTTCATGAGTCCTTTGTACTTGTCAGATCATTGTGTTTCTGAGAAAAGCTGAGTCATTCTTAATTGATTATCATACAATGTTGCTGATACTGTGTACAATGTTTTCTTTGTTCTGTTTGTTTCACTTTGTGTCAATTCCTACAAGTCTTTCCAAGTTTTTCTGAAATCTGCCTATTCATTGTTTCTTGTTGCACAATAGCATTCCATTACATTCATATGCCACAGTGTGTTTAGTCATTCCCCATCTGATGCACATCCCCTCAGTTTCCAATATTTTGCCACCCCAAAAAGTGTTGCTATAAATATTTTTGCACATTTAAGTCCTTTTCCCTTTTTTATGATCACTTTGGCATACAGACTAGCAGTGGTATTGCTGTATCAAAGGGTATGAGCAGTTTGGTTGTCCTTTAGACATAGTTCCAAACTGCTCTCCAGAATGGTTGGATCAGTTCACAACTCTACCAACAGTGTTAGTGTCCCAATTTTCCCACAACCTCTCCAACATCTATCATTTCCCCTTTTTGTCATATAAATCAATCTGATAGGTGTGAGGTGGTACCTCAGTGTTATTTTAATTTGCATTTCTCCCATCAGTATGATTTAGAGCATTTGTTCATATCTCTATAGACAAGCTTTGATCTCTTCACCTGAAAACTGCCTGTTCATATCCTTTGACCACTTATCATTTGAGGAATGGCTTATATTCTTATAAATTTAACTCAGTTCTCTACATAATTGAGAAATGAGGCCTTTATCAGAGATACTTGATGTAAAGATTGTTTCCCAGCTTTCTATTTTCCTTTTAATCTTGGTTGCATTGGTTTTGTTTGCACAAAATCTTTTTATTTTAATATAATCAAAATTATCTATCGTACATTTCATAATGCTCTATCTCTTGTGTGGTCATGAATTCTTCTCTTCCCCATAGATCTGACAGGCACTGTTCTTCTAATTTGCTTATGGTGTCTCTCTTTAAGTCTAAACCATGCACCCATTTTGACCTTATCTTGGAATATGATGTGAGATGGCCTATACCTAGTTTGTATCCTACTGTTTTTTTAGTTTTCCCAGCAGTTTTTTTCAAATAGTGAGTTCTTATCCCAAAGACTGGGGTCTTTGAGTTTATCAAACACTAGGCTACTTTCGTCATTGACTACTGTGTCTTGTGTACCTAACCTATTCCACTGATCCACCACTCTATTTCTTAACCAGTACCAGATTGTTTCAATGATTTCCACTTTGTGATAACAGTTTGAAATTTGGTATTGCTGGGCTTCCATCCTCTGTGGTTTTGTTTTTGTTGTTTGTTTTTTTTTTCCACTAATTCTGTTGATATTCTTGACCTTTAGTTCTTCCAGATGAATCTAGTTTTTATTTTTTCAGACTATAAAATAATTTTTGGTAGTTTGATTGGTATGGCAATGAATAAGTAAATTAGTTTAGGCAGAATTGTTGTTTTTATTTTATTGACTTGGCTTACCCATGAGCAATTGATATTTTCCCAGTTGTTTAGATCTGACTTCATTTGTGTGAAAAGTATTTTGTAATTGTGTTCATCTGGTTCCTGGGTTTGTCTTGACAGGTAGACTCCCAAGTATTTTAGATTGTCGACAATTATTTTAAATAGAATTTCTCTTTCAGTCTCTTGCTGATGGGATTTATTGGTCATACATACAAATGCTGATGATTTATGTAGGTTTATCTTATATACTGCAACTTTGCTAAAGTTGCTAATTATTTTAAGTATTTTTTTAGCTGATTCTCTAGGGTTCTCTAACTATACCACCATATCATCTGCAAAGAGTGATAGTTTTATTTCCTCGTTGCCTATTCTAATTCCTTTTATTTCTTTTTATTCTTTTATTTCTAAAACTAACATTTCTAGTATTATATTGGATAATAGTGGTGATAATGGACATCCTTGCTTCACCCCTGATCTTATTAGGAAGGCTTCTAGCTTACCCCCATTATAGATGATGCTTGCTAATGGTTTTAGATAGATACTGTTTATCATTTTAAGGAAAGCTCCCTTTTTTCCTATGCTCTCTAGTGTTTTAGGAATGGATGCTATATTTTGTCAAAAACTTTTTCAGCATCTATTGAGATAATCATATGATTTCTGTTGGTTTTGTTATTGATTTAGTCAATTATGTTGATAGTTTTCCTAATATTGAACCAATTCTGAATTCTTGGTATAAATTCCACCTAGTCATAATGTTATATATCCTTGTGATATATTGTGATATATAATCTCCTTGCTAGTATTCAAAAGTTTTGCGTCAATATTCATTAGGGAAATTGGCCTATAATTTTCTTTCTATGTTTTAGCTCTTTCTAGTTTAGGTGTCAGCACCATATTTGTGTCATAAAAGGAGTTTTGTAGGACACCTTCTTCACCTATTTTTCCAAATAATTTATATAGCATTGGAATTAATTGTTCGTTGAGTGTTTGCTAGAGTTTATTTGTGAACTCATCTAGCCCTGGGGATTTTTTTCTTAGGGAGTTTATTAATGGTTGTTAATTCCTTTTTCTAAGATGAGATTATTTAGACATTCTATTTCCTGATCTGTTAACCTCGGTAATTTATATTTGCATAAATATTCATCAATTTCACTCAGATTTTCAGATTTATTGGCATTTAGTTGGGCAAAAATATTTCCAAATGATTGATTTAATTTCTTCTGCATTGGTAGTGATTTCATTATTTTCATTTTTTAATACTGGCTATTTGGTTTTCTTCTTTTTAATCAAATTAACCAATGGTTTGTCTATCTTATTGGGTTTTTTTATAAAACCATCTCCTAGATTTATTTATTAGCTCAATAGTTTTTTATGTTCAGTCTTATTAATCTCATCTTTAATTTTCACGGTTTCCAATTCGGTGGTCATTTGGGCATTTTTAATATGTTCTTTGTCTAGTTTTTTTTAGTTGAATGCCCAATTCATTGATTTGCTCTTTTTCAATTTTATTGATGTAAGAATTTAGAGAAATACATTTTCTCATAAGTGCTGCTTTGGCTGCATTCCATAAATTTTGGGATATTATCTTTTTGTTGTCATTTCCTTTCATGAAAATGACCTGATAGTTTTTAATTTTGGCTATTATGCTCCTTAGACTTTTTATTTTGTGATTTCTTTCCTGAGATGATCAATGGATTCTTTCAACGCCTATTTTGCCCTCTAGTTCCATCATATTAGTGCAGTTTTCCTTGATAATTTCTTGAAAGTTGCTGTCCAGGTCCTCCTTTTAATTATGACTTTCAAGTTGTCCAGTGATTCTGACATTGTCTCTCCAGGATCTATTTTCCAGATCAGTTATTTTTCCCATTAAGTATTTTACATTTTTTCATTCTTTTGAAATTGTTTGATTGATTCTTGATATCTCAGAATCATTGGCTTCCACTTCCTGAATTCTAACTTTTAAGGAGTTGTTCTCCTCAATTAGCTTTTATGCTTTCTTTTCTATTTGGCCAGTTGGACTTTTTAAGGAGTTGTTTTCTTTTTCCAAGCTGTTGACTCTTTTTTTCATAATTCTATTACATTCCTCTTATTTCTTTCTCCAATTTTTCTCCCACCTCTTTTATATGATTTTTAAGGATTTTTTTGAACACTTCCATGAATTCTTTCTGTGCTTGAGACCAGTTCCATTTTTCTGTGGGGTTTTGCCCATAAGTGTTTTGACATTGTTGTCCTGTCCTGAGTTTGTATCTCAATCTTCCCTGTCACCTTTAACTTTCTATGGTCAGACTTTTTTTGTCATTGTTGTTTTTTGCTCATCTTTTTTGGTCTTTTTCTTTTCTTTTAAATTTCAGCTCTGCTCCTGGTGTGGAAGGGGCACAGTCTTAGGCTTCTTGTGCCAGGGACTGCAGACCCTGGTGCTGCACTGAGGGGGTTGTGATGGGGGTGGGGGCTGGTGCTTCTGGAAGCCATAGAGAGCTGGCAGCTTACCTGGTGCTGAGCCATGGTCCAAGTGCTCATGTCTGGCATGTGCTGAGGCTAGTGAGGTGTTTCTGTATTTCCCCAGGGATATACTGAAGCATTTGAGGGTCTGGCCAGTAGAGGTTGCCTGTTTGCTTGGGAGTGTGCTGAATCACATGGCAGTTCTCAGAGCTAAGAGTCTACCTGTTCCTCTGGCTACATGGAGGCATGTGGGAGTTCCTGTAGGCTGGTATTTGCCTGATCCACCACATTGGGGCTCAGGATCTATCACTGGTTTGCTGAGGTGGGGCTTGCTGTTGGCATATTTCCAGCACTGCCTTTTACCTGAGTGAGACAGACCTTTCCTACCTATGTCCCAAGTTTCTTGGGCCCAAAGATTGTTTCATCTGTCTTTTTACTGATTCTATTGTTCCAGGATTTTTTTGGAGGTGCTATTTTATGGTTGTTTGAAGATGAATATGGGAGAGTTGTGGCAATTTACTGCTTGCTCTTCCACCTTGGTTCCCAAAAGTTCCCAATTACATGTCAAAACAATTTTTTTACATTTGTGGTTTGTTTTTTTAAGTTTGGGGTTCCAAATTCTATCCCTTTCTCCCTTTTCCCCTCTCTGAGAGGGCAAGCAATCACAACAATTTTATCTAAATAGATTTAGCTCTGTGCTCAAGGTACCAACTTGGTCTCTCAATGTGTTAGTTCTCCCTCCCAGTTTTGAGTTATCTGAAAATGTGAAGAGCATTCCAAGTAGGCAGGAAAATGTTTAAAGTAAAGTAAATGCAGGAAAATGTTAAACAGCATAAGGTCAAGCACAGAATCATTGCTGGAGGCCTTCTGCCAAGCAGACATTGAACTATTGACAACCAACCATTAAGTCTGGATGTTCAAACAAATTCAAATTCATCTAATGCCATTATTGTCAAGTCCATAGTTCCCCATATTTAACACACAAATGGTATGAAGTACTTTATCACTATAGAAAAATTCAGTTAGACTTATATGTATTTCTATAGTACTACATCTCCATCAGTTCCTTCCGCTAACTTGCCTTTGTTCTCCCAATGGGAATTATTTCCCTTTGTATCTTCATAATTTCACACTTGAGAGTTTGCCCTCTCCCTTGGACTGTTTCCCTAAAGCATTTTTTTCTCATTGTATCCTACTTATCTTTCCTCCAAACCCTTTACAATGTGCCCTCCCAAAATCTAAGGTCCACAGCTGACTATACTAGACTTCCTTCCCTTTCTTCCTTGCAAATTCTAGGACAATGCATTCACTTCACCCTAGCACCAACGTCCTTATCATTTCCACCCCCAATAACCAGTTCCTCCCAGTTAGTGAGAATCATCTTCAAAACAGAATTCCCTCCTTTTTCTTTCTCTACCTTTTGACAGATGAAATCGTCATTAAAGCAAATTAAGAAGTTTTTAGCTGCTCTACTTTTGGCAAAGAGAGGGTTCCATATGTATATGTAGTTGAAGTCTCTCATCACAACTAAATCATGGTTCTATGCCAGGCTTGGGATGCTTTGTCCAAACATCTCATCTATTTCTCCTTTTTTTCAGGTGATAATAGCATATTCCAATGACAAAATCATGTATGTTTCTCCCTCCACTGACCTTTATTTAAATCTTCTACACCTTGCTTTCCCAGTCTGGTTCCTAGATTTCCTCACAAGAGAATGTCTTTTTAAAGGTTTTTGTTCTTTTAAAATTTGCTTTGCCAGTCATTTGCTCCTTTTCTTTCTTGAACCTTCCCAACAACTTTCTCCTTTTTCTTCCAATAATCTTTCTTAATCCTGCTCCTTCTACTTCAACCTTCTCTCACAGAAGCAAGAAATCATCATAATCAGTTAACTTTGGCTTGAGACAGATAGAATATTCAAATGAATACTGAAGAATATTTAAAGAGAAAACATTTATTTTTCCTTTGAAGGAGGTCCATATACAGGGTCTCAAAATTCTGAATCTCGCAAATACCTTCTTACAAGCTCATTTTTTAAAAAATTCTGCTTAGTAATTTCAGAAATGAATATATCTTTATTATAATGAACTCTTTCAAAAAAGATTGTCTCTGCCATGGTTTTTGCTCAGTCCTTATTTGAGGTTATTGTTGGGATAAACTTTTATAATCTTTCAGAGACAAGTATTCTACATAACATTATACATTATAAAATGTCTAAGCATACTTGCTAACTTGAACTCACAAATATCCCCTTATTAGGCCACCTATCTGAAATCATCTTATTCCTTTGGTGTCTCAGCACCTCTTTTCCCTCCATGGCTAGTATAATAGACAGTCTACTCCACAAAAATGAAAATAATCGAAAGAATTCTAGTGCAAACTCATGTATCCCTATTGAGAGGAAATGTGCATGAGCATGATATTCTAAGTGTTTATCTGTTTAAGGTGACAATCTTAGGCCTAACCAACATAAAAACAACTGCAAAATGTTAAGCAATCTACTTTGATATCTTGGAGTCATCTTTGACTTTGTCTTCCCTGAGCTTTATCCTGTATCACCCACAGTCTGTCACCAAGCTCTGTTAACTATTTCTTTGAAATAAGTCTCACATGTGTCCTCTTCTTCCCAATCCCACAGTCAATGACTTCCAATGTCATTATATCATGCCTGGATTACTACAATGAATGGTTCCCTAACTAATCTCCCTGTCTCTAGGCTCTTCTTTCAATCCAACCCACACACTTTTCCAAATTCATCTTCCTAAAACCTTCTCAATCACTTCAAATGGCTCTTCATTTCTTATAGGATAAGAATGATTATCTAACTTCAGCCTGACCATCAAGGTCCTCTACATCTGATCTTAGCTTTTATTTCCAAAACACAAAATTCAGAGCAGAAAGGGACCTAGGGATCATCTGGTTTAGCTCCATCATTTTACTTGTGTAGAAACTTGAATCCAATGAAATTAAGTCACTTGGTCAAATTTTCAGTCATTTAGTAGCTGAACTAAGACTAGAGCCCTAGCTCCTGACTTTCAATTTAATTCATATCCACTATAATCCACTGCCTCCCTAAAAGCCAAGTTGCTTCCTCCCAATCTTTCTGACAAATCCATCCTTTCCATCTGCACTGCTTTCAAATCTTTTTTCCAGCTGTTATTTTCTGATCTTGAGTATTTTTTCTTTCCTATTTCAACTTCATTCCCTGACATTCTATTTTTCACTGTTTTAATTCTGCTTTTGTCCACTGATATTTTCAACTTCTCTAAGCTATTTTCTATTTTTCAAAGTTTCATCATTTCCTCCTGAGATATTTTAGCCACATTCATTTCTTCCTTTAATTACTCCAGGGAATTTTTTTAGCTGTGTTCAATTCTTTTAATTCCTCTTTGACTTGCTTCCCACTGTTCCCCTACACAAATACATCAGATCCAACTGACTAGTCTCCTCATTGTTTCCTGAAGGCAGAGCTGTAACTAGGGCAGGGCTACTGGGGTCTTGTCCCCAAGCACAAAAATTTAGAAGGAGGGGCGGCTAGGTGGCGCAGTGAGTAGAGCGCCGGCCCTGGAGTCAGAAGGACCTGAGTTCGGAGCCGGCCCCAGACACTTAACCCACACAAACAAAAACCTAGCCGTGTGACCTTGGGCAAGTTACTTAACCCCAATTGCCCTAAAAGGGGCGGCTAGGTGGCGCAGTGAGTAAGAGCGCCGGCCTCGGAGTTGGGATGACCCAAGATCAAATCTGGCCTCAGAAAATGAGCACCCACACATAAAAAATGACTAGCCGTGTAACCTTGAGCAAGTTACTTAACCCCAATTGCTTAAAAAAAAAAAATTAGAAGGAGTAAAAATTTTCAAATTTTGATTTTTACAGTTATTCAGTGTTTAAATTTATTTAAATGTCAAATATTTATGTACTCCTTTAATAGCTTGTCAATAGGAAGAAGTAGCAATTAATATGAAGAAACAAGATAGCTTACATTGTTAGTAACACCCTTCTCAGGCTACATTAACTAATTCCCCCTCTCATTCAATTAACTTTGTCCTTGTTTTTTAAACTGGATCTGTGATATCATTATTATAGTGTGTTACAAGTGACACGCTTCCTCTATCGAAGAGGATGGACACCAATACAATTTGACAATGTGACAACATGTCTTAGAGCATTGTCTGGGACACTAAGTGTTTAAGTGACTTACCTAATCTCAAATAACTAGTATGTGTCAGAAGTGGAACTTGAACCCAGTAGTCCTGATGCTGAATCCAGCTCTCTATCCACTATACCAAATTCCTCTCTTGATCACTTTTTCTTATGTTATTTTTATATAATCTATTATAAAGTTGATTTGAAGGTACATTTAGTGCTCCTTGCTCCAGGAACCAAATTTGTTTCTAATAGTTCAGCCTGAAGGTACAAGGTTCTTGGCCTGAGTCTTGGGATTGAAATGTCTTGTATACTCTTCTCCAACTATTCAAATCCTACCCAGTCTTCAAGATCTGATTCAAATCTAGCTTCTTACATGAAGGCTTTCCCAACTACTCTAGCCCACTTTGATTCTCTCCTTTAAGCCATTTAGCCATTGGTCATCTGATGGAGTAAGATGGAATAATCCTGGCATTTAATCATGCTGTCATATTCAAGCATCTTACATGCAAATTTCCATCCCACAATAGTAGCCCCAGGTTGGCGAGCTAGTGAAAATCAGAATTGAACTGCTTTATCTACTACTGGCACATTATCTCTTCCTTCTCTTCTCCCTCCCTGTCCTCTTTGATTTACTGCTGCATAGGACTGTCCTTCATTCTAAGCTTCTCACGTGACTACAGCATCTCTTCATGAGGAGGTGGCAGGAATGACAAGAAATAGTGAACAAAACCCTGAGACTTTTCTTTCCAACACACTGCCAGTCCTGCTTCCCCAATACAGAGCTGATTACACCTTGCAATGCTCCCATAATAATTTTGTCCAATTCTTTTTTATAAATTTTATTTTAGACTCAAACTCCAGAACACAAATACAGACTAGAGAAAAGAAACAAAAACATATCTTAAACTTAAATATTGGAACTTAAAATACAAAGTTAGAAAGGAAAAAAAAGCATGTCGTGTGCATAGCAGAACATAAGAGAGAATTGAAAATATGTAACAATAAATTTTCATTTCAAGAAGGCCCATATGATAAATAATACTCCTTGTGTTCAGAATTGTCCATCTTTTCTTTGCTTCCTTCCTTTTCTTTTGTTCTCTGCTGTGCACTTTTTTTACTTTGTTCTTTTTTCCCACCTGCTACCCCCCCCAAGAAGGCTACAATAAAGTTTAGATATGTTTTTCAATAGCTATAGACATATACATATATATACATACATATATAGACATATACTTTCTCAAACATATTCTATTCCTGATTTTTGTTTTTATGTTTGTGCATATCTCATTTCCTATCCCTCATACCCCCCCCACTTTACTTCTACCCACTACCTTGCCCTCCTATTGCTTGCCTACCCCCCCTCCAAGAATCCCTCTCCTCTCCACCCATTCCTGTAAATCTAAACATCCTTCTATGTCTCCCTTTTATCTATTCCCTTCCCCTCCCCTCTAAAGATGCCTCTTGTTTTTTCCCCTCTCCCTATGCCCCTATCATTTTATTTCTTCTGAATTTAGAAGACTTTTATATTCTTCTAAATATATATGTATTGTTTCCTCTTAAACCCATTCCCAATGAAAGCAGGTTACCAAAACTACCAACCCTCCTCCCCCATCTAACTCCTCTGTGTCACCTCTTCCTTTTGCACCTCATTTGTAAAAAATAATTACTCTTTCTAGCTGTTCCAAAATGGTTTTACTTTTTAAATTTATATCATATTCAGGTTTACCCCAATCTTTCTTATGGACTACCCAATTATTAATAAGAATCTTCTTAGACATACATTATATATGATATATATATATGTATATATAAAGTAAACAGTCTGTCCTTATGAATCCCTTATAATCAGTCTTTGGTATGTACCTTGTATTTCTCTTGGTTCTTGTATGTTGAATCTTCTATTGATTTCAGGATTTTTTTAACAAAGTCTTTAAAGTCAGAGAGTTTATCAAATGCCCATTTTTTTTTCATCAGGATAATACTTAACTTTTCAGAGTCTGATATTTTCAGCTGGAGTCCCAATTCTTTTGCTCTTTGATATATTATGTTCCAAGACCTGCAGTCCTTTGATATCTCTGCTGTTAGGTCTTGTATGAGTCTAATTGTGGCACTGCCATATTTAAATTGTTTTCATCTTGATGCTTATAATATTTTATCCTTGAACTGGGGGTTTTGGAATTTGACTATGACATTCCTATGAGTTTTCCTCATAGGATCTTTTTAAAGTGATGATTGATGGATTTTTTTTTCTATTTCTACTTTCCCTCCTTGTTCTAATACTTCAGGACAATTTTCTTTAATTATTTCTTGCATTATTTTATCAAGATTCTTTTTTTATCATAACATTCAGTTAGTCTGATTATTTTTATATTTCTCTTCTTGATCTATTCTCCAAATCTGCTGGGGGTTTTTTTAAATCAGATTTTCCCAACTACTCTAGCCCATTTTGATTTTCTCCTTTAAGCCATTTTGCCACTGGTCATCTGATGGATGACTTTCTCTTCTGTTCTTTTCATTATTCATATTTTGTTTAATAATTTCTTTTTTTTTTGGAGGGTAATTGGGGTTAAGTAACTTGCCCAAGGTCACATGGCTAGTTTTTGTGTTATGCATCTGAGGCCAAATTTGAACTCAGGTCCTCCTGACTACAGGGTCAGTGCTCTACTCACTGTGCCACCTAGCTGTCCTTGTTTAATCATTTCTTGATCTCTTATAATTTCACTTTGCCCAATTCTAATTTTCAAGGTGTCATTTTCTTCCTTAAGATTCTGGATCTTGGGGAGGCTAGGTGGTGCAGTGACCAGCCCTAGAGTCAGGAGGATCTGAGTTCAAATTCAGCCTCAGATGCTTAACACACACAAAAAAACTAGCCCTGTGACCTTGGGCAACTCACTTAACCCCAATTGCCCTACCTTCCCCCATCCAAAAAAAAGCAAAAAGAAAAATTCTAGATTTCCTTTTCTAGTTGGTTGACTTTCCTTTCTTCTGGTTTTTCTTGGATTATTCTTATTTTTATTTTTTATTTTTTCCTCCATCTCTGTCATTTGATTTTTAATGTCTTTTTTAAAGATCTTTTGTGAATTCTTTTTGGGCAAATGACCATTTGACATTACTCTTTGAAGGTTTCTTTATTTCAATATCCTCCTCTGAAAATGAACCCTTGTCACCTCTATTCCTATAATAGCTTTCTATGGTTGGATTCTTTCTCCTTTGCTTATGCATTTTTTGTAGTAATAGCTTAATTTTTTATAATCACCTCTAGTCCTGGGGTATAGGAAATGGTGGCTCTTGTCCCAAATCTTCAGTTCTCCCCTCTAACCTGGAATCAAAGTCAAACCTCCAACCTCCCATAAGTGCCCACAACCAGGGGCTTTCTGTCCCATTGCTTCTGCACTCATCAGGCATGTGCTGACTCCTTCTCACCCCTGGCCACTCTGCAGCACAGCTAGGTCTGGCATTCCTGGTCAGCAGAGGTTCCCTCTATCTTCCCAGGCTCAGACACCCAACTCCCCTCACTATCCAGGGGGTAAAAGTTCTGGAGACTGGAGTGAAGGCAGCTTCTCAAACCAACTAACCCCAGAGCTTGTCTTTGTTTAAGAGGTTAGCCACTTATTAAAACAGAACCTATCCTGAAGGTGTTTACTCTTCATGAGACCAAAACTCATCCTGGTATTTCTCTTCAATTTTCTCAAATCTTTCCTGGAAGACCCAGTTATGCCCCTATTCTTACTTATTTCCACCCACACTTTGTTCACCCTGAGTTGCTGTTTTAACTCTTTTGTAGGGGAAAATCTTGAGAGGTTGGAATTTTCTGACCTACTCCATCATCTTCCCAGAATCTCTCCTTGTTCAGTTCTTAACATCAGAGTGCCAATCTCACCCTAAAGTCTATGATTAAATTCCCAAATCTGATTTTATTTTTCTGCTGAAATGTAAATGTAAATGAATCATAAATTAGTCCTTTGTGCCCTAAGACTTTTCATTAGATTTAAGTGAGGGGAAAAATAAACCAATACTTCCACTTTAGGAATAAAGGAAAGCATGTCCCTGGTATCCTAAGCTGGAAGTTTAAAGGCATTTCTACTATCAAAACATTTTAAGCATGGTGGTTAGGTTCTCCAAACGTACCTACTATACCAGACTGTGGATAAATTAAATAGAGTTAGGATGATGGAGCTGAGAGGGTGCTGGACTTAAAGCTGATAGAGATCTACCTGAGCTCATGTACCAGTCCTGATACCCTGTAGTTGAGTGATCTTCGGTGGGTTTCTTCACTACTCTGTGCAAATGCCACCAAACACTACCAGAACAAGCTGTGGGAAAGTAAGATACTTGGGGAATCAAGGGTTGCAATGATTTATCTTCTTTCCAGGAAGAGAGAATAGAAAGAGAAACCAAGAATGGATGTAATGGGAAGAGTTAGGATTTATTGACAGTTGTCTTGGGTACAAATCCTGAGTGAATCTACCATCAAATATCTGTATGATCTTAAACAAATCACTTGACTTTTTTTAGCCTCAGTTTTATCATCTGTAAAACAAGATGGAGCTAGGTAGCAGCCTCCCACTCCAAGTCTAAAGAATTTCATGATGACATAAGGACTTCATCATTTGACCTTTTTCCTCTATTCACAAAATGAATGATGGTGATTAAAAAAATTACTTAGCAAGCATTCCCTGATTTTTTTAATCTGCATCAAATATTATGCCACAGCACATTTATACCCCTGGTCCATTTTCTAGCTTCAGTTCCACAATACATTTTCATTTCATCATTGGTTATAAATAGACATTCTGCAGCTGTTAAAAAAAAAAATTCCAAGGATGTCTTATGACCTTTCTCTATTGGACATGGTTACCTTGCTAGACACAGAGAATCATGTCACTCTCACTAATTTTCTATTTTAGACCCTTCTCTAGGAGACTTTGGCCTTGAAAAATGCGGAGTTGGGCCCTCTGACTGTTTAGAGATCATGTTCTGAGAAACGAAGATGAGAAATTCTTTATACTTTACTTTATTTATTCCAAGTTGCCAAGAAAGGTTCTTAGGCAGCCCACTGGACTTATTTGCACACTTTCCTCTATTAGAGTGCTTCTGAGCACTGGCAATGCCAATGATAAGACTGACTGTCAGCTGATTCAGCAGTGAGTATAGGATTTCTTCATTTTTTGATGCTATGTCTACACAGGAAAGATGAACAAGTTATAACCTGGTGACTATTACATGGTATATATAAATACATGGTATGTATAAATAAATAAATAGATAGATAGATAGATAAATGAATAAATAAACGAATGAATACAACACAATATTTATCAGCTACTTTTTTTTTTTTTGCTTTTTGGAGGGCAGTTGGGGTTAAGTAACTTGCCCAAGGTCACACGGCTAGGTTTTTGTTTGCGTGTGCGTTAAGTGTCTGAAGCCAGATCCGAACTCAGGTCCTTCTGACTCCAGGGGCAGTGCTTTACTCACTGCGCCACCTAGCCGCCCCTATATCAGATACTTTTTGATTAGTTGGTTGATAGATTCATAGTGGAACTGTTCACTTCAAGCTTCTTGATGACTGATGACAGTTGGTACTACTGATTTTCCCCTAACAGAATATAAGATCCTCAAAAGCAAGATCTGTTTTGTTTGTGTCCTTGAATCCCAATGCCTAGAGCAGTGCGTTGTACTTAAAAAATTTTAAAAAGTGAGGCCCAGGGGTGGCTAGGTGGCGCAGTGAATAGAGCGCCGGCCCTGGAGTCAGAAGGACCTGAGTTCAGAGCCGGCCTCAAACACTTAATCCACACAGACAAAAACCTAGCCGTGTAACCTTGAGCAAGTTACTTAACCCCAATTGCTTTAAAAAAAATAAATAAATAAAAATAAAAAGTGAGGCCTATGATTTCACTGGTGTAAATAACTCCTGGTGAGGAATTCCCTGTATCATTACAGATTGGCAAGTGTTCACCAAGTTGGAGTTGTCTGAAGCATTGAAAGGTAAAGTGACTTTCCCATGATTACATGAACACTGTTGGAGTCATAACTCAGACACAAGTCTTCCTGTCTCTGAAGCTCTCTACCACACCACACTCTTTAGTCATAGTGATGGTTGTTTAATAAACATTTGTTAATTTGAATTTAATTGGATCAAACACTCCAGACACTTGCTTCCATCATTCAGATGATTGATCCAGGAGTCACACAGAGCAATGGCTGGTGGTATGATCAGTCATACAACAAACACTCAGAGAGTACTTATTTTCATGGAAAGTTTGGGGCTAACTTTGAGGGGGGTGGAGGTGGGATGGGGGTGGCACTTCCCAGATAAATACAACACAGCTCCCAAGGAAATTATAGCCTAAAGATGGGGGAAATATATATACATCCATAATGACAACACAGGGGAGAATTGAGTATAATGGACAGGGTTTCAGATTTGGAGTCAGATATTCTAGTTTCAGATTCTAGTAAACAATTACTACTTGTAAGACCTTGTGTAAGTCACTTCATCTTTTTGGGTCTCAGTACCCACATTTGATCCAATCCAATCCAATGCAACTACCATTTCTTGGACTTGTAAATTGTCAAATAAGGAGGTTAGACTAGAAGATCTCTAAAAGCCCTTCCATCTCTATATCCCATGATTAGACAAATTAGACAAAAAAAAAAAGGAAGTGTCCAGGCAAAATGGGGAAGGAGGAATGGGATAGGCATGGAAATAGAAGAGTCAAAGAAGCCTTAGCAGAGAAGTTGTCACTTGCCTCATAGATTATAAATACTGGAAGGAACTTTAGAGATTATCTAAGTCTAAATTGGGTCTGAAAGGCAGGAAAGGAGAAAGAGAGACTTGAGAAGACACATTTATGGGGAGAGGTTGGAGGGGAGACCTTCCAAATACCGTGAACTTCATGATGATCCAGAATCCATTTCTTTCTTTGTACCTTACTTACTCCCAGCATGTGAGGATTACTCCAAAAGAGACTCATCTCATTGAGAGGAAGAACTTTAGTGAGATGTGAGGTTATCCTCCTAAGTGGGTTATAGAAGACCTCTTACATAAGTTCCATTACAGAGGGACTATAAACTCTTTCTTCAATGTATGGAGAAAATGAGTCTGTCCTACCCATGAATTCCCTGAGGGCTGCCAAGTTTAGTTTGGGGATGTGGTCCAGGAAAAGGAAGAAAGACTGAGGACACATAAGTAGGAATTTAGTCTTTGCGTTTTTCAGCCCCACCGCCATAACCCACTCCCAAACAAGAGGCTGAAAATACACCTATGGAAAGGACTTTTCTGGATGGTAATTTAAGTGTGGCTGCAATGACTGCAGAGGGACTTTCTGAGGGGAATAGGTGGACCCTGTTGGGGAATCACAACTATCCAGCAAGGAGATAGTGAGGGGTTCCCATCCTGGCTAGTTAGATTAGTTCTTTGCCTCTAGATGGAAAAGCAGAACCAAATAAACAGGAACAGCTCCAAGAAGGATGACCTGAGGAGTCTCTAATTGCAGCCAGTCCCTGATACCAAAGACATCCTACCTGCTCTTACTTATCCTTATCTGACCTTCTAGACTGGTTTATTCAAAGATGCCTGAGGGTCTGCTTACCCTACTTTAGCCCATTTGTAAAAGACTTCTGCTTCTTTTATCTATCTCAGTATAAAATGGAACAGCCTCTACCTAACCAGAGCCTCTCCAAAGCAGCTTGTGATTCAGGATAGAGCTGGGCTGTGCTTAATTAGGTGTTCAACTTCATTTCCCAGAACTGGAACAAACCCATTACCCAGAGGTGACTGTGAGACAGAAGCATGTCTCTCTGTATCCTTTTTTGTGTGAAGTGTTCCATCAGTTATTTTTATGCTAGTAATAGATGTGGTATGGCTGTCTTCTTGTTTCTTGAGATCCAGAACCAGACTAATATCATCTCTTCTCTTCAGAATAAAGCTATTGATTGTGTGTGTTCATGTGTGTGTGTGTGTTAATGCTCAGACACACATATAAACAAAGCCACACAGACACACACACACACAGACACACACACACACACACCACAGCCACTTCTATTATCACTCCTCCTTTACTTGCCTCTTGACAATTAAGTATGAAATTAGACAGGGCCCCTCCTGGTCAGAGTCAAAGAAAATTCAGGTCTGATGAGCGCAATATATTTTTCTGTGGGAGAGTGGGATGGAGGGTTTTAGAGGAGGTGCACATCCTCCCCTCAGAAAAGATTCTTTAAAAGCCTAGAGTCAGTGGGGATCTTAGAAGTTATGTAGTCCTGGAATCTTAGAATCATAAAGGACTTTAAGAGGTGTTTCATCTAGTGCACAGTCATCCAGGACAGAGGATTAACTAAATAAGCCAGGACTGACTGGGGATTCTTCATGGCAGTGGCCTCCTTGTTGTTCCTCCCATGCAACACTCCATTTCCCAACCACAGTGGAGTTCTCTTCATCCTCACCTCTTTCTCCTGCCTTTCCTGGTTTCCTTTAATTCTCAGTTGAAATCTCACTTATAAAAGAATCCTTTCCTTGTTCTCTTTAATGTTAATGCCTTCTTCTTGAGATAGTCTCTAATGTATCTTGCTTTTACATAGTTATCTGCTTCTTGTCTCCCCATTAGATTGTGATCTCCTGGAAAGCAAGGAACTCATTTTTGTCTGTTTGCTTTATGGGTTGGGTTTTTTGCTTTGTTTTTGATCTTTCTTTGTATCCCTAGCACTTAGCACCATATGAAGTAAGTGCTTACTAAATGCTTAATGATTTGTCTTGACTAGGTAATTTTCACAGGTCTAAGAGCTCTTCCTTTTGTAAGACAAGGTCTGTGCAAATGTAAGATCTGGCCCCAATTCCTATGTGGTTTTACAATACTTCATTATGCTATGAATAAGGCATTTTGTGCTTTAGGTAGGAGAGATTATAACCAGGTATATGCTGGAAGCATATGCAAAACTAGCTGAGAAAGCATAGTCAACATTTCCCAATTGTCCTGCCTATCCCATAAGCACAACTGCCCCCATTGGCAATCTAATAAGACCAAAGTAAATGAAAATTAGCTTTGTACTGCCTTAATAGTCCTAAGGCAGCTAGGAAATGGAGATTAACCACTTGGCACAGAGCCTAATCCCCCCTCCCCCCCCCCTTGGAACAAGAATGAATGTGTGTAAGCACCTGCTGGCAAAGTCAGTTCAATTCATTCAGTATTTATGGAGTACCCACTTCCTACTTGTATTTCTGGACAATTTTTTTTCCTGAACTGAAAATCAAGAAGATTTATCTATCCAACAGTTAAATCTGCCAACCATTATTTAACAAGCATTTACAATGTGCCCAGAACAGCACTAAATAGTGCAAGAGATACAATGAAGTATCCCTGTATTCCTGCCCACAAGAAGTTTACAGTCTCTCCTGGGAGACATGGTACATATTCAGGAAACAAATAACAATACAAGATAGAACTTCACCATTTCAAAAGCTCTGTGACTTTGCAATACAGGTTGAATTCTGCTCACTGATCCAACTCTTCTGTTCCTTGAATTGCTGAGTCTCCAAGACATTCATGCCCTCCAGGTCAACTTCTTGGTGGAAAACCACTCCAAACTTAACCAGGCTAGTTCTTGGACCACAGTCAGACATCAGGCCTGTAGTCAAAGCTTGGAAATGTGGTAGGACCTGACAAAACTTATGCTCTGATGGCCTGGCTTTCAAAAGTCTTGGGTCACTTCTATGATGATGATGATGATAACTAACATTTATGTAGAGCTTGCTATATACCAGGTGCTATGCTAAGTTCTTTACAAATACAGCTCATTTCATCCTTATAACAACCCATTTTATGGGAAAGGAAACCAAAGGAGACAAAGGTTTAATGAGTTGCCAGGGATCACACAGCTACTAAGTGTCTCTGATCAAATTTGAACTCAGGTCTTCCTGATTCCAGGCCTAGCACTCTATCCACTGAGCTACCCACCTGCCATATTGTAATGAAGCACTGAAGCAAGATGGAGGACAAAAAAGTTTGGTTTATTATATTGTGTCTAATTGGGCCTTATATTTATTATAAACATAAATATATTTCTTATGAATATTGTAAATAAATAAGTATAAATTTAAAAGTATATATTTATTTAAATATTATATAGTATATTATATAAATATTATAAATATATTTTACACACAGTATGTATAAATCCAATCACACATGTGCATATTTCCATTCACCTTGAAAACAGAAAATCTTTCACATCATCTCTAATGGTCCCATTCTGTGTGAGTCCTAGAGATACAATATTGAAGGACAATGGGTAATGGCTAGCATTTATTTATTTATTGCCCTAAGATTTGTAAAACACTTTATGAATATTATTTCACTTGATCCTCATGACAACACTGGGAAGAAGGTACTGTTATTACCCCTCTTAGTTCTCAATAAAGCTATTCACTAGACTAGCGCTCTCCTGTCTCTTCCCAACTCCATCCCATCCCTCACTGAAGACATTCATCACCACCAACAAGGGCATTCATCACCACCCATACCAGTGGACTTGAGAACTTGGATAGAACTAAGTCATGTGTGTGATTTAGTGACTGTAACTGTCCTTCCCACAAAGCCAAGGACATGATTTTAGGGAGAACCATGCTTCATTTTTCTCTGTTGCCTGAGCATAGAGTCAGATCAGGAGAAAGCTCCTGAAGAGGCTGGAAAAAGCACTTTCCAGGGGGGCACCAGAGAAATTCACATTCTATAGTACAAAGAAAGAGGAGAGATCAAAGTCCTTGAGCAGGCCAAACCCTAGCCCAGGGCCATTCCTCCTCAGGGCCCTGCCAACTTCACATGAGGTCAGAACTTATTGGCTTTAGATTTCCCTGCTGTGGCTGAAATCAGGTTGTGCTCCTCTCCTACTACCACTTTGACAAATTGTCTGATTTTCTTTTCTTTTACTTTGCTGGTTGATAATGACTGCACAGAGTCAGCACCTGGAGTCCTACAAGGTGAATTGTAGTCTAGACACTAAAAGCTAGTTAACAATAAAAAGCGACAGATGAGACACAATGTACTATCCTGTCCCTTCTTACATTTGCAGCCCAATCCCAGATCCATATACTCAGAACTGCCAAAGGGTCCCTTAGCACTTTGGTAATGGTGATTGGGGTGGGAGGAGGGACAGGAGATGAGACAATAAAGAAAATCTGTGTTCTAAATTGTGGAAACAAAGAAAATCTACACTGGTCCTATAAAACTTCTGTTTGTCTAGTAACATTCTTGATGGGGGCTATAGTTGAAAGGGGATAATGGAGGACAATGGTAGGTGGAGGAGGTTGAGGAGGATTAGAGGAAGAGTCAGTAGCAGTAGACCCTCTAACCTAACAGAAATTTGGAACCCGGGCACTCCAGATTTCTTTAGGCAGGTTGAACCTGCCTCAGGGCACTGTATATCCTAGTTTTAAAGCATATATTTTGTTTTGTTTTAATCCCTCAGTATTAGTCCTAGCTCTGTCACCAGCTAGCTATAAATTGATCAAGTCAGACTATATTCCCTCTCAGGTCCTGTTAAAAGAAAATCTTTGTTTGGGCTTTGCCCTCAATTAATGAAGCAAATTCAGATAGAGAAAATTAAAAGTCTAGTTAGCGTCTCAAAGCAACATGGTATCGAGAGTGACTGGGCCCCAAATAGTTGTTGTTATAGATGAATTTCATAATACGGGAAAGACAATCCTGATAGCTGCACATTCATAAAAGGAGATGAACTTTCAGCTCTTCCCTTATTGCTACATCAGAGGGAAGTGAAATTAGAGGTAAGAATGTGGAATGACCACCCATGAGGCTACCTACTGAGTAGCAGGTACTACAAAGATCGAGGGGATGAGATCAAAATAAATAGCTCCCTTCCCTACAGACTCCCTGGCATGTACATGGAAAACAATCAAGATTGGAAACAATGGGACCACTAGGACTGATTCAGCACAAATGTCCATAATACCCCACCCTCACCCTGAGGTGCTAGCCATGCCCATGGTGCAGCATCACTATTGGACTTATGTCATCTGTCAACTGCATTATCCCAATTTCTATTACCTGTAAACATGGGATTTGTCTTGGGGATCACTTCTTTGCACCGGGAGAGGAATTGTAAATCTAAACAGCATACAGGCTCTATGAAAATGTGTGAGAAAATCCACAAATACTTTAGCCAGTGAAAAGTTCTGCACTTCAAAACATATCTGTAGCCCATAGACTTTGACACTTCAATATAGTCACTCTGTGGGTATTCAAATAGTAGGGTACCCACTTTTACTCCTCTTATTATTGTTTCCTTCCATGAGAAGTCAGAGTCTTGACAAGAAAGGCAGTTAAAGCCTCCCAAAGGGCCCCTGCATGAATGCCGTCGGCAAACCACGACCAGCAAATATGCAGTACAAGGGCTCCATTCCCACCTTGGCATCAGTCCAAGCAGAAATGGTCAGCAACTTACAGAATAGGTAACAAGTTGCAATGGAAATGGGAATTTGAAGATTTTTCCTGCCCCTTAGAGACTAAGGGAATTTGAAGACCTTTCCTACTTTGAAAATAAACTCTGCCCCCTAATAGACTGAGACCTTCCCTGCTTTAAAAATATACTCTTCCCCCTAATAGGTTGAATGTAATCACATGAGGCCTGTGGTGGGAGAAGTTTGCTGAAGGATGAAGCAGAGCCCACAGGAAGCTGGGAGTCAGAGCTAGCTAGACTGGGAGAGAGAGAGTATGCTCAGGCAAGGAGATGGATAGGCTTGTGAGTAAAAGTCCATCTAATGTTTGTTTGTGGGAAGGCTAAAGGATGCTGTGGTTCTCTGTGCTGTTATAACTTATTAACTTCTCTGCTACTGTGATGGAATTGGCTTACTGGTTTTGGGATTTGGTTTTCTGATGTCTGAATAAATGTTTTGCTTCTGTCTTCTATGTGGAGATTCTGTTATATTTTGCAATTGAGCACCATGCAATTGAGCACCAAAATGAGCACCATATATTTATAGTGACTGTAGGTGCTGTGAATATTGCATTGGCACTACACAAGTCCATAAACATGCACAGGTCTAACACGACAAGTAAAGGTACAATAATGAATAAAGAAATGTGATGATTAAAAAGAAACAAAGTTTCTGGGCAATTTTATTAATCATTTTATTAATAAGGTCAACAGGTTATTAACAAAAGGGTGGTCATTTGGTCATCTCTCTTAGACCAAAGACAATCAAGGGGGGGCCTCACAGTTTATATGCCCTTCTAACAAGGGGCTGCAGTCACTCATCATCATGTCACCCTTGAACAGAGAAAATATCTCTACACCACCTTGAGCTATCTAGATAAAAGATATCTGTCTCCACCCAAGCTTGAGCAGAACACTACAGGATTCCCTACCTTAGATTAAATTTCTTGTAAGTTTCGATGGGGTTTGACCAAGATCAAGGAGAGTTAATGCAATCTCATTATCAGTAATGCCCTTCAAAAGACTGGACTTTTTAAAATAAAGAATTTGAAAGAAGGGAAAAGCCTCTGGATTTTCCCAACATATTGGTTATTAATAATCATTTTTCTCAGAAACCTAATATAGCAGTAGCTTTAGGGGTGTTAAGTCATTTTGCAGCAGACATGATCCTCAGGGGTCTGGCAAGCACTTCCTGTGCATCTTTCAAACAGCTGTATATGGACGAGGGAAGGGTTGGAAAGGCATTTCCTCTACCATCTTCAGGTTCAGGTCACTTGCAGAGATTCTCTAGATAATGCTATTAAAACCTGCTAGTGATAAGCTTTTGCATAATTTAGTAAACTGTAATAAAACCTAATCAGATTGGTCGTTCAGTAATTAGTTCATGTAGTGAAAACCCATTCAGACATTATGGATCTAATCCTATTCTTGAAAGAGATCTATGGGGTACTGACTTGGAAAATGAGCACTTGTATATTACATTAAGATATTACCAGAGAGAGACTTCAAACAGGAAAAGACATGATTTAAAATCTTTATAATTATTAAAGCAATTTTACATGTAAAACTCTCAATCCTAATTTTTTTTAGCTTATTCCTAAACATTCTTAAAGCCTGTACTTCCTCTTTGGAAATATTTAGAAGCCAATTGCTCACATATTCTATTGCTTAGACTTCCAACAGATTAATCTTATTCTTTCCTCAATGTTTACCACTCCAGGAATTTTTTTTTTTGTCTCTAAACACTTTTACATCTTTATCCTATCCCTCATTTGGGGGATATATGTGTGTGTGCATATATACTTAACATGCACACACATGTTAATCTCATACCATCTTGAAAGGATGAGGTTTTTCCAGGCCTTAATCTCACACATGAATACAGAACTATTAGCAAGGGCATGGAAAACCCAAGAATTTATTTACTAAATTGTTCAGGATGTGGAGCTGACCACAAATTCAGATTAAGAAAGTAAGATCTTTCATACTTGCATTCTATTATAATGTCAGATATTTTAGCATTAATCGATTAATTATTATTCTATTAATGAGTAGATTCAGCAATGAAATGACAAAGCTTCCACTATTCACCTGACCTGATTATAGAAATTTGCTATGACAGGAAAAAAAAAGAGGGGCATGGTTATAACAATGTCAAGACTGGCCTTTCAACTTGACATAAGCCATAATAGGGGGAAAACTCCCTTAGTTTTGTTTGATTCCAGACACAAGTCATATGTAACAACAAATCGTATTCCATATTATTCACAGAGTATCATAACTAGGCTCAGGATTAGCCAGGTAGGAAATTTTCCTGTTCAGAAGAAAATAGCACAGACAGAGATCACTCAGACTGACTCAGCACAAATTTCAATAGTTCTTAACTGCTCTAAATTTTGGGATCTTGTGGTCTGTAGTCAGTGGTGTGCTGGTAAATATTTAACATCAGGCTTTATGGGAAAAATGTACATATAACATATTTTTAAGTTTAATCTACATTATTAATATTTTCTCTATCATTTTCTTAAGTCTAGACAATCAATCAAGCTCTGGTCTATAATGGTTGCTGATTTCCATCATTGAAAATTAAACAATTGACTCATGGATGTTGGTTCAACTTGGCTCTGTTACAGCCCTATTTATAATCCTATGTCTGGATTAGATGATTTAAGATAAGTCATAGTCCATCTGGGTCTCAATGTGCTCATTTATAAAACAAGGTAGCTGGGCTAAAATATTTTTAATTTCTCTTCCAATTCTGAATTCTGAGATAGGGCAATTCAGTAACCTAAATTGATGAGTGTCATGAAAAAGTTCTTGTCATAATCTCTGAAGACAAATTATACAGAGGCCCAAGGTGAATAAACTGGTAATCTCCTAAATTTGCAAGATAATTCTTGGTCCTCAAGGTGTGTCATTAGTACTATAGCTATGTGAGTTCTAAGCTCATTTGAAATGGAGAATACTAGAAACTAAGAAACTGCTGATTTTTTACCCTAGTCTATCCTTCTTCCTCTCCCCTCCCCCACTCCAGTCACCACAGCTTATTTTGAGGATTGTAAAAAAGGAAAAAAAAGTACATTCTTTTAATTTTCTTCTACCTAAGTGTCAAATTCCAAGTTCTTCACTCTCCCATATTCTTTAGCATAAATCATTGTAGTTAGAGCATTTCTCAAGAATGAATATTCAGTAGGTCAATGTGGTTGCCAAAAACAAACTAACAAATAATTCTAATGAATTTGGGGTGCATCAAGGCCATACTTAGCATCTGGAAATGAGGATGTAGTAGACTCTCTATAACTTGTTATAGTCCCAGAACATCTGAAATATGATGTTCAGTCCTGAATCCCATGGTTTAAGAAGGACATTGATAAACTGGAGAGTACCCTAGGGAAGATACAGAAGATGTGGAAGGCTCTTGAGTTCATGTTCTATGAAGATCATTTGAAGGAATGAGGTGAAGAGAAGACCCAGAGCAGACACAGGAGCTGTGTGCAAATATTTGAAGGGATTGGAAAAGGGACTGGACTTGTTCAGTTTGGCCCCAGAGGGCAAAACTAGGAACAACAGGTAGAAGTTGAAAAGAAGCCAATTTAAGTTTGATAGATGGAAAGACTTCCTCATAATTAAAACTGTCCAGAAGTAAATGGGCTGCCTTAGATGTGGTGAATTTCCTCTCACTGGAGGTCTCACAGAAGAGGTCAGATGGCAACTCATTGAGCATCTTATAGTGGGAAATCCTTTTGGGTATGAATTGAACAAGATGATGACTTAGCTAGGTGCTATAGCCAATAGACTGCCAGGGTTGGAGTCAGGAACACCTGAGGTCAAATCCAGCCTGAGACACTTCCTAGCTATGTGACCCTAGGTAAGACATTTAACATCTCTATTTTTCAGTTTCCTAAGATATAAAATTGGGATAACAATAGTACTTACATCCCAGGGTTGCTGTGAAGATCAAAAAAGATAATTATAAAGCCCTTAGCACAGTGCCAGGCACATAGTAAGCACTATAAAATGTTAGCTGTAATTACTATTCCAACTCTGAAATGTTATGATTCTATGATTCAGAGTGTTTTGTGCTTTTTCTTGAGGAGCACACACTCCTCTCAATTTTCCTTAGATGCTCCCCCAGAAAAAAGCCATCTCCCACTGCACCCAGGGCTATCTCCAGTCATTCTGATGTATATCTGGCTACTAGACCCAGACAGCTCCAAAGGATAGAGTGAGGCTGGTGACTTTGCACAGCCTTCCCTCACTTAAATCCATTCACTTACAAGTCATGGCATCATCTTCATGATGTCATGGTCCTCTTTGAGAATGAAGGATAAACAGCAGATCCTTCCCCCCACCATTACAAATGCCAAGATAAGGGGGCGGCTAGGTGGTGCAGTGAATAGAGCATCGACCCTGGAGTCAGAAGGACCTGAGTTCGGATCCAGCCTCAGACACTTAGCACATACAAACAAAAAAACCTAGCCGTGTGACCTTGGGCAAGTTACTTAACCCCAGTTGCCTTCCAAAAAGCAAAAAACAAAAAACAAACAAACAAAAAACAACAAATGTCAAGATAAGGCCTAAGAACAGAAGAGGGAAAGCTAACTCCATTGTCGGGTACCCCTAGTTTGGGACAAGCTTACATATCCACCCTCCCAACCCTGTTTCTATCATACCAGCCCCTGTTTCTTCAGGATTTAACCTTTGTTTCTTGGTCTACATTAGGCTCTAGTAATACCTCAAAATGCTTTCAATTTAGTAGCCAAAACTTCAGAAAAATTCTTTGTAATCATTTTTTTAAATGGGGTAATTAAACAATCGTTCAAAGAAAAATCAACTTTGAGAATTCAGGAAAGTTCCTAAGAGATTCTGGGGTTAACATCACTTCCCTTGATGAATTTCTTGGGACTGGGAAACTGGACCAATTCTCTGCTTTGTTTTGGATGTGGAGATAGGATCTGTGTCTGATAACAGGAGTTAATCAGTCAGACAATCATCCACCATTTGCTGAGTTACTGCTGTGTTCAGAACCCTGTAAAAATCCCTAGAAATCTTCCATGCAGTGTGGTAAATAGCAGTTTCTGTGCTTGGCACAAAATTCCTTTGTATCTTCAGGTTATTGCTTCTTAGCAGGTATTGAGACGACCAACACTATCTCTCTTTTTACTCAGACTCAGATGCTCTGTCAAGGAGATGATCAGGGGAGGAGGCAAAGGTCGACCTCTCAGGATAGATGCAAAGATACACAGTAAAATAGTACAAGGGAATGTGGCAGGCAGAGAGAAGAAAACAGGGGTCCTGGCTAATCCACAAAATGGATTCTCTCACTGAGAAAAATGTTAAAACCAAATTGATTTAGTACTTGGGGGGGACTGGGAGGGAGGGAGGGAGAGAGGGAGGAAGAGCCCCAAGCAAGAGAGATATGAATGCCTTAGTTTAAACTCATCATGTTCAAAAATGCAACAAACATCTCCAGAGCACCTCCTAGCTGTTCAGTTCTATGCTGACTGAGTGGGAAACCTAAGACATGGCACCTATGATCTGGCTGGACAGAGAAGACCTAAACCAAAAAACAAAGCCCGGCCTTTCTATAGGATTTTAAAATTTGGATAACTCTTTACATCAATTTTCCTTTTAAGTCTCACAGCACCCTGGGGTCACTATTAAAGGTATTATTATTATTTTGCAGATAAGGAAACTGAGAGGTTTATAGAGAGATTTGTGATTTGTCCCTCATCACCCAGCTAGAAGGTATAAGGATCAAGATCTGGAGCCAGGTGTTCCTGACTGTGGGTGCAGCTCATCATGGCACACTGCCTCTCTTTAGAACTCTATCAAAAAATGAGTCTTGCTGTCTCATGAGTGAGTAGTTATCTCCTCATTATAGGTCTTCAAACAAATTGTGGATAATCACTTGTCAGGGATGTTGGAGAGATGATTCTCAGTCAGGGGCATGACCCCTAAGGTCCCTTCCATCTCTGGATTTCTGTGATTCTGTTTACAAGATGGGTATAACGATTAAATACTAAAGTTAATGTGTAAATAATGCCTGTGATAGTTCAGAAAGAGCTGGAGTAGTCATGGAAGTATCTACACACCTTGAGTTAGGGCTTAAATGATGTGTCAGAGTAGCACAGGTAGAGCAGAAAATTTGAGGAACAAATGTGAGCAAAGTCATGAGAGGTTAATGGAAATGACATATTTAGGGGCGGCTAGGTGGCGCAGTGAGTAGAGCGTCAGTCCTGGAGTCAGTAGGACCTGAGTTCAGATCTGGCCTCAGACACTTAAGGCACGCACAAATAAAAACCTAGCCGTGTGAGCTTGGGCAAGTTACTTAACCCCAATTGCCCTCCAAAAAAAAAAAAGCAAATGACATATTTAGAAGGCAGCAAGGAGCTGAACCTGGCTACAATGAAGAGCATTCATCTAAGGATGTTAATTTACTTACTAAAGTCAGTTATGTTGTAGGATGAGGAATACTCTTGTAAAATGTCCAGCCCCCTTGCCACACAGAATCATTTTATCTCATTGGCAATATATGCGTCCCTTTTCTTTTTAGACTATAAAGTGTGCACAGTTCTTATATAAGATATCAGAAGGTTTCATTCATTACTCAGCAATCACAAAGACCAATCAGTAAATGAAGGGAAGAAAAAAAAGAATGATGTTCCCCCATTCATCACTAAATTTCAAATCTATTCAACTACTCTCATCTCTAGAATTAGCCACCACAATTCATTTTCATTAATCCCAAATGAAAGATGGTACCTCCAAGACAGCAAGTGTACTGGAGAGAACACAGACCAGGAATTAAAAAGGCCCTGAGTTCAAGTTCTACTTCTGATCCACACAAGCTGTGTAGCCCTGGGTAGAACCCTGAATCTCTTAGTATACTATGTGGTTCTTGAAGACTAGAAGTTAAAAAGGAGGTACTCATCTCCATTGGGAGAGAATGTTTCTCATCAGAAACTTGCTGTGTAGATTAAAAGAAAGACCCATTTTATTAAATCTGTGGCTAAAGGGATATCCTTTGTTCACCAGACAAAGAATAAAGGGAGAGATCTCAAAAAAAAGATTGTTTTGATTATATAAAATTGAAAAGCTTTTGAACAAGCAAAATTAATACAATGAAAATAAAAAGGGAAACTTTTGCTGGAAAAAAATCTTTGCACCAAATATCTCTGATCAAAGTGTTATAGTCACAACATATAGAGAATGAGTACAAATGTATGAGTCATTTCCCAATCAATAAATGGCTAAAGGATATAAGCATGAGGTTCTCAAAAAGAAGAACTGTATGTTACCATACAAAAGAATGTTCCAAATCACTAATGAGAAGAACAATGTAAACCTAAACCCTCTAAGGTTTCACCTCATGCTCAGCAAATTGGCAATGGTGATAAAAGATGCAAATAGTGAAGGTTGGAGCAAACTAATGCAATGGAATTGTGAATGGATTCAACTATTCTGGAAAACAAATGGGATTATATGGGTTTATTTATTTTTGTTTTTCAACATTCAGTACCACAATCTTTTGAGTTCCAAAATTTTTCCCCTCCTTTCTTCCCCTCCCACTTCCCAAGAAGGCATACAATCTGATATATGCTCTACATATACATTCATATTAAATGTATTTTCACATCAGTCACATTGCAAAGAAGAATTGTAACCAATGGAATGAGCCACAAGAAAGAAGAAACAAAAGAAAACAAAAAAGAGAGGTTTTGATCTGCATTTAGACTCTGTAATTCTTTCTCTGGATGTATATAGCATTTTCCATCATGAGTCTTTTGGATTTGTCTTAGAACATTGCATGACTGAGAAGAGCCAAGTCTATCAAAATTAGTCATCACACAATGTGGCTGTAACTATGTACAATGATATCTTGGTTCTGCTCCCTTCACTCAGCATCAGTTCATATAAGTCTTTACATGTTTTTTTGAATTCTGCCTGCTCATCATTTCTTTTTTTTTTTTTTAAAGCAATTGGGGTTAAGTAACTTGCTCAAGGTTACACAGCTAGTCATTATTTATGCGTGGGTGCTCATTTTCTGAGGCCGGATCTGATCCCGGTCATCCCAACTCCGAGGCCGGCGCTCTTACTCACTGCGCCACCTAGCCGCCCCTTTAGGGCAATTGGGGTTAAGTAACTTGCCCAAGGTTACACAGCTAGGTTTTTGTTTGTGTGGATTAAGTGTCAGAGGCCGGCTCCGAACTCAGGTCCTTCTGATTCCAGGGCTGGCGCTCTATTCACTGCGCCACCTAGCCGCCCCTGCTCATCATTTCTTGTAGCACAATAGTATTCCTTTACATTCATATACCACAACTTGTTCAGCCATTCCCCAATTGATGGGCATCCCCTCAATTTCTATGTTGTGGGGGGTTAAGTGACTAAAACATTTATATTCTTTGACCCTGAGATTTCACTTCTAGGAACATATCCATAGTGAGTCAAGTATAGAAAGTTCCCATATATATCAAAATAATCTTTTTTTTTTGCTTTTTGGAGGGAAGAAGGTAGGGCAATTGGGGTTAAGTGACTCGCCCAAGGTCACATGGCTAGTACGTGTTAAGTGTTTGAGGCTGGATTTCAACTCAGGTCCTCCTGACTCCAGGTCCCTTGCTCTATTCACTGCGCCACCTAGCTGCCCCCAAAAGAATCTTTGCCTCACTTTTTCTGGTAGCAAAGAACTGGAAACAAGATTCCCAAAGTCTGGAGAATAATTAAACAAACTGTGGTACAGAAATATGATGGAATATTACTATACCATTAGAAGTTGTGACTGGAGAATTAAAAGAAATATGGGAAGATGTGCAGAGTGAAGCAGGAGAACTAAGAATGAATAAATGAAAATTCATGGGAAAATCTTTTTACTAAAAAATAATTAACTAAAAATAATATAAAAATTTTATTCAAAGTACTAGTTAAGCACTGGGGATACAAATATAAAACTTAGGTAGACCCTGCTCTCAAAGAGAAAACCACATGTATAATAGTTATACCAATGTAAATAGAAAGAATTTTAAAAATGAAACTGAATGCTGTGTAGTTTTCATGACCAATCTTGGACTTGGAGGACTGAGAAAATACCTCTCTGTCTCTGTCCCTCTCTGTCTCTGTCTCTCTGTCTCTCTGTCTCTGTCTCTGTCTCTGACTCTGTCTCTGACTCTCTCTGTATCTCTCTCCCCTCCCCACCTCTTTTTCTGCACCCAGAGGTGCAGAAACTTTTGTTATTATTGTTGTTGAATTGTTTCAGTTGTGTCCCATTCTTCATGACTCTATTTGGGGTCTTCTTAGCAAAGATACTAGAGTGGTTTGTCATTTTTTTTTTATTTAGCTCATTTTACAGATGAGGGAATTGTGGCAAATAGGGTTAAGTGATTTGCCCAGGGTCACACAGCTAGGAAGGGTCTGAACTCAGGTCCAGTGCTCTATCCACTGCTCCACCTAGCTGATACAGGAACTATGGGTGTGGAATATTGTATATACTGTCAGACAGTCAATATGTTGGTTTGTTTTACTAAATTATTTTTTGCTTTCTAAGTTTTTGCTCACTGGATTGTGAGGAAGAAGGAAATGTCCAAAAATTAATGTGATGTTAAGGAAAAAAAGCAGCAATAAGATAGTCAGAGAATCATAGATTTAGAACTGGAAGGAACTTTGGAGATCATTTGGTTGATTAGTTTTTAACATGCCAGCTCTGAGCTTGCAGATTTGGAGCTAGAAGGGAACTTAGAGATTAATTTTAGAGATTAGGAAACTGAGACCTAGAGATGTAATTTCCCCCACTTTATATGTGCAGTAAGTAGCAGAATGGGCATTCAGACCCAGGTCCTTTGGCTCCAAATCCCACTCTCTTTCCACTATACCTAACCTTTTAGTCCGTAATGAAAGTAAAATGTCTTCCAATGAGACCCCTTTTAAATGAACTACTGTATCCAATGTTGTGTTGCAAAGAGTTGTATCCATGTCGTCTAACACATCTGGTCTCCTAATGTTTGTCTTATCTCTCACTTACCTCTAGCCCTAGGGATGCCACAGTCTCCTGCTCTTGGCCAGGAAAGAGGGTGGAAAGATGGAAGCAGAGAACTAAGAATGATGCTCCTCCTTGCTCTGTGAGTTTTCTAAAGCCATCGTGTTTTCCCACCAATTCAAGCCGCATAACCACCAAAATAACAGCTCCTTTGTTCTCCTGATGCCAGCCAGCAGCAAGAGCTGTCTTCTCTCCATGCCAGGAGGGAGGAGCCATGGTGAGTGGAGACATGACAAGCCCTCACCCTGGGACTTGTTGGACGGATGCAGACTATGCAGTGCCCAGCCCCATGGAAGAGCCCTGCACTCCATGGGAATCCTCTAGGGGATGGCTCCAATTGTTTGATTCATGGAACCCTTGGGCAGAGTCCAAAAAGCCTGATACTTATCCTAAGGGCCTTATCCTGGAGCCACCACAGCTGCTGCTGATGTTTGCTGGCCTAAGAACCAGTTTTAATTTAGTCACCAAACATCATTTTGTTACAGAGCTTCTGACTGGGGCTCACAAAGAGCAGATTTTGGTGATGAATCCAATTTCTCTAGTGTAACATTTAAGTTCCCTGAATGTGGCCCTTTAATTGTGTGTGACACCAATCCCTGGGAAGGAGAAAGAGATGTGATCTATATGGGAGGGGAATTTGGCAAGGAGTCTGTTTTCACCATTTTGATTTAATATTGTCACCAACTGTCTCCTTACCTCAATCAGGCTATAATTCAAGAGGAAAACCCAATTTCAGAATAAAAGCTAGCCAAAGAGAAGTTTATGGAAATCAATCTCTAACCTGAATTCATTTTCAGAATGTTGCTGATCAGTGCTACAGAAATGTCATTATCTTTAGTCTCAGCCAGGAATGTTGGAAACCACTTTGGAAAGACAGGTTCTGAAAGAAATCTCTCTGCCAGGGATCTGATGTCTAGACTTTTAACATGCCAACTCTAAGCTTACAATAAGCAAAGTGAAATAGATTGGAGACAGAGGTAAGGGAAGCCACATGGATGGTTTCACCACAACATTTAACTGAATGAGTTACCTGAGGGAAATAACTCCTTTCTGATAGAACACAACTTTTCTAGTGCAAAAGATTAAGGCATTTCCAACTGTATTTGTATTTTGATTTTGTTTTTTTGGAGGGGGAAAAGCAGGGCAATTGGAGTTAAGCAATTTTCCCAAGGTCACACAGCTAGTAAGTGTTAAGTGTCTGAGGCCGGATTTGAACTCAGATTATTCTGGCCTCAGGGCCAGTGCTTTGTTCACTGTGCCACCTTGCCACCCCTGTATTTGTATTTTGAAAAGAAATGTTGACAAGCTGGGGGCAGTGCTAATCTGGGACACCTCAATAATTTAGTCCCCCACTAGCTTCTTTGTGTGTTCTTGCTGAGAGAAAGCTTTGAGTAGCTAGAGTGGAAGTAAGGAGAGCTTTCTGAATGCCTAACGGAATAGGGCTCAGAGCAGGCATGTTTTGATACTGATGTATGGGAAAAGATAGGGCTTGTATGCTGGGTATTACACAGAAAGATCAGGTAAAGGTGGGGACATTGCAGAGAGAGGAAGAGGATTAAGAAAATGTACCTCCCTCTCTTTTTAACAGAAGTAGGAGACTATGGGCATGGAATAGGGCATAGAATGTCAGACTCAGTCAGTATAATAGTTGGTTTTGCCATACTGCTTTCCTTTGTCTTTTTTAACTTTTGCACAAGGTTTGGCTCACTCAGTAAGGGGAGGGGAAGACATAGTCCTCCAGGTCAGGGGCTCTTAAGGTCAGAGGAAAGAATCATAAAGATCACAGATTTCAAGACAGAAGAGACCTCAGAAGTCATTCAGGGCAGCCCTCTTGTTTTATAGGTGAGGAACTGAGACACAGAGATGTTAAGTGAGATACCAAGGGTCACATAGGTAGGAAGTGGCAGAGCCAGGATTGACACAAAGTCCTCTGACTACAAAGTCTCTTTCCACTATATCAGGAAACAAGTCAGCCTTGGCAAATACCTTTACAGGATGAGGAAAAATGACTCTGACAGGAAGCACAGTCTTAAAAGGGTACTGGAGAGTATTGTTATCCATTAGACAAAATCATTCTTCAGGGGGAAAATAAGTCCTGTATGAAAGCCATAAGAAAGAGCCAACCCCACATAGTTGGGGTTTGCTTTTGTTTGTTTGTTTTTTTATGGCAAGTAGTAATAGAAGTCAAGACATCAAAAATCTGGCACAAGCACGCACACACACACACACACACACACACACACACACACACAAACACACCCTACATAAAAAAAACAAAAAAAATGTAGTTATATAAAGCAATCTTTTCATCCTACATATTTCTTGTCCATATTGTCCAGTAATCTTCCATAGAGCATCACCCCAAAGTGTCGATGGCCTTCCCTTAGACCTTTTTTTTTTTTTTTAATTTGTCAAATCTTTATTGGGTAAGTGGGGAAGGTTGGTAGAGTCTAGTTTAGTCCTTCTTGGCAGCAGCCTTCCTCATGGCAGCTAGGACATTGCTGAGCTCCTCTCTCTTCCTCTTGGCTCAGATGTGAGTTCCCACCCTTTTTTGATGAACTTAAGGGCTCGCTTATCCTTGGAGACTTTTAATAATTCCATGGCCCATCTTTCATAAGGGCAAATCCACACACCTCCCAGATCACATCACTCACAAACTTTGTGTGTTTGATCAAGCGCCCACAGCGGCGGCAGTGTCGTGGCTTCAAAACGTTTTTTGTAACCTTGTGGCCCTTGTTGAGGCCCTTGTTGAGGCCCATGGCTATGGAGTACCGGATAGCCATGGCTGTGGCTCGAAACCCCAAGGATTTTTTTAAAAAGATGGATTTTTGTGACAGGGAGCAACTTGTGATCAGTGCAACTGGTATGTTATCTCCCAACAGCAATACAACCCTTTCTTTTACTGTTATTCAATTCTGGGCCCAGGTCACTGCCCATAAGCAGTTTTTGTCCAAAATATGTATACTGATGGACCAATTCAATGAACTGCCCATTGCAAGTCATAACTTCAACAATGGGTATTCAATAGTCATTAATCTGGACAGTAGGCAATATCAGACTACCTGGAAAAAAGAGATAATAGATCAGGAAACAAAATGCAAACCTGAAAGAGATGTTGATACGGTAATAGTGGGAGATTTAGTTTACACAGGCATCTGCAGAAACTCACTTTCTGCCAAAAGCAAAGGAGCTAACAATTTCTTAATTTTCCTTAAAATTACTATAGAACCAATAAGGAGAATCCTATTCTGGATCTGATTCTAATCAATTTGATTGTTGGGCTAGAACTGGTTGCAACTCTGGGGGAAGTGATAACTCCTTCCTAGAATTTTTGACAGAGAAGAGGAAAGCAAACTTAGCCTGGTATGCAATCTAGATTTGGGGAGGAAATTTTAAAGGGCTCTGAGGAGAAATACCTAGAAACTCAGGGGAAGCCATTTCAGGGGATAGAGGAGCTCTCAAGAATGAAATTCTAAAAACATAGAGACAATTCTGATGAGGACCAAAAAGGGAGTTTGTCTAAAGAGACCAATATGGATGCCCAGGGAATTCATCAACCAACCTAGGCTTTTTTAAAAAGACATATATAGCAGATGCAAAAGCTTGGCATAATCCTATAGGATTAGTGTCTTGAATACTAAAGTGCAAAATGAATTGAAAATGGCAAAGAAAGATAAGGATAATGAAAAAGGTTGTATTTTTAAAACTATACAGGGGGAGGGGAACAAGGAAATTAAAGAAGGCATAGAATAACTGTTTTATCAGAACCTCATTAGTACCCTCTTCCTCTCGAGCCCCTCGCTCTGATTGGAAAGTGAAAATCCCATCCCCAATCTTCCATTCAAGGAGGACTCCCAGGTTGACCATCTCTTCCTTTCCCACCCAACTGTACACCTTTGGACTATTTCATCATGTCTTGAAAGCAGTACATTTCCTTCCTCCCTCCTCTACTATCAGCTTTCTTCTGTGTTTTGTCTTCCTCCTATTAGACAATAAACTCCTTATGAGGGGATTTGTCTTTTTTTTCCTTATATGTATCTTAAGTGCTTAGCCCAGTGCCTGGCAGATATTAGATACTTAATAAATGTTCATTGACTGACTGTTTTAGGTGGCTGGGATTATAACTGACTACAGAGGAAAGGTAAAGTTGCTCAACTTTTATTTTGTTTCTTCTGTCAAGTGGAATGATCTTTGGAATGGAAAGGACAGAATACAAATTTCTTTTTTTTTTTTTTGCCAATTTTGGTGGGCAATTGGGGTTAAATAACTTGCCCAAGGTCACACGGCTAGGTTTTTGTTTGTGTGTGCGTTAAGTGTCTGAGGCCGTATCCGCACTCAGGTCCTTCTGACTCCAGGGCCGACGCTCTACTCACTGCACCACCTAGCCGCCCCAAGAACACAAATTTCTAATGGAGAGTTGATACTCAAGACAGACTCCCGTTTGGAGTCTGCACACTAGAGACCAGTGAAACTGACTTCAACTCCTGACAAAAATTTCAAGAGCATATTATTAAAGAGGTAGTTAATGAAAAATACAGCAAGGAAGAGTGGGAAGTGTCAGAGAGATAGCTGCTGAAATCAACTATTACCAGGGGAACCAGATTTCTGTCTTCCTATGCTATGAGAAATCCCCTTAAGCCTCTTCCCTGTAACTTAATGCTACCTATTATCACCATGCTGAGACAGGGGCAAAGTCTCTGTTACTGGATAGGACCCAGTTAAAACCCAAAGCTTTAGAGAGTTCTGCTCTCCTCTCTAGGATCTAAACCACATCTCCATGGTCAGAAAGCAAATGTTCTCATCTCTAGAAGCAAAGCCCCAGTCATGAAGCTCCTCACCCACAAGGTCAGAACCTCCAGCACCAGGCTCCTACTTCAAGGATCCAGTCAAGAACTAATGACTCAGATACCAGACCTCTTGCTTATGGCATCTTACCTGTGGGAAGAGTCACAGACAGCATGTCCAATCTCTTTTCTTCCCTAGCAATTCAAAGAAAACGAACTCTACCTTCTGTCATTCACAGGTCTCTTGAAAGTGAAAGATGAAGTCAATTGGTATTTTATATCTATCCTAAGACTAATTCTCATCTCTTCCTCTCCCAGTTCCAAAAATGTGGAATCCCAGGCTCACAAACAAAAAGTACACCCTCAATCTGTGAAGGACTTAGTAGACTCCCTGCCCTGCTGTTCAAAGAAGGTCACTGACAGGCTCAAACCCCCTGTTTCACCCTATCAATGTAAGGTTTATAATAACAGTTGAAAAAAAAAACCTTTCCAATTGGCAGGGAGTTTGAATATACACTAACTTCCAATTTCCTGGGTGACAAGGGGCAGTGGATTTCCTCTTCACTATAGGTCTTCAAGTAAACATTGGATTTTTTAAAATCCTTAAACATATTTTCCATTTTTCCCTATTTCCCTTTCCTGTGCTCTAAAGTCACTAAGTATTAATATATGAACACATGCACACACACACACACACACACACACACACACACACACACACACACAGCCTGAAAGATTTTGTTAAATTCTTCATAGAATTTCACTACTATTCTCCTCTATGACAACTATTAGCACATAAACCACAAATATCTTCATGGTGATTTTTTTTCTTATTCTCATCATGTATACTATAAGGCAAAATGACCAAATGTTCCATGAAATGATATGTCTTATTGTCTTTGGTTATATGATGAAGCCAACACCATCAAATTCTTTATTTGCTTCTCTAAAGAAACATAAATATTATTCCTTCATTCCAATAAAGGAACAGAAAAAATTCTCATGGTCTAGAATGTATGGTGATAGCTGGAAGGAGCTTTAGAAACTATCTAATTCTAAGTCTTTCATGGGGCCTCTTATAAATTAGCCCTTAAAAAGTTACTTCTCAGGTTCAAGATGCTTTGTAGGCCCACATTCACCTGAAAGCATTGCCCACAAACCACTGTCAATGTTTTTGTTTTACTAGACCAGCTAGAAAACACATTGATTAGTTCAAAGCAAAATACATTTGATAGAGAAATGTGATAAGAAAGATTACTTAGTGATAAACTCCCACAGGTTGCCACACCACCAGAGAAATAAGAATGTATTTCAGAAATACATGTGACCAGCTAATATGAACAGAGGGGGCACACGTCTGGGGAGCTCTTCCGGTCAGTGAACAACCAGGCAGGGCAAATCATGCTTTTGATGCTCCAGAGCTGCTGATGTCCTCTGATGAGGTTATCACATTTCTCTTACTTAGGGATCTTCAATGAGTTTCTGTGGTTCTCTTCTGCCATCTAGTGATCTTCAACTGAAACACAGCGACATTATTGAACTACTTCTAATCTCTGCTACCATCTGCTGGTCTTCAACCAGGATGTGTTACTGCTAGGTTATCCAATCAGTAAAATTCAGTGCTTCAGTAAATTTCAGTTCTTTGGAGAGGCAAACACCAGTCAGAAATGCCCAGCTGGCTAAATAGAAAAGCTATGAAACATTTCTCACCCCCTCCACCCCTGCCATTCATCTAGTCAAAGCCCTGAGTTTGAAATTCCCCTTTCATATCACTTAGCTCCCTAATTTTTTTTTTTTTTGCTTTTTGGAGGGCAACTGGGGTCAAGTAACTTGCCTAAGGTCACCAAGGCTAGGTTTTGGTTTGTGTGTGATAAGTGTCTGAGGCTGGATCCGAACTCAGGTCCTTCTGACTCCAGGGCTGACGCTCTACTCACTGCACCACCTAGCCGCCCCTAGCTCCCTGATTCTTATCAGCTCTATTGGTTGCTCATCTGGGTTCCTATCAAAATATCTTGGGAACTCCATTTAATAAAATTGCCAACAATGGGCTAAGATTATTTTCAACCCCCCCCCCAAAAAAGGGGGGGAAGCCAATTGGGAGCAAGATTGAAAAGGCCTGGGTGGAGCTATTTAAGATCGGTTTTTGCCTTTGTTCATCTAGCACCTAAAAGCACTGTATACTGCAAAGCGCACCTGGATACAAGAACAGGTGGAAAACCAAACAGTAGAGGGTTAAGAGGAGGGTAAGAGGAAAGGAAGCAGAGGTAGCAACTATAAATGGTCTTTTCAAGGAGTTTAGCCATAAAAGGGAAAAGATCCAGGACAGTGATTTGTAGGGATGCATGGGGTTTTGTTTTGGGAATGGGAACATATGGACATGTTTGTGTCCAGTAAAGAAGCAGCTCGTAGATAAAGAGAGAGCAAAGATAATGAAGGGGCTGATCTGTTGGAAGGAATGAGGTTTGGAATGAGGTTTGCTTCAGGTCAACTCTTCATGTGAAACAATGGATGAGATAGTGGCAGAAGGCATTTGGGTGATGTGAGATGAGAAGGAAAGGAGAAGAGGCTCTTGGCAAGTGACCTCAGTGTTTTTCAGTGAAATTTAAACCAAAATTTATAGCTGAGAAGGTGGGAGTCAGGGACAAGGGGGCTTTGAGGAGAGAAGAAAAGGTTTGAAAGAGTCAAAGAATTGCCTGATAGCCATAAAAATGAGCTGAGATAAAACAACCTTAATTTGTGGTGAACCTTATAACAGAGGAGTTCTATGGTGGAAGTAATGGAAAGTTGTGATTTGGTGTAAAAACGAAATGTCTAAATAAGAGTCAGATTTGGGAAAGGAAGAAAGTGAAAGTAAAATGGGCTGATGACCTTCTAGTCTAGTCCACATTCATCTCCACATTTTACAAGTGGTTACTGTACTAAATTATATTGTTTTACATTGTTATCTACTTGTTTTACAAAACTGCCAACCTTAGGTACCAATTAGATGATTACCTCTCTAGGAAAGGAAATGATATGGGTTTTTTTTTAATAGTCCTCCATGGTGTCTTACACAGTGCTACTTACACAATAGCCACTCAAAGGAATAATAATCCCATGTGGTGAGTTTCCTACTACACTTTTGCCTCATTTATTTGCCCCCTACCCAGAGTGTCCTTCAATAACTGGAATGAATCGTAGAGTCCACCAGAGGTAATAGTAACAGTAGCTAAGTTTGCTGATAAACCAGCTCTGACTCAGCCCAGTGGTGGAGTGACCCATCAGCCAAGACATCTCACCATATAATACTCGAAAATGAGCTCAGTTGGAACTCTACAAGGAAGAAAAGACATGAGTCACAAGGTATACATTTGTGCCTTAATACTTTTGTGTCTCAAGTTTGAGCCCATTCTGCCATGGGAACTTATGTATATGCAAGAGTAAGACTATGCCCCCAGTTAAGGAGGGGATGTTTTGTATCAAGCACCTGGGTCAGCTATCCCCAAGGAACAGCGAAACAACTCCCCCACACCTCATTTGGAGGAATATTTTGCTATCTTTGTCCTTGCTATACCTTCTCAGTAAATATTCCTTTGTAAAAGCTAATTGCTATCAACTGGTTGATTAATATTGGGGGAAGCATAGTAGACGGGAGCTTATGAGTGAATGTGTGTATGTACATAAAATAGTTCTAAAAGGTTACCAGATAAGAAAAACCTCTCAAGTAGAGATTGAGAGAGTAAACCCAGAGGAGGTAATGTATTCACAAAAAACTTCTGAGCTAGGGGGATACTACGGGTATCAGCATGCCCATTTTACAGATGTTGACATTCGAGCTCAGAGAAGTTAAGTGCTCACATAGTTAGTGAGAGGCAGGGGTAGGAGGTGAAACTAAATCTCTTCTGACTTCAGTTCTAGTGTTGTGTTTTGTTTTGTTTTGTTCTACAATAGTACACTGACTCAACAATAAAATCTTTTTTATTGGTTTGTTTATTTCAGTTTTAAAACCCTACTGTAATGTTAAGTGTTATGAAACAGTGGGATCGGTTAAGGTCACAGTAATAACTTAGCCAACAAACTTACAGTATAACTTATTCATTAGGATAATGCAATCCTATTCAATAAATACCAAGATAATTACTCTATTTTCGGCTTCCTTTAAATGGAGTCATTTCATAGCTATGACCCCATAGCTCTGAAATTGAACTTGTAGATTATATGATTGTTGAGAAATGATTATCACTAGCTGGCAGGGAACTATGCATGTTTTTAAATCATTTATGTGGCACTTAAAACTTTTAATGTCCTATATTCCATATTAAGTCTTTTGTTAAGCCATGCTATGCTGCTGGTTAAGTATTGTGTTTCTCTTTTTATACATGAAAAAACAAAGTCATAGAACATTTAAGAAACTTCCCCAAGGTCATTACTGGTAGAACTAAGAGCACCTAATTTTAAGTTTTTTGTTACTTAGGTATGCTACCTCTCAGAAATTTTTTGAGCTTATAAAAGAATGATATAAGACCTATTCAGTATAAATAAGGTTGTGCATAGATACATATGAATGTATATGTCTACATATAAGTATCATTATCAATATCTAAGTATATGTATGTGTATATGAGTATACATATGTGTATATATGCATGTATATACATGTGTATATTGTATATGTATATCTATAAATATATCCACATTTAATTGTGCCTTCTTGGGGGAGGGAAGGATAAAGAGGGGAAAAAAGAACAAAGTAAAAAATGTATACCAGAGAACAAAAGAATACTTACATTTTGGAAGCAAAGAAAAGATGGATGAATAGCTTTGAACACAACAAGAAGTATTTATTATATAAGCTTTCTAGAAATATAAATTTTTAAAATTTTTATTTATTTATATATTTTTAGTTTTCAACATTCACTTTTATAAGATTTTTAGCTCTAAATTGTTCCCCTTCTTCCCCTCTCCCTTCCCTAAGACACCATGCAATATGATATAGGCTATACATGTACAGTTATATTAAACATATTTCCCCATTAGTCATGTTGTAAAAGAAGAATCAGAACAAAAGGAAAAAACCATGAGAAAAAAAGAGAAAGAAAGAAAATAGAATACTTCAATCTGCATTCAGACTCCATAGTTCTTTCTCCCGATGTGGATAGCATCATGATTTTGGAATTATCTTAGATCATTGCACTACTGAGAAGGTCTAAGTCTATTAAAGTTGGTCATCAAACAATGTGGCAGTTACTGTGTACAATGTTCTCCTGGTTCTGCTTATTTCACTCAGCATCAGCTCATGTAAGTCTTTCCAGGTTTTTCTGAAATCTACCTGCTCATCATTTCTTATGGAACAATAGTATTCTATCACATTCATATGCCATGACTTGTTTAGCCATTCCCCAATTGATAAGCATCCCCTCACTCTCCAATTCTTTGCCACCACAAAAAGAGCTCCTATAAATATTTTTGTACATGTGTGGAGATGCAAATTTATTGCTGTATATTTTGAACCATCTCAATTTCTGCTGTGCACATGGCAATGTTTTTTCTTTTCTTATTTTTGTTTTAATATTTAAGTTTATAATAGATTTCATTTTATTGCATATTTAAGTTTAAAATAAATTATTTTTTAGAAAGACCTACTCAAGAATCTATCTAAATGTACAGGTAATTGAATGTGATGTGAGAACAGTAGAGAAGGAATTAGAATCCTTTCACTAACTATGACAATCCTCAGGCCACCAACCCCCTTTTGTAGCCCAAAGAAGTAGAAAGATAAAGAGATTAAGAATTAAAATAACTGAGTTTAGAACATTTCTCCCACCACTTGGCAGAGAGGTGATGTGCTAGAGATGTAAGATGAGGACAAAGGTTTTTTTCTCAGACATTACCAATGTATTCATAATGTTTTGCCACAAGGGAAGGTTTCCATGTTACCAGGGATTGTGGTTGGGATGAGTTAGTGAATGATGACAGAGATAGAAAAGGTAAAAAAGTAAAAATCATTATAAAACATTTTAATATATGTAGAAGAAAAACAAAATTCAGAAGAGGACACAATGGGGACTATTTTGTTACTACTTTGTTAAATTTTATATACTTTAAAGCAATTGGGGTTAAGTAACTTGCCCAAGGTTACACAGCCAGTTATTTTTGTGTGGGTGTTAAGTATCTGAGGCTGGAACCCATCCCGGGTCCTCCCTCTGGGGCCCGGCGCTCTTCCTCACTGCCACCTAACCACCCCTTAATCTATATTTTTAAAGTTAATGACATAATGCAAGTTCACATGTTCATATATATTCTTCTTTTTTGTTCTTTGCATACTGAAATATTTGTTGAATTTTAAATTAATGATAAAAATTATATTTAGCTTCACATCTACCATTTACTAATCATATGACCTCATGCAAGTCACTGGACCTTGTTGAACATTTCTTCATCTATAAAATAAAGAGTTCTGCCTAAACAGCCACCAAGATCCCTATAATCCAATGATACTATAGCAGTCTCTCTGTCATTGATGATGAGACCAATTTCTGAAATGAATAATAATAGTTAGCATTTATGTGACATTTTAAGGTTTGTAAAACACTTTATATACGTTAATTCAGTTGATCTTCACAACCACCCTGGGAGGTAGGTGCTATTATTATCCTATCTTAAAGATGAGGAAACTGAAGCAAGGACATGTTAAGTGACTGCTCAGAGTCACACAGCTAGTAAGTGTCTGAAGGCAAATTTAAACTCAGGTCTTTCAGACTCCAAATCCTGGCCTCTATGCACTGCACCACCTAACTGCTCCAATTTGATTTTTTGATCTGCCTTCTGGTTCATTTAAAATTTTTCATAGGATGATCCTAGAGTCTTACCCCTTTCATTACAGCAATAATACTCATAATCTTTGCCATCAAACTCCTTGCCAGTTGGCAAATGAGTGTGCACCCTACATTTGATGCTGTTCTTGGTTGCTATTGAGTGGTTCATAGCTAAAATATTTTCTAGGCTTTGGGGACCTTCCTATTTTGGCAACCATTTTGCATCAAATTCAAATTTCATAAATCTTCATTAAATATTTGTTATTTGAAAGATATTTTGCTGGGCACTAGTTTTATATAAAGGGGGAAAAAATCCAAACACAGTTGTTTCCTTAAGTACATTCTACTTATAAGAATGATACTGCATTTATTCACAAAAGTATTATTATACAAGGAAGAGAGGAGAGAACACCCTCAGGAGTGTAAATCAGGAAAGACTATGTGGAGATGGTAGCATCTGATTTAGGTGTAGAAGAATGACAAATATTCTGAACAGCAGAGATGAGGGAGGGTGTTGTTTGGCAAGGATAATGGTCTGTGCAAATGCTGAAAGTGGGAGATGGAACATTGATTTGGGGAAACGATAGTGCCATTTGGATGAAGCATAAAGGGCATGAAGGAGAATGATATGGGATTTATGCTTTATCCTAAAGACAAGAGGGAACCAATGAAGATTTTTTTAGTGGGAAAATGACGTGGTCAGACCCATGCCTTAGGTACTTTATTTTGGCAGCTGTGTGAAGGATTGATTGGTGAGGGGAGAAATTATTTCCATTTTTCAGAAGATGAAACCAAATCCCAAAGAGATTGAATGAATTGTTCATGACCCCAAAGCTAGTATTAAAGACAGGATTTAAACTCAGGTTCTCCTAATTCCAAGTCTAATATTCTACTACACTGTTATTCTATAAGATTATGCTCCAAAGTGGAGTGCACAAGGTGATCCTTTGAGGTATGAGAATAAAATACAAAAACTCTTACTTATGTATTATTTTACCAACAAAAGAAAAAGAAATTAAACTCTTCTAGGGTAAGGATAGAATCAAAATCACCCCACCCCTTCTAGCCTAGTACATTTATCAAGTATAAGAACCTGCATCCTTTCCACGGTATACATAGAGTCAAGGACTGTGCTCTATATCACTCTTCTACGGCACAGCTTAGTCCTTCCTCCCTTTTGCTCAATACTTGCTTCAACCTCCTGAATCCAGAGGCTTAGAATCTCTTCTTTTTGGATTTTGAGGTAACTTCTCCCTTTTATACAAAGTGTTTATTGTGTGACCTAGTCTCTCATACAATGGCTTTGATTTGAGGAGGTATATAATAGCTCTGAACATAGTTCTGATTGATTTTTTTAAAAAAGTATTTGTGGGGCATCTAGGTGGTGCAGTGAATAGAGCACCAGCCCTAGAGTCAGGAGGACCCGAGTTCAAATTCTGCCTCAGACACTTAGCACTTACTAGCCATGTGACTTTGGGCAAGTCACTTAACCAAAATTGCCCTGCCTTTCCCCCTCCAAAAAGCAAAAAAAAAAAAAAAGGATTTGTCCCTAGTCAAGGTACCATTGCCAAATGTGTAGTTTCAACCCTCTCCTTACACAGGGGTGATCTGAGGGCATTAGTGACAGTATTAGTCTGCAAAGATCAGGCTTTCTCAAGCAATATTCAATATTTGTGCTCAAATAAAAGATGGAGAGAATGCAAGATCCCACTGTTCTTAATGTCTGTAGATTGGGGGAAAGTATTTGATTCAGTTAAGCTAAACATTACCTTAAAGTCTCTTTTTCAGACTCTTCCAACAATATGTATCCTATCCATATGTCAAAATCATTCAGGAGTCCTTGAAAGATATAATAGAAATCATCTTGTTTAAAAACTCCCTGAAAATAAACCTCAGGTGAGGCATAAACATGAAGAATGTTTGTCACTGTGATGGAGGAGATCCAGTGCAGTCAGTCAACCAATAAGCATTTATTAAGTACTTAGTAAATGCAAGGCACTATGCTAAACACTGTGGACACAAATAGGAAAAAGAAAAACAGTCCTGACTTCAAGGAACTCATAATCTAATGGCAAAAAATGATATTAAAAAAGGAAGGTAAAAAGCAGGGTGGGAGTTTTGGAAGGATGAGGGGAAAAGCCCAAGTTGAAGAGGGATGCTTTATAGAGGGTGTGGTCCTTTTTAGATGTTTCCATTTGCAAATGACTCTGGTTGCATTAAGCCCTGACATATTGCAGAGTCTCCTAGAAGATATTAACACCACTCAAAAGAGTTTGATACAACCACACACAGGAAAGACCAAGTGGATAAAGAAAGTCTATGGTCTAGATTGACAGGCATTTTGAAGGACAACCTATAGAGCTTGTCATTCAGCATGTATGTCTAGACAACAAATTGAGCTTGGAGTTTAACAGGAGGAAGGGGAGGTGGGCAAGACTGCCTTTGGGAATTTGAAAAGCTCCTTTATCACCAAACTTCTCTTAGAAACAAAGTCCCGTATCTTAAACACTAATATTCTACCAGGATTGCTCAGTTGTAGAGAGACATGGAATGCAACAGTCTTTAAAGAATTAAAAATTAATATGACACAGCGGGCAATGGAGAGGTGCAAAGTGGGTGTCAGTCATCCTGCTGAAACACACAACCTATAAGAAACTTCAAAGAAAAACAAGAGTAAAAAGTGTTATCAGGGAAATGTATGGTAGGGAGAAAAGAAGAGCAAGTCAAGTGTGAGATGAAGGGAAGCAGGTGGACAGCCAGAATGTGCCACTGGCATCCTTGTGATGTCAGGACACGTGGAAGAAGACCTCCAGACTGTTGAGTGGAACCTCTCTAGCAAACTTATGAGAGAACGTGAATAAGAGTCATACAGGATGGGCCAGTGAGGGTTGCATTAGGCCTTCTTGTAGAAAATAGCTCACCCGACAAGATTGCAGACCCACCTGAGTATTTGACTATTGATCAGGACAGAGAGGGGATTGAGATCATGCCATAGAAGCATTAGTTGAAGAAAATGAGAATGCTTGGAGAAGACTTTTGGTGGGGCAGATATTGGAGAAGGAGGGTTGTGATGTGTAGGGAACACACTACATGATTAGTTGCCTTCAGATATTTGAAGGATTCTCATGTGGAAGAATAATAAAAATGAATATTCTTTGGTCCTACTGAGTACTTTTACTTCCTCCCATCCATTTTAGCTTCTTTTTATATGTAATCATCCCTTATTAGTTTGTTAGTTTCTTGAGGGCAGAGACTGTCTTTCTTTTTCATATTCATATCCTTGTCTGGCACCTATTAGGGACTTAACCAATGTTGATTGACTGACTTGTCCTAAGGGGCAGAACAACTAGAGTTATCCAAAATAAGTAGCTGCCCTAGAAGGCAGCAGGCTCCTCCTCACTGGAGATGGTAAAGCAGAGGCTCACATGGTCATATTTATGGAGGATTTTGAAAAGGGGCTTCTCAGTCAGGTATAGGCTAGACTTGATGGATCACCAATGGGGTTCCATCCATCTCTGAGATTCTGTGAATCGTTAACATTTTAGAGAAATTGTATTACTCCTATTCACTTCCCAGAATTTCTTCCAAAAAGTACCAAAATTGCCAAGGGACGACTACTCTTAGTTCATTTTAAAATTCTCTAAATTTAAAATGTCCATTTGTAATTTTTGCCCTAAGGTCTATTCAGAATAGAAACTGGAATGAGTTGATTCACTTCATTCCCTAGTGTAGTATTTTCTGCCATGTGTCTGACTCCAACTACTTTTTTCAAAGATCGGTATTTGAGCATGAACAGGACTGCTGACATAATTGGTAATTAAATTACTGAAAACAAATATAAGAGGGAGTAGAGCATACGATAAATGCATGGGTTAGGGCAAACTCAGTTAATAGTGTCTCAGTGGAAAAGACTTGCAGATGTCAAAGCAGGTAAATATTTTCCCGATAAGAAAATTCAGTCACCTTGAAATGCCTAAGAGTCTGAATGAATCAGCATAGAGCAAGACATAGGTGAGAAAAGAATAGTTTGTGGGAGCTCACAGTTGCTTAATCACAGATTCAGAAACTTTTAGAAAGGACTCAATGCAACAACAATTAGGGTTTAGGTCTCCTATAAGGCACACTAAAAAAGCACATTCCCTTCCAGTAATATACAATCTAATTAAGCAACAGAGCACACATGTGAAACCAGGAAAAACAATACCCATGCAATATAGAGACCAGTATATGATGCCATGGTTCTGATCATACAGAATGTTTGAGGAATTCAGAGGAAGGAAAATATACATCTGAGATAGGGTTACTCAAGGAGAGCTTCCTTAGCTTAAGGTTCTGAGAAACACCTAAAGTGGGGGGATTCCCAGGATTTTTCAGCCTCAGGAAATAGAGAACAGGTTAGTGCTAAATGAATTGAAACTGAACAGCAACTGAAAGTAGATAGAAAAGCTAAAAGGCTATTATATAATGAGGCAGGTATGTGGTGCCGAAGACCTGTAATGAAGTAATTTTCTTGAAAAGGCATGAAATATGTTCCTCTGAGACTGAACAGAATGAGAGAATGAATGTGGATAGACTGAGGAGACAGTACTTCAAGGAGCTCCTGCTCAACAGTTTCAATCTGCTTTGTAAGGTAAGATAATCTTTTCTTATGACTCATGTGAAAATTGTGAGGGAAAGGAGAAGACTTAAGAACACAGGAAGTGGTCTGGAGTGACTTCTGTGGGGGAGTTTGCTCAAACATTAATGACTAGTAGTAATGAGGGACATATTGAAGGTCTTTTCAAGTAATTGGGTTGTTGACAGGGGACAAAAGAACAAGCTCTGTCAAGGATTTAGCCTTGAAAGGTCAGCTGCCAACTAACTCTAGCAACTCTTCTCATAGGAATTCGATTACTCATTTTTTGAATGAAATAAAAATAAGCATAAGCAAAGGGTTTAGCAATCACACTGCATCTAATTTCTAATTTCTATCTTTTTAAAGACTTTTGTGGGAAGGATTGCTGATCTCATCAATATAGGTATTCACTCATAACTCAGTCATGTCTTATCCTATGCAAATTCATCCATAGAATCCTACAAATGTTCCATAGGAAACCTATCCAGTGTTCTAGGCATAGAACTAAAAAACATTTGACATTGAATGAATTACTAATGGCTTACTCTTTATTTTCACATAAATTGGCTAACTAGATCCACACCTGAAAAAACAGATGGATAAAGTATACCCATTTGCCAAGACCATGATATACAATAACTGGATAATTAATAGAGCTGATCCATTAGTACATATATCTTGAGCAGTCACTATAGATAGAAAATGAACCAGACCCAGAATTAAATAAAAGAAGGATAGTAGGATTGTTTGCCTTTGGGAAATGACAGCACTTAACTGTTCTTTGCAGAGTAGCCAATTAACTTTGTTGAACTGAATGAAAGATTCTTCCAATAGCCATTGTCTTCAATGAATGAATGACAAAGCATTATTAAGTACTCAGCATGTGCAGAACTTTGTGCTAAATTCTGGGGATCCTAAGAGAGAAGTAAAGTAGTCCCTTCTCTTTAGGAGCTCATATTCTAATTGGAAGAGAAAATACATATAGGAGAATTCAGCTTCAGGGTGAATGGAAAGGCCAGATGGTCCTAAGGATTCAGCTGCGAGGCAGTTGGCAAGACCCAGAAATCTTGACAGTACATTGGCAAATCAGATGGTAATATCTGTGGGTCCAGAAAGTATAGTGGCAAGTCAAATGTTAAGACCCAATGGACCACAGGGTGCAACAGCCATGCAAATGACAAGGATTTCAACTTTTCAGTCTTTATTCTTGCTGGAAATGTAACAAACAGTCTTTATGCTGAAAATGAATTCATTATATGGTAACTACCATGTTCAACTGAGTGACCTTTTACTTAATACTAATTTTGTGAATCCTCTAGTGAATGAATAGACCTAGCAAGTCCCCAGAACTCAGTCTCAGTTACTCTAGCATTATGTTAAAATTTTGTGAGATGAAATCACATTCTGAACATATTTTCTTATTCATATGTCCTCCAGTTGATATTATAAAATGGTATCATAAGTTTGTGTTATAAGAAAAATAATAAGATTGAAGTTTGTGGAGTAAAGAAAGAGGTCTTTATTGATGATTCTCCAGAGAAGCAGACATGAGCATTCCGTCATGGGACCAGACACCCAGTAGCAGAACAAAGATTACATAGCCCCACTTCTGTTACAATCACTGGTCCCCTCTAGACAGGTCCTCCCTTTCCTTGGCCACCCTTCTCCTGAGTGGTCAGACAAAGAGACATAACTTTTATACCAAGTGTGCCAGTTTAATCTCAACTGGTTTGAACCAGTCTAGTCTAGTCTCCCTCCCCCTTTGTAGATTTCTTTACATGCCTGGATAGTATGTTCTGCCCTTTCCCTCAGGACCTAGGCTCTTCCATATGTCCTGTGCAGGATCATTTCCAAAACATTCCTAGTTTCTATAGAAACCAAACTATGGTTTGGTTATGGTATGGTTTCCTGTGGAAACCAAACTATCAGTATTTCTCACATTTGTTAGTACTAAAGATAATAGTTCACATTTTATATACAGGCATGTTTGGATATATTGTGGCTTCGGTTCCAGATAACTGCAATTAAGCAAATATTTCAATAAAGCAAATCACATGAATTTTTTGGTTTCCCAGTGCATATAAAATTGTGTTTATACTATACTGTAATAAATTAAATGTACAATGGTATCATATCTAAATATACAATGTACATACCTTAATTTAAAAAACACTTTATTTCTGTTTTACCATAATCTGAGCCTTCAGCAAGTTGTAATCTTTTTGCTCGTGGAGGGTCTTGCCTCAATGTTGATGGCTTCTGACTGATAAGGGTGGTGGTTGCTGAAGGTTGGGGTGCCTGCGGCAATTTCTTAAAATAAGAGAACAATGACGTTTGCTGCATCAATTGACTCTTTCTTTCATGAAAGATTTCTTTGTAGTGTGGGATGCTATTTAATAGCATTTTACTCACAGTAGAACTTTTCAAAATCAGAGTCAATACTCTCAAACCCTATCGTTACTTTATCAACTAAGTTTATAATATATTCTTTGATATTGTTGTGTCTCAGGGAATAGAGAACCCCGAGAAGAAGAAGAAGAAGAAGAAGAAGAAGAAGAAGAAGAAGAAGAAGAAGAAGAAGAAGAAGAAGAAGAAGAAGAAGAAGAAGGAGAAGAAGGAGAAGAAGGAGAAGAAGAAGAAGAAGAAGAAGAAGAAGAAGAAGAAGAAGAAGAAGAAGAAGAAGAAGAAGAAGAAGAAGAAGAAGAAAGAGAGAGAGAGGGAGGGAGGGAGACAGAGAGATAGACACAGAGAGAGAGAGGGAGAGGGAGAGGGAGAGGGAGAGAGGGAGGGAGGGAGGGAGAGCGTTGGTAGAACAATCAGAACACATACAACATTTATCAATTGTTTGTTCTCTTATATGGGAACAGTTTGTGACTCCCCAGAATAATCACAATAGTAACATTAAAGATCACTGATCACTGTCTGAAATAATTGTGAGAATCATCAAAATGTGGCACAGAGATGTGACAAGCACATGCTGTTAAAAAAAAATGGTGCTGATAGACTTGCTCAATGAAAACCTTCAATTTGTAAAAAATGCAATATCTGGGAAGCATAACATATAAAGCACAATAAAATAGCAATGCCTGTAGTGTTTTACTATTATAAAGCACTTTCACATTTATTCTCTAGTTAATTAGCATTAGTATCAATATTAGTATTAGCATTAATATACTAATGTGAAATGTGTATTTATTGTTTCTGGGGAGCTAAAATTGGCTTTCAAATTTCAAAATGGGTCTCTGAGGTAGAAGACAGATATCCCTAGAATCTTTGTGTTGTTGGTTAGAGATGAAATCACTCGTAGAGAATGAAAGAGGGAGCCAAGGATGGAATGATGTCTCCTATTGCCTGGCTCCTAATGGAAGATGGGAACAGTGCCAAGTCCTTTTAACCTAGTGGCTTGGTTACAGATCCAAGCCTAAATTGCAGTTCGTTTGAAGATCTGAACATTAACCAAAGAGCTTTGAACAATCACTTGTAGGGCCAACATGTTGTCACCTTCAACACTGATGAATGATGTTTTTGGCATTATGCAGGAAACTTCTGTAACCTGTATACCAGTAAGCTGTCACATTAGCCATTTCCAGAGGAAGGGAAGAGGAGACCCAGAGATACTCAAATGGTTAGCTTCCTCATTTCACAGTCATTTGATGAAGGCTAAAACTCCAGAAGGGAAAGATCAAGTAAAGAATTATACAGCTACATATTGAGAGAGTCAACATAGTGAAGTGGATAAGATAGTAAATTAAAATCCCACCTTTGACGCTTTCTAGCTGTGTGAACATACCAAGTCACATAATAGTTCTCAGCCTCAGTTTCCTTACCTGTAAAATAGAGATAATCACATCTACTTCATCTTGTTGTGAGGATTAAATGAGAATATATATATATATATATATATATATAACTCTTTAAAAGTGAGCTATTATTGGAAGGGATAAAGAGTGGGTAAAGATAGGCGGCTAGGTGGCAGTGAATAGAGCGCCGGCCCTGGAATCAGAAGGACCTGAGTTCGGAGCCGACTCCGACACTTAATCCACACAAACAAAAACCTAGCCGTGTAACCTTGGGCAAGTTACTTAACCCCAATTGCCCTAAAGGGGCGGCTAGGGGCGCATAGTAAGAGAGCGCTGGAGTTGGATGACCCGAGATCAGATCCGGCCTCAGAAAATGACACCCAGCATAAATAATGACTAGCCGTGTAACCTTGAGCAAGTTACTTCAATTGCTAAAAAAAAAAAAGAGTGGGTAAAGATTAAAAAAAAAATCTTTAAAATAAAAGGGGAGGGGCGGCTAGGTGGCGCAGTGAATAGAGCGCCGGCCCTGGAATCAGAAGGACCTGAGTTCGGAGCCGGCCTCTGACACTTAATCCACACAAACAAAAACCTAGCCGTGTAACCTTGGGCAAGTTACTTAACCCCAATTGCCCTAAAGGGGCGGCTAGGTGGCGCAGTGAGTAAGAGAGTCGGCCTCGGAGTTGGGATGACCCGAGATCAGATCCGGCCTCAGAAAATGAGCACCCACGAATAAATAATGACTAGCCGTGTAACCTTGAGCAAGTTACTTAACCCCAATTGCTTAAAAAAATAAAAAATAAAAAAAAAAATAAAAGGGGAAGTTGAAAGACCTGAGGCCAAATGACCTCAGTGAAGCAGGAGGCAAAGTCAAGCTCATCTGCTTAGAGAATCTAAAAGCTTTTTCCTTCCAGAAAATTCAGCCCCCACTAATCCAGAATTGGTGATTGTTTAGATTGGGAGAAGTCTGGAGTTTATCTTCATACTCTGAAGGAAAGATCTGCTAAGCAATGGAACAATGTGAACACCATTCAACACTTAAGAGAACAAATTATTTTCTAGGGCTTTAGAAGCACCATTTCCAGCAAAACAATTGGCAAGCTAATTTTAAAGAGACCCAATCTACTCCTAAAAAGCAGTTCCCTAAATGACCTAAATTAGGCAAGCCTTAGCCTAGTTCCATTTGTTGCATTCACTTGAAAGGAGTAAAATTTCATTTCTTTTCGAATATTCTTACAATTCAGTTTGTTAGAGCTGGAAGGGACTTTAAAAGGCATCTAGTCCAATCATTTCATCTTACAGATGAGGAAACTGAAGTCCAGAAAAGCAAAGTTAATTATGAAGGTCACAGCTATTCAGTATCAAAGCCCAGATGCAAACCTATGTCTCCTGTCTCCAAATCCAGCTGTCTGGATTTCCACTACACTATGATCTTTAAATTCAGCTCTCTTCCTAATTCCAGCGGCCCTTCCCCTGGGTAAGCAGAATGAAGTTGAATATAAACGAAAAATAAATCATCCCCAGCTATGTAGGCACCAGGGTCAAACAAATGACTTTAGAGACCCCGATGTTGGTTACTTCTGCCAAAGACTCATTATCAATTTTAGCCACAAGTGGAGTATTCTGAGGAGGGCCCAGGAGGGGACCTGTCCAGTATACTTAGTCAGTGCCTTCAATGATAGCTTAGAGAGCAGACGGGGAATAACAAGTGGGGAAGCAAAACCTTAAAATTCCAGATGACCTTGACGAAATTGGAGAAATGGTCAGTTTATTACAGCGTGAAGAAGTGCACCTACGGGAGGAAAAATAAACTGCACAAAAGCTTTACAGAGAAGAACTAGCTAAGTGCCAGCAGTGCAGAAAATGAGCTGAGGGGATCCCAAGATGAACATAAGGCAGTAATATAGTGCCCCAATTTGAAAACCCATGGCCTGGTACTTATTTACTGGAGGACAAACACACGTATAGGACCTGGACAATTTTTCTCATCATAATGACACTTGCCCTTGGTGTCACCAAGACATTCAGTCTCAGTTTCCTCAACAGAAAAATAGAAATGATAATATCTGCAGAGAGGGTATGGTATCCTGAAAAGAGCAATAGTTGTGTGATCAGAAGACCTGGGCTCAAAGCTGCTTCTATTACTTACTTCTTGTGTGACCTTGGGCCAGTCATTTAACCTCAGTGATCTAGATTTTCTTCTAACCATAGTCATCCCTCAGGGCTTTGTCCTGCACCCTTTTCTCTTCCCTCTTTCCTGCTTCTCTTGGAGATCTCATCAGAGCCCATGGATTTAATTACCATCTCTATGTTGCTGATTCTCAGAGGTACTTAACCTGCCCCAGTCTCTGTTGGCTTCCAAACTTTTCAGGTATATTGAACTGCATGTCCAGTAGACAACTTAAACTCAGTATGTCCAAGATTGAACTCATTATTTTTCCTTCTGAAACCTCTCTAATTCTACCATGAAGGGTAACACCTTCCTTCCAATCTCTTATGTTTGCAACCTAGGGGTCATCTTGGACTCCTCACTATCTCTTACCATGCATCCCCTCCCCCATATCCAATCTGTCGTTAGGGCCTGTTGATTTCATCTTTGCAGCATCTCTTGAATATGACCCCTTCTCTCCTCTCTTGTAGGAGAATTTTATAAGCTCCTTTGCTAGAAGATGGAAATTCAATTTTTAAAATTTCAATCACCTAATTGACAAAACTGAATAACTAGTTGCTATATAAAATATTTTTCTACTGGTTAATGACAAGTACTGTGTTAGATGATAAAGGTAATTAAAATTTAATTACATATATTACTTCATTTTTAACAATGTTTGTATATAAACTAAACTTTATGAACAAATCATCTCTTAAGATGTGACTTTCTTCTCTCTTACCACTGACATGCTGGCTCTACTCTAACAGAAACATTACTCAAAAACTGACTATTTTTGCAAACCATGTCACTGCAAATTCTCCAAATAGAAGAGTAAGGCAGAGGATAAATTTAAATCAGAAAAAAGTCTTAATATTGTAATGAGAAGCCATATAAGGTTTGTTTTTGCAGAATATAATGTTCTTTGAGATGGCATGTAATGTGCATGCACATGCCCAGCCTTGACATGTGAGCCACAGGAAGGCAAATGTTCCAAAGATCTTGATCATGTTGATGATGAAACAAAAGGGAATGAGGGCACTACTTGGTGCAGTGTTCACAATGCAAATGAGGACACGTGCCTGCCTCTGACCTTTGATTAGAAATTGGTTTGGGCTCAAATGTTGAACCCTTCCTTGTGGTGGTCTGGAAACCATTCGATGATAGACTAAAAAAAAAAAAAAAAACCAGTAAAAATGTGTCCCGCTTAATCAGAAGCAGTCGGAGATTGATATAATTACTACACTATATATCATCATGACAGCTTGTATCATTGCAGAAACAAACCTATAATACTTCAAACACACACATGCTTGTTGTCATAGACGTGTGTGGGTATGTGTGTAACATAATCAGTCAATTATTTGCTGTTTACTGTCCCAGAGGGGCTAAGTGATTTGCCCAAGGTAAATAAATGACGGAAGTGGGATCGGAGGACCCCAAACTCAACTGTGAACTTGAGCAAGTCACTTAGCTTCTAAGCCTTGGTTTCTTTCTTTTCTTTTTTTTTTTAATAAGCAATTGGGGTTAAGTAACTTGCTCAAGGTTACACGGCTAGTCATTATTTATGCGTGGGTGCTCATTTTCTGAGGCCGGATCTGATCTCGGGTCATCCAAACTCCGAGGCCGGCGCTCTTACTCACTGCGCCACCTAGCCGCCCCTTTAGGGCAATTGGGGTTAAGTAACTTGCCCAAGGTTACACGGCTAGGTTTTTGTTTGTATGGATTAAGTGTGGGAGGCCGGCTCCGAACTCAGGTCCTTCTGACTCCAGGGCCGGCGCTCTATTCACTGCGCCACCTAGCCGCCCCAAGCCTTGGTTTCTTTATCCCTAAAAATGGAAGTAGTCATAGTGCTTTACCTGCTTCTCTTAGGGTTGCTATGAAGATGTACTTGAAACATGCACTAAAAACTATAAAGCTTTATGGAGTGGGATGGGCTTCGAAAAATCCAAACGGGGACTATCTGAAACACAAGCTTTGTTGGCTGAATGATTCTGGAAAACAAGTAGCAATACTGGTTTAGTTGTGTTTAGAGACTGGGAGGTAGGTTAGATGCCTCCCAGTCCAACGTTTCTATGCAACCACCAAAACACCAAAACCAGCTGCATTAATGTCATGCAAAGCTTGCCTTCAGGGGACTTTTGTTCAGTCCTTGGACAGGTTCCTTTACTCCTCTGAGCCCCAGCTTCATCCTCTGTAAAATGAAGGGATTAGGCTGGACTCCAAGTCTTATTACTTTGGAAAATGTGAAGCCCCTTGTGCTCCTTGTGTCTGTTATGCAGGATTGTCCATAGAATGCAGTATTTACCATATGCTTGCTTGTAAGCAGAATGCAAATGAAGGGGAAAGTGGCTTCCTACCCTCCGGATGTGATTTCTTTGTGTAATTTCAACAGCTGTTTTTCTACTTTCCAATGCAAATCCATACCCTGTAGCTATGTTTCTGTGTTTGAATAAACAAGGAGATGCTTCTTCAAGTGCAGAAACCTGAGGATTGATTGGCCCTGAACCTAGTACCCTGGGTACAAGTTTTCAGTTTTATCCTGAGTTGTGGATTTGGAGAGAACTATAAAACAAGGTGTAGTCAATCAATTACAGCACCTTATATAATGTGTGATTTCTGGGTTGTGAGCCTGGATGACTAAAGAGTAGTAGTACTTTAGGCGGAAACACGGAACTTCAGAAGAGGGCCCAGGTCATTTTTGAACATGTTAAGTTGGTTATGCCTCTGGGACATCTATTTCCAATGAGCACCTCATGATGATAATTAACAATAATAATAATAATAGCTAGCATATACATATATATATATATATATATATATATATATATATATATATATATATATATATATATAGTGCTTCCTATGTGCAAAGGACAATGCTAAGCACTTTACCAATATTAACTCATTTGATCCTCACAACAACCCTGGGAGGTAGGTGCTACTATTGTGTCCATTTTGTAGACGAGCAAACTGAGGCAAACAGAGGTTAAGTGGATTGCCCAAGGTCACACAGCTAGTAAGTATCTAAGGATGGATTTAAGCTCAGGTCTTCCTGACTCCAAGCCCAATGTTCTATCCACTACACTTAACTGCCTCTAACAGGATGGGATATATATATATATAACGATATGGGATTGAAGCTGAGATGGTAAAGTAGGAAGTCTGCATGAAGAAATTAGAGCTGAACTCCTGGAAACTGAGACCACCAAGATAAAAAAAAATAGAGAGAAAAATGAAGAGTCCCAGGGTGCTCTCTTAGGAATGGATTGGGTGTTTGGTGATGATCCAGCAAAGGAGACTAAGGAGAGCCTTGAGAGGGAGGAAGAGAACAAGAAGATGGCAGTGTCACAATGAAAGAGAGAATGTCTAGGAGGAAACTGGTCAATAGAGTCAAATGATACAGAGAGTTCAAGAATAAAGATTAAGAAAAAGGTCACTGAGTTTAGTCACTGAGAGACCACAGATAATCTTAACGAGAAGTCAAATTGTAAGGAGTTGATAATTTGAGAAGCGGGTGTGAGGTAAGAACATAGAGGCAATGAGTATATACACTTTTCTCTAGGAGTGTGGCTATGAAAGTGGTGAGTGTGGACAATAACTTAAGGGGATGATAAGGTCAGATGATTTTTTTAAAGGGTGGGGGTGTTCTGAGTGCCTTTGTAAGCAGATGGGAAGGAGGCATTAGGGGAGATTGAAAATTAGAGGAAAAAGAAGCAATAATCAAAAGAGCAAATTCCTAAAGGAAATGGCAGGAGATAAGATCAAGGGCCCAAACAGAGATTTTGGTATTGGCAAGGAGAAAGGCCACCTCATCTTCTGATATTCCAAAAGAAGAGAGAATGGAGCGTGATGTTAAGATGGTTTAAAGTGTAGAATTGGAAAGGAGAGGAAGCTTTTGATGGATGGCTCTATTTTTTTCAGTAAAGCATGTGTTGATGTTCTCTACTAAGAGAGAATTGGGTGGGAGAAGTGGCATCAGGAAAGAAGGTTTTTTTAATAGCCATTGTGGGGAAAGTTATAAAGAATCAATCAGGGGAGAGTAAAAGGATTGGTATACAGTAGAGAGAGTCCATCTGAGTAGACCAATCAGCATAATCAAGTGACTTCCTCCCTCAGCTTTCATAAGTACTTGAGGAAGAGCAGAGAAGGCAGATGAGTAGTATTAACACAATTATAGTGACAGCAACAATAATAACTAGCATTTATATAGCACTATGTGTCAAACACTGTGCTAAACCTTTTACAAATATTTAATCTTCACAACAACCCTGGGAAATAGGTACTATTATTATTCCCATTTTAAAATTGATGAAACTGAAATTAAATTACTTGCCCAATGTCACACAGCTAGTGTGTATCTGAGGCCAGATTTTAATGCAGATCATCCCACTATATGTCCATGCTGACACTTACTGCCTGTGCTTGAGATAGGGTTGGGGAGACACACACTTGCATGGCTCTAAGTAACAAACAGTCTCACCTGTGACCCTCTGAGCACCTGTGTTCTTCCTCACACTTCCCCTGTGATCTCACATGGAGAATCTGAGAGTGTCAATGAGAGAAAGAAGCATGACTTCTCCTCTAGGCCACTGTGCGAAGGTGGTGTGACATAAAGGAGCATGCTGGCCTAGGAGATGGGAAGAATGAGGCTTAAATCTTGACTCAGATACTTACTGGCTATGACTCTGGTTAATTCTCTAAATCTCTCTGGGCCTTAGCTTCTTCATCTATAAAATGGAAATAGGAACATCACTTCCCTCACAGGGCTGGCATAAGGATTACATGAGATAATGTCTATAAAGCACTTTGAAAACCTTAAAATGCTATATAAATGCTTGATGTCATTATCATTACTGGAAAGGGTAGTAAGTAATACGATTCTGGTAAGGAGATGGAAGCATCATGAGAGGAACAGGTTTGGTATGAAGGTCAGAATGTTCCACATGGAACAATGAAAGGGGAAGGTGGAGTGAGATGAGGACATTCTGAATAGAGCTGTAATGAGAGGATATGAGAGATCAGGAAGTAATGGCCAGAACAGGGAAGCCCTGGGCGGCCTGAGACTCTACATCACGGGGATCACAAGTGGAGGCAGAGATTGTCAGACAGTTAACAATAACAATGGTGTTACAGATTTGGTTATGATTCCCTGAGGAAGAGTTTGCTGTGATGATCAAATTAATTAATGTATGCAAGATGCTTTATAAACCTTAAAGCTGTATATATATAGATATAGATAGATAGATATAGATAGATAGATATAGATATAGATATAATTCATCACCATAGTTTTACTTTGTACACTATTACACATGATTGGCACTAAACAACTTTAATAAATAAATGAATGACTATCAAGGGCAATAAATAACCAATTAAAAATCCATTATTTTTATCAGTAATTTTTTTTTAATTGTAACTGCCAGGGGCAGCTAGGTGGCTCAGTGAATACAGCACTGGTCCAGGAGTCAGGAGAACCTGAGTTCAAATCCGGCTTCAGACATTAACACTTAACTAACTGTGTGACTTTGGGAAAGTCACTTAAATCCAATTGCCTTGCCTTCCCCCACTCAAAAAACAAACAAATAAAATTGTGATGCCTTGATGAGTCTGATTTTTGATAAATATTATGTATCTTCTGTCTGTGTGTTGTTATTACATTTGTCTTTTCTGCATTGGCTATAACCAGATAGTAAGTTTCCAGCTGGCTATAACTTTCTATTCCTAGTGTGTGTGATGCATTGTATACACAGCTCTTTGGGGGGGGGGGGAGGAGAAGGAAGCAATCTGGGTTAAGTGACTTGCCCAGGGTCATACAACTAGTTAAGTATCTGTGATAATATTTGAAGTCAGGTCCTCTTAATTCCAGGGCCAGTGCTCACCTAGCTACCCCTTGTATACATAGCTCTTAGTCTCAGTCCATTCCAATCCATTTTCCATTCAATCACTAAAGTGATTTTCCTACGTTATGGGTCTAATCATATCACCCCTTCCTAATAAACTCCAGTGGCTTCCTATTGCTTCCATAAGCAAATATTTGCTATTCAAAGCACTTTCCAACCTGTCCCTCTTCTCCATTTCCAGTCTTCTTATATTACTCCTCAATTTGTATTCTTCAATCCAGTGATTCTGGACTCCTGGCTGTTCCATGAACAAGACACTCCATTCTCTCAATCCTGGGCATCTTCTCTGGCTGGGCCCCACGCCTGCAACATTCTTTCTTCTCTAGTCCAACTACTTCCCTCTTTCAAAGGCCTTGCCAGCATCAAATCCAGTGCTAGGGGATTGTTCTGAAAGCAGCAAGCCCAACAATGTGCTATAACAATCCATCTGGGGCTTTCTCATAAGACACATTCTGTAGAGCCTGGTCAGGGATTAGAGGCAAGAAAGATGGGAAGAGTCAGTTCTAGCCTAACTATGAAAAAGGCAGATTTTTGTCTTCAAGTCACCGCCCCCCCCCACATATCCATTTATCACACACACACATATACATACTTTCAACTCCTTGTTGGTATGCCTTTCCTCAAATACTTAGTTCTTTCATCCTGCTCCATATTTTCTGGAGAATTGTTATCATCATATAATAATTCACACTAAGGATTTACAACTTGATTTGACAGAAGTCCTAAAAAAGAAAAAAAGGATCTCTATTTTCCCTTTTAATTGAAGAAGACCAAAATGACATCACTCTGTCAGGGATAAAAGTATAGTGTGTCCGACTCAAACCAATATGAGATCTGAAGGTTCTCTCATAAGTTGGGCACAGATCGTCTGTATGAACATTTGGAATGGAGATGTCTCTAACTCACATATTAGAAAAAGGACTGCTGATGGAGACAATTAGTTGGTGGGGGGAACAAGATTTTGGGGAGGCAGGGCTTTCTTGATGTGAAAATACAAACAGGGCCAACTGTGTCCACTACATTTGTATAGTAAGATAATTCATGGAAAACAGACATGTTCATCTCAGGAGTATTTTCACACCGACTTGCCACAAATCATATCACTTGGATTATGGTCTGTTTTAAATAGGGGTAAACTTGGTCTGGGGTGTGGAGGGGTGAAACTGATGGAAGTATTGAAGGATGTTTATGTCTTCTTGTCGCCTTGTTCTCCCATTCCCAAAAAGCACTGATGATTTATGAGTACAAGTTCAATTCAATTTACCAAATGTTTATTAAGGTGTAGAGAAGGCCTTGTGATAGGTTTGGGATATAAAAAGACAAAAAAGAAGGTAGTCTTTGTCTTGAAGAGGAGGCAACATGAAGACAGGTAGTTGAGAAAAAAATATGGTAGGGAATATGGGAAACAAAGGAGATATTCAGACAAAAGGCTATAAGAGAATCTGAGGAGGGAGAAGAGCCTCTGTGATTGCAGACTACCGTATAGAAGAATTTGTGATAGATTTGGGGGTATAAAAAGACCAAAAAAGAAGGCAATCTTTGCCTTGAAGAGGAGGCAACATGAAGACAGGTCAGGGTAGGGAATAAGAGACAAAAAGGAGATATTCAGACAAAGTGCTGTAAGAGAATCTGAGGGCAGAGAGAAGCTTCTGTGAATGCAGACTAATATATAGATAGAGATATTATAGATAGGATATGTATATATAGAAAACATAATGCTTATGATTATGGGCTTTAAGCAATTTTAAGAAAACAAAGAAAAAATTCCAGTAAAGAGGAAGGGAAATGTTCCATTCTACTGTTCTTATTCAGGAATCATTAGAATCTTTCAACAGTAACCCTCAGTTTTATCTCCCATTGGTATATTATAAATATAGCATGATATAGAGTAAAAAGCTAGGCCTTTGACAGTAGAGCACTTACCTCACATGGTTATTGTGAAGCTCAAATGTGATAATGAATGTAAAAGCTTTTAAAAAACTTATGTATGTAAAACCTTTTAAAAGCTTAAAGCACGACATAAACCACCAGTAATTGTAGTATTGCAGTAGGGTTAAAAGTTAAGAACTTAGTTGGGACAGCATTAATATTTCCTTACACATGACTTTGTCAGTATAACGCAACAGAATTTGGACTCTTTTCCATCTTCAAAGAAAATCCAGAACAAATAAAGGATTTACATAAAGGCAAATTGACTAAATATAGGTTATGCATTTTGTGGGAACTAGTGAACTCTCTTTTATTGAACAACTTCAACTAATTGTTACCAAGAGATCATATGTGAAAGTTATTCTATGGATATGGGAGTAGAATGGTCTAACCCAGAAGTCAGGTAGAAGAGAAAGGCAGCAAAATGTGCATATTCTTGTTAGTGATAGAATGCCTTCTCCTCCCTTAAGAAATTACCTAAGAGGTCAGTGGGTGGGACTCAGGTGAAAGGATATCTAATACTGGTCTTTATAGATAAAATACCAGGCTGGGAATTAAAAGAAAACTTACTTGCTAATAAGCTCTTATTTCCTCTCTTGTAAGTGGAAAATAGCAATCATCATAATTTCACAAGTATATTCTGAAGATTGCAAAGGTCCTTTAGTGATTCCAAGTTTCTTATGAGAGCAAAGGCTTCTATTTCTGATACTAATGTTTTGGTTTTGCTGTGGAGCAGGAAGATATGGAAATTAAATATGAAATTACAGACAATGGAAGAGTGCATGGTAGCTGCGAACATGCTACGATACATAAAAATGAGGAACTCTAAAGAGCAGTAATAAAAGACATAATAAGCGAAATGTATCCTAGAAAGGGACTTAGGGCTAGTCACATAGAAGGGGAAAGGATGACAGGTGCATAGTCAGAGTGCTCTGATGTTAGAATGTCATGATGGGGAGTAGAAACAGCACGTCCAAGGTGCTCTCCCCCCAGATTACCTCCAAACCATGTAAAAGGGGACTCTGAACAACTTCTGGAGCCCCAGCACCCACAGAATGACACAGAGAAGTTAACCTCCCACTGAGGACAGCCCAGCAGCCCTGCAGGGAGCGGCCAGTGCAGTGCTCTGGGAGCCAAGCCCAGGCCCTTGTGAGCTGCAGTTTTAGCCCCAGGGCAGCCAGACCAGCAGCCGGCTGAAGGGACCCCAGAACACCAGCAGCTCTGGTGATTCCAGAATTATCAACACAGACATACCTAGGACAAAGTGAGAGGTTAGTGCCCTATGGACTTTGGGACCAGTATTTGGAGAACGCGTCGGCTTACTCCCCTGGAGGCTAGAAGCCGCTCAGGAGACACTCCATTTTGTATTCAGTGGCAGCTCCAGCCCCTGGCCTGCAAACTGTAGGGAGATCCAGCAATCAGTCTTGGGGGGTAATAGCTCTTGCTTTAACCTGCTTGGATCTGGATTGTGAATTGGTGGGAAGGTCTGGGGTGGGCATCCAACTTGCCAGAACCAGAAGTTGTGAAGACCCCAACATTTTGGACGGAAGCTCCTCTGTCTGGTGGCAGAGTCCTACTGTGGCAAAAATCCCAAAAGTCAAGTAATTAAGTAACAACGTGCCTAGGCAAAGGAAACAAAATAAACAGAAAAATGCAACATTAGACTACTATTTTGGGGGCAAAGAGGATGGAAGCATGGAACAGGAGGAGGACTGTGAGGTCAGAAATCCTGCTCCAAAAGCCCCAAAGGAAAACATGAACGGGTTACAGGCCATAGAGGACCTTAAGAAGGACTTTAAAAATCAAATAAGAGAAGTGGAGGAAAAATTGGGAAGAGAAATGAGAAGGATGCAGGAAAAGTATGAAATGAGGGTCAACAGCCTGACTGAGGAAAATAACACCTTAAAATATAGACTGACAAAGGAGGCCCAAAAGGGCAATGAGGAGAAGAATGCCTTAAAAAGCCGACTTTGCCAGATGGAAAAAGAATCTCAAAAGCTCACTGAGGAGATTCATTCGTTCAGAGTTAGACTGGAGCAAATGGAAGCTAATGACTTTATGAGAAATCAAGATGCTGTTAAACAGATCCAAACAAATGAAAGAATAGAAGGCAATGTGAAATATCTCATGGGAAAAACCACTGACCTGGAAAATAGAACCAGGAGAGATAATTTAAAAATTATTGGACTACCTGAAAGCCATGATCAAAGAATGAACCTAGAAATCACCCTTCAAGAAATTCTCAAGGAAAATTGCCCTGATGTTTTAGACCCAGAGGGGGAAATAGAGATTGAAAGAATCCACTGATCACCTCCTGAAAAATATCCCAAAAAGAAAACTCCCAGGAATATTATAGACAGGTTCCAGAATTCCCAGATCAAGGAGAAAATACTCCAAAGAGCCAGGAAGAAACAATTTCAATATTGTGGAAACACAATCAGAATAGCCCAGGACCTGGCAGCTTCTACACTGAGGGATCAAAGGGCATGGAATATGATATTCCAGAGGGCAAAAGAACTGGGAATGAACCCAAGGGTCACCTACCCAGCAAAACTGAGTATTTTGTTTCAGGGGACAATATGGTCATTCAGTGGAATAGAGGACTTTCAAGCATTCTTGAGGAAAAAACCAGAGTTGAATAGAAAATTTGACATCCAGACACAAGAAGCAAGAGATGCCTGAGAAGGTTATCAGGGAAAAGAAATCAAAAGGAACTTATCAAAGTTGAACTATTTACATTCCTACATGGAAAAACAATAACTGTGACTGATGAAACCTTTCTCAGTATGAAAATAATGGAAGAAGGGTATATGGGCATATGAATACATATGTGAATGTGTGTATATATGTTTACAGTTATACATGGATAGAGGGCATAGGTTGAATTTGTTGGGAAGGGAGGATACTTAAGGGGTGAAATTATGAGGTGAGAGAGGAAAGTGGCAAGAGGAGATGGGGAGAGACAGGGTAGGGTAAATTATCTCATGTAGAAGAAGCAAGGGGATGTGGCTGCAGGGGAGGGGTAGAACAGGAAGGCAAAAAGGTAAAACCATATTCTCATTGAATTTGGCTCAGGGAGAGAATGACATACATACTAAATGGGATATCTCACCCTGCAGCAGAGTAGGGAGAAGGGGGATGAGAGGGGAAGTAATGGAGGGGAGGGCATTCTAGGGGGAGGGGAGGTTGGAAGTACCCACTATCAAAGAGGGACAGGATCAAAGTAGGGAATGAACCAGGTCGGGGGTGGGATGGGTGGGAGGGAATTATAAGCAGCCTTTTACAATATATCTACTATGGTAATGTTTTGCATAGCTATACATGTACAACACATACTGAATTACTTATCTTCCCAGAGGAAATGGGTGACAAGGGAGGAAGGGAATGGATCTGAAATTCAGGGTTTTAAAATTAAATGTTTCAAATATATATATACTATTATTAATACTATTTTGCATGTAATTGGGAGATAAGATGTGCAGGCATTGGGGCATAGAGACTCACCTTGCTCTAATGGAAAAGTCGAAGGGGTTATGGGAGAAGATATGGGAGAGAGCAGATTGGATGAGGGGATATCTTGTGGGACTGCTATTCTAGGGTGGTGGGTAGGGGGAAAATGAGGAAAAAATTGTAATTCAAAATCTGGTGGAAATGAATGATGTAAACCAGAAGTTAATAAAGCATTTCTTTTAAAAAAAATGTCATGATGTTAGAAGAAATCAAGGAAAGCCTCCATGTTGGATAGTACCTCACCCTTCCCAACTCCCACCATAGTAGACTTATGGAAGGATATAAACAAATCACACAGGATGGGCAGGTTGTCATCTGTTTAGGTAGAGGGAGCTTCTGAATCAATGTGATCACCTACACATTTGAATGAGCAGTTAGGTAAGGCAGTGTATAGAAAGCTCGACTTGGAATCAGGAAGACTTCGTCTTCATGAGTTCAAATCTTAATACTTATTAGCTATGTGATCCTGGGCAAGTCACTTTACCCTATTTGCCTCAGCTTCCTCATCTGTGAAATGAACTAGAGAAGGATGGCAAACCACGCCAGTGTCTTTGCCAAGAAAACTCCAGATGGGGTCACAAAGAGTCAGACATGACAAGATAACAACGTATATTTCGATATTCTGAAGATGACTGCTAAACGTTGTAAAAGAAAGAAGCATTTTATAGCACCTACCATGTGCTAAACACTGTGCTAAGTGCTTTTTTTTAGCAAATATTTTCTCATTTGATCCTCACAAACAACCCTGGGAGGCAGGTGTTATTTTGTGATTTATGTGAGGCTTTATTGAATCTGCTGCTCTGTTATACTGAGTACAGCATAGGGCAGTGGAAATACTGCTAAATTGGGAGTCAAGAAGCCTAGCTACTGGTGCCATTTCTGCCCCTTGCTAATTGTGTGACCTCAGGGAAGTCATTTAACCTCTCTGGGTAGCAATTTCTTCACCTGTTAAATGAGATAGTCTCAGTGATCACTAAGGTCTCTTTCTGTAAGTCCATGACTTGATATTGTAAAAAAAAATCATCAGTCTGTACTTTCTCACCAGTAAATGGCATGACCTAGAGGTCTCTGGGACTTGCTTGGGTGGGCACTTTGAACACAAGTGTATAGAAAGGCAAAGCCACTTTATATAGCAGAAGGTGGGGGGACCAGGCAAAGCAGAAGAAACTGTTCTTTTAATGAAACTTATTCTAACATTCCCATCAGAAATAGCTCCAAGGGATTTCAAAGGTCTTTTACTGAACCCTCTTCTCTTATTACACAAGAGGATACCTGTGGTTCAGAAAAGGAAATGCCCTGGCCTAATATCAATTGATCAATATGTATTTATTTAGCATCTATTATATGCCAAGCACTGTGGTAGGCACTGGGGATACAAGTACAAAGAATGAAATAATCCCTACTCACAGAAAACTCACATCCTAATAGGGGAGACAAGTATACATAAAAATATATGCAGCATAAATATTAGTGAATAAATACAAATTTATATAAAGTCATTAACTACAAGGTAGTAACTACAAAGGGGGCAGCTAAGTGTCATAGTGGAGAGAGTGTCAGGCCTGGAGTCAGGAAGACTCATCTTTCTGAGTTAAAATCTGGCTTCAGACACTGGCTAACTGTGTGACCCTGAGCAAGTCACTTAACCCTGTTTGTTTCCTCATCTGTAAAATGAGCTGGTATATCTTTACCAAGAAAACCCCAAATGGAGTCATAAAGAGTCAGACATGACTGAAAAAC